>OX243905.1:29869618-31092088 GCA_945859665.1 Anorthoa munda | reverse complement strand
AAGGCCTTGCTTGTGTTGGCACGAACTATGACAATATTTCTCAAGGATCAACCTGAGAGCTTAGAAGTATTTACTTTATAAATAGGTACGTTACTATAGGGACCTGTTCGAACACCTTCGGATGAGTTCACACCAGATCACTTGACACAGATTTTAAGAACAATCTGTTCGATTTTAGTTATTTTGTGTGTAGGTAGTGAAATAAGCTGGCATTTACCTATTTTTCAAATTTGAATGAAGAGATTATACAAATATTAACATTAAAAGTTGCATGAGTCACACGAGTCTAAAATTGATTAAGACAGAATAAATACCTGTTCCCGATTATCAATTAAGGCGTAATATGTCGACTCAAATTACAACACAAATAAAGCTATTCAAGTGAAAATCAACACCGAATATGGTGACATCGTCACACGACCCGCCGTAAATCTTGCACCGAACTCCAGGGTTCATACATATTACATACAAAGTTACACGAACTATCAAAGTTGTATAAAGGTTGGTTCGATTAGCTGTCTGTTTGTCTTGGTAACACGAACTAGTGATTATTGACAGATGATAATTTGAACAAAGGGAGATAGGTTTAGTTATAGGCATTATTTTCATAACGAAATAAAATAGTTCGTAGACTTGTGCTACGCGATATTCCTGCGTAGCACTTCGTAGCCATTTTCGTAGTAGTTCGTAGCACGGTTGGCATTGCTTTCTGTGCGCGGCGTGCTTCACCTTCGACCACAATCCTCATCGCTTAGCATAAGGCGAGAAAGTGGTCAAACGCGCGAGTATCGCAAAAACAAAATTATTCAAAAAATCAAAAAATCCGACTGCTTAAGAAGCAAACTTAAAAGACGTCATCAAGAAGAAAATCATGCTGTGCAGTAGGAGGATACATATTCGCGAGCTGGCTGACCAACCAGATGTTCCCGAAAACCAGATGGATGTACCTTTTTAGTTATTATTTTTTTTGAATTAGTCACATTTAAACATATAAGTTTTAAATATTTTTTTAAATCATCTCTTAAAATCCTTCATTATGATACCCCACACGATGGATGAGGAAGAAAAATAAAATGGGCCCCACAATATGGCACCCAAAATCCGCCATTTTTCTATTTTCCAATTTTAATGTAGCCAGTGATACTTGCAAGGTTAAAATGAATTGATTGACTTAAGAATCATCAAAATCGGCCAACGCGTTTGGTCTCTAGAACGCCACATAGGAACAAACGTACATTCATACATACATAGACTGTTAAACACATTACCCTCCTTTAGCATTCGGGCAAAACCTATTGAAGTGATAAAGATGTAGATTTTTATCATTTGTTATTGAGTGCTGCTGCTAAACACTAGGTCCCAGCACAGATTATTTAAATTTTGAGCTATGCTTGACGGGTCGGTGCACGCTGCTTGTTGGCAATTCATTGCTCTGTGGGGAAATTTAAAAAATAAATTATTTATTAATTTAATTTATTTAAATTTTCGCTCTTCTTTCTCTTCACGGGTTCGACTCCCGGGTCGGTCTGTGTTATCGGATTTATCCATCTAGAATTTTTCAGTCACAGCCTGGAATCTGGATTTGTAAGATGTAGACTGGCTCTTATTACATGCGACTTAAACATAACTGGCGGAATGTGGTTATTCTGGATATGAAAGGTACACCTGTAACTAATCCTTCCGAGAACACAGGCGTGATTTAATATTGTTATTTACTACCGTTACGTTACGACCATGGCCCAAATATTAATTCAGAATTCCGATAGTTAATATAAATATCTGCCAAGGCTTGAATAAATCAGAATTAATTACATCCACCCTAAACAACTACAGAGATATCTCTTCACAAGTTGTTTGTTTGTCGTCACACCGGAGTGAAGTTGAAACATTTATCATTCGCCAGCAGTAGCCGCCATGACAAGAGTGTGTCGGAAACCTATTGTTTACGTACTAAATAAAATGTCGTCACATTTTGTTATAATTTGAATAATTATTAGGGGTTATTGTCGATTTGCCACAAAGTCGATTCTTCACAGAAAAAAGGATGTGTAAATTCGTCACACTTTTATTTTTTGTAGTAAATCATTTTGGAGTATAGACCACCACATGCCGAAACCCCACCTGCGACATTTACTTTTAGATGTTTCTTCTTGCGCAATTTCATGATTCTAGGTTTATTTGATCCCAGGTTATGAATCTAGATTTTATTTTAAGTTAGCTAAGGAGTGGAACTCCCTTCCGGAGTCTTTGTTCCCTGATAGCTACAACCTTGGGGTCTTCAAGTCAAGAGTGAATAGGTTTCTTCTAGGCAAGTGTGCTTCACCGTAGACCACATCATCGCTTAACATCAGGCGAGATAATGGTCAAATGCGAGCCTATAGATTATAAAAAAAAAATGTTATTAAATAGTAATTTGATAAATTTCAGATATTTGGTAACTAGATGTTTGTGTAATGATGATTGTGTAACTAGATGGATAACAGGTAATAATAACTGTAACCAATAACCAATTTCAAGGGCTAGAGCATGAAGAGTTTGATGTTAAAATCCTAGCTCTCTTACAAATAAACGCGGAATAAAGTTATACCAAGTATAAACCTATGAAAATGTATGGTTATTCCTTTGTTATACCTGGTATAACTTTATTCCGCGATTTTAATGATTCTTACGTCAATCGATTCGTTTTAACCTTGCGAGTGTCACTGGCAACATAAAAATTTGAAAATACAAGAATGGCGGATTTTGGGCGCCATATTGTAGGGTTGCAAATTATTTTTTTCTTCCAAACCCGTCGAGTGGGGTATCAAAATAAAGGGTTTAAGACGTGATTTAAAAAATATATAATTCTTGTATGTTTAAATGTACCTATTTCGAAAAAAAAGATGTATATAAAAAAAGTTAATTAATAAAATCAAAAACCCCGACTGCTTAAAAAGCGAACAAAAAGACGTAAACAAGAAGAAAATCATGCTGTGCAGTTGGAAGATACATCTGGTTTTGGTCAGCCAGCTCGCAAATATGTATCCTCATGGTATCCTCCGACTGCACAGTATGATTTTCTTCTTGTTTACGTCTTTTTAGTTCGCTTTTTAAGCAATCGGGTATTTTGATTATTTTTATTAACTTTTTTTTTGAATATTGATACATTTGGTATATATAGTACCTGGAGTTTATCATTATCTTGCTTCTTTCCCAATATTGGTTACTGCGTTTGAATTTACCGCTAGGGGCGCTGGTGTAGAGTGAGGTCTTAAAAATTTCATTTTTCAAAGATTTTGGTTTTTAGTGCGAGTTTATTTACTACTTTTTTATTGTTGTGAATATTTTTACCGCAGCGTACTTGATACGAAGTACACTTCTACGGCATTTCAATATTTTCCTTAACACAATCCATCCATATTTTCTTCGACTTTTCTTTAGTCTTGACTTAATGTCCTATAACCCCTAGATGGAGCAGAGGGCGTCCACAGATGTCCTGCATCGCGATCGTCTTGAGCTTCACGCTTCACCTCGCTCCATGTCACTCCGATACTCGTCGCTTCTGCGAACACGGTGCGATGCCAGATTTAACGGGGAAGGCCTCGCTTTCTTTTCCCTTGGGGATTCCAGTCCAAACCTTGCTTGGGTATGTGATCGGGACCCCTTTGGAGCGTGTGACAATCCATCTCCACTTGCGGCGCTTGATCTGGCAGTCGATCGGGCTCTCGTGGCATTTCTCCAACAGCTCTACGTTGGAGATGGTCTCGGGCCAGTAAATTCCGAAAATGCGACGGTGACAGCGGTTGACGAAGTCTTGTATTTGGCGTTAGATATCCTTTGTGACCTTTCACGTTTCGCACCCGTAGAGCAGCACGGATTTGACATTGGACCCGAAGATTTTTAGTTTAATACTTCGGGTCAGTTTCCGCGATTGCCAAACAGATCTCAGCTGCGCAAAGGTAGCTCGGGCTTTGGTGATCCTTGAAGCGATGTCCTCTTCACTACCCCCAGTCTGTCCTCCATGTACAATCTGCAGATCATATCTTATGGGAGTGTATTCTTTGGCAGAATGAACGTAATATTATGTTGAATAATGTAGCGGCTACCTCAGGAGTTGTATACGGACCTTGTGGAAACTAGAACAAATTTCCTTGCGTTCAAGCGTTTTTGCCATACCTATTATTGGAATCAATATAACATAACAGCTTACAATGTTAGGACCTATTAATATTAATTCTTATTTTTATCCATGGTGCTAGGCAACTGGGCTTATCCCAGTTCTAAATGACCCTTTGTGCCTAGCGGCCTTGTTTGTTCTGTCTCCTGCTTGATATGGAAGGAAGTGGAAATTTATGTATTTTCCTACTCCTCCGTTATTATTTTCTGATTAATTTCGTTGCGGGATCCAAGACAGTTAAATTCATTCTCCGGGACTTCGTTGAGCTTCATTGCCTCGGCGCTTTTCTGGTGGTTGCCACTGTTGATTCTGGCTTTCAGGAGTTGCAGTGGTTTGGGAATAGTGCGGTGGGATAGTACCCCCAATCTCTGACACGACACTCCCGAGGTTTGAACATTTATGGACGCGTTCCACTGCCTCTGTGCCAATCAGCAATGGTGAATGGTTCTTCACACCAGTTCTCATTTCCTGGATCTTCCGGATTTTTATTTTGAGCCCCGTTTTTGCCGCCTCCTGACGTAGATCGTTCAGCTTTGCTTGCATATATGCGTGGGTATGACTCAGCATGCACAGGTCATCGGCGTAATCTAAGTCTTCCAAGACGTTGGATTATCCCCACTCTATGCCGTTGCGCCTGTTATTATAGATGCGAAGCATAATTCCGTCAAGAACGGCTAGGAAGAGGAGCGGCGACAGGAGGCAGCCTTGGCGGACACCCACGTGTACTGTTACGTCATCCAATATGAGGCCATCATGGGTAACCTAACAGGAGTCATTCATGTAAATACTCTGCAACAGACGGACTATTTACGGCGGCACTTAAATGTCTAGTAGGCGGGACCAGATACTCGACCACTTCAGTGTATCAAAACCTTTTCGAAGTCTACAAAGGTTAGATAAATCTCCCTCTGCCATTCTGATGCCTGTTCCAGTATGATACGGAGATTGTTGATCTGGTCCGTACAGGAGCGGTTCGAGCGGAAACCAGCCTGTTCCTTGCCTAGAAGAGGATCCACGGCCTTCGACAATCTATCCAGGATTATCTTGCAAAAAACCTTAGAGGGAATCAAAAGAAACTTTTCTTTAGTACCTGTAGTCATATACCTAGCTGTTAGACTAAGGGTAAGGGCTCTTTCAATTTTCGTAACAAAACTTATACACCAAGAGCGCAGTGCGACACTGGTGCCGCGCGCGCACGACAGCAAGACGAGTATGTGTGTAGCACGCTGTACGACACCAGCACCCGCAGCACCAGCGACTTGAAACGTCTAAATAGAAAGAGCTCTAAAGCCCTTTTATAGTTTTATATAGCAATCACATAATCATGTTTTAAGTTTAATTTTGACCTCCGCAGAGATTACAAATATGTCCGATTAGTATTTTTTTCTGTTTGACCGGTACTCCCACAGTCAGGTAAATTCCTAGCTCTGCAGAAAGGCACTTAAGAACTTTGAATTTCGGCAAAGAAAATAGCTGAAAGCACTTAACATAGTCCCTAAATACCAATCCAAACATTTGGTATGTATCACAGATAATATAATACTAGCATGGTATTATGGTATGTATGTAAATGACTACCGAAAGGCACAGGCCCCGCACGGCGCATATTCAGCAAAAAGAATGTCAGGTTTTTGCGTGTAAAAGGGTTGATCTAAATATAATGTAAACAGGTATCCCCCAGTGGGGTATGCGAAAAAAATTCCGGAATGCCGGAACTCATATGGAAGCAATGCCAACACAGCGTAAATAAAATACTGTAACAAGGCACGAACGACATAACTGCTTAATATTACAAAAGTTGTACTTGATAGAACATTGGGCACAACACAAGCCACTGATAATTAACACAGGCTAATTGTAAGTAGAGCCAAACCCAAAGAGAACCTATACCTATTGTTAATATTGTTTTGTTATTCACGCGGCAGATTAAGGCCCACTTGCACATTCATTATATAACTAAATATAGAGTTTGTAATCTCGTAATTAAGTCGGAAACATTTTAACTCATGATACGCGTCGGACCTTAAAAAAGTAATGGCGGGTTTACTGACCTAACTTGATATTTGTCAATGTCTGTGCCCTGAAATGTAATCCGACCAAAATAAATGAATGAACGATGAATGGAACTTGTATGTGTGTACCTTTTACCTACATTACGATACTTAATACTTTCTTGCTTTTGAGTCATGTCAAATCAAATCAAATCAAATGTTTTTTATTTCACATAGGCCTACATGGGCACTTATAAAACGTCGACAAAGGTGCACGGTTCGGGTTGGTCGTTTCCTGTGGAGAAGAACTGGCAAGAATCTCCACGGTTACTCTTTTAAAATAATTGGTTTGTTTTAACAAAATTTCCATGTTACAGTATTAGTGCTTAGATATGGGGGGACAACGTAGGCCCGACAGTAAGTCGTAAGAAACTAAAAAAAAAATGATATGGACATACAAAATACATTCCAATATATAAAGAGAAGGTTGAGTCAGTATATTGATCTCTTTAAATTTTTCTCTGAGGGACTCTCGTGGACTCATTTTATAGATTGCGCGGATTGCACTCTTTTGTAAGATGAAAATTGAGTCAACGTCTGCTGCTGATCCCCACAACAGAATGCCATAAGACATAATACTGTAGAAATAAGCATAGTATACTAACCTAGCTGTGGCTACATCGGTTAACTGCCTTATTTTCCTTACTGCATATGCAGCCGAACTTAACCGACCCGAAAGAGTTCTAATGTGCGCGCCCCACTGCAATTTTGAATCGATAGTGATCCCTAAGAATACTGTTTCCTTTATAACTTCAAGATTTTTGCCGTCAAGATTTAAATTTAGGTTTTATTTTCTAATTTAGTTTAGGTAGCGAAGTTTGCATTAACATATTTCTCCAAGCAAAAAAAGAAATTACTTGCAAGTGGCCCTAACCTAGTACACTAACTTCCGATTTCTGAATTTGACGTTGAATGTTTGTATAATTATAATTAATCTACTTTGACATAAAAGTAGATGACCACGACGGCAGACCTCGGTCTCCCTGCGCCCCCGCGGCGCTTCTACGTGAACGAGAGGCTTACCAGGACGAACAAACAATTGTTTTACCGTGTGCGTGAGGCTGGCAGTCGTCTGGGGTGGAGATACACCTGGACGAAGAGCGGTCGCATTCTGGCTAAGCAGGGTGACGGCAAGCCCACCCATTGCATCCGCACCGAGGAGGACATAGCTCGTGTTTTTGGCCGGGAGTTGTCTGCTGAGAGAGTTGTTTAGCTCGCTGGGCTCCTGCAAGCTTTATTCTGTCAAGTTCATCTTTCGATCGACGGTTTTATTATCTATGTTGGATGTACTTGTGTTTCTAAATTTGCCCTGTGCGCGGCCAGCACTGTTCCTCTCTCAGCATATAGTGGTTCCTTTCTGTGGTTCTGCTGCCCGAACATTAAACATTTATCATACACATTATATATTTTTAAAACGTCGGCTTGTCTGCTATACCTCTATAGTGTTTACAACACATAATATTTATCTACATACTTCTTTTAAATCTGTTATTTATTACATTAATTTGCATTATCATATTTCTAACGCATACACATATACAATAACCATGCACATCCAAGAACATGAAGTGTCAAGATGATTAAGTCTAAGCATTTAAAAGTTGGATTGTTTAACGCGGGTTCGCTAGGTACGCGCCATGACGAGTTTATTGTGGCTATGGCAAACTGTGCGGTGGACATCATGGCGATAAACGAGACTTGGCTTAGGCGGGGGGAAGAGGGTCGAGCGCCGATTGTCCCGGGCTACCGGCTGCGTCACGTACCGCGGCCGCCCGCGGTGCGCGGTGGGCGCGGGGGCGGCGTGGGCTTCTATGTGCGGCGCGGAGTGCGCGCGTGCGTCGTGCCGCACCCGGTCGCGCCGCAAGTCGAGCAGATGTGGCTCAGGCTGAGCGTCAACTCGCACTCCGTCATCGTCGGTACTGCATACAGGCCGCCATGGCTTGACGTGAACATCTTCCTGGATGCGATTACCGACTCTCTTTTCTCCTTTGCTGGCGCTGACAAGATTGTTTTGTTGGGTGACTTCAATATAAACATGTCAAGCCCTTCGGACAATAAAGCCAAGTTAATGAGCAATTTCTTAACATGCTGTAAATTGCGACAAGTAGTTACTGAACCGACACATTTCACTGATCATAGTGAATCGCTTATTGACGTCGTGTGCACTGACGCCCGTATACGTGAGGTCTCCGTAACTCACGTACCTGAGCTCGGTCAACATGCGGTTGTGTCGGTTGAGCTTAATTTCAAAGTGGAGAAACCTTCCCCACACTGGGTCACCTACAGACCTCTCAGGGATATAGTTATTGACCAGTTTAACGAGGATCTGAATAAGATGGACTGGGAATACATTGAAAGATTGGAAGATGTGAACTGCATGGTTGAAACATTTAATCATTTTATTTGGAATTTGTTTGATTTACATGCACCTCTTAAAAAAGTTTTAAAAAAAGATAAGTCTTGTCCCTGGATAACACCCACTATCAAACAGATGATGAAATTGCGGGACAAGAGCCACACAAAGTCCAAATCCAGTAAATCCCTACGTCATGTCAACTCATATAAAGAGCTCAAATATATTGTTAGGGCTGCCATTGAGAGTGAGAAACGTGCATATTTTAAAACTTATATAAATAAAAACATTAAACAACCTAAGACGTTATGGAAGCACATCAAATCTACCATAGCCACTAGTATCTCTAATAAACCAGACCACGGATTACCTCATTTTTGTAACAATCCAGAAAAAATTAATGAACATTTTTTGGATGTGCCTGGCACCGGTAGGGTTTCTTCTGCTGACCTGAAGTACTTTGAGCACCACAGATTCAGTAACTGTCACTTCCAGCTTGAACCCGTTCATGAGGATATGGTGCTGAAGCTATTGCATAGTCTCAAGTCCAATGCACAGGGTTGTGACCATATTTCTCTTGAGATGCTGATGATGACTCTTCCTCGGACCCTTGCAGCTATAACGGCCATCATTAATCGTTCCATCACCACCTCATCTTTCCCGGATCTGTGGAAATTGGCAATAGTTAGACCCATCCCTAAAGTTACTAATCCTACCAGCGTGAAGGAACTTCGCCCAATTAGTTTACTGCCATGCCTCTCCAAGGTCCTGGAGAAGGTTGTCTCTAATCAGTTTCGGACTTACATTGAGGAACACAGCATTTTGCCGCTTGTTCAGTCGGGCTTTCGCAAGGGGCACAGCACAGCCACAGCTCTTCTTGATGTGGTTGGAAATATTCTAGAAGCTAGAGATAAGGGCATGGGTACCCTGCTGGTCTTACTGGATTTTTCGCGAGCTTTTGACTCTATCAATACCTCGCTCCTCCTATCGAAGTTATCTTTCTATGGATGTCAGCCTGAGACAGTAAAGTGGTTTGAGAGTTACTTGACTCACCGTTCTCAGTTTGTCCAGGTGACGAGTGACAGCGATGGAACCGTCAACTCCTCTGGTCATAAACGCGTGAATAGGGGTGTACCGCAGGGATCGATCTTGGGCCCGCTACTCTTCATTCTGTACAGTGCTGACATCATTAACTGCTTGCTCAACACTAAGTTCCACATATATGCTGATGATCTGCAGATGTATCTCTCTTTTCATCCCCAGCAGTCTGTTGACACAGTAAAGGGATTGAATGAGGATTTGGATAGGATCTCAGCCTGGTCGATGAGAAATTCCTTAGTTTTAAACCCAGCTAAGTCAAAATTTATATTACTGGGATCTAGAGATTTTTTGACTAAAATGTCTAATGGGAATTTGGACTTGAGGATTGACGGCTGTTCCATTGAAAGGGTCCGGGAAGCCCGGAATCTTGGGGTAGTATTTGACGAGTACCTGCACTTTGAGACCCACATCATGGAGGCTGTGCGCAACTGCTTTTACAGGCTTAAGCTCCTGTACCGTGTGCGTCCCTACATAAGTGTGGAGATGCGTATCTTGCTCTGTGAGTCACTAGTTCTATCCAAGCTGAACTACGCTGACACTGTGTATGGGGCGTGCATTCTGGGCAGGAGCGAAAGGTTGATTCAGCGAGTACAGAATGCTTGTGCAAGATTTTGTTTTACCATTCCTCCTAGATCGCATGTGACTCCTTTTCTAAATAAGGGTAATTTGATGAGAATGTCAGATCGTAGAAAGCTTCATCTGGCTACCCTGCTCTTTGGCACAATTCTCACAAAAAAGCCAGACTATCTGTTCAGTAAACTGTCCTGGTCCCGAGATGTAAATAAGGTCAGAACGAGAGCCTCTGCCTACCTTTTGTTGACGCCTCACAAGACTGCTGCATTCCGTGGCAGTTTCAAATTCGCTGCCTCTCGTATCTGGAATGATCTTCCTCCGCCGTTTCGAGCTATAAAGACGATTGGAACATTTAGTACTAATTTCAAGCAGTACTTATTACTCAAACAAAAGGAAGCTAGCGTATAAACTTACCTGGCCGGGGTTTGCACGCAGTTATATTATTATCT
This sequence comes from Anorthoa munda, assembly GCA_945859665.1. Taxonomy (NCBI): domain Eukaryota; kingdom Metazoa; phylum Arthropoda; class Insecta; order Lepidoptera; family Noctuidae; genus Anorthoa; species Anorthoa munda. The sequence continues at coordinate 31,081,405 of OX243905.1, read as the reverse complement.
ACTGTCATGATTCTTGTTCTTGGTTTTTAAACTTTCTGGCGAACACTTCAACCACGCACATATATTCACACAATTCTGTTTTATCGTATACTAGCAATCTTTTCACTTTGTTTATTTACAGTAATGTCTTACATAATTTACCAGTTTACCATTATTTTTTTTTTCATTTTGACAGCCGACGCGACGCCGACCACAGATAAACACGCGCTCTGTCGTTTGTCTACGGTTTTGACAAACGTTCATTGAGCCGTAGGGATTTTGGTCTTGGTTCTTTCTTAGATTTTGAAACGTTCTTGACTCCAAATTCAGTATTCAGAAACCGGTTCCGGTATGTATACATGCCACATGACTATGAATGGACTTCATAGGCATTTATTCATTTCTGTAGTCGACTACAGAAATAAATAAATATATTGAGTTCTCAAAATAAACATTATGAAAAACAGTTAGGAGAGTAACAGAAAATTAAGAATAACATGATTGTAATATAAATCAAAACAGTAATAATAGAACATAACATTAATATTGTATATGAAACATTCAGAGTTGGTTGGATCGCGTTGCTAAGCAGTCGAGGAGTCCTCATAATAAGGAAGTGATTGATACACAGAATAAATTATATCAATTGGAATCATTTTGATCAATTATCGTTTTCTTTTGTTGGGGAGACTCCTCATCAATTTGTTTTTTATTAGGTAATATTCTATTTAGATGTAGGATGGTACTTTAGTTATTTTAGTATACTTAAGAAGTTCCCAAGTATTAAAAAAAAATGTATATTACCGTGTTTCATATTAAGCTGAGTGCATGAATGTTTTTATTTCGTTAGTGGAGCCTGCTTTATCTATACTTCTATATCTATACTAATATTATAAAGAGGAAAGATTGTTTTGTTTGTTTGTTTGTTTATTTGTTTGTTTGTTTGTACCGAATAGGCTCCGAAACTACTGGACCGATTTAAAAAAATCTTTCACCAATCTATACTATAATATTATAAAGAGGAAAGATTGTTTTGTTTGTTTGTTTGTTTATTTGTTTGTTTGTTTGTACCGAATAGGCTCCGAAACTACTGGACCGATTCAAAAAATTCTTTCACCAATAGAATGCTACATTATTCCTGAGTGACATAGGCTATTTTTAATCCCGAAAACGGGTCCTGTGAGGTGGCCCACGGGAGCGAAGCCGCGTGGAACAGCTAGTGAATGATAAGACGGTTTGAAAAGGTGGCAAAAGTATAAAAAAATATGTACATGTAAGAAAATTGCCTACACCTTTCATTCTGCAAGTAGTCGAGTTGGCTAGAAAAAGGGTTGGCTAGTTTATAGTTCGCTGGTTCAATCCGGCTCGAAAGACCATGTAGAATTTTGCACCCGCTTGGTTTAGCACTAAACTCTGAGTTGGTTGATTTGGTTGACTTTATATTAGACTGGTAATGGTTTGGTTATTGGTTTACGACCACTGGTTTAATGATACGCAATAATATGGTTTTAAAGGTTATATTGAACACTAGTGAACTATTAAATGGTAAGCTAAAATACTGGAGGCAAAAGTCCTCGCGCACATTTGGGAATGGCGCGAGGAGGCGAAACGCCGGGGCGAAACCCCGTGGCCGCGACACATCGCGGCTCTGCGGACAGAGCTCCGGCAAGATCTCATGGCGGAATGGAGAGAGCGACTGTCGCAACCCAGCGCTGGGCACGCCACAATTGCGGCGATAAGGCCCCTCTTTGAGGAGTGGCTTGAGAGGTGCCATGGCGCCATCACCTTCCGCCTGACGCAGGTCCTCACCGGACACGGCTGTTTCGGGAGGTTCCTGTTCAGGATTGGGCGGGAGGAAACGCCCGGGTGTCACCATTGTGTGGATCGCCCGGAGGACACGGTGGAGCATACGGTGGAGATCTGCCCCGCTTGGGCTGGGCACCGCCGTGTCCTCGTGGAGGCGATCGGCGGTGGCAACCTCTCGCGTCCGGCTCTGGTTCAGGCCATGCTACGGAGCGAGAGGGCATGGGAAGCTGTCTCCTCCTTCTGCAAAGCAGTAATGCTCGCAAAGGAGGAGGCGGAACGCGTGAGGGAGATGCAACGGAGACGCCCTCACGCCCCTCGCCACCGCAGGAGACGCCCTGGGCGTCGGGAGTCGCAAGCCGATTCCCGGCCACCGTAGGCGCGGGCCTGCGGACGGCGAGTAATGGGTTGCTCGCCGTCCCATAAGGACCAGGCCCGAGTCGACGGCGCGTTGTGTTCCACGCGCCTCAAAGAGATGTCAGCAGAACTGACGGGGCCCGCGAGGGCCGATGCCTGTCTGGGTCGCGGATAAATTTGAAAAAGAGTTACCGCGGCCCAGGCTCAAGCAACTGAAGGAACACGGGTGGGTTTTAGTCACCCAGAGCGGGAGAAGTCATTGGATGATTTCTCAACCAAAAAAAAAAAAAAATTGCGCTAAGATGTTTTGATTCGAGTTACGCGATTGGTATCCGAACACTATTGCGATACATGCATTTATGGAAATGCACACAGGCAATAGTGCTGAGCTGTTCGGTTGCGAATATGGTACCGAACAATGAGTTTATTTTTAGTCTTTGTCGCCATCTAACCTAATCTATCTAACATATAAAATTTCCATGTCACAATGTTAGTTACCGTACTCCTCCGAAACGGCTTTACCGATGTTTACCAAATTTTACATGCGTATTCAGTAGGTCTGAGAATCAGCTACTATCTATTTTCCATACCCCTAAGTGATGAGGATTGTTCACCATTAAATTTTTTTTTTTTAATTTTTAGGGTAGGTAGGGTAGGGTAGGTAGGGTAGGTAGGGTAGGGTAGGTAGGGTAGGTAGGGTAGGGTAGGTAGGGTAGGGAAGGTAGGGTAGGGTAGGTAGGGTAGGGTAGAGTAGGGTACGGTAGGTAGTGTAGGGTAGTTAGGGTAGGGTAGGTTGTGTAGGATTGTTAGGGTAGGTAAGGTAGATGAATGTTTGGTGTTTATATGGCAAAACAAAGTTTGCCGGGTTAGCTAGTCTATATATATAAAAGAGAAGGTAAGTATGTATGTTCCTTATAGACTCCGAAACTGCTAGACCGATTTTATTGAAACTTGGCATGGATATAGTTTGAGACCCTGGGAAGGACATTGTATAGTTTGTATTCACTTGGGATGATAAAAACACATTTTATGCGGGCGAAGTCGCGGGCAGAAGTTAGTAATTTATTTTACTTATATTATGATTTTCTTAGCATCCAACTTCTGGCAACACGGAGGAGCAACGCACTTGTAGATATAGCAGGCCACACGTCAGTGTTAAAGCTTTGACCGTAAGCTGCCCTAGCGCTAGGTAAGTGTAGTATTCAGTTTTTAGAGACTACCATCCCAGCTTAGATGTATGGACTACTGTACCTACTAAACTATCGCTTCTAGCTTTTCTTCACAATACGTCTGATAATTAGCATCTGTCGAGAAAAATCAGCGATACAAAGATTTCGCCCGGGCGCACTCGTGCTCGCATCACGTACGATGAATATTAATGATCATATTATTCAATATTTATGAAAATGTTCGTATAGGAAACGTCGGTGTTTGATATTGACACAAAGCAAATTATTACATAACAGTCACAGTACGCACATTTTCGGAAACAATATTAATAAACCAGTTACTCAACGATCACAAGTCATAACATAGTCAACAAGAACATACACATGCCTCCATGTACCTGTTTCATCCCCTTGTCCCGCTCTCCAGCTCCGCGATGTGGAAATGTGAAGTAGCTTTATAATGATGTCAACATTATTATGCTACTTCTCTATCAACTTTTATATACCTAACTACTTATTTATTCATTCACTTTACAGCAATATTTACATAATTATCCGACATCCAATACGATAGTGTGGCAATAGTATTTTTTTAGATGTTGCTCCACACCAGGATTTCTCCTGTATCGTGGGTGCATTTACAAACATATAAACTCACATACACACAACCAGATCGGAACAACTATCTGTGGGCCATACAAATATTTGTTCCGTGCGAGAATTGAACCCACGACACGCAACGCAGCAGCCGAACGATCAAGCACTAAGCCAAACGTGTCGTCAATCTATATCTATAAAAGCGAAAGGTGACTGACTGACTCACTGACTGATCAATCAACGCACAGCCAAAACTGCTAAGCCTAGAAGCATGAAACTTGGCAGAAAGGTTCCTCAAGTGACGTAAGCATGCACTAAGAAAGAATTTTTGGAAATTCCACCCCTAAGGGGGTAAAAAGGGGGTTGATAGTTTGTATGAAAAATCTAATTCCTTCGGCCAAAATTCTTGAAACTTAGCACAAATAGTATTCTAAATAAATGATAAAGATTGACATTATTAGTTTTTCGAAATTACCCCCAAATCATGATTTAGGGGGTGTTGAAGTTTGTATGGAAAAATCTGATTTCTTGGGTCAATAAACATGAAACTTGACATGAATACCAAACTAAATAAACAATAAAGGTTTTCATTATTAGTTTTTCGAAACTACCCCCAAAAGATGATTTAGGGGGTTTTAAAGTGTTTCTGAAAAATCTTATTTCTTGGGTTAATAAATTTGAAACCTGGCACAAATACCAACCTAAGGAAACAATAAAGGTTGTCATTATAAGTTTTTCGAAACTAACTCAAGCTAAGAATCTTACTGGTTTCGTTTTTGACGTAGGGTTCTAGGAGAGCACTAAGTCGCGATTTTGCGGCAATTCAACCTTTAAGCAGGTGAAAAGGGTCAAAATTCGTTTGTATGTAAAATCGTATTCCTTGGGGATAAAGTTGATAATCAAAATTTACATAAAACATTTTTAAAACTCCCTCCCAGATAGGGTTAGGGATAAAGTTTTTTTTGAGGAATCTTACTGCGCAATCTGACTAACATAAACGATAAATAAAAAAATGAAGAAAAGAGTGAATAGCATATTTAGGTTGTTCAAAACTCGACCTTCAACGGGGCAAAAAGGGGTTGATAAGTTTTTAGGGGAGGATTTTACTTTGTGGCGGTAACCTACAATTTTTTATTCTTTAATTCAAAAAAAAAACCGGCCAGGTGCGAGTCGGCCTCGCACACGAAGGGTTCCGTACCATTATCGCAAAACACTGCAAAAAAATCACGTTTGTTGTATGGGAGCCATTAATTTATTTTATTTTAATTTAATAATAATTTATTTTTTGAGGAGAATATACAACTAAACATTCTGTGAATATTTCAAGCGTCTATCTGTTGCCGTTATTAATATCGAACAAAAAACGTCAAAAATATCACGTTTGTTGTATGGGAGCCCCCCTTAAATATTTATTTTATACTGTTTTTAGTATTTGTTGTTTTAGTGGCAACAGAATTACATCATCTGTGAAAATTACAACTGTCTAGCTATCACGGTTCACAAGATACAGCCTGGTGACAGACGGACAGACAGACAGACGGATCGCGAAGTCTTAGTAATAGGGTCCCGTTTTTACCCTTTGGGTACGGAACCCTAAAAATGAATCGTCCCCATCCACTAAACCCTGTATATCTACGATACCCAGTTTTTTATTGTTTTAATAATAGCTTATTTTTGGTCGCCTTCACTAACTGCATATAAGAAAATCATTTATATGATAAACGAAATCACGCGAACGAAGTCGCGGGCGGAGTGCTAGTATATATATAACACAAATACATAACAACAAATTTATTTAATTAAAACTAGACACGTACGTTTTGAACTTATTTATGCCTACTGTTTTTTTATGGCTTTTTTTTATAAGCGATAATTAATGTTATAAAAATAGTTTCAATATTTCCTAACTTTTTATCTAGTTTTTTTCATAGGTTACTTAACCGAAAAACTCAACATATTTATAACAAACCATAAAGTATTATTTGGATGCTTGTATTGTTTTAGCAGCTCGTAACTCAGCTCAAACGAAAATTTATAAATAACATTATTACTTAACTTTTTGTACCTAATCCATCCGGTCCAAATCAAATCCACGAACCATTTGTCCGGAAGCTCAATATTACGACGGTGTCTAAATATCGCACTATTACTTACGTTTTTGTTTCCATTTTTAGTTTCCGGAATGAATCCACGGTCCATCGTTCTTGTGTTGATGGACAGATCCCCCTGTAGCAGATGTACAGCCATACGTCACTGTCAGTTCCTCAAATCACGGATAGTGAGCCAAAAGGTTTTGTTTGCCGAGAATAGGAGCAATATAAAAGAAAATAACGATCGCGGATTATCACTAATTGACTTTTTTCGGCAGTCGGGTAAAAACCAAAATGTGTGTGCCTTACGGCTGCGCTAAAATAAATATATATTTCCCACTGATTGGACATGCCTCCTCTCTATGAAGAGGAAATGGCCCATAAACCACCACGCGGGCCCAGTGCGGGTTGGTGGATGTCACAGTCTTAAAATTTTTGGTTCTAGGATATGCCGGTTTCCTCACGATGTTTTCTTTCACCGTTTTTGGAGCAGTGGTGATGAAATAATTTACACAATGTAATGCGCCTATCTGGGTTCGAACCCACGACCTACGACACGTAAGTCGATGCCGTTACCACAGGCCACCACCAATATATATATAGTATTTACAAGCTATCTTCTAGTACAATCTTAAAAGGCACTAAAGGTGTCAGTAAGATTAAAGCTACCCATCGTAAATTGCCAATACCCGTCCCTTTGCCAAGCGCTGTGAGAATGACAATCTTTCATAAAACGAGAGGGTGCAAAAGCTGGATGATCAAAAAGATTTTCTTGTGCTTCCACACTTTCTTAGAAGAAAACCTGACGAAATAAGAACAGGACAAAATTGTTAGAGGCTTCCGTAGACTGGTGCGACTAACTATGATACAACTCTAAAAAAAAAAAGTTAATTAAAAAAATCAAAAAACCCGACTGCTTGAAAAGCGAACTAAAAAGACGTAAACAAGGTGAAAATCATGTTGTGCTGTCGGAGGATACATCTTCGCGAGCTGGCTGACCAAAACCAGACGTATCCTCCGACTGCACAGCATGATTTTCACCTTGTTTACGTCTTTTTAGTTCGCTTTTCAAGCAGTCGGGTTTTTTGATTTTTTTTATTAACTTTTTTTATTTATAACTTTTTAGTTTTTTTTTTTTTCGAATCAGGTACATTTAAACATATAAGTGTTATATATTTTTGCAATCACCTCTTAAAATCCTTTATTTTGATACCTCACACGATAGGTTTGGCAGAAAAAAAAAGTTTGGGCCCCCACATTATGGCGCCCAAGAACCGCTATTTTCCTATTTGCCATTTTTTATGTAGCCAGTGACACTCGTGGGGTTAAGACGAATCGATTGACGTACGAACCATCAAAATCGGCCCACGCGTTTGGTCTCTAGAATGCCACATAGGAACAAACATACATACACACATACATACATACATACATACATACATAGACTGATAAACACATTACCCTCCTTCGGCAGTCGGGTAAATACTCTACAGATAGAAAAATTTCTTTAAAATTTTCGCATTGTCGCGTCCCTCCTGTCTGTGAGAGCCTCAAACCCAGTATATTTTTATCTATCGTAAAAAACCGGCCAATTGCGTGTCAGCTTTCACACATTTAGGGTGCCGCACCACAAAAAAAACAGATTTTATTTTTTTTCGATTACACTTTGCCCCACACTAGGAATTTCTTCCTGTATCGTGGGTGCGTTTACAAACATATAAACTCACATACACAAACACCCAGAGCCTGAACAACTACCTGTAAGTCATACAAATATTTGTTCCGTGCGGGAATCGAACCCGCGACACGCAGCGCAGCAGTCAATTGCTCAACCACTGCGCCAACCGTGCGCCCAATATATTGGTATTTGTTAGAAAAATATAAGTATTAATAAACATGATCATCAACTTTCAAAATCATAGGTCAATGGGAAGTTAAAAAATTCTTCGCAACATAATTATGTGACAGACGACAGACAGACAGACGTGAGTGACAGCAATCAAATTTACAAATATCAATCACTATAGCTGCTACACGTGACTTCGCCCGCGTGACTGTCGATATTATCTTGTAGGAACTTACTGCTTGGATAAATTTATGTTATAATCCAGGTTATAAACTATCTGTGTGCCGATTTTTATTTAACGTTCAGTAATTTTGGCTTGAAAGAGTAAGAAATGTCCCTCCGGTCATACTCACAAACTTTTAGTTTTATTACATTAGCAGGATAAATATTATCATTTACATAATTTCACAGTGAAATTAACTGTAACCACAATACAAGCACATGCTGGGATCACACTGTCATACCCTGTAGTTTAATAGCCAATCAAATCAAATTGTCAAATACATTACATTAACCATCGCATTAACCGGATTGATCTCTCATATTTTACGAGCTTATGGCTCGCCCATAACGTGTATTGTCAAAGTTTCGTTATTAAATCTGTAACTGGCGATAACCAGCAAAGTTTATGGTCCATTTTGGTGTTTCAGTTATGTTCCAACAGTTAAATAAAACTAAATGATGACCACTTTGCCCATTTAGAGTATACGTATCTATCATTGATATCCAAATCAAGATCAAGTTTTTGAAGTGGGAAAGAATAATGTACCGACGTGTTCCGGTTTTTAGTCCTGGGTAAGAATTTCAGGCACACTCGAAAGCCCTTTAGCATCGTCACAGGTGTCAATGAACGGTACGGTGATAACTACGATCCATTACCCAGACCATTGGGCTATTTGCGAACCTATTCTACCCAAAGTACCTATTAGCGCTTATCCAACTAGTTTCGTAAGCTCTTCTCCAAACTATTGCCCTCGACTCCTCGAGTTGGAGACAGTCTCCATTGTTTTCCTTTCATCCACACGGCTACGCTATGTTTTGCCAGACACTGCGCAAACTTTCCTCAAGTTGGGCACTTGTCAACTTATGAGTGGTACAAGAAATGGTTGCGACTTATCTCTATTGTTAGTTTGTCTTCATATTGAAACGTTTTGTTAACGCTTAGTTACTTTCCTATTTATTTTGTAGATAGAAACTTGGCGGTAGACGCACCTGTTTAATACTTTCGGTGGGCGTCTAAACTTTACCAGTTTTTTGTGACTGTAAAAGCTGAAACTTAAGATTTACAAAAGAGTATTGCTATGTCTAAGATAATTTTACATGGTTGAAATGCATAACCCTGCTACGTACAAGATAATTATATTATACATAGTTGTAATAATCTTTTACCGTGAGCGTTACTTACGGGGTGTCGCAATAAAAATTAATTGTCGGTTTCCCAATTGAGTAAATAACTTATCAAACCCTACGATTTGTTGTACGGATGTGTAGGGTTTTAGCATAGACAAAAATGCTTAACTCAAAATTCTTGCTACAAAATTACTTGATACCTCAACCACAAATAATATAATACTAGCATACAGATGCCTCATCCCATACAAAGAAACCGTGCCGACATAACTGGCGTTTTTCGTCTGATTAAACCGACTATTTTGTGTCCATCAATCACGTTCGGTTTCGTTCCACGGCGATAGATAGATGGTGTTAGCAGCAACTTGCAAATAAAAGGGTTTACTCGGTTCGTGAATATTATTTTCTTTAAATACAGTGAAGGTTTGTTTGCATGTTTTTAGTTTCTTTGCACCAAAATGTGTTACAATGCAAATTTAAACAATCGAGTAGAATACCTCAGAAATTACAAACCGCGGCATCTATTGGCATCAATTTTAAATGATCAGTTTAAATAAACTTTGAAATGAATTAAGAGCGCAATATTCAAAAATTTTGTACTTAGGAGAGTTGATTAAAAAATAACATAATTTTTTTATGTTCCATCCAGAAAATGTTAATTTTACACACATTCAATAACAGATAGGTGCATATCGCGCTATCTAGTGCAATAGTTGTGTAAACCATGCATTGTGTACAACATGCCTTGAACTTGCAAACTGTATAGCAAGATGTCAAGCAGATTATGTACTTCAAGTGCAGGACTTACACAAATAGTTTAGTAAGTAGTCATGGCAGTCAATTTAAAAAAAGCAGAACTAAACAAGCACAAAAACAACATATTTGATTTGATGAACAACATAGATGATTGACAGGCATAGATGATGAACAACATAGATGACTGACAGGCTATTATTTAAGGAGATCAAACTTCTCAAATTAGAAGTTTGATCTCCTTAAATAATAGCCTGTTCTCTTCTGAAGAAGTTAATACATAGGTATCTATTGTTTTCTGTTACAGAGAAGATAGTATTGCTGTCTTTCAGTTTGAATGGCTGGTATTGGTGGTAAATGTTTATTAAAATAACGCATGAGTCTATGCTATAAATATCCCCTGGGTAATCACTTTACACCAGCCTAACTAAACTAGGTATTTGTACTCTACGTAGAACATATCCCCGACCTTTAACCCTCTTTTAAAAATAAACAATGTTTTTAAACTGAAATAAGTCTGGCCTCATCAATCTGGCGGAAACAAACTTCAGCTGAAAACACTTTCATATTTCAAAGCTTATGAAAGTGAAAAAATATAATTGCTTGTTAGAAGATTGTTGTTTTGAGCGTATGACGGTGCCTGGGTGGATAAAATAACTGGTCTTGGGCATATTTTGTGTTGCAAAGCAATTTTGTTGGATTTATCTGTAAGCTATGACGTAACGGATGTAACTTTGAATGATAGATTGAGGAATTATGTAATCAGTCAACACTGTTGTTTAAAAGATGTAATGACAAAAATTTAAAAGAGTACGATTAGATGGTTTGTTTATATTGGGAAGATGAATCAAAGGCGACATACAAGGGGTATTTATAAGGCGGACATGAGTGAAGACGCCGCGCGCCGGAATATACTCACGCTCTTTATCCGTGGTGGTATATAGAAACTACAGAAGCCACCTGCTAATCTTAACATTCTTCCAAATTCCAAGACGAAGCCTTATTTTTTACCTGTCTCATAGCGTTAAACAATATCTGTGTGGCCATTAGTAACAAACTTTTCTTTAAAACTCAGTGCAGATAATTGTTATAATTAATTTCAATCATGTGCCATTTTACCATTTATAAAACGTCAGTTATCTCACGTGTCATTGAATTGGAATTCATTGGGTGTCGCGCGCTGAACAGAATCGTTTTACATGACATTAGAATGTCAGATCAGCTGATATTACCGTGTTTGAGGAGTACTGGAGTGGAGAAGTTCTTACCTGAGATAACTTGAACGCATTTCAAGTAAAGTTTTATGAATTGGGTTTAGAATATCAAATTGAAGGTTTAATTTTCTGGTGTTCAGGCGATTAAATTGAATAGAAACGTGGCATTTTATTTGTTTCTTATTTTTTATAGATTTAATAAGTTGTTTTAATATTGTTAGACGTAATTTCATGAATTTGCTATTAATAAATCAGCTAACCAAATGGACGTGGGTCAAGTACCTAGCAATTTTTTTATCTATGTTTCCTCCTAAAATAAGGTCTTATTTTTTTGCGAATATGGCTCGTATCGATTCGTCAAGCGTGGGTGTTACAATTTTTCCAGTTTTTATAGTAAAGTACATGTTACTATCAAAATTACTTGTTTCAAAGCCAAATTTATGCGTAGGCGTATATATTCGTGCCGCCCACTCACTTTCTGATTTGAGAGGTATACAGAACTCTAGGCTTCTGAAATTACGAAAATTTTATTAAAATATCTATTATTTCAGAATTTGCGGGGGCGTATATCCGTTCGTCCCACGCAGGGTTGTGTTCTGGGGATGAACAGGGCTGGAGGCCTACCTACCCTGCTGTAACATGGTACTGTGGTACAAACACCCACGCTACGCCCACGATGTGACTTCTGAGAAGATAAGCAGTTGTCAGTGTTTACTTTTATCTCAAATCACATTTGACAAGAAATTACATGAGCGTAGACGTAGTTTTTCGATCGGCACGAACGTTTTGTTTAGCAACTTGTAATGCACGAGCATGCTGCCCAGGGATTTGAAACAGCTATATCTGTACAAACATGATCTGTGGCAGACCCACCAGCCAGATCATCTGCGCCCAGTTTTCACACTTAGTTAATTAACGAGGTACACCAACAGAACGCACAACCAGGCGTAGATCGCACAACGAGAACACAAGCAGGCGTAGAACAGAAGTAACACTCTTAACAATACACTATGAAGATCACTCAGACAAATACAGTCTCAGGATGCGAGTTCAACGCGCGACGACGATGCGAGACCGAGACGCGCGACGCACTCGAAATGCCCGAACATTTTGACATATAACAATTAAATAATATTTTTTTTATATAAATAACTTCAATATTGAAAACGGTGTTTTTTGGCTTAAAGTTGTCTATAATTCGTTGGCAGCCAATCATTGTTTATTTTTATAATAATAATAATATAATATCATGTCGTCTTATTTTTCTTCCTCCAATAGTAATTTCATAACTTGGCTTTTCATTGCAATGTGGAATAATAATTTTCAACAATATAACTGATTTTAACGACTATAAAATCGAGGAGAGTTTGTGTGCGTCACATGTCTCGGTCTCGCGCACGTACACACCCCCTGAGACCGTGACGCACGACCGAAGTACGGTACGCGGTACCTCGATCGCACATTTGCGGCCACACACAGATACATATACTTCAATTACCTATTGTGTGGCAACCAGTAGTTATAGAAGTACTAACGATCCAAAAAACAAAAGAAAAACACTCAAAATGGAAAATATTACAGAGGCTAGACAACGTGTCATTATATCAAAGATGGCGATTGTAGAAATGCCAAAATGTAAGGGATTGATCATGTGACATTTCAAGAGCGTTCGACAATCCAATTAATTTTTGGCATTTTGCCAATCGATATCGTGACGGTTTCGTTGATAGAATGTCACTCTTGTCTCGAGTTTCTGGACCTCTGATAATCATAAAATATTTACCTAATTTGAATGTAGACCACGTTCTTTATGGAAACTAAACCAACTTATAATAGATAGGTACGTGTACAAACAATTTCGTTACTCAAGTAACACGATTGTGCGAACTGTGTGTGGTGATGAATAATTGCCTCGTCCATTATGTTCTGCTGATTGTATGTGCCGTGTTTTATAAGATTGAGCTGGTTTCAGTCACACCAACGCGTGCCCAATGGACACCGATAGACACTGTCCATGTTGATTGAATACACGTAAAAGGCTGCTTTAAATAGGCCCAATGTTTTGAGAGAAAAAATACACAATTATGTTTATAACATATCGTTTTATTAAAGGTAATCCACACAAAGCAAATAGCTTTAATACCAATTTATTTATTAGCGGGTGATGATAAGCTTGAATCCGACCACCTACACAAACAAAACAGAGCGAAACGAAAACAGATACGAGTACGCAGCTAAAAATCCAATCTATCAACTGACGAATCTCGGCCGACGCCGACGCCCAAAGCCCGCCAACCGCGAGCAAATCTAATAAATAATAATGTAAACGTTGTATAATATACGAGGTGCGAGAAATAACGTAAAACATTAAATATTTACGAGTGGCGGTGGCGGTGTGAGCGGCGTCCACCATCGATCACCGCTCACCGCCACCGGCCACTCACCACCCAATTTATAGTTTATAATGAGTTTAAACAGAACTAGTGATGTGCCTGATGTACCCGGTCACACTAGTGATGTATCGCCGCACTAGTGCTGTGATTAATGATAAGCACGCGTCTGATCACTATCTCACCTGATGATAAGCGATGATGTGGTCGACGCTTTTCTAGAAATAACTTATTCACTCTTGACTAAAAGCAAGCAACAGCAGCAGCAGCAGCTTTCAGGAAACATAGACTCTGGCAGGGAATTCCACTCCTTAGCCGTACGCTCACACATAAATCTAACTAGAAACCGCAAGTTCCTCCATCTGTATGAAATCCAAGCGTGCCACTTTCACACACAATTTAAAAACAAATTTACTTACCAATGAAAGAAAACATTTCCAATGCCTCGGTCAACTTTATCTATACTCTATACGGTCTCTACAGCTCAATATGCATAAAAAGGCATTTTTTTAGATTTCGGTAAAAATTCCGGTGCCGATAATGCTAAATGAAAATATCAAATTACGATTATTTATCGTACTTTTACTCCGTTTTTTGACACGCGAAGTACTCAATGAAAGTATTCCCAAAAAGTATAGTGCGTATGGGTGGAATGTCCACCATGTACCGATGGCGCATCGCCCCATACGTCTTGTAGTCCGATGATGGTACGGGCTGGTTGCAGTATGATTCACGTCACCTACCGAGATTGTGTTTGTTCAACACGTGTGTGTTTATAATCTCATGGATACGGCCTCTTTTTATTCCACATGAAATTGGATTTGAGTTTATTAGCTTTGCATTTTATTTACTTTCAAATTGTTTGTTTGATAATCAAAGTTTTATTTATTTAGTTAGTGTAATTATGTATTTAAATTGATTTACTTGTAAAATGTTGAGGTAAATATAAATGTTCAAGAAGTTTGTTTAGAAAAGAGTTTAATTAACTGAAGATTTGATTTGAAGAAACTGAATTTAAAATAAACGCTTGATTATAAATCAGTTCACTGCTCTATAGTAGTGAGGGCAGGGATTCCGCATACGTTGAATGACCTATGTATGTGTTGAAATGTAGAAGATATTTCCATACACTTTATAAGGCAGACTGATTGTTCATTAATAAAGATATTATGTTGTTATTATTAAGTACACAAAAAACTCCACTGTCTGTTAAGTTGACACATTTTGGCACCCGCATAATATTAATGGATACTTCTAATTAACAAATATGGACAGAGTGCTCGCAAATATTATCTCGGAGACGTACAAACTAAAAGCAAAGTACTCCCAGCTAATTCTATTTGCTACTTAATTACTGCTTACAAACTAAAACATTACTGTCTCACTCACAGAAGACTAGAATAAAATGTTCTCGAAACCTTAACCTATCTAGGTATACCTGAGGTAAATGAAGCAGGAACTGGAAAATTCAAATACCTACTACTAAAAGTTAACTGGCAATTAACTTTTATTGTCGACTGTGATTGTGGCGGTTAACGTATCAGCTTTTCTTTTCCGAGTTTTCCATTTCCAAATCCCGTTAGGGAAAACTAAACCAAACACGATGTCCGCATTCACATTTTTACAAACACATACAATCTACCAGCTGTATCGTTTACCGCTATAAAAACCGCTGCCAAATACCGACCATTGGGGACTGCCGTCGTCCAGCCAATAGGAATATACAGTTGGCAGTGTACCAAGACCGTATGTCCGTTCTCTATGCATCATAAAGCCGGACAAACTGCCGCTAATTTGCCGTCACGTCCGACCTGACCTGTATTATTAAAGCAATTTGCAGGCACTGACGATAATGTTCATTAGTTTGCCGCCGCTGCCACTCGATGCTGAGTGCATTAACACCGGGCTTCGTATAAGTAGCAATGTATAGCGCTCAAAGCGAAAATGATGTTGTGTGGGAAACTTCATTACAATGTTTATGCACCTCGTAAGCAATTCACATTTATTACTAGCCAGGTATATTGCAAACGATGTCCAACTGTATTTCAGTATGATAGAATTTTATTTTGATGGTTCCAACAATGATGATATATTACAAAATGATATTCTTACAGGCGTTAAATATAAAGTGTGTAATGCTATTATGTACATTTGAAGATGAAGTTAACTTCGAAAACATTAGCTCTACAATGTTATTAATAGATAGTTCAAAATATAAAGTAACGTAGGAAGAAAATAAAGTAATTTTTGTGTATAAGAGACTTTTTATTGCCTGCCCTAGACGAACGATGCAGTTGTGTCAGGTCGTCAGTCGTCACCGACTCATATAGGACGATGTTCACAGGACAAAAAAATACTATGGCTTATATTTCTGGGTGCTTTTAATTTGCGTATTTTAAAGACGAGACATTAAATTATGGAGACAGACAATATAAAAATTAAACAATTAAAAAATATAATCAACCTACTTAAGTAGACATAGCTTAAACATCCCTAAAGCCTGACTCACACCTGACAGCGTAATTACATTATAAAGCTGATTCTCAGAAGCACAAAACAGGGCGCGACATAATATCCAGCGGTGTAATTACCGCGCGAATTAGTCGCGCCTTTGTCCGGTAATAGGACGCTGCGAAGCTGCTAATAGGGGCGAGCGCTCGCGAGTGTGCGCGGCTGCTTTAGTCTGTCGCGCGATAAATTGATGCACTCAGTGTGCTGTGGACCGGCAGGCTTATTATGTATCATGCAAGACCGATTGGTGGACGATTTATCTGCAATAATTGCTCTACAATACAGAAGTTTTAGAGATTTTGGCGGTTTTTTAACCGACTTCAAAAAGGAGTAGGTTATAAATTAGTAAAACTATAACTATACGAGTTATGACAAGGCTTACGCTTAGGCTATACGCTTGTAACAACTTCATTGTAAAGTGTGACTGTGTCTGAATGCATCATCATCAGCTTAAAGTAGTCCACTATATCTGTCCATAATGTTCAATAGTGGACAATCGAGATAAATGGCGTTGAATGGATTCTCGCTGTTTGCGCCTAGTCTCGATTGTGTTGTAACGCGCATGAGGGTACGAGGAAACCGCGAGATATTATACTTCTTAAAAGATAGCTTGATCTCTGCGACATATGTCAAACTGACGTATACGTTTTTGTTACGTTATTGTTAGCCTGTCACACACAGCACCAGAAGTGAGCGAGACAGCCAGACCCCACCTACCATCGACCACATAGCCACTAGACGCCTAATGCTTGATCTAATACATCAAAACAATTCTGTCAACTAGCTGAGGTATGAGGCACGGGGGTACTGCGCTCTGATTGGTCCCTTACCAAGGTCATACGCCTCATTAAGGGTGGGACAGGTTTAAATAAAACCGGGAAGGTATCGATAATTTTATAAATAGTATTTGTAGTTATTTATTTTTTATTAATATTACCTTTTTTATTTTTTATTATACGGCGTTTTACCATTTTAGTAATAAAATAAAATGTTAAAACTAAAAAATAAATATCATAATTCTAAAGGCAACATACTTTTTTCGGTTGTTGGTTCTTAAATATAGTAATATTAAATATTAGTAAAAAACGTAATCAAAAAATCGTTTCAAAATTAATAAACTATTCAATTTAATGTATTTATTGGTAAGGTTTCTAGTTCTATCGATAACAGATTTGGTCATAGCATATGGTGCATCACTAGTTCTATTTACGAAATTATAGAGGAGAAGAGATAGCGAAAAAATTACTTTAAAAAGAAAGAGACGCAAACATGCGGTGGGCGTTTTCATCTACAAACGTGACCAGTATAATATGAACTCCGACAAATAATAGCAGAAAATAAATCTAATTACGTTTATGTAACTATTAAGTTATCAATGAAATGTTATGCCATTTTTCCGGAAATTCGAAGTCTAGCTGTTGTTACCATACCAACGTATTGTTCAAGAGGCCATTATAATATGTATTTCATATTTTTTTGTTGACGGACGCGGAAGTGTTTACGGCTCACAGAAGTGGTCGCTACTAATTTGAAATTGTCGAGTGGCTTCCTATAATACCTGGATATGATCTTTTAGTCATATGTGTTGACAGACATCGCTCGCCTGATATTAGGCGTCTAGGGGTTGTGTGGTCGCTGCCACCTACTTATTCAATATTGACAGATGTCATGACAGCCTGACATACGTTCAACGACTATACACGGGGTGGCCAAAAAGTCGTGGATAAAACGCAACTAGGGGTTAGATGGGGTCGTCAGCTGCAAAAAATTGTTTTACAGGAGATCCTTAAGGTCAACCCATGCAGAGTTATAATAACTTTTTGTTTTTCGAAAATATCTTAATCCTGAATCTTTTTAATAATTTTCAATAGATTGGTACTGATGAGTCCTTGCGTTAGACATGCTATTTATGGTTGTTTATTGGGTGTGTTGAAGATAATATTAAGTTTTACGATTTATTTTTTCTCAATTTATAACTTTTTCAAATTCAAATTCAAATTCAAATCAAATTTATTGCATCCATAATGTACATACAGGTGGTAAAATATTAGTTACAGAAACAATTATGGACCCTGTCGGGCACAGCAATATTCTAGATACAGTTAAGTGTCTAGGAGAGAGGAATAGCGCTTAATATTTTCCTTTATAATTAAAATTTCAGTCATTCGTTTCCTATCTATCTGCATTTATTTGGTTAAATCTACCAATATGTTTGTGCCTTTCTATGTTCATGTTAAATTATGAATAATTATTGATTAATAATTTTTGTATTACAGTTAGTTTATTTATAGTTTATATTTAATACAATTAATATTCAATATGTCCATGTTATATTTTAAGTCAATTAATCATTTTTTTTTTTTTTTTTTTTTATTTACTTCGGACGCCACTGTGAAAAAAAAAATATCACAAATACCTGGGTATATTATAATATATAATAATATACCCAGGTATTTGTGCTAAACCCTATTGTAGGCGAGTCACCAACCATTATGATCCAATCGCTTATCATCTTCCTGTCTATTGAAACCAGCCTCTCGCGTATCTGCGCTGCGTTTTAACCAGCGCAACCTCTCGCAATATAAAGTGATGTCATCATGACTGGAGTAATGCATGTTTGAATGAAAAATATTTTCCTGAGGGTTGACGCGGATAAAATAAGATGGATCCAATTTATATATATTATTTTATATATTAGACATTATTATCTTAGCGTTCCGCAGAACAGGCAGTTACTTAGTTATAATATGGCCAAGAATATGGACTAAATATAGAATTAAGCACATTAACGCGTTAATGTTATGCATTACCTACGGAATGGTGCTTAGTGAATTTAATTATCTACTTAGAGATAATTATGCTCTTCTGCTCAGCAATTGAATCATTGAATTCAATTGCTGGCAGGTATCTTATCCTATATTAATTTTCACCGCATACATTATTTTTGAGTTACTTGAAAAATACTAGCTGAAAAAAATGTAAAAGAATCATGTTTTCTTGCCTCGTTGATTTGATCGTTGAAAGAGCTAAGATTGAGGTCCTGGATTCGGTTCCTGAATTTCTGAGTTGCAATTCTGAGTCTGTATTTCTACTGTTATGGTGCTGTTGATGGCGATTTGTACGCTCCCTATGTGACTAAAATATAATTATTGGCAAAATGTGTGTGTACTTACTGGGTCACATATCTGCCTAATCCTTCAGCGAATGCATGCGTCCAATTTTGATCCACCAGTTGTTCAGTTTCGCTCTTTGCATCATTCTTTCTATTGTTTATCTTTTCATTCCGCCCTGAGTTCAGTATAACTCCGCTTCGCTGCCATTAAAAGCGTAGTTCCAAGTACTCCAATCACATATCAGATACATTGGCAATACATATAAAACGAATACTCTCGTATCAGCAATTCATTGCAGCGGCCGCGCGATGCGCTCGGTGCGGGAGATTTGTGGGTCAGTCCGAACATTTGTGGGACGGGCGACGATATTTGCGGGTTGAAGCCAGGATATTTGGTGCGGCCCTGCAACCATGTGGAAATTGAAATATTTAACGTAAGCGACGCGCGACAGATGCGGCACGATGTTGCCACTGTTGCCAGATGTGTCAGTGTTGCCATATGTAACAGTGATGCGGTGTGCGGTGTGCAGTGCATTCCATAAATTTTGCCGGTCGAAGAAGATTGTACAAGCTGCGACTTATTGGCGGAGTGAGGGCGATAAAGTATTTGAAAAGCGAATACATTTCAACCGTTAAAGTTTTATTGAGATGCAATATGTGTGTGTTGCTCTTTGCGTTATACTTTAGATATCTATCTTAAATTTTTCATGTTCTTTCGACGAAAGGCTAGTGTGGTCGAGCTCTTTATGTATTAAAATCAACCATTTAATAAACTTTAATGTAAATTTTATTCATATTTCCAAGCCCCCGTCGCGACTTTACGCAAACATTTTCTATCTCGTTTACCTAATAGCACCACCTATTACATGATATCATCCACATAAAACGGAATCATACAATCATAACGTTATGATAATATTTCCGTTCGGTCCCTAAATCCGTCTCCTTTGTGTCGGCTGCCCCTGGATGTCTGGACCTCAATCATGGCCGGTCTTAGGGGTTCTCATTTGTTCGGACCCCTAATGTGAACCCCGAATGAGGTAACGGAGGATATATCTTACGACTTACGGTAGAAAAAGGTCTAACATTTATAATAATAGGAGCCGCTAGGTTAAAGGAGGTTAAGTTAAGTACCTAGCTTACTAAACATAATGGCGCTAAAAGCTCCCAGTGCTTACTTCAGATAATTCGTAGTCCAGAGAGACTTAGTCCAGATTGTGGATACAGACTACACTCAGAGCTTTTAATAATAATAATAATAATTTTGCACACAATAATAAATATACTTAGTTGCACTTATTAAGGTACACAAAGTTTTGCTTATGTGATAATAGTTTTTGCCTGCGATTTTGCTGCCGTAGTTTTTTCCCGCAGGAACGCGGAAAAAATCTGGAACAAAAAATAGCTTATCACATCCAGCATTATGTAGCTTTATATCAGTAACAGAATTTTTTAACCGGTGGTGCTATTCACCGTGAAATCTTAGGTGAACTGAAGATGTTCGAAGATGAACGCAGTTCACAGCTTGCATGAATATAATGACGGCGACTATGTTAACGACTTAAACGAACAATTAAATGCACTTAAGATGGAACTTATGAGTGCTCATCAGGAAATCGACCACCTCAACAGCGAAAACTTTCGATTAAAATCAGATTTAGATAAAGCCCTAAAGACAGTCGAGACATGTAAAAAGATCTGCTTGACTCCTGGCAGGAAAACTAATACACCATCATCATCGAGCAAACAAAAATCAAAGCAATAGAAGATCCGACCCTCAAATAATGACTCCAACACGACTTCGATCCATGATTGCAAGGATAATAAAGTCGACACTCTCGACAAAGAAACGCAGACTGCCGAGATGACTTACGATACATTGACGCAAAACAAAAACCTGACATCATATTCATACCGGGGTAATGTTGTTCTAAAAAAACCATTAGGCGTATCTCAACCAAAATATAAAAATAAACTCGCCATAATGAGTAGTAGGTGTACCAAGGGAACACTGCCGTTAATCGAAGAAGTTTTCAGTAATCAATTTGACTACTGTCATTTTTTGCTACATAACGCCACCATAGAAAAATTATTGAGCATCGTCGAGACCAACCTAAAATACTTCACAATGCAAGACTATTGCCTGATCTTCATTGGAGAAAACGATTTAAAAAATAATGAGTATCTAGATATCCTCGAAAAATTGAAAAGCTCTCTGAAAACCATTAAACACACAAATATTGTTATATGCGCTCCGACGTACATAAGAGGGGCTTAAATTCACAATTATAAAGTCGAGCTGTTCAACAACCTTCTAAGTTTGGACATAAAAAACCATGAATATGCATATTTTATTGACAGTAATTACACCCTGACTCTTGACATGTTTTCCTACAATACAGGAAACATTAACAAACACGGATGGAGAGATATATTTGACCAGATCAGATCTAACATATTAATTGACTACGATCTAGATCGTTCTAAAGTTGAAGAACATAGTGGAACTAAAAATACATCGAACTTAATGGTAAATGATAAATCTAACGATAACTCTGAGTTTTTTCTTTGATAATCATATGTACATCTTGCACCAAAATATAGCTGGCCTCCTTAATAAAACGGACCTGCTAACATTACATATCCAAGATCTATTGAATAAACAAATCAATATTGAAATGATATGTCTAACGGAACACTTCGTCATTTCTGGTCAAGAAAATTTAATAAACGTGCCAAACTTTAAGCTAGCAACATGTTACTCGAGAAGAGAGCATAAGCGAGGAGAAATGATATTCTTACAGGCGTTAAATATAAAGTGTGTAATGCTATTATGTACATTTGAAGATGAAGTTAACTTCGAAAACATTAGCTCTACAATGTTATTAATAGATAGTTCAAAATATAAAGTAACGTAGGAAGAAAATAAAGTAATTTTTGTGTATAAGAGACTTTTTATTGCCTGCCCTAGACGAACGATGCAGTTGTGTCAGGTCGTCAGTCGTCACCGACTCATATAGGACGATGTTCACAGGACAAAAAAATACTATGGCTTATATTTCTGGGTGCTTTTAATTTGCGTATTTTAAAGACGAGACATTAAATTATGGAGACAGACAATATAAAAATTAAACAATTAAAAAATATAATCAACCTACTTAAGTAGACATAGCTTAAACATCCCTAAAGCCTGACTCACACCTGACAGCGTAATTACATTATAAAGCTGATTCTCAGAAGCACAAAACAGGGCGCGACATAATATCCAGCGGTGTAATTACCGCGCGAATTAGTCGCGTCTTTGTCCGGTAATAGGACGCTGCGAAGCTGCTAATAGGGGCGAGCGCTCGCGAGTGTGCGCGGCTGCTTTAGTCTGTCGCGCGATAAATTGATGCACTCAGTGTGCTGTGGACCGGCAGGCTTATTATGTATCATGCAAGACCGATTGGTGGACGATTTATCTGCAATAATTGCTCTACAATACAGAAGTTTTAGAGATTTTGGCGGTTTTTTAACCGACTTCAAAAAGGAGTAGGTTATAAATTAGTAAAACTATAACTATACGAGTTATGACAAGGCTTACGCTTAGGCTATACGCTTGTAACAACTTCATTGTAAAGTGTGACTGTGTCTGAATGCATCATCATCAGCTTAAAGTAGTCCACTATATCTGTCCATAATGTTCAATAGTGGACAATCGAGATAAATGGCGTTGAATGGATTCTCGCTGTTTGCGCCTAGTCTCGATTGTGTTGTAACGCGCATGAGGGTACGAGGAAACCGCGAGATATTATACTTCTTAAAAGATAGCTTGATCTCTGCGACATATGTCAAACTGACGTATACGTTTTTGTTACGTTATTGTTAGCCTGTCACACACAGCACCAGAAGTGAGCGAGACAGCCAGACCCCACAGATGTCATGACAGCCTGACATACGTTCAACGACTATACACGGGGTGGCCAAAAAGTCGTGGATAAAACGCAACTAGGGGTTAGATGGGGTCGTCAGCTGCAAAAAATTGTTTTACAGGAGATCCTTAAGGTCAACCCATGCAGAGTTATAATAACTTTTTGTTTTTCGAAAATATCTTAATCCTGAATCTTTTTAATAATTTTCAATAGATTGGTACTGATGAGTCCTTGCGTTAGACATGCTATTTATGGTTGTTTATTGGGTGTGTTGAAGATAATATTAAGTTTTACGATTTATTTTTTCTCAATTTATAACTTTTTCAAATTCAAATTCAAATTCAAATCAAATTTATTGCATCCATAATGTACATACAGGTGGTAAAATATTAGTTACAGAAACAATTATGGACCCTGTCGGGCACAGCAATATTCTAGATACAGTTAAGTGTCTAGGAGAGAGGAATAGCGCTTAATATTTTCCTTTATAATTAAAATTTCAGTCATTCGTTTCCTATCTATCTGCATTTATTTGGTTAAATCTACCAATATGTTTGTGCCTTTCTATGTTCATGTTAAATTATGAATAATTATTGATTAATAATTTTTGTATTACAGTTAGTTTATTTATAGTTTATATTTAATACAATTAATATTCAATATGTCCATGTTATATTTTAAGTCAATTAATCATTTTTTTTTTTTTTTTTTTTTATTTACTTCGGACGCCACTGTGAAAAAAAAAATATCACAAATACCTGGGTATATTATAATATATAATAATATACCCAGGTATTTGTGCTAAACCCTATTGTAGGCGAGTCACCAACCATTATGATCCAATCGCTTATCATCTTCCTGTCTATTGAAACCAGCCTCTCGCGTATCTGCGCTGCGTTTTAACCAGCGCAACCTCTCGCAATATAAAGTGATGTCATCATGACTGGAGTAATGCATGTTTGAATGAAAAATATTTTCCTGAGGGTTGACGCGGATAAAATAAGATGGATCCAATTTATATATATTATTTTATATATTAGACATTATTATCTTAGCGTTCCGCAGAACAGGCAGTTACTTAGTTATAATATGGCCAAGAATATGGACTAAATATAGAATTAAGCACATTAACGCGTTAATGTTATGCATTACCTACGGAATGGTGCTTAGTGAATTTAATTATCTACTTAGAGATAATTATGCTCTTCTGCTCAGCAATTGAATCATTGAATTCAATTGCTGGCAGGTATCTTATCCTATATTAATTTTCACCGCATACATTATTTTTGAGTTACTTGAAAAATACTAGCTGAAAAAAATGTAAAAGAATCATGTTTTCTTGCCTCGTTGATTTGATCGTTGAAAGAGCTAAGATTGAGGTCCTGGATTCGGTTCCTGAATTTCTGAGTTGCAATTCTGAGTCTGTATTTCTACTGTTATGGTGCTGTTGATGGCGATTTGTACGCTCCCTATGTGACTAAAATATAATTATTGGCAAAATGTGTGTGTACTTACTGGGTCACATATCTGCCTAATCCTTCAGCGAATGCATGCGTCCAATTTTGATCCACCAGTTGTTCAGTTTCGCTCTTTGCATCATTCTTTCTATTGTTTATCTTTTCATTCCGCCCTGAGTTCAGTATAACTCCGCTTCGCTGCCATTAAAAGCGTAGTTCCAAGTACTCCAATCACATATCAGATACATTGGCAATACATATAAAACGAATACTCTCGTATCAGCAATTCATTGCAGCGGCCGCGCGATGCGCTCGGTGCGGGAGATTTGTGGGTCAGTCCGAACATTTGTGGGACGGGCGACGATATTTGCGGGTTGAAGCCAGGATATTTGGTGCGGCCCTGCAACCATGTGGAAATTGAAATATTTAACGTAAGCGACGCGCGACAGATGCGGCACGATGTTGCCACTGTTGCCAGATGTGTCAGTGTTGCCATATGTAACAGTGATGCGGTGTGCGGTGTGCAGTGCATTCCATAAATTTTGCCGGTCGAAGAAGATTGTACAAGCTGCGACTTATTGGCGGAGTGAGGGCGATAAAGTATTTGAAAAGCGAATACATTTCAACCGTTAAAGTTTTATTGAGATGCAATATGTGTGTGTTGCTCTTTGCGTTATACTTTAGATATCTATCTTAAATTTTTCATGTTCTTTCGACGAAAGGCTAGTGTGGTCGAGCTCTTTATGTATTAAAATCAACCATTTAATAAACTTTAATGTAAATTTTATTCATATTTCCAAGCCCCCGTCGCGACTTTACGCAAACATTTTCTATCTCGTTTACCTAATAGCACCACCTATTACATGATATCATCCACATAAAACGGAATCATACAATCATAACGTTATGATAATATTTCCGTTCGGTCCCTAAATCCGTCTCCTTTGTGTCGGCTGCCCCTGGATGTCTGGACCTCAATCATGGCCGGTCTTAGGGGTTCTCATTTGTTCGGACCCCTAATGTGAACCCCGAATGAGGTAACGGAGGATATATCTTACGACTTACGGTAGAAAAAGGTCTAACATTTATAATAATAGGAGCCGCTAGGTTAAAGGAGGTTAAGTTAAGTACCTAGCTTACTAAACATAATGGCGCTAAAAGCTCCCAGTGCTTACTTCAGATAATTCGTAGTCCAGAGAGACTTAGTCCAGATTGTGGATACAGACTACACTCAGAGCTTTTAATAATAATAATAATAATTTTGCACACAATAATAAATATACTTAGTTGCACTTATTAAGGTACACAAAGTTTTGCTTATGTGATAATAGTTTTTGCCTGCGATTTTGCTGCCGTAGTTTTTTCCCGCAGGAACGCGGAAAAAATCTGGAACAAAAAATAGCTTATCACATCCAGCATTATGTAGCTTTATATCAGTAACAGAATTTTTTAACCGGTGGTGCTATTCACCGTGAAATCTTAGGTGAACTGAAGATGTTCGAAGATGAACGCAGTTCACAGCTTGCATGAATATAATGACGGCGACTATGTTAACGACTTAAACGAACAATTAAATGCACTTAAGATGGAACTTATGAGTGCTCATCAGGAAATCGACCACCTCAACAGCGAAAACTTTCGATTAAAATCAGATTTAGATAAAGCCCTAAAGACAGTCGAGACATGTAAAAAGATCTGCTTGACTCCTGGCAGGAAAACTAATACACCATCATCATCGAGCAAACAAAAATCAAAGCAATAGAAGATCCGACCCTCAAATAATGACTCCAACACGACTTCGATCCATGATTGCAAGGATAATAAAGTCGACACTCTCGACAAAGAAACGCAGACTGCCGAGATGACTTACGATACATTGACGCAAAACAAAAACCTGACATCATATTCATACCGGGGTAATGTTGTTCTAAAAAAACCATTAGGCGTATCTCAACCAAAATATAAAAATAAACTCGCCATAATGAGTAGTAGGTGTACCAAGGGAACACTGCCGTTAATCGAAGAAGTTTTCAGTAATCAATTTGACTACTGTCATTTTTTGCTACATAACGCCACCATAGAAAAATTATTGAGCATCGTCGAGACCAACCTAAAATACTTCACAATGCAAGACTATTGCCTGATCTTCATTGGAGAAAACGATTTAAAAAATAATGAGTATCTAGATATCCTCGAAAAATTGAAAAGCTCTCTGAAAACCATTAAACACACAAATATTGTTATATGCGCTCCGACGTACATAAGAGGGGCTTAAATTCACAATTATAAAGTCGAGCTGTTCAACAACCTTCTAAGTTTGGACATAAAAAACCATGAATATGCATATTTTATTGACAGTAATTACACCCTGACTCTTGACATGTTTTCCTACAATACAGGAAACATTAACAAACACGGATGGAGAGATATATTTGACCAGATCAGATCTAACATATTAATTGACTACGATCTAGATCGTTCTAAAGTTGAAGAACATAGTGGAACTAAAAATACATCGAACTTAATGGTAAATGATAAATCTAACGATAACTCTGAGTTTTTTCTTTGATAATCATATGTACATCTTGCACCAAAATATAGCTGGCCTCCTTAATAAAACGGACCTGCTAACATTACATATCCAAGATCTATTGAATAAACAAATCAATATTGAAATGATATGTCTAACGGAACACTTCGTCATTTCTGGTCAAGAAAATTTAATAAACGTGCCAAACTTTAAGCTAGCAACATGTTACTCGAGAAGAGAGCATAAGCGAGGAGAAATGATATTCTTACAGGCGTTAAATATAAAGTGTGTAATGCTATTATGTACATTTGAAGATGAAGTTAACTTCGAAAACATTAGCTCTACAATGTTATTAATAGATAGTTCAAAATATAAAGTAACGTAGGAAGAAAATAAAGTAATTTTTGTGTATAAGAGACTTTTTATTGCCTGCCCTAGACGAACGATGCAGTTGTGTCAGGTCGTCAGTCGTCACCGACTCATATAGGACGATGTTCACAGGACAAAAAAATACTATGGCTTATATTTCTGGGTGCTTTTAATTTGCGTATTTTAAAGACGAGACATTAAATTATGGAGACAGACAATATAAAAATTAAACAATTAAAAAATATAATCAACCTACTTAAGTAGACATAGCTTAAACATCCCTAAAGCCTGACTCACACCTGACAGCGTAATTACATTATAAAGCTGATTCTCAGAAGCACAAAACAGGGCGCGACATAATATCCAGCGGTGTAATTACCGCGCGAATTAGTCGCGCCTTTGTCCGGTAATAGGACGCTGCGAAGCTGCTAATAGGGGCGAGCGCTCGCGAGTGTGCGCGGCTGCTTTAGTCTGTCGCGCGATAAATTGATGCACTCAGTGTGCTGTGGACCGGCAGGCTTATTATGTATCATGCAAGACCGATTGGTGGACGATTTATCTGCAATAATTGCTCTACAATACAGAAGTTTTAGAGATTTTGGCGGTTTTTTAACCGACTTCAAAAAGGAGTAGGTTATAAATTAGTAAAACTATAACTATACGAGTTATGACAAGGCTTACGCTTAGGCTATACGCTTGTAACAACTTCATTGTAAAGTGTGACTGTGTCTGAATGCATCATCATCAGCTTAAAGTAGTCCACTATATCTGTCCATAATGTTCAATAGTGGACAATCGAGATAAATGGCGTTGAATGGATTCTCGCTGTTTGCGCCTAGTCTCGATTGTGTTGTAACGCGCATGAGGGTACGAGGAAACCGCGAGATATTATACTTCTTAAAAGATAGCTTGATCTCTGCGACATATGTCAAACTGACGTATACGTTTTTGTTACGTTATTGTTAGCCTGTCACACACAGCACCAGAAGTGAGCGAGACAGCCAGACCCCACAGATGTCATGACAGCCTGACATACGTTCAACGACTATACACGGGGTGGCCAAAAAGTCGTGGATAAAACGCAACTAGGGGTTAGATGGGGTCGTCAGCTGCAAAAAATTGTTTTACAGGAGATCCTTAAGGTCAACCCATGCAGAGTTATAATAACTTTTTGTTTTTCGAAAATATCTTAATCCTGAATCTTTTTAATAATTTTCAATAGATTGGTACTGATGAGTCCTTGCGTTAGACATGCTATTTATGGTTGTTTATTGGGTGTGTTGAAGATAATATTAAGTTTTACGATTTATTTTTTCTCAATTTATAACTTTTTCAAATTCAAATTCAAATTCAAATCAAATTTATTGCATCCATAATGTACATACAGGTGGTAAAATATTAGTTACAGAAACAATTATGGACCCTGTCGGGCACAGCAATATTCTAGATACAGTTAAGTGTCTAGGAGAGAGGAATAGCGCTTAATATTTTCCTTTATAATTAAAATTTCAGTCATTCGTTTCCTATCTATCTGCATTTATTTGGTTAAATCTACCAATATGTTTGTGCCTTTCTATGTTCATGTTAAATTATGAATAATTATTGATTAATAATTTTTGTATTACAGTTAGTTTATTTATAGTTTATATTTAATACAATTAATATTCAATATGTCCATGTTATATTTTAAGTCAATTAATCATTTTTTTTTTTATTTTTTTTTTTTTTTTTTTTTTTTATTTACTTCGGACGCCACTGTGAAAAAAAAAATATCACAAATACCTGGGTATATTATAATATATAATAATATACCCAGGTATTTGTGCTAAACCCTATTGTAGGCGAGTCACCAACCATTATGATCCAATCGCTTATCATCTTCCTGTCTATTGAAACCAGCCTCTCGCGTATCTGCGCTGCGTTTTAACCAGCGCAACCTCTCGCAATATAAAGTGATGTCATCATGACTGGAGTAATGCATGTTTGAATGAAAAATATTTTCCTGAGGGTTGACGCGGATAAAATAAGATGGATCCAATTTATATATATTATTTTATATATTAGACATTATTATCTTAGCGTTCCGCAGAACAGGCAGTTACTTAGTTATAATATGGCCAAGAATATGGACTAAATATAGAATTAAGCACATTAACGCGTTAATGTTATGCATTACCTACGGAATGGTGCTTAGTGAATTTAATTATCTACTTAGAGATAATTATGCTCTTCTGCTCAGCAATTGAATCATTGAATTCAATTGCTGGCAGGTATCTTATCCTATATTAATTTTCACCGCATACATTATTTTTGAGTTACTTGAAAAATACTAGCTGAAAAAAATGTAAAAGAATCATGTTTTCTTGCCTCGTTGATTTGATCGTTGAAAGAGCTAAGATTGAGGTCCTGGATTCGGTTCCTGAATTTCTGAGTTGCAATTCTGAGTCTGTATTTCTACTGTTATGGTGCTGTTGATGGCGATTTGTACGCTCCCTATGTGACTAAAATATAATTATTGGCAAAATGTGTGTGTACTTACTGGGTCACATATCTGCCTAATCCTTCAGCGAATGCATGCGTCCAATTTTGATCCACCAGTTGTTCAGTTTCGCTCTTTGCATCATTCTTTCTATTGTTTATCTTTTCATTCCGCCCTGAGTTCAGTATAACTCCGCTTCGCTGCCATTAAAAGCGTAGTTCCAAGTACTCCAATCACATATCAGATACATTGGCAATACATATAAAACGAATACTCTCGTATCAGCAATTCATTGCAGCGGCCGCGCGATGCGCTCGGTGCGGGAGATTTGTGGGTCAGTCCGAACATTTGTGGGACGGGCGACGATATTTGCGGGTTGAAGCCAGGATATTTGGTGCGGCCCTGCAACCATGTGGAAATTGAAATATTTAACGTAAGCGACGCGCGACAGATGCGGCACGATGTTGCCACTGTTGCCAGATGTGTCAGTGTTGCCATATGTAACAGTGATGCGGTGTGCGGTGTGCAGTGCATTCCATAAATTTTGCCGGTCGAAGAAGATTGTACAAGCTGCGACTTATTGGCGGAGTGAGGGCGATAAAGTATTTGAAAAGCGAATACATTTCAACCGTTAAAGTTTTATTGAGATGCAATATGTGTGTGTTGCTCTTTGCGTTATACTTTAGATATCTATCTTAAATTTTTCATGTTCTTTCGACGAAAGGCTAGTGTGGTCGAGCTCTTTATGTATTAAAATCAACCATTTAATAAACTTTAATGTAAATTTTATTCATATTTCCAAGCCCCCGTCGCGACTTTACGCAAACATTTTCTATCTCGTTTACCTAATAGCACCACCTATTACATGATATCATCCACATAAAACGGAATCATACAATCATAACGTTATGATAATATTTCCGTTCGGTCCCTAAATCCGTCTCCTTTGTGTCGGCTGCCCCTGGATGTCTGGACCTCAATCATGGCCGGTCTTAGGGGTTCTCATTTGTTCGGACCCCTAATGTGAACCCCGAATGAGGTAACGGAGGATATATCTTACGACTTACGGTAGAAAAAGGTCTAACATTTATAATAATAGGAGCCGCTAGGTTAAAGGAGGTTAAGTTAAGTAGCTTACTAAACATAATGGCGCTAAAAGCTCCCAGTGCTTACTTCAGATAATTCGTAGTCCAGAGAGACTTAGTCCAGATTGTGGATACAGACTACACTCAGAGCTTTTAATAATAATAATAATAATTTTGCACACAATAATAAATATACTTAGTTGCACTTATTAAGGTACACAAAGTTTTGCTTATGTGATAATAGTTTTTGCCTGCGATTTTGCTGCCGTAGTTTTTTCCCGCAGGAACGCGGAAAAAATCTGGAACAAAAAATAGCTTATCACATCCAGCATTATGTAGCTTTATATCAGTAACAGAATTTTTTAACCGGTGGTGCTATTCACCGTGAAATCTTAGGTGAACTGAAGATGTTCGAAGATGAACGCAGTTCACAGCTTGCATGAATATAATGACGGCGACTATGTTAACGACTTAAACGAACAATTAAATGCACTTAAGATGGAACTTATGAGTGCTCATCAGGAAATCGACCACCTCAACAGCGAAAACTTTCGATTAAAATCAGATTTAGATAAAGCCCTAAAGACAGTCGAGACATGTAAAAAGATCTGCTTGACTCCTGGCAGGAAAACTAATACACCATCATCATCGAGCAAACAAAAATCAAAGCAATAGAAGATCCGACCCTCAAATAATGACTCCAACACGACTTCGATCCATGATTGCAAGGATAATAAAGTCGACACTCTCGACAAAGAAACGCAGACTGCCGAGATGACTTACGATACATTGACGCAAAACAAAAACCTGACATCATATTCATACCGGGGTAATGTTGTTCTAAAAAAACCATTAGGCGTATCTCAACCAAAATATAAAAATAAACTCGCCATAATGAGTAGTAGGTGTACCAAGGGAACACTGCCGTTAATCGAAGAAGTTTTCAGTAATCAATTTGACTACTGTCATTTTTTGCTACATAACGCCACCATAGAAAAATTATTGAGCATCGTCGAGACCAACCTAAAATACTTCACAATGCAAGACTATTGCCTGATCTTCATTGGAGAAAACGATTTAAAAAATAATGAGTATCTAGATATCCTCGAAAAATTGAAAAGCTCTCTGAAAACCATTAAACACACAAATATTGTTATATGCGCTCCGACGTACATAAGAGGGGCTTAAATTCACAATTATAAAGTCGAGCTGTTCAACAACCTTCTAAGTTTGGACATAAAAAACCATGAATATGCATATTTTATTGACAGTAATTACACCCTGACTCTTGACATGTTTTCCTACAATACAGGAAACATTAACAAACACGGATGGAGAGATATATTTGACCAGATCAGATCTAACATATTAATTGACTACGATCTAGATCGTTCTAAAGTTGAAGAACATAGTGGAACTAAAAATACATCGAACTTAATGGTAAATGATAAATCTAACGATAACTCTGAGTTTTTTCTTTGATAATCATATGTACATCTTGCACCAAAATATAGCTGGCCTCCTTAATAAAACGGACCTGCTAACATTACATATCCAAGATCTATTGAATAAACAAATCAATATTGAAATGATATGTCTAACGGAACACTTCGTCATTTCTGGTCAAGAAAATTTAATAAACGTGCCAAACTTTAAGCTAGCAACATGTTACTCGAGAAGAGAGCATAAGCGAGGAGAAATGATATTCTTACAGGCGTTAAATATAAAGTGTGTAATGCTATTATGTACATTTGAAGATGAAGTTAACTTCGAAAACATTAGCTCTACAATGTTATTAATAGATAGTTCAAAATATAAAGTAACGTAGGAAGAAAATAAAGTAATTTTTGTGTATAAGAGACTTTTTATTGCCTGCCCTAGACGAACGATGCAGTTGTGTCAGGTCGTCAGTCGTCACCGACTCATATAGGACGATGTTCACAGGACAAAAAAATACTATGGCTTATATTTCTGGGTGCTTTTAATTTGCGTATTTTAAAGACGAGACATTAAATTATGGAGACAGACAATATAAAAATTAAACAATTAAAAAATATAATCAACCTACTTAAGTAGACATAGCTTAAACATCCCTAAAGCCTGACTCACACCTGACAGCGTAATTACATTATAAAGCTGATTCTCAGAAGCACAAAACAGGGCGCGACATAATATCCAGCGGTGTAATTACCGCGCGAATTAGTCGCGTCTTTGTCCGGTAATAGGACGCTGCGAAGCTGCTAATAGGGGCGAGCGCTCGCGAGTGTGCGCGGCTGCTTTAGTCTGTCGCGCGATAAATTGATGCACTCAGTGTGCTGTGGACCGGCAGGCTTATTATGTATCATGCAAGACCGATTGGTGGACGATTTATCTGCAATAATTGCTCTACAATACAGAAGTTTTAGAGATTTTGGCGGTTTTTTAACCGACTTCAAAAAGGAGTAGGTTATAAATTAGTAAAACTATAACTATACGAGTTATGACAAGGCTTACGCTTAGGCTATACGCTTGTAACAACTTCATTGTAAAGTGTGACTGTGTCTGAATGCATCATCATCAGCTTAAAGTAGTCCACTATATCTGTCCATAATGTTCAATAGTGGACAATCGAGATAAATGGCGTTGAATGGATTCTCGCTGTTTGCGCCTAGTCTCGATTGTGTTGTAACGCGCATGAGGGTACGAGGAAACCGCGAGATATTATACTTCTTAAAAGATAGCTTGATCTCTGCGACATATGTCAAACTGACGTATACGTTTTTGTTACGTTATTGTTAGCCTGTCACACACAGCACCAGAAGTGAGCGAGACAGCCAGACCCCACAGATGTCATGACAGCCTGACATACGTTCAACGACTATACACGGGGTGGCCAAAAAGTCGTGGATAAAACGCAACTAGGGGTTAGATGGGGTCGTCAGCTGCAAAAAATTGTTTTACAGGAGATCCTTAAGGTCAACCCATGCAGAGTTATAATAACTTTTTGTTTTTCGAAAATATCTTAATCCTGAATCTTTTTAATAATTTTCAATAGATTGGTACTGATGAGTCCTTGCGTTAGACATGCTATTTATGGTTGTTTATTGGGTGTGTTGAAGATAATATTAAGTTTTACGATTTATTTTTTCTCAATTTATAACTTTTTCAAATTCAAATTCAAATTCAAATCAAATTTATTGCATCCATAATGTACATACAGGTGGTAAAATATTAGTTACAGAAACAATTATGGACCCTGTCGGGCACAGCAATATTCTAGATACAGTTAAGTGTCTAGGAGAGAGGAATAGCGCTTAATATTTTCCTTTATAATTAAAATTTCAGTCATTCGTTTCCTATCTATCTGCATTTATTTGGTTAAATCTACCAATATGTTTGTGCCTTTCTATGTTCATGTTAAATTATGAATAATTATTGATTAATAATTTTTGTATTACAGTTAGTTTATTTATAGTTTATATTTAATACAATTAATATTCAATATGTCCATGTTATATTTTAAGTCAATTAATCATTTTTTTTTTTTTTTTTTTTTTTTTTTTTTTTTATTTACTTCGGACGCCACTGTGAAAAAAAAAATATCACAAATACCTGGGTATATTATAATATATAATAATATACCCAGGTATTTGTGCTAAACCCTATTGTAGGCGAGTCACCAACCATTATGATCCAATCGCTTATCATCTTCCTGTCTATTGAAACCAGCCTCTCGCGTATCTGCGCTGCGTTTTAACCAGCGCAACCTCTCGCAATATAAAGTGATGTCATCATGACTGGAGTAATGCATGTTTGAATGAAAAATATTTTCCTGAGGGTTGACGCGGATAAAATAAGATGGATCCAATTTATATATATTATTTTATATATTAGACATTATTATCTTAGCGTTCCGCAGAACAGGCAGTTACTTAGTTATAATATGGCCAAGAATATGGACTAAATATAGAATTAAGCACATTAACGCGTTAATGTTATGCATTACCTACGGAATGGTGCTTAGTGAATTTAATTATCTACTTAGAGATAATTATGCTCTTCTGCTCAGCAATTGAATCATTGAATTCAATTGCTGGCAGGTATCTTATCCTATATTAATTTTCACCGCATACATTATTTTTGAGTTACTTGAAAAATACTAGCTGAAAAAAATGTAAAAGAATCATGTTTTCTTGCCTCGTTGATTTGATCGTTGAAAGAGCTAAGATTGAGGTCCTGGATTCGGTTCCTGAATTTCTGAGTTGCAATTCTGAGTCTGTATTTCTACTGTTATGGTGCTGTTGATGGCGATTTGTACGCTCCCTATGTGACTAAAATATAATTATTGGCAAAATGTGTGTGTACTTACTGGGTCACATATCTGCCTAATCCTTCAGCGAATGCATGCGTCCAATTTTGATCCACCAGTTGTTCAGTTTCGCTCTTTGCATCATTCTTTCTATTGTTTATCTTTTCATTCCGCCCTGAGTTCAGTATAACTCCGCTTCGCTGCCATTAAAAGCGTAGTTCCAAGTACTCCAATCACATATCAGATACATTGGCAATACATATAAAACGAATACTCTCGTATCAGCAATTCATTGCAGCGGCCGCGCGATGCGCTCGGTGCGGGAGATTTGTGGGTCAGTCCGAACATTTGTGGGACGGGCGACGATATTTGCGGGTTGAAGCCAGGATATTTGGTGCGGCCCTGCAACCATGTGGAAATTGAAATATTTAACGTAAGCGACGCGCGACAGATGCGGCACGATGTTGCCACTGTTGCCAGATGTGTCAGTGTTGCCATATGTAACAGTGATGCGGTGTGCGGTGTGCAGTGCATTCCATAAATTTTGCCGGTCGAAGAAGATTGTACAAGCTGCGACTTATTGGCGGAGTGAGGGCGATAAAGTATTTGAAAAGCGAATACATTTCAACCGTTAAAGTTTTATTGAGATGCAATATGTGTGTGTTGCTCTTTGCGTTATACTTTAGATATCTATCTTAAATTTTTCATGTTCTTTCGACGAAAGGCTAGTGTGGTCGAGCTCTTTATGTATTAAAATCAACCATTTAATAAACTTTAATGTAAATTTTATTCATATTTCCAAGCCCCCGTCGCGACTTTACGCAAACATTTTCTATCTCGTTTACCTAATAGCACCACCTATTACATGATATCATCCACATAAAACGGAATCATACAATCATAACGTTATGATAATATTTCCGTTCGGTCCCTAAATCCGTCTCCTTTGTGTCGGCTGCCCCTGGATGTCTGGACCTCAATCATGGCCGGTCTTAGGGGTTCTCATTAGTTCGGACCCCTAATGTGAACCCCGAATGAGGTAACGGAGGATATATCTTACGACTTACGGTAGAAAAAGGTCTAACATTTATAATAATAGGAGCCGCTAGGTTAAAGGAGGTTAAGTTAAGTACCTAGCTTACTAAACATAATGGCGCTAAAAGCTCCCAGTGCTTACTTCAGATAATTCGTAGTCCAGAGAGACTTAGTCCAGATTGTGGATACAGACTACACTCAGAGCTTTTAATAATAATAATAATAATTTTGCACACAATAATAAATATACTTAGTTGCACTTATTAAGGTACACAAAGTTTTGCTTATGTGATAATAGTTTTTGCCTGCGATTTTGCTGCCGTAGTTTTTTCCCGCAGGAACGCGGAAAAAATCTGGAACAAAAAATAGCTTATCACATCCAGCATTATGTAGCTTTATATCAGTAACAGAATTTTTTAACCGGTGGTGCTATTCACCGTGAAATCTTAGGTGAACTGAAGATGTTCGAAGATGAACGCAGTTCACAGCTTGCATGAATATAATGACGGCGACTATGTTAACGACTTAAACGAACAATTAAATGCACTTAAGATGGAACTTATGAGTGCTCATCAGGAAATCGACCACCTCAACAGCGAAAACTTTCGATTAAAATCAGATTTAGATAAAGCCCTAAAGACAGTCGAGACATGTAAAAAGATCTGCTTGACTCCTGGCAGGAAAACTAATACACCATCATCATCGAGCAAACAAAAATCAAAGCAATAGAAGATCCGACCCTCAAATAATGACTCCAACACGACTTCGATCCATGATTGCAAGGATAATAAAGTCGACACTCTCGACAAAGAAACGCAGACTGCCGAGATGACTTACGATACATTGACGCAAAACAAAAACCTGACATCATATTCATACCGGGGTAATGTTGTTCTAAAAAAACCATTAGGCGTATCTCAACCAAAATATAAAAATAAACTCGCCATAATGAGTAGTAGGTGTACCAAGGGAACACTGCCGTTAATCGAAGAAGTTTTCAGTAATCAATTTGACTACTGTCATTTTTTGCTACATAACGCCACCATAGAAAAATTATTGAGCATCGTCGAGACCAACCTAAAATACTTCACAATGCAAGACTATTGCCTGATCTTCATTGGAGAAAACGATTTAAAAAATAATGAGTATCTAGATATCCTCGAAAAATTGAAAAGCTCTCTGAAAACCATTAAACACACAAATATTGTTATATGCGCTCCGACGTACATAAGAGGGGCTTAAATTCACAATTATAAAGTCGAGCTGTTCAACAACCTTCTAAGTTTGGACATAAAAAACCATGAATATGCATATTTTATTGACAGTAATTACACCCTGACTCTTGACATGTTTTCCTACAATACAGGAAACATTAACAAACACGGATGGAGAGATATATTTGACCAGATCAGATCTAACATATTAATTGACTACGATCTAGATCGTTCTAAAGTTGAAGAACATAGTGGAACTAAAAATACATCGAACTTAATGGTAAATGATAAATCTAACGATAACTCTGAGTTTTTTCTTTGATAATCATATGTACATCTTGCACCAAAATATAGCTGGCCTCCTTAATAAAACGGACCTGCTAACATTACATATCCAAGATCTATTGAATAAACAAATCAATATTGAAATGATATGTCTAACGGAACACTTCGTCATTTCTGGTCAAGAAAATTTAATAAACGTGCCAAACTTTAAGCTAGCAACATGTTACTCGAGAAGAGAGCATAAGCGAGGAGAAATGATATTCTTACAGGCGTTAAATATAAAGTGTGTAATGCTATTATGTACATTTGAAGATGAAGTTAACTTCGAAAACATTAGCTCTACAATGTTATTAATAGATAGTTCAAAATATAAAGTAACGTAGGAAGAAAATAAAGTAATTTTTGTGTATAAGAGACTTTTTATTGCCTGCCCTAGACGAACGATGCAGTTGTGTCAGGTCGTCAGTCGTCACCGACTCATATAGGACGATGTTCACAGGACAAAAAAATACTATGGCTTATATTTCTGGGTGCTTTTAATTTGCGTATTTTAAAGACGAGACATTAAATTATGGAGACAGACAATATAAAAATTAAACAATTAAAAAATATAATCAACCTACTTAAGTAGACATAGCTTAAACATCCCTAAAGCCTGACTCACACCTGACAGCGTAATTACATTATAAAGCTGATTCTCAGAAGCACAAAACAGGGCGCGACATAATATCCAGCGGTGTAATTACCGCGCGAATTAGTCGCGCCTTTGTCCGGTAATAGGACGCTGCGAAGCTGCTAATAGGGGCGAGCGCTCGCGAGTGTGCGCGGCTGCTTTAGTCTGTCGCGCGATAAATTGATGCACTCAGTGTGCTGTGGACCGGCAGGCTTATTATGTATCATGCAAGACCGATTGGTGGACGATTTATCTGCAATAATTGCTCTACAATACAGAAGTTTTAGAGATTTTGGCGGTTTTTTAACCGACTTCAAAAAGGAGTAGGTTATAAATTAGTAAAACTATAACTATACGAGTTATGACAAGGCTTACGCTTAGGCTATACGCTTGTAACAACTTCATTGTAAAGTGTGACTGTGTCTGAATGCATCATCATCAGCTTAAAGTAGTCCACTATATCTGTCCATAATGTTCAATAGTGGACAATCGAGATAAATGGCGTTGAATGGATTCTCGCTGTTTGCGCCTAGTCTCGATTGTGTTGTAACGCGCATGAGGGTACGAGGAAACCGCGAGATATTATACTTCTTAAAAGATAGCTTGATCTCTGCGACATATGTCAAACTGACGTATACGTTTTTGTTACGTTATTGTTAGCCTGTCACACACAGCACCAGAAGTGAGCGAGACAGCCAGACCCCACAGATGTCATGACAGCCTGACATACGTTCAACGACTATACACGGGGTGGCCAAAAAGTCGTGGATAAAACGCAACTAGGGGTTAGATGGGGTCGTCAGCTGCAAAAAATTGTTTTACAGGAGATCCTTAAGGTCAACCCATGCAGAGTTATAATAACTTTTTGTTTTTCGAAAATATCTTAATCCTGAATCTTTTTAATAATTTTCAATAGATTGGTACTGATGAGTCCTTGCGTTAGACATGCTATTTATGGTTGTTTATTGGGTGTGTTGAAGATAATATTAAGTTTTACGATTTATTTTTTCTCAATTTATAACTTTTTCAAATTCAAATTCAAATTCAAATCAAATTTATTGCATCCATAATGTACATACAGGTGGTAAAATATTAGTTACAGAAACAATTATGGACCCTGTCGGGCACAGCAATATTCTAGATACAGTTAAGTGTCTAGGAGAGAGGAATAGCGCTTAATATTTTCCTTTATAATTAAAATTTCAGTCATTCGTTTCCTATCTATCTGCATTTATTTGGTTAAATCTACCAATATGTTTGTGCCTTTCTATGTTCATGTTAAATTATGAATAATTATTGATTAATAATTTTTGTATTACAGTTAGTTTATTTATAGTTTATATTTAATACAATTAATATTCAATATGTCCATGTTATATTTTAAGTCAATTAATCATTTTTTTTTTTATTTTTTTTTTTTTTTTTTTTTTTTATTTACTTCGGACGCCACTGTGAAAAAAAAAATATCACAAATACCTGGGTATATTATAATATATAATAATATACCCAGGTATTTGTGCTAAACCCTATTGTAGGCGAGTCACCAACCATTATGATCCAATCGCTTATCATCTTCCTGTCTATTGAAACCAGCCTCTCGCGTATCTGCGCTGCGTTTTAACCAGCGCAACCTCTCGCAATATAAAGTGATGTCATCATGACTGGAGTAATGCATGTTTGAATGAAAAATATTTTCCTGAGGGTTGACGCGGATAAAATAAGATGGATCCAATTTATATATATTATTTTATATATTAGACATTATTATCTTAGCGTTCCGCAGAACAGGCAGTTACTTAGTTATAATATGGCCAAGAATATGGACTAAATATAGAATTAAGCACATTAACGCGTTAATGTTATGCATTACCTACGGAATGGTGCTTAGTGAATTTAATTATCTACTTAGAGATAATTATGCTCTTCTGCTCAGCAATTGAATCATTGAATTCAATTGCTGGCAGGTATCTTATCCTATATTAATTTTCACCGCATACATTATTTTTGAGTTACTTGAAAAATACTAGCTGAAAAAAATGTAAAAGAATCATGTTTTCTTGCCTCGTTGATTTGATCGTTGAAAGAGCTAAGATTGAGGTCCTGGATTCGGTTCCTGAATTTCTGAGTTGCAATTCTGAGTCTGTATTTCTACTGTTATGGTGCTGTTGATGGCGATTTGTACGCTCCCTATGTGACTAAAATATAATTATTGGCAAAATGTGTGTGTACTTACTGGGTCACATATCTGCCTAATCCTTCAGCGAATGCATGCGTCCAATTTTGATCCACCAGTTGTTCAGTTTCGCTCTTTGCATCATTCTTTCTATTGTTTATCTTTTCATTCCGCCCTGAGTTCAGTATAACTCCGCTTCGCTGCCATTAAAAGCGTAGTTCCAAGTACTCCAATCACATATCAGATACATTGGCAATACATATAAAACGAATACTCTCGTATCAGCAATTCATTGCAGCGGCCGCGCGATGCGCTCGGTGCGGGAGATTTGTGGGTCAGTCCGAACATTTGTGGGACGGGCGACGATATTTGCGGGTTGAAGCCAGGATATTTGGTGCGGCCCTGCAACCATGTGGAAATTGAAATATTTAACGTAAGCGACGCGCGACAGATGCGGCACGATGTTGCCACTGTTGCCAGATGTGTCAGTGTTGCCATATGTAACAGTGATGCGGTGTGCGGTGTGCAGTGCATTCCATAAATTTTGCCGGTCGAAGAAGATTGTACAAGCTGCGACTTATTGGCGGAGTGAGGGCGATAAAGTATTTGAAAAGCGAATACATTTCAACCGTTAAAGTTTTATTGAGATGCAATATGTGTGTGTTGCTCTTTGCGTTATACTTTAGATATCTATCTTAAATTTTTCATGTTCTTTCGACGAAAGGCTAGTGTGGTCGAGCTCTTTATGTATTAAAATCAACCATTTAATAAACTTTAATGTAAATTTTATTCATATTTCCAAGCCCCCGTCGCGACTTTACGCAAACATTTTCTATCTCGTTTACCTAATAGCACCACCTATTACATGATATCATCCACATAAAACGGAATCATACAATCATAACGTTATGATAATATTTCCGTTCGGTCCCTAAATCCGTCTCCTTTGTGTCGGCTGCCCCTGGATGTCTGGACCTCAATCATGGCCGGTCTTAGGGGTTCTCATTTGTTCGGACCCCTAATGTGAACCCCGAATGAGGTAACGGAGGATATATCTTACGACTTACGGTAGAAAAAGGTCTAACATTTATAATAATAGGAGCCGCTAGGTTAAAGGAGGTTAAGTTAAGTACCTAGCTTACTAAACATAATGGCGCTAAAAGCTCCCAGTGCTTACTTCAGATAATTCGTAGTCCAGAGAGACTTAGTCCAGATTGTGGATACAGACTACACTCAGAGCTTTTAATAATAATAATAATAATTTTGCACACAATAATAAATATACTTA
This sequence comes from Anorthoa munda, assembly GCA_945859665.1. Classification (NCBI taxonomy): domain Eukaryota; kingdom Metazoa; phylum Arthropoda; class Insecta; order Lepidoptera; family Noctuidae; genus Anorthoa; species Anorthoa munda. The sequence continues at coordinate 31,039,447 of OX243905.1, read as the reverse complement.
GTTGCACTTATTAAGGTACACAAAGTTTTGCTTATGTGATAATAGTTTTTGCCTGCGATTTTGCTGCCGTAGTTTTTTCCCGCAGGAACGCGGAAAAAATCTGGAACAAAAAATAGCTTATCACATCCAGCATTATGTAGCTTTATATCAGTAACAGAATTTTTTAACCGGTGGTGCTATTCACCGTGAAATCTTAGGTGAACTGAAGATGTTCGAAGATGAACGCAGTTCACAGCTTGCATGAATATAATGACGGCGACTATGTTAACGACTTAAACGAACAATTAAATGCACTTAAGATGGAACTTATGAGTGCTCATCAGGAAATCGACCACCTCAACAGCGAAAACTTTCGATTAAAATCAGATTTAGATAAAGCCCTAAAGACAGTCGAGACATGTAAAAAGATCTGCTTGACTCCTGGCAGGAAAACTAATACACCATCATCATCGAGCAAACAAAAATCAAAGCAATAGAAGATCCGACCCTCAAATAATGACTCCAACACGACTTCGATCCATGATTGCAAGGATAATAAAGTCGACACTCTCGACAAAGAAACGCAGACTGCCGAGATGACTTACGATACATTGACGCAAAACAAAAACCTGACATCATATTCATACCGGGGTAATGTTGTTCTAAAAAAACCATTAGGCGTATCTCAACCAAAATATAAAAATAAACTCGCCATAATGAGTAGTAGGTGTACCAAGGGAACACTGCCGTTAATCGAAGAAGTTTTCAGTAATCAATTTGACTACTGTCATTTTTTGCTACATAACGCCACCATAGAAAAATTATTGAGCATCGTCGAGACCAACCTAAAATACTTCACAATGCAAGACTATTGCCTGATCTTCATTGGAGAAAACGATTTAAAAAATAATGAGTATCTAGATATCCTCGAAAAATTGAAAAGCTCTCTGAAAACCATTAAACACACAAATATTGTTATATGCGCTCCGACGTACATAAGAGGGGCTTAAATTCACAATTATAAAGTCGAGCTGTTCAACAACCTTCTAAGTTTGGACATAAAAAACCATGAATATGCATATTTTATTGACAGTAATTACACCCTGACTCTTGACATGTTTTCCTACAATACAGGAAACATTAACAAACACGGATGGAGAGATATATTTGACCAGATCAGATCTAACATATTAATTGACTACGATCTAGATCGTTCTAAAGTTGAAGAACATAGTGGAACTAAAAATACATCGAACTTAATGGTAAATGATAAATCTAACGATAACTCTGAGTTTTTTCTTTGATAATCATATGTACATCTTGCACCAAAATATAGCTGGCCTCCTTAATAAAACGGACCTGCTAACATTACATATCCAAGATCTATTGAATAAACAAATCAATATTGAAATGATATGTCTAACGGAACACTTCGTCATTTCTGGTCAAGAAAATTTAATAAACGTGCCAAACTTTAAGCTAGCAACATGTTACTCGAGAAGAGAGCATAAGCGAGGAGGTTCGTGTATTTTACTTTAGAGCCACCACGATTACAAGGAACTAACTAATGTAAAGAGTTCTTCTATCACAGGCGTTATTGAATGTTGTGCTATAGAAATAATTAATCATAAATTAATAGTAGTATGTATATAGACCACCGAATATGTCTAATATTAGTCTTTTTTATGACACTTTGGACACTGTATTAAAAAAATTGTGCAATAAATCAAATGTAAAGGTAGTATTATGTGGGGACTTCAACATAGATATTTTAAAACGTAACAGATGCACCTTGGACTTTGAATTTGCTTGCTCCTAAATTACAACCTTATCTTAAAAATAAACCAACCTACGCGGCCAAGGAGCCTTACCTGCTTAGATAATTTTGCTCTGAAGTCAAATCTAAAATGTATTGCTGAAGTGATGGATTTTGCAATATCTGATCAGTCAGCTCAAATACTCAAAATTCAAGTCAGTAGAACTTGCAAATTAAGATATTGGTGCACTCAAATACGAGACTTCTCAAAGGAAAATTTGGTTAAATTAAAAAATCATTTAAAGAGTTTGTCTTTTACAGACGTTTACAGCGAGAGTAACCCTAGTGAGTCTTATGATATTTTTAATGATATTTTTAAACTATTATACAAGCAGTGTTTTCCAATTAAATGGATTAGAATTCGATCGGAAACAAAAATTAAATGGATTTCGAAAGGCATTAAACTCTGTAGTAGGAAACAAAGAAACCTGCTATGGAAATATAGATTGAATCCGTCAAGCAATAATCAAAAAACATTTAAAACATACTCGCGAAGATTAAAAAAGATCATTAAACTTACTCAGAGGGCACAGAATAGTGACATTATTAATAAAGCCCACAATAAGTCCAAGGCAGCCTGGCAAATTATCAACAATAATAAGCATATTAAAGAGCCTATTTTAAAAATTGACAATCAACATGTGACAATAAAGGACCCCAGGAAAATAGAAACACCGTTTAATGACTTCTTTATTGACCAAGTACAAAGTATATCTTATGACATATCTGACGGAACTCTTGACCTAGTAAATGGCTCGAATTCAATGTTTATGTCACCGACAATCCCCTTTGACATAATAAGAGCAATTAAAGCGCTTAAAAATACAAGAAGTTATGGATACGATGTGATTACTACCAGTGTTTTTAAATTTGTCAGTGATGTTGTCGCTGGGGCTCTAAGTCATATTGTAAACTGTAGTATTGAATCTGGTGTATTCCCTAATAGCCTAAAAACCGTAGTAATAAAATCTCTACATAAAAAAAATAATAGAGAAGATATGACCAATTATAGACCAGTAGCATTGATCCCAATATTCTCTAAGGAATTTGAAAAGATTATTTATCAAGCAATGGATAGATTTTTGAGTAAATATAATATATTAAGCGAGGAACAAATGGGGTTTAGAAAACATAAAAATATTAATATGGCAATATATAATCTCTTAACTAATATTATGACAAATGTTGACAATAAAAATCCTGTATGTGCAATTTTGGCTGATATGACTAAGGCATTCGACTACGTCAACCATGATGTCCTTTTAAAAAAACTTTACGCCTATGGTATAAGAGGAAATATCCTAGATCTAATAAAATCATATCTTCGAGGCCGATTGCAATACACAGAAATCACGAAAGTATGCCTAAAAACCAAACGTGAACTTAAATATACTTCAGATTGTAGAGAGGTCAAACATGGCGTACCGCAAGGTAGCGTTCTGGGACCACCGTTGTTTCTCTTATACATTAATGATTTACCCCGTCAAACACATCACCCTATGGTGTTGTTTGCGGACGATAGTACGGTGATAGTAAAATGTTCGGACCTAAAAAAATATGAAAGTGAGATTAATAACACATTAAACAGTATTATTCATTGGCTAAACATGAATAATTTGATCATTAATTTGCAAAAAACGAAGGTAATGCATTTTTACCAACGGAATAGTCCCCCTAATTTAACTGTCGGCTATAATGGGGAAAAAGTTGACTCAACAAATATAGCAAGATTCCTGGGAATCTTAATTGACAGCAATCTGACTTAGAAACCTCATTCTGAGGACGTGTGTAAAAAATTGAGTACATTAGCTTATGTTCTGTACAACTTATCTCATAAAGTAAGCCATACTACACTCCTTACAGCTTACCATGGTTCGGTTGCATCAATATTGAGGTTCGGAGTAATTTTCTGGGGCAACTGTAGCGAAAGGGAGCGGATTTTCAAGGCTCAAAAGCGCTGCATAAGGTCAATGGCAAGTTTAAAAACTACTAAAAGCTGTGAGCCAGTGTTTAGGTCAATGAAAATACTAACCTTCCCGTCTCTATATATATTGGAAGTGTCCATTTTTGTTAGATCGAATTTAAATTTATTTCCGTCACTAGCCAGCGTTAGATTACGCTCAGGTCCTTTAAGACAACAATATAATAAGTTATTACATACAGGGAAATATAAAACAGCACTATTAAGAAAGAATATTATGTCAATGGGGCCTATCGTATATAATAAAATTCCGCATAATTTAAAAGAACACCCTATTCGTATATTTAAAACTAAATTGACTACATTGCTATTGAAAAAATGTTACTATTCTGTTAATGACTTCCTGAATGATAAAGATTTATAACTGTATCTTAAATTTATTGTAATTGACATTTTTAAAAGACAACATTTTTTTAATTTTTTTTTTTTTTTTTAATTGACTGTAATCGACTATGTATGTGACATTTTAAATGATATTATTATTTTTTATTTTTTTTTAAATTCCTTGATAAGCTTATTGATTCGTTGTATTCTGTTTATGTGACAATTAAGTGATTTGTGATATTTTATTTTATATTCTGATGCTTATATTTTTATGTATATTATCTTTTATAATGTTTTTGCATGCCGTAAGGCAGAATGTAGCGGAAACACCCAATTTTGTACCATCTCAAACTTGTACCTACATTGCTGGCAAATAAATAATTCTGATTCTGATTCTGATTCACATCAAGCTCACTCCACCTAATTTTCATGGCGAGGTGTTTATAGAATATATCGGTTGAACTTCAAGAGACTACCTCTGTCTATTACAAAAAAAAACCCTGCCAAGTGCGAGTCGGACTCGCGCACGAAGGGTTCCGTACCATTATCGCAAAAACGGCAAAAAAAAAACAATCATGCTTGCTGTATGGGAGCCCCACTTAAATATTTATTTTATTCTATTTTTAGTCATTTTTGATATAGCGGCAGAAATACATCATCTGTGAAAATTTCAACTGCCTAGCTATCACGGTTCGTCAGACACAGCCTGGTGACAGACGGACAGACAGTCAGACGGACCGCGGAGTCTTAGTAATAGGGTCCCGTTTTTACCCTTTGGTACGGAACCCTAAAAACAGACCTCCTTATAAAAAAGTTTGTCAAATACCTTTTAGAATGAGTATTTCAACCTAACTAAACAGCTGAGAAGTTTTAAAGTCCCTTTCTAATCACCTTATTTGTATTAGTTCGTAGAAACCTTAAATACAAAAGCGTCTTGAGGACCAGGCCTATTTTAATAGGCTTGGCCCTCAAGACGCTTACTATTTAGGTTTATTACTATTTCAACTGTGAAGTATTCGTCACATCTAGCCAGGTAGACCTAGCCACCTCACCACACGGTCTAGCCGCTAGACAGAAATTAATGGCTCCTAAGTCCACCACAAACTACACAATACACGATATTTATCCTAACTTGTAGCGAAATATTTGTAGACAACACATATCACTTGAGATATGAGGAGGATCTATTGTGAGAACGGTCACGAATGAGTTGGGCTATCCAGCTTTTGGGCAAGATTAATAATAATATTTGGGCACTTATGTATTATGAGATTTGGTAACATTTTTGGTGCAAAGAATGTATTGTTGGTTCTTATTTTCATGCTAGAAAGTTTCTGCGGCACAAGGTAACTTTTCTGATTTTGCAGCAGACGTGTTAGTGTGGATACCTAAAATGGAAGTTACTAAATAGACAACTGATACTTTTGCGAAGGCCTCTAACTGTATCCAAAGTCAAAAAAAAATAAAAAAAAATAATTGGTCTAGTTTTTAACCTAAAGTATTTTTGTGTTAGCCCTTGACGGAAAAAGTGGGGTGTTATAAGTTCGACGTGTGTATCTGTGCGTCTGGCAGTGGCATGATAGCTCCTAGACGGATAAACCGATTTTGATTTAGTATTTTTAGTTTGCAATGTGAGTTTGTCAAGAGTGTTCTTAGCTATTTTTGATAAAAATCGAAGTAAATAAAATAAAAACTAAAATAATAAATACTTAATGCTGTTAACATACATGAAAATTTTGTGTAGTAATTCACCTACTGTGCCTTTTGACTGCCCTAAATTAGCTAATTAGTGCACTATTACGACCACAGTGGCCATTATCAGCCATCTAATAGACTAACCACAAAATATCGGTTTGGTCGCGCGAGCGACAATTTTCCGCATCGGATAATTAGGTGCCCAGTGTTCCCACCATTTCGCTTTTGTGTTTGAAATTTCACAGAGAGGTGGTTAGCTTTAACTAGTGCACAATAGTGACGGCACTCGCGTTGCACATATTACGTAGATTTGACATGTGACTTTTTGTGAATTCAAGGCAATCATTGAGCGGATGAAAGTACTCAAGAATATGGTAAACTTTCATGATCACAGCGGAAACCGATAAAATAAAATCTAAACAAGATAATATAATTAGACGATTAACATGTTAACGTATTACTAATTAATAACACAGGGGATCTGTTGAACTTATTGAAAACCTTGCTAAACCATAATTTGACTTTTGATTTACACAACATTGCTTTCCACTATCTACTGGTTATATACCGCGGCGTCGCACCGACAATGGCCCAGCGTGGCGCGACAACATCCACGACACCACTTATATCCGTCACAATGGACACAATACACTGATATATTCCTGCTTTGTGTTGCTGTATCTCGATCATCTCAGATAATTCTGAGTGACAGGATGAATGGTTTAGGTATTTGTTTGTTTGTGTTTTTGGGGTCACTTTACCTGGTTATACAATTTCTGGTAAGGGAAAATTCTTATCGAGTTGTGAAAATCATACCAGTACCAACGGGTACCCATTGAAAAATGCCATAGCCAGAAACATCGTCGTGATCAAAAACAAAAAGGAAGTCTTTACGCTAATTTTGATTTCGATGAATAATAAATTGAATTATCTATAGAATAATGTTTGATTCGGCTTCTCTTCGGTTTTCATTTCACTTCGCCACTGAATTAAAATCAATAGAATAAAAAAATAAGAAAAAAAAAATATAGAATATAAAACACCACAAATTCAATTCAAATAGCCTTTATTTACAAACTTTTATCTAATTATTTACATATTATTATCTTTTGTACAGGTGCACAGTTTGTTTTGCTTTTCAGCATAGGCCTCCCCCAGACCCTTCCACAGTAAACGATCGTGAGCTTTTCTCCTCCATAACGCTTCTGCTGTCGATCGCAGGTCGTCCTCCCACCTGCGCATCGGTCTCCCTCTTCTTCTCATCCCCTCTCTCGGGTACCATTCAGTGACGTCTTTGGCCCACTTCTCTATTCTGCTTCTGATTGTGTGGCCTGTCCACTGCCATTTCAGTTTTTTTATTGTGAATGTCACGTCTGTAATATTTGTTTTTTTTTTGTAATATTTCAAAAAGAAATTGAAATTGAGAGATATAATTAAATAGAATTTAATATTATTTTAAATCACACAAAGCGTCTTTACAGTATTTGTAATAAATATTTTATTTATTTTAAAAATAAGCTGGTGAAGGTTGCGGGGATCCGCTTGTTGCGAGACGCACGGTACCGGTCAATGTGGCGTCGTTTGGGGGCGGCCTATGGTAAAATTGAGTGTTCGTATGCATTCCACTTCCTTCTTTGACAAATCTTTTACAATTCAAGCAGTTCGATTGTGGAATGTATTACCTATAGAAATAAGATGCGCACAAACATTGCCAACGTTTAAGAAATTGGTAAAGGAGCATTACCTTTCACTATAATTTTATAGTCTTTTCCCTTTCCTGTCATATATTCAATATTATTAGTATATTAGATATGTAGTATAGTATGAATATATTTTATGTTTTTAATTTTTTAGTTGTTTCCTTTCCCTGTCATATATTCAATATTTATTAGTATATTAGATATGTAGTATAGTATGTATATATTTTATGTTTTTAATTTTTTAGTTGTTTCCTTTCCCTGTCATATATTCAAAATTTATTAGTATATTAGATATGTAGTATAGTATGTATATATTTTATGTTTTTATGTATAAGTAAGTTATATTATTTATGATCTATTCTACACTGACTGCCCTTAATTCTTCTCCTATTGTGCAGTCCATCCAAAGGTTGTTTGTAAGAGATTGCCCTGTGCGATAAGACCGCCCATCGTACACTTGTTTTTGTGAATGTTTATCCTGTACATATTTTGTGGTGTACAATAAAGTATAAAATAAATAAATAAATATGTCCAGCAGTGGCTAGCTACTATCGCTTATTTTCAGTCGTCTCTTTGGTTCTTTTTTAAAAGGTATACCAAGAATGACCAAAGAGACGACTTCACTTAATAACATCAGAAAGAATTTCCTGTTGACATTCAACTTTCTGCGTCTTATTTCTTTTAGTAAATAATATCGCAATATAATCTTATTTACACATTTCGTATTTCAACCTCCCGAATTTATTTAAGAGCAATAGGTAGCGACTTCGTAATCATATTTTGTGACATTTCTTCCTTCTGCAGTCCTTGAAAATATAAGAAAAATAATTTAATTTGACGGCATGATTGATGCAGTGGCTGAATAAATGTTTCTACACTTTTTGTTAGAACAATTCGAGATTCTGTTTTCCTTATTTGTATTGAAGTTTTTCCAAGGAGTACCGTGTTATCCAGTTACTGGATTGTGAAGGTCAGATAGGCAGTCGCTCCTTGTAAAGCACTGGTACTCAGATGGATCCGGTAAAACTGGAAGTCAAGCCCAACAAAGTTTGACAAAAACTAGGTAGATTGTTTTTTTTATTCGTTTTACACTCGCGTTTGACCACTATCTCGCCTAATGTTAAGTGGTGATGTGGTTGAAGGTGAAGTACGCTTGCTTGCTTAGAAGTAACCTATTGATTATTTAAGTTTATTTTTTTTTCCGTGTTTCGTTATGTTTGGCGCAAATAAATTCTTCTATTTGAGTGAACAACCGACTGGTTTTACGTAAGAATATGTTTGTTCTAGTCACGCAAACTCCGTGTGTATGCTAAATATTTGAAAGAATAAGGATACACTGAATAAACATCTCCAGACATAATCGAAAAACGTTTGTCGACGTTCCCTTCTCTTGCCCCCAGCCTCTGCTTATCGATATCAAAGAGACGTAGATGATCTATATTTTACGCTTGTTTTCCATATTCAGAAGTATTCGGTCCTCGTCCTCTCAGACACATCGAGTATTCATAAATTCGAAGGTTTTTTTTTCAAGAGTGATTGAATGCTTTGCTTCCTGCTGCGAGGAAAAACAAGAAATCGATTGAATTGATCAGGCTGACAGCCTTTGAACGTGGAATTGCGTTGAAATAACTACTGGAAGCAATATTGTTCGACGATCTAGAATTTTTTACTTAAAGTTCACATCCCACTGCTGGGCAAAGGGATCCCCCAAGTACTTCCAGGAAAGCGTCGATGTCATCGCGCCTCCTCTTTCTGGGTCAACTTCGACGGCGGCTTTCATCTTCAGGAAATCATTGCTTAGCAATTATTGAAAAGAGTGTCCGTAGAGTTTCTTGCAGCCAGTAGTTCTTTAAGGAGAAGAACCCTATACCTACTGGCGCTTGCGAATGTGCAACTAGATTCATCGTTTGCTTGACTATTCAAAAGTACCGAAATAAATGGTGGCTTTTAAATTGTTTTTAATTGAAAGTTTGATTCTCTTGCCCAGCGGATATTGTACATGCGGCTGTCATGACCCACCCAATCCCATACGAATGAAAAGTTTAAAGAGCATCCACTAATTGCGTCCTTGCGGAGACATATACATACGTAATCGTTATGTAAAACCAATTGTTGCCAGGGTCTGGGACATTCTTCTTACCAAAAATGTATTTTGATGTCTCACCGTTGTTATCATAGCCTCGTATTTTCTATCATAAACGGTTTATGTTAATAGGGGCACCGCTGTTGGTTTTAATATCACCGTACTTAATGAGATTTTGATTCTGCACTACGAGATTACAATAATAAATGAGATCTGATCGTGACCTACACAGCTATGTTTTTGTACGAGAAAACGTGTTTAAGGGACATTTTGTTGGTTGGTAATATTTTTCTCGTTAGGGTCGTTTTAGTACGAAGGAGGTTGACAATTGGACCTGATAAATGGGAGTACGCTGGGCCTATTAACCATTTGTCATTTTAGTTGTTTGAAAAAATTTGATTTTACGTATTAGGTGTTAAGTGATATTGTTTTCACTTATCTTTTGAATAATTTTGCTAAACTTAACTTTACACTTTGTCACAGAAAAAACATTGATCTGAGATAATTAAAAAAATATAAGTTCGCACTTATGTGCGAATTTATATTTTGTATATCGTGTATCTCAACAGAAATAGATTCTGAGACAGGATGTCAATAACATCGGATGATGTTAAAGTTAGCAGTTATTATAATTAAATATTGACAACGTATCGATAGACACAAATACCGTCATTTGACAAGTTTTTCTATCAATGACAATAGCTCGTCAAAGACGCAGTATGATGCTAAGATCTGCTTGTCAAATACGCAGGATATAATGAATAATAGATTAATAAATGATATAATAGTAAGGTAAATAGCAAAGGTCTTGACATGTTAAACTGTAATGTTCACGCCATATCGTTGACACGTCACACGTGCGACTACGTGACGTGAACACGACGGAGACTGCTCCCAACGCCGCTATTCAGATGGTCGAGAGACGATGTTGAATAGTCTTTATGTACGGTGCATCGTGCATTGTTGAATCATAAATCTAGTTAGTTTTATATAAATCTAACTTTAATTTCGTAAGACATGCGTTTAGAATCATCATCACCGTCTTCCATAGTCTGACTTCGTCGGCTGCCGGGCGTACGCCTGTCTGTTCTTGTTCCGATCCCGACGCTGCTGTGTCAACTTCATCCAGTTTTAGAATTAATATTTAAGTTTTAATACACCTAAGTTTTAATTTATTTATAATAAGATATATACTTAATAGGTAATTGATATAATTATGTACAAGCAAAAAAGGAAAAGGGAGTAAGTGCTCATAGGGCTGCAAGCATTCATCCGCTTATCTGTTAATGACAATTGTGCCCAATAGTCCGATATCATTGCCACTTTTAAGGGCAATGCTTACTTTTTTCCCGAAAAAGGGACTTGGCGAAGTCTTGTAATGCTGGGAGAGCACTCAGACCCCATGGCTGTAGTGTTTCAACTTATATAAGCCTAAACCTTCCAATGAAATTATTAAATCGAGCTAGTTTTAAATAAATTAAACTGAATGCGTTTAGAATGTCTGCTATTGGAAAACTTCACGGATGTAAAATACGTGTTATTTTATTTTCAAACTGAAGCAGATAACGTCTTGAGCAGTCCGCGTCAGTTCGACGCACGGTGACGTTCGTGCACCTGTCCGGATGTAGTAGTGGCTGAGGCTGACACTGTGAGTGAAATCTCTTACGTAAATAAAACACAATTATGTGTTTATGTTCTTCCTTCAAAACTTTGCTTTGCAATTGTGCAGATTATTAAAATTCTGTGGAATTTATAAATATGTCGCATCAAGGCTGGCCGACAGATGTAAACCATCGGGAAGTCAGGATGTATTCCCTTAGGTTAAGACATCGTGTGTGGGCAGGTCGTTGGGTACAATCGTGAAAATGAAATCACACAAATTATTCGATACACTGAGTATATTCAAATAGACACAAGTTACATTCTTGCTTACTAATATTACGGATCGACACTGATTCTACGACGTGTTAGCTCTACGGCTGTCAGTACTCAACTGCCAGTACATTTTAGCTCAACTGCTACATTCTATTATCCCCACCACGCAAGTGGTTAGAGAAAGCGCGCCAAAGCGTAGTTGTTCTTGCTTTGCCGCCAGATGGCGTGCTTGCGATTTGTTTTGACGTCCGTACTATTGACTAAACCCGACACGGCCATCCTGCGAGACAGGCGTCCTCGTCTGTTCCTCATTGTCAGGTTCTAACAGTGTATCGAATCATGTGGAAATCCTCAATGGATGTCCTCAGCCCTTGGGGAAAGCCGAGGGGTCTGTCAGACTCCTACTGACTAAAACCACATGGTGTTCTCTAGGCCGTAGTTCCTCTTGAGAGGCGAGCGTGGAACACACACGTCGCCTTCTCGGGCCTCTCTCAGGCGACAGATCCCCAAATCTATCACCCGCAGGCATCATCTTCTTGTCCTTGCTCCATGCCATCTCATGTCGTGTTGCGCCACACGTCCTCTTAGTCTACTCCGACCCGCCAGTCTCCCATCATACAAGGGATGTTTTTCTGAAACACAAAATTTCCAAACAGTATTCACTCGTCCAATCCTGACGCATACTCTAGGTGAGTGAGGAAACATTTTGAATCAATCAAACATGATCATTTAAATGTCTCCTTTCACCTTTGCAAGGAAAGAGTAATTCTATTTCCAATTTAAAGAAAATAGTAACTCAATCATCGATTTGGTACCTAAAAGCACCCAATCATAGTGATAACAAAGTCCAAGTACCACTGATAGTCATTAATCTCAAATTAAATCCAGCAAAAGAAACCACCAGGTATCTTATTCACGATATTTAGCTATCTCATAGCTCTCTTAGCAAACACAATTGCTCTACTCTAACATCTCCACGATGTCGAGTCAACTCAACTCTCTGAACTCAGAAACTGTTCACACAGAGATTTAGTCTGTCCTATGTTACGTCAATTCATTATCTACTAACCCAATTGGTACTTGAGCTTCGTGTGTCTTACTAACACGATCTACGCAAAGTAATCAAAATTAGAAAACTATCATTATTTTCGTAATGAAGGCTTGACGATTCGAACGTCATCAACATTAACATGGTGACCTCACCAAACGCACGACTGCGAGTTTATTTTCTTGTAACCTCATGACTCAATATGAACTTTCTGTAAGGTTCCTAACACAAACATGAATTTTCACACCAGACATAGTGTCACACAGACTTACAGGTGCCATACAGGCCTACCGTTGCCATAAAGGCCTACCGTTGCCACACAGGCCAACAGTTGCCACACAACGCTCGGCTACTCTTGACCAAACTAGATCATTGGGTTCGTGAAAATAGAGATTTTAGAACCCTACTCATTAACTAAATCATCACCCTGGGCCATGTACCACTAGTCGCTCCAAACAAACTTTAAAACTTCTGCTGCAGGAAAACTGCCAAGCCTACAGAAACCCTCGAGTAAAACCTCCAACGCGGCCCTCTAGCCGACCAGCAATCGTATTGCTCTTACAACGGTCTCTAGACCCCGACCTCCGCCAGAATCCACTGGTACGGTCAAACATAATACGTTCGATAGACTGAATTACTCGACACCTTAAGCTTGCTCATTGTCATCAAAATCCTTTTGACATCTACATCGACTGGTACATAACCCGCTGGTATCTTCCTTAACCTACAGTGTGCACACTTGTAGGTCCTAAGCGTACCTATTTAAAGCTTTCAGTGTATAACGATAACTGTCCTGTCATAATCACCTATCGCGGACTTAATGCAGGGCCTACTTAGTTTTCGTACTAGAGATTCCCACACAACACTATTCATTAGAAAAAAGGTCCGACGATCAACAAGTTCAACAACTAAACAAAGTAATAGTAACAATGCTGTTACAGTTTGTTATAATTCAAAGGCAATGTATACTCAACTCATGAAACCTCTTCAAAAACCCATCGCCACATGTTACGCATGAGGTGCGGTCCAGAATTTGTCTCATAAGCAGACATGTTAATCAGATTTGGTTTCAATACCACTGTCATCAACTATGATGTCCAATTCTCAAGGAACTTGGTGATCGGGGACCCTTCTCACAAGATTCGCGCCTTTTACTTAAAGATTTTGGAACATACTGACTGTTAATATGTGGGAAACAATTAAGCCTGATAATGTCCAAGGAAGCCGTGTGAAGGAGCTTCACGAATTAACTCTGATCAAAATCTTTAAAATCAAATACCAACAGTAACTATTTACTATCGCTCACCAACTCAGTTTTTATGTAAGGAAAACGATTGCTAGATCTACTGCTATCATAATATTACTTTGAAAGTAAGCAAGTGAATTTCAGATCTGAAGACGGTGGTTGTAAATTCGTTACGCAACAAGATCCTTTCTGAGTACAGGTAAATGACCAGTACCGTTACTAACTCGATACAATTTCGATGCCACTAAGACATTACTAACTCGCTTTGCCACTGAAAACGACTAGTTGTTCAGTCATTTTGGATATCTCAATTCCATCATATGGGATATCTCATCCTAAGGTTCGTACTAAACCTAATATTGAAACTAGGAAAGTACTAACTAGCCAATAGGAAACTCATTAGCTACTTGCTTTTTACTAAGTGTGTCTTAATTACCTAGTGATAGTGCTAGATATAACCACGACCAATACAATGGTCAAACATGAAAACTTAAAACTCGAACTAGCATCTCTTCACTAGAGAACATTCGACCTCACTATCGAAATAATATGGAAGCGACTCACCGAGTATTCCATTCCAAACTTGCGCGCGCTCGTAACGTTCGGCTACGACATGCGAACTGCTAGCCTGCCATCGGTCTTGACCTCTCAGATGTTGACACGTCAACCTTCGCGCTCAGCATCTGAATCGCTAGCCTGCAGCAGAGGCTTCAGGCTGCGACACAATATGGTATCTGAAACATGAAAAACATTACGAGAGTATATGTTCACACGGTTATCTTAACCATACACAGCTTTGATGGAAATTAATCAATGCACCGGTGTAGTAACCTAAACCAATCAATCTGCCTAGCCTTTTCCCAACTACATTGGGGTCGGCTTCCAGTCCCACCGGATTCCTGCTGAGAACCAGAGTTTTACTACCTATCTGACCTCCACAACCCAGTAACTGGATAAAACGGTACCCCTTGGCAAGACGTGTGTCAGATCTCAGGCTTCTGACTACCCGTAACGACTGTCAAAGATCTTCAAATGACAGCCGGGACCAACGGCTTAACGTGCTCTCCGAGGCACGGAGGAAACCCGGTATGTTGAAATGGTCACCCATCCACGGACCGACCTCGTCAAGCGTTGCTTAACCTTGATGATCGACCAGTGCGGCTGTTATTATTTAGCCACGAGCTTCTAGTAGTAGTAGTTACCTAAACCGGCATGGCCAAATAGGTTATTATGGACACCGAATTTGAGTGCAGAGTTCCTGTCCAAAACATGAACCACACATTAGTGTCCCAAGTGCCCAGGTCGCTGTCGCTAGTCGATGGGCTTTAGAGAATCCAATGAATGCCATAGCGTTTTAAGTCGCAATTAACGAGGCCTGGTAGAGTTTACCACTTTTAAGATAGTTTGGCCCTACGACCACAAAAGAAGAATACTACGCTTCTTCTCAAACTTTGCTAACTCTCACTACATAGAACTATCACACTACAAAACTAATCAAAATATTTCATTTGGAATTATAATATTTTCCAGACTAAAGTGTAAGGTAGGCACCATATCGTTCTAAGGCCGTCGGCGTCGTAACCATAGTCTGCCAAGGCTAGTCAAGGGTCATTGCCAGTGTTAGCAGAATAATAACTCTTCAATAACACCAAAACTTGACCAGCGATAACTAACATGAGAGTATGGACCGAACACGGGCCACCCCGACAATCCACTGGCCGCCATACCGTACACAAAACCAGAATTTTGAATAACGAACACTTGGCAATAGTCATAACAAAATGAAAACGACTCACCAGATTCGCATAAAGATCCGTGTGTATGGAATTCTCCACAAGTCCACACGCTCCTCCTTGACCTGTCCAGCTCCTTGGTTGTTGCTAGCCGCCTTGCTGCTCCGTTCAAGACTCGCTTTTTATTATTCAAGACTGAGGGTAGTCGCAACTGTCACCGCGATTTTTTTTGCAAGAATGTAACAGCCACTTTCACTAGCTTTGTTTTTACGTGTGATCTCATTAGCACGACCGAATCCCAGTTCTGATGTCGCATCAAGGCTGGCCGACAGATGTAAACCATCGGGAAGTCAGGATGTATTCCCTTAGGTTAAGACATCGTGTGTGGGCAGGTCGTTGGGTACAATCGTGAAAATGAAATCACACAAATTATTCGATACACTGAGTATATTCAAATAGACACAAGTTACATTCTTGCTTACTAATATTACGGATCGACACTGATTCTACGACGTGTTAGCTCTACGGCTGTCAGTACTCAACTGCCAGTACATTTTAGCTCAACTGCTACATTCTATTATCCCCACCACGCAAGTGGTTAGAGAAAGCGCGCCAAAGCGTAGTTGTTCTTGCTTTGCCGCCAGATGGCGTGCTTGCGATTTGTTTTGACGTCCGTACTATTGACTAAACCCGACAAATATATTATGTAGCTAGTTTCTACCCCAACGTGAATGCAAAATCTCGTCCAGCACCGCTCTCAAATATCTCTATTTTGGACCAATTTTCGAGAGACGAAGCATGAAATTCCTCAAATTACGTTCTGCAACCGTTCACATTCGACGTGTGACGTCATACATGGCCGCGTGCTCCCTACAAATTGAACATGCATGGCGCTGAATAAAATATGTGCATGCGACATAGGGATCACCGGAGATTGCCGAAGATCGCCGGAGAAACCCGAACGGTTACCAAACAAAATAGCGGAACATTTTCCGTAAAACGAATTTGAATTCTGATTTGAATAATGTTGCTGTGTGAATTTTGGCTTTGAGATTTTAAATGCGGATGATAGGTCACGCACCCACGCGAATTACCTAAACGGGAAATTTTTGTATTGCTTACTTTTTTGTTATGGTTATGCACCCGTTCCCAAAACTATCAGGCTTCATAGACATTTTATATGAAAGCGTTGACGTAGAATTGGGTCAAGATCCTTTACAGGACATCAGTCAAAGCTTGTGCCATATTTTGAAAGATACGCTTGAAGGAAGTTAATAATCTAAGT
Source organism: Anorthoa munda (assembly GCA_945859665.1). Taxonomy (NCBI): domain Eukaryota; kingdom Metazoa; phylum Arthropoda; class Insecta; order Lepidoptera; family Noctuidae; genus Anorthoa; species Anorthoa munda. Next base: position 31,022,682 of record OX243905.1, on the reverse strand, counting down.
AAAAAGATTTCCAGGAGAAAAGCCGGGATTATTCGCAGATATTCGTGGAAGTTAGTCTTTGGCCGGATATTGGGCATAAGACTGTCGATATCCTCGCCCGTCGCCCGCCGGCTCGAGAACAGTTTGCCAATATCTGATATTCTGTTGCCCATTTTTAAAGGAATCTGTATTATTGGTTTTATTTTAAGGAGGAGTGTTATTCTTTTGAGCGGTGAAATTAAATATGTTGATGTCAAATCTGAGGTTTACGAGTGCTTTTATCATGATTGCCAAAGCACGAGACCTCGGCAAGCTTTGTTTAACCTCGAAGATCAACCCGTGTAGCTGTTAAGATTTAGCCACGAGCTCCTTTTTAACCCCGAAGGAAAAAGAAGGTGTACTTGTGTATTTTTGTATCTGTCTGTGTCATCATAGCTTCTAAACGGATGAACCCATTTAGTTATTTTATTTGAAGTTGACTTTATCGAGAGTGTTCTTAGCTATGTTTGATGAAAATTGGTTCAGCCGTTCTAAAGTTATGGACGTTTTACTGTTTTAATCGGAGTGTTTTTGCAAGATATTGTGTCATAACTACGTGTTCAATAGATTGTTAATCGAAGCGTGTCTACTACTAGATAAATTATGTAGCATGAAATAAAAATGTGTCGGTGATATCTAGAGATCAAACGCGTTGGCCGATTTTGATGATTCTTACGTCAATCGATTCATCTTAACCTTGCAAGTGTCACTAAAGACATAAAAGTCATCAAAATTCTCTATAGCAACAATCAGACGCAATAGGGCAGAAAATTTAAAAAAAAAAAAACGACGTTCTATGTCAAGTGGAGTATTGTTGAATAGGTAGGTATTTAAAAATCTTCTTAGGTTCCATTCATCATATTTAATTGTAAACAATAGTTTAGGATATATTACAATTTAAAGTTGAGTAACAATCATGCTCGCTAATTACCTCAAATATATTTCAAAGCTAAATATAGACATTCATCCAACCTCACAAACTTAGGCGTTTTATAATATTAGTAAGATTCGGTCAGCAGCAGACTCTATAGAATTTTTCCAAACCTTATCTATCAAGTTTTCAAATTATTAGTAATGTACTAAGTTCAGCGTATTCAATTATCTAGTAAGTATTGTATTATGATAGAAAGAAATAGCGATGCTTTATAGCAGCTTTTACATTCGGAGATAATGGAGCGTGTAGGTACGGGATGAATACCGGAGCTAACTCGTTAATATGAAACACTATTTATCTAACAATACCGAGCATAAGAAAATCATATTGATGGAACGTTATTTATTATCGCATTACGGTAATGTACCGAGATCGTCTCGTGCTACCTATTCCTCGAATGGATGAATCTAATCTGTATTATTAATATGAACAATCTAATAGATACCGTCAAACGTTCCAACAAACTCCAAGCAAAAAACAGTCGTCTGCAAACTCAAATAAAAATAATTCACTTTCCTCCAGACTTTAGCACATAAAACATAAAAACGTTAAACTTTTTTCACTGAAAATCCTGAAAAATCTTGTGTTTCAATAAGTCTTGTCAAACGAGACAACTGCTGGCAATGTTCTTATTGCAAACCCTGCATTTGTCTCCTTATTGAAACTTACACTTTTCACTCACCGCGGGAAATTGAAACCTAACTCGATTCACTAAAGTCCATTATAAATGAAACTGCAATTTTTCAGCGAACACATTTGACATTGTAAATTGAACTTAATAGTCGAAAAATTACATTTTAATATCCTTTGTGGTGGATGTATTCAAAGCGTGGATTCAGAAAGGATCTTTCGCGATAGTGAAAGATGGATTATGCTGGGAGCGATAAAGGCGCAGTCTGAACTGGCTAAGTTGTGGGGCCGTTGACTGTACGTAGGTAGCTTGTAGCAGGTTGCGATCTAATCGAGGTGGAGAGATAGAAAGCCGAATCCTTTCGCAATTAGGAGCTAAATGCCGTTAGGTCTCGAACTATTCTCATACAAGTTTGATGGCCGTTGGAATTGGAATGGTGTGCTAAGTTCAGGAAAACGTTTTAGTTCGGCCTGAATTCTCTGCAAGTATTACCTAAGATGACATCAGGCTTACTTAGTCTTATTTTTCCCTTGCCTGCTTGAAATATATAGGTACCTACTAAGTATTAGATGAAAAATTGGCTTGCATTTCGATAGCGCTTGGCATAAAATAATATAGTTAGCAATCCCAGATTTTTTGTCATTTATCCAATCGAGATCTTACAGAGAGGAGGCATGTGTCCCAGCAGTGGGAACATTAAAAAGCTTATGATGATTATAATTCAAAAGCTATGGATCCGCTTTTCGTTGACTGAGAGTCACTTGACTAGAGCGTCAGGTGTTAAAACTGCTATAGAATTTTAACAAAATCAATTTACATTCTGAACAGGGTGCTTATTTACGCGGTCCTTAACTTCACGCCCTTGCCGTCACGTCACCTGCAGGTAGAGTGGTGACGTGATGGATGGCCGTGACGAGGCTTATCGCTAAATGAGCTGGGAGAGCCTGCTAATTATAGGGCTAAATGTTTAGTTGTGTTAAGGGGATCAGCTGATTTGAAGAGAGAATACTTATTGAAAGAAATTAAAAGATGAATGGACTATGTGAAACTTGAATAGTTGATGTGTCTAGTATGGGGTTGGAGACTGCAAAAGAGGAAATATGGATAAAAAAGAAATGTTGCGATCCCTTAAAGTAGAGGTCGGCAAATAATTTCAAGTCCTCCGAATAGAGTTGAGGTTTTTATCGAGGTCCACAAGAATATCTCATAATTAAGTACCTACTCACCAGTTTTATTTATTTTGAATAAAATAAGATAAGGTGATTATATAAAACAAAAACGTAGATGTTCTTAAAAAATTATGCGAGAAACTATGCCTGCGGTCTTGAGCCATATTCTTATAGTTTGGTTCACGCGGGAGTCAGCTAATGCGAAGAGTGTCTTCTAGGTGGGGTCTGTTAATCTCGAACGGAATTTGTTTTTCAAAATTATTATTCAATTTGAATAGGTAGGTTAGTTAATTAATCATATTTGGTGGTCCAAGTTCTGACCTTTCACGGTCTGGACATGGACCACGGTCCGGCTGTTGCCGACTAACGCTATAAACGATCCCATAAATTATTTTCCTTTATTCCAAAAGAGAATTATGGACTCTTTTTTGATAAGCACCATAAATTTGAAAGAGAGTTACCGCGGCCCTGGCACAAGCAACTGAAGGAACACGGGTGGGTTTTAGTCAGTAAAAGTCTGACACGCCCTCCCGCTTCGGAGAAGTCATTGGATGATAACCCAAACCAAAAAAAAAGTAAAAGTTATGAGACTAATGGTACCCACACTACTATCCTAACCCATAGTATCAATATATATATTAATAATTTAATTAGAGACATCTAATTATGAGAGAATAAACAGGTATATTGATCAGATTTTTTCTATCTACTTCTTTCCTTCAGTACAGTAAAAACTATTCGAAAAGAGTTGGTTTAGGTCGTGGTAAAAAAGTAGCCAGTCAGCAAGGATAATAGCGCGACTGACTTGCTTTGGAAGTACCTACTTAACTCGACTCCAGTTTCCTAATGAGAACAAAATGTGATTCTAATTCAGTAAATGTAATCCTACCGGTAACTGGTAGGTCCATGTTCTGAAGTGGATACTTATACTTTCACGACTTTTTTTTATTAGCCTTTCCCACTTCTGGGGCAAAACCTCCCCCCATTTCTAGCACTTCTCTCAGCGTTGTTCATCGAAAGCCATCCAAGGTTACTAAAATTATAAATGTGAAAGTAACTCTGACAGCTGTACGGATATAGAGGAAACCTGTTACTCGGGTAGACCATGATCTGAATTCAGACAGAGGATTCTATTTATTCTGGTTTATGTACCCTACGGATGATTTCCAACAAGCTCGCGGGTGAAGCCGCTTGGGGAGGCTAGTTATTTATATCAATCAAAGGAGATTTGATTACCAATCAATCAATCAATGTATGTGTTAGTGACAAGGACAGTTTAAAAACTTCTACCAATATAAAGCTCTTATTTCATCCATTCATGATAATTTTATCAATACCAGCACCCACGCGTTTCCTTCGGAGATGAATTTATTACATTCTATCCTGAAATTATATATTCTTTAAACTTTATGAAGTCAATTTCAGTGTTTGGATAAAATCAATGAAGCTGAATGAATAAGTTAAAAGTGTGATCGTCTACCCCTGAGTGGTTGCAAGTGGTAAATATATGCGATAATTTTCTGAATGGGTTTTAATGAACATAAATATTTTGAAACCACAGGAGAACTAGCGAGCTCTCCTAACAAGCTATTTGTTTCTAGTTATGCATCAATAAACAAGGAACATTTATATTAAATCTAGCGTGGTTTTGGCGTTGCATTCAGTTGCCTCAATTCGCACAGTAGCCTTTGACCCCTTAAACCATAACCCCATTTCAAAACGATTTATCTTAAATAAGATCTACCCCATGATCTCACAAAAAGTGGACCATAATTAATCTTTTCTGTGATCCTCATGCTCTACACTGCAGGAATGTAAAGTAAATACAATTGCTCGCGATTTCCCACGACATGCGACATAACAGAGTAAATAACAAATCAGAGAGCGAGGAGACGCATAGCTGTAAGTCATCATCATCATTATCATCAGCATTTTAATGTTCCACTGCAGGGAAACAGGCCTCCTCTCTGTGAGAGGGAATAGGCCGTCCACCACGCAGGCCCATTGCGGGTTGGTGGATGTCACGTCTTCGAATTTTTGGTTCTAGGACATGCCGAGTAAATAGCTGTAAGTGAAACTTAATCGGCCTTAATTTTAATATAAGAAATAAGCATCCTTCATATTCATATTCATATTCTTTATTGTACACAAAACAGACAATACAAATACAAAAGGATAACTTATGTACAAAGGCGAGCTTAACCCATCCATCAATCATCCTTGTAATTAGCTGTAAGTTTTCAAATAATATATGACTGCGGAAGTAGATTAACCCTACTCTTAAGGCGCAGATACCCCTGAGCAGCTGATTTTAAAATGAGAATCAAGTCTAATAGAATAGAATATAAACTTTTATTTCGGACGCAAAAATCCATAGGGTGTTAGTAGCATAGAAAAACTTATTACCTAGTGTTAGTAAGAATCAACCTCCGCACAAACTGCTGCATAATTGGAGAGTCGACGCTTTCAGCTACAGTTTTCAGGATGCCGTTTTGACTGTCCCTCACTCTCCTCAGTAGCGTCGCTGTTTGTTTTCGTATAATCGCGTAGAAACCGTCTGTACGAGCTTGCGCAAACATCTCCGACGCGCTACAGTAACGGGGCAGTCTCACTTTCAGTTGATAGTCCGGGGCGAAACCCGAACTGTGCATCATGAAGATGTATGTAATTACTTAAGCAAGAATCAAGCATACCGTCCAACACCTTTGCTATTATTGTCGCAAGAGAAATGGGACGATAGTTACCTCTGTCCGAGATGTCACCGGTCCTGTTCTTCACAATGGGAACCACGATGGTCTTCATCAGTTTAGCAGGTAGGTATGCGTGACTTATACACATTGTGAAAAACATAGCCAAGACTCGCGGCAGATGTACACCTGCGTGCTTCAGGTGCTCAATGCTGAGCCCATCATGTCCTAGAGATTTGCCTCTGCTCATACTATTTATGATTGTACGTACTTGCTTGGTTGAGAAACGTATCAGAGGTTTCGCACCACGACAGCTGGGCCCACCATCATTCACCAAAGTTGAGGGACCGAGTGGAGATTGAACTTTGAAATGCTCCTTGAACATATTCGCAATTTCCCTTTTGTCATTCATCCCTTCCACACACGCAGAGAGGCCAGGCTTCGCATCCAATTTACCAGTGGACCTCCAAAATTTACCAAAATTTTTATTAGCTCGTTGTTCTGCTAACCTATCCATAACAATTTGCTCAGCGTTATTTTGACAAAATTTCAGTCGACCTTTAAAAACTTTTCGCTTCTCATGCATTTCTAAACTGCTGGTCGTAATTTTTTGGAAAGAAATATGTTACATTAGACCATTTTCTTAATAATTTGACCTAAGAAAATTTTGAGGTTTATTCGTATAACATGGTGTAATTAATTTGTATGTGTATGTCTAAAACGGGCAAAAACACGACATTCGCACCAAAACCGCTGGGCGACACTAATGAAATCGACACCATCTCAAAGACCATTTAATTATCTACATTTTGATTTGAGGCTTTTTTTTAAGTCATAGAATAATAAGGAAAGTACAAAGAACTACAAAATTTTGGATCGCGTGGGTGTGAAACGAGTGCGCGTTTTGTTCCCTCAAGGTCGTTGGCGTTAGTCGTCGTCTTAAATAGCGTTAATTGATATTAGTGCGACTATTAGCTGAAATAGCAAGATAAATTTACTTTTAATTTCTGCGTGTGTCAGACGGGATTTTTTTTTCAATAATGCCGAAATTCTTCCGAACTTGTCATATTAGGTGGATAGATTGACAGGCGGGATTTTCCTTTGTTGTTGAAAATTGATGGACTCGTGCTCGGGATGAAATTATAATCGCGGCTAGCCTTCTGGCTTGTTTTATATTCCGTGCGTTTCCCGTAGAGTGGAACAAGCATAATGACCGCGGTGTGAATTTGAATAATGTTATTCATGGCGCGCGTGCACGGGGGCGCGCTCTGACCTCAACGTGGGAATTACTGTGCAGACGCGGTTCAGATTTAAAATGCTGGTGGATCTTTGTGGCGGAGGATGTTGTCATGCTATGAGCAAGGAATGCGGAGATACAAAACAGAAAAAGCAATGTTATGAGTATACGCTATAAAATTAGGTAAAGACCAAATAGGACATAGACAACGCATGTATTAATAAAGTTTTGGACATTACGTCATGGCAAGAATATTTAGGGAATAGGAATAGTATAGTAAAAATACATTTTGACCTTACCTCTAAAATTAGACACTTAATTAGGATAAAAGTTGGTTAAGGAGTGTGATGAAGTGGACTCATTTTCTTTCGATTATCCTTGCACTGGAACACCTGTAGCAATTACACTAATGGAGCATAAACTTACTAACTCGTACTCGTATATAGTAAGTACTAATGTATTGTCATCATTATACATAAAATTCTTATAAATAACTTACTCCAAAAGAACAGACTTCGTTATTAAAAAGTGTATTCTTGGTTTAAAGCTTTTGTGGTAAATCTACCACTAAAGTTTGCCTTAAAATGAAAAATATAAAATGGAAAGAAAAATTCTGGTTTTTCTTCAGTCACAATACCTAACTTAACATAATATTTTTGAACGAAAATAAAGTGTTTTGAAGTGTAAAATAAATCAGTCACGGGTACGCGGCGAGGGCGAGGCTGCAGAATCAGTGTTCTAAGTAAATCGAATTGGTCGATGTTAAGCTCAACAACAGCGCTCTTTGTATTTAAAACACGTACCCACTGCTGTTCTAAGAAAGAAAATATTTTTCTTAAATAATTATCTATTAAGACTGAAAATATTATTGTGTTAGAATTATCTTTTTTAAACAAAAAATAAGTCTGTTTTAAGCTAAAAATAAGCATAAATAATACCTAAGTATGTATGTGTACCTAGATGATAATATGTACACTGTTTCTTCGACGATTGAAGATTCATTTTTACTGAAAACTTATGTTAGTATTTCTTTTGTTACAGATTTCTTCGTGATGATTCCAAAGAAATTACCAATATATAGGTCAGTATACTCCGTATAGAAAGAAACAATGAAAAGTAGTACATTCGTAAAGTCGAACATAGAACCTCCTCCTTTTTGGTAAGTCGGTTAAAAATTACAAAATAGAATAGGTAAATAAATAACAACAAAATAGTGTAATAAGAAAGTGAGCCAAAATCTTAGCTTTTTCTCAATTATATCGGGGTCGGCTGTGCGGCCAGTCTACTCGGATGCAAATGTTATACGTGCAGCGACTGATGGCTATCTGATCTCCACAATCAAGTAAGATACTTACCTATTAGCTACTAACCTAAATTACAAAATTTCTTATTAATATATAAAAAGGGGTAGTATGCCCTGCCTTTTTATATATTAAACCTACATACAGTACGAGACAACTTATAATAATGTAGCATCGACAAAATTCGTAAAACCGATCATTTCCGATTTACAAAACCAATAGAAATCGATCGCTATCACGCCATTCAACGCTAAGCGCACTATTTCCGCCTCAGACAGCTTTGTGAATGCTACCAATTACAAAGTTACCTATTGTTATCAGTTCGGATGTGATCGTTTTTAGTGTTCCGTAGTCAACCAGGAACCCTTATAGTTTCACCATGTCCGTCTGTCTGTCCATCCGTCTGTCCGTCCGCAGCTTAGCTCAGAGACTCTTAGTACTAAAAAGATTTAATTTGACATGGATGTTCATATTAATCACGCCGACAAAGTGGAAAATAAAATCATGAAATACTTTTTTTTTGGGGATACCTCCTGTTCCTCACGTAAAGTTGTTTTTTTTTTTAGAGGTTCAACACCCTAGTATAGACGAGAAAAAAATACATACCTCCACGATACCTCGTTAGATAGGCCATTCAAAAATATTACGGGTTTGTGAGAAACATTTTTCGGCTGTTGTATATAAAACGAAATAAAAAGGAAAACTATCACAACTAAGTAGAGTAATAGTCGACCAACTTATAAAATGTACTTGAGAAAGTGAAAATTACGTATTTTGGTGTATCGGGAAAACAGTTTTCGTTCGTTCGTTCGTTCGTTAGAGCAATCTTACCTATTTACATACCTTCTGTGCGTGAATCATACTCGCATTTGGTCGGTTTTAATTTTTTTTCCGATGCTACATCTAAGTTGTGTCGTACTGTACTATGTTTTTTGAAACAAAGCAGCACGTCCCATACCTATTATTGACATTTCGATTTGTCTTCGTCAGCTTTTCATTAAACTAATGTACCTTTCTGTTCTGATTTGAATCGACAACACTGCTTTGTCTTACATGCAATACAAACCGATTTTTGTAGGTACCTTATGGTGAATAGCTGATCATCTGATCCCATTAAGGCGGCTCGGCGATTAAGTTTCCAGAGGATGAGGCTAGCTTACAATATTATAGTAGAGGATCTTCTCTTGAGATAACATTGTAAGCTTAAAAAAAATGGCCATCTACTTATTAATATTCTGAAATTTACAGACATCTAGACGCACTGCAAGTTAACATTTTCATCTCGTTGCCATTCCTCCAATTCACACCAATCGCTTCAAAATATGCTTCATAATGCGCACAGCAAAAGAGTGGAACTCACTGCCTGCGTCTGTGTTTCCGAGAGCATTCAACCCGAATCTCTTCAACGTTAGAGTTGGCAAGCTTCTTCTGGGTAAGCTCACTCCATCGTCGACTTTATGTCTGACATCTCTAACCGAGACTAGAGTCAAGAGCAAACCCATCTCAAAAAAAGAAAACATAACGCATTACCAGGCCTAAAAGCATAACATTTTGCAAAAGTGCATTCTTGAAACTTATGCCTCTTAAAGTGATAATTATAAAATACTTATGAGTTTTTACAAATGGTAAGGCGTTAAAAATATAAAAGAACTGAGGTCTTTTATTTTATTATTTATTTAGGCCGCGGAAAAAAATAAGATGCTTAGAAATGAGTCGGTACTCATTTCTAAGCATCTTATTTTTTTCCGCGGACATAAATAAGCAACAAAAGAAGATTACCACTCACCAGTCCTGTCAAGCTGTCATCCAAACTTACAATCGAGCACTGTTCACCCGGTAGAGACGTCACAGCTATTAACAGTGGTTGATAATGGTGGCATGCATCATCAGCAAGACGTTTACGGCCTATTACGTTACTTGGATATTAATGACAATGCCTCAGAGCTGGTAAACATTTACCTGCGTTGGTTGAGAGCCTCCTGTGTGTTGGAGGCTTTATAATGTAAGTAATTTAAATATATACTCACGTTGTATCTCATATCAATTAAAATGCTTTTAAGTTATTTCAAAACTTTGCAACTTATTTTATCTTACCACATTATGGCAAACCATGCCATAGTGTGGCTTGGATGACTAACTTATATACGTATATAAAATATCACTGAAGATTCAAGCAATTTCTATTTAAAACTGGTTTGCTTGCACCTTAGGCCTACTGGCGCCATAACCTTAAGAGTTAGTTGCTAACACGGGATTAAATAACTAATATGTCATACATTATGGCAGGTTGGAATGGCGGCGGTCCTTGGTGTTTCATAGAAAAAAATCTTTATTTCAAAATCAGGTTTCCCAGTAGCAGTTCTGCAATATAGCAATATCACAGTTACACAGAATTACAAAAAACTACTGCGACAATATTCGATTCTCGCGTCTCGATATTCCCGAAATTGATACGATACGATACAAAACGAAAAAGTCAAATAAAAAATGAGTTCAAAAACTAAAACCCGACTACTGAAAAATCATGCTCTAAAATGTATGAAACAAGAAAATATTCCCGTAAATTTACCGTGGTCGTATGCCACCTACCGTAACAAAACAATACATTCTGCAAAGTATAGCATACGACCACGCATTTTTTTTTATAGGTTTACCTGCAAATCTTTGTAAGACTGTGATACTTTATTATGCATTTTAGGCGCACGGAAAAAAATTCTCTTAGACAAGCAAAGTTAGTTATTGTCACGTCTGTGTTCGTAGGGTTCCATAGTTGCACAATAATGCGGACTTAGAAGAGGGCTTTTTGTTGTTTCATGAACGTTTAAACGGTATCGGCGGTTCACACATACATTTTATAAGTTGGTCCACTATTACTCGTAAACTTGTGAAGCCTACTGAGCTGTGATAGTTTTCCTTTTAATTTCGATATATATACTACTGCGGTGAATTTTTCACATATCCAAAAGCAACCTTTTAGCTAGCAGGGAGGGAGGTAAAACTTGAATCTAACAAAAAATAGCAATTTAAAGCTTAATGTTACGCAAACAGATCCCTGAATCTAAAATTGGTTTTTACAGACCCGTAATAATTTTAAGTGGCCTATCCAACCACAGAACAGATAAACTTTTATCTGTTTTGTGTATCCAACGATACCCCACACTATGGAATAGACGAGAAAATAACATCCTCACTTTACGTGTACAGGGGGTAAACTATTTTACCACTTTGTCGGCGTGATTAATATGTATATCTATGCCAAATTATAGCTTTCTAGTAATAAGAGTTTTTGAGCTAAGCTGAGGACAGACGGACATGGCGAAGCTATAAGGGTTCATTAATTTATAAACTTCATACACAAAATGAACAAAATCAGTAGTATGAGAAGGACAGAGTAGGAACGTAGACTCCTAATGTGAGAAGAACTTAAATATTGAAAATGGTTCCTTGTTAACTACGGATACGAAACCCTAAAAACGAGTCTTTTCACGTGGAATTACATTATAAATTCAAGATGACATAACCCTAGACGGCTGTCAGTTTCAAAAGAATTTCTATTTCGTTCTATAATTGAAAATAAAACAACGTCTGCCTTGTAGGACTATTCATTACGTGTATTTGTGCACGGGGGCGATATGATAATGGTATTGTACACAATTCTATTTCAGAACTGGTAGTTACCTAACTACGCCACTTTTTTCTTTAATTTGTATATCTTGACGTCACATTGGAAGCTATAAAAGGATTGATTAGTAAAGTTCTGACTATAAAACTTTATTTAAAAAAAGTATGATATTTATATATTTGTCATTTTGAGAGGAGGATTTGGACCTGAAGGCTAATAATATCTGTAGTACGATAACCACGGGTCCTTAAACCCGTTTTCACTATCATGGAAATACTAAAATTAATATCCTGTTGGCCTTTCAGCTCTTAGCACTGAGACGAGCTTTTAAAATTCATGCTTTGATTTAAGCATTTGTTAAGAATTTTCTTGTCAAAACTGTTCGAGATAATGGGCAAAAAAAATAACGCAGATTTTATCATGCTGATCCACAGTTTCATATTCCCCATAGGTCAAGAAAATCTACTTATAAGTTGAGCCTCGTGAAAAGGTCGAACAATTCGTAGTTAGTAACCCAATATTCTTACTTTTCTGGGATAACGAGGGTGGAATGAGATATGGAAAGTCCCGGGAGACTCTACTTATCACGTACGTCGTACGCAGTTTAGACGTAACACCTTACCTAGATAACCACTCATGATTATTGGTATTCAGTTCTCGAAATCTGTCAATTTATTTTCGACTTGTTGAAGTTATGAAACCTTATGATGCCATAAGGTTCTCAAATCGATCCAAAAGTAAATACGACGTATGCTGCCAGTTATTGTACGTTTTTTATTCTTTTTTTAATCTAGTTTTCTATATTTTTACCCGACTGCGCGAAGCAAAGGAGGGAAATGTGTTTATCAGTGTATGTATGTAATGTACGAGTATGTATGTTTGTTCCTATGTGGCGTTCTAGTCACCAAACACGGCACGTCGTCACGATTTTGAATGGCGGATTTTGCACTATTGTGGGGGGCCCAATTTTTATTTATTCCAGACCCATCGTGTGGGGTAGCAGAATAAAAGGTTTTGAAAGGTAAAAAGTTAACATTCTTATTATTTCGCCTGAATTATGTCTGTGACAATATGTGACCTATAAGCTCAAAAGATAGCTTGGTTAATCGTACTTGTAAATAGTGATAATAATAGGTTTTACCTGTGCACGTGCCAGCATGGAAAACTGCAATCAGGACAAACACAGACGTTATTCTTGGAACAAAAGGATTTATCTAGAGTGCCAACATTAGGAGTTCGTAACTGTTATCTATTTTCTTAAACCCTTTTCTGGTTTATTCCGTCAAACAATCAATTTAAAAGATGACGTACGGCGATGATGTACACCATTACATGGTGGACATCCCACACACAGTCACTTAACGTTTTGGGAATAGTTTGATTGTGCGTACAGTTAAGTAGTGGAATTGCCGGCATGCAGTCTGTGTTTCCCGATGTGTACTTCACCGTTGACCATATATCATCGCTCACATAGGTACGATACTGCGCAAACGTATAAATATTAAAAAGAAAACCTAAGGTTTACTGAAAATATGTCCCTCAAAAGTCCTTGGCTACTCACAGCACCCATGGGGCACTATGACCTTACGTAATAAGACACCATGAGAGATGGGCTTCTAAAATTTAAGTGCCTATAACTCAATGTATAGGCGTGGTTCTCTGATTGAACTGTTTCCGTGGTTTGCGAGCGACATGTGGTGAGGTATTGAGGCAAACGCTATGGCGGGCGATAAAGTAAGCAGACCATTATGTATTTCTGAGATGAATTGTAGTCTATGGCACTCAATGATAGTGTAGATTTAGCGTACACACAAACTATTTGATCTCCTTGTATTGCTTATTTATTTAGATTTGGTTTAATTCTAGTTTTAACATAGATCACATGCTTAGTATTTTTTGTCAATGTATTAATATATACAGATCAACCGTTGTAATTTTTTGGCAAACCCCAATTGACAGTAAAAGTATCAGAAATAACAAGCCATTCCATTTCACATTAAGTTCTTCTAACTTTGTCAATGTCGTTAAATTGTCCCAGTTAGAAGTTGTCCGTTTGAAGAGGCCGAACAGCGGGGTCTACCATTATTGCCCAAAGGGTCACTTACGCCCACCTTGTATCTGATTGTCTCGTAAACATTTATATCAGAAAACGATCATTTTATACTCGTTTTAATGCGTTGGCCGTGGATTAATAAGATCATAGAAGTTGTACATATAGTTTGATTGAGGTTATATAAAGTCATGACGATTTTTACGAGTGTAGCTTATGTAGTGGTAACTAAACAACGTGTTACTTGCTTTCTATAATCTATATTACTACGAATACGAAAGTTACTCATTATTTAGTTACCTTTTCACGTCTTAACGGTTAAATGGATTTAGAAGAAACTAGGTCACGTGGGGAAACACATGGTTCAAATGTGTTTTTCTTACTGACTAGTTATGGGACATGTGGAAGTATGTATGATATGAATTGGTGTGGTATCCCGGGCGTATGTTGCCATGGGGCCGTTATATCGCGGGCGAAGTCGCCGGCAAAAGCTAAATTACCATAATAAACTTGTTGATACTAGTGGACAGTATTTTTCATATAGATTTTCCTACGTATGTAGTGTACATTTAGTTGTGGGTGTAGTATTTACGTGAACGTCTGTCGAATCGTGTGAGGAGACTCATTGTTTGAAAACATTTCGTCTAATATTAGATGTTTGTTATGTTGGATGGGAACTACTGAGGCTTCAACAAACCAAAACAATTTTGTATTTAAGACAGAAACATTGAAATTAAGCTGAATCAAAACAGAAAACAACTCTATCTTTTGTGTTATATCCATTAGAAAAGGTAGTATAAATATATAGAAAAACTCAGTAACTAAATGCACTACAGAATGGCGCCCATATTGCTTAGTAATAGCTTGGAACATTAGAACAATCCCTGAAGGAGTATCTGAAGTCCTCTTACCAATGAGAAGCCACACTCGACCAAATATTTAATATTTCATCCCCGCGGATTCAAGAAAAAGTTAATCGAATTCATTCAATATGCTGAAGAATGACAAAATCTTATTGAAAACGTAATCATAAAGTCTGTTTGGTATTCCAAGCACGTTTTTTGATTATCTATTTTGGTGATATTATCAGCAAGTTTAAAATATTATTTCAAGGTGTTATTTTTAACTTCTTGAGATAGACTAAACAAAACAAACAAGTGCTTGATTTTGATTGACAAGTTCAAACATCCACATTTTTAATTCACTCTATTTGCTCAGTAGCAGAATTTGCAGATATTTTTTTTAAGAAAACTTTGCCCCGCACTAGGAATTACTCCAGTACCGTGGGTGCATTAACATATATTTAAACTCACATACTCACAGCCAGACCCTGAACATCTATACAAATAATTATTCTTTGCGGGTATCGAACCCGCGAGACGCAGTGCAGCAGCTAATTACTCAGCCACTGCGGAAACAATGTCGTCAAACCTTTCTCAGTGGCAGAAATTGAAGAATTAGGCTGCTACTAGAATAAGAGAAGCTTTAAGGGTTCTATCAGATAGAGGGCGGTCACGTGGTCAAGCGTTCAAGAGGTCAGTTTTGCCACAGTAAAAATATATTTTTACTGTGGTTTTGCGTTCGTCGTGTTGTATTACGATATATAGATATACCCACACAGGAGGCGTTCTGACAGTGTCATACTGAATTTCGACAGTTAATAATTTCGACACGGTCCCAATTTCGATAAAATCGTGAGTGTGCCCGTAACATCCCCTATTAAAAACATAATCGATTATTATTTATGTTTTTATTTAAGAGATCTGCCGAACAAGTGCATATCAAAGAAGGGTTCTGTCAAAGTAGTGTTTTTCGAAGGTGTGTATTGTCGAAGTATGTTCTGTCGAACTAATGCTAGTCAAATATATGTTCTGCCGAAGTACTGAGAGTCGAACTACTGTTTTTCGAAATTACAACCTGAGAAATTACCTTTTCATTGTTTAATGAAAGCACCGAATATTGCTCTCATAGGAACAACATTAATTTTGCAATTCGAAAACTATTGTCCCCATACATCAATATACAAAATTGATACTTTTCCAAGTACATTTCAAGCCTACTTAGCTGTGATAGTTTTCTTTTTAATCTCGTTATTTATATCACTGCCGTGATTTTTTTCACGTATCCAAAAGCAACTAGCCAGCTAAATGGCAGGGGAGGACTCTAAAAAAATAGCAATTTAAAGCTTAATATTACGCTAACGCGTCCCTGAATCGAAAAAATGGTTTCCACATGTAGTGACCGGTTCTATAGGGCAATTCACAGGCTCGTACACGCACTAAATGACCACACTTCAACACGTCTGCTCTAGCCAGCGGCTCTCGCATTACTAACATGGTGCGCACGAGATTGTGTATGTCTGTGTGGGGGAAAGTGGGGATGGCAAAGCGAACGTGCGAGTGAGACAGATACACTACATCCCTTCCTCATTAATGATTTTATTAAGAATCTATTTAATATCAATTCATTTCGAAATAATGTACTTTTGTTATTCTTATTCTTATTTGATCATATATAGTGTGTTCTTCACGTGACAGATCCTTGTCTTTTTTTTCACGTTCTCAATATCCCTTCACTCTCCTATTTTTCTTCAATTTAATGACAGTAACCACCCACCAATTTAATGGCTGTAGCCACCCACCACTTTAATGGTAGCAAAACCCACCAATTTAATGGCAGCAAAACCCACCAATTTAATGGTAGCAAACCCCACCAATTAAATGGCAGCAAAACCCGACAATTTAATGGCAGCAAAACCCACCAATTAAATGGCAGCAAAACCCACCAATTTAATGGTAGCAAAATCCACCTATTTAATGGTAGCAAAACCCACCAATTTAATGGTAGCAATACCCACCAATTTAATGGTAGCAAAATCCACCAATTTAATGGTAGCAAAACCCACCAATTTAATGGAAGCAATAACCACCAATTTAATGGTAGCAAAACCCACCAATTTAATGGTAGCAATACCCACCAATTTAATGGTAGCAAAACCCACCAATTTAATGGTAGCAATACCCACCAATTTAATGGTAGCAAAACCCACCAATTTAATGGTAGCAAAACCCACCAATTTAATGGTAGCAATACCCACCAATTTAATGGTAGCAAAACCCACCAATTTAATGGTAGCAAAACCCACCAATTTAATGGTAGCAATACCCACCAATTTAATGGCAGCAAAACCCGCCAATTGAATGGCAGCAAAATCCACCAATTGAATGGCAGAACAACCAATCAAGTAAATGGCAGAACAACCAACCAAGTAAATGGCTGCGTCTTTTCACTCCACCTATTCCTATAAGCATAATCAGCCTATATTGTTCCATTCGCTAGAAAGCAAACTTCCCCTCTGCGACAGGGACAAGGCCTCAATGCACCACACGAGCTAAACGTTGCCCGGCGGACGTCACACGTTCCTGAATCCCCGGCTCCAGGACATACGGTTTCCTCAACATTAGTATGTTTATTTATAACTGAGCACTATTTCGTGATTTTGGAAATCTGACAATCCTCCACACCAGTCGACCTACGAAACTGTTTAGGTAGGTACCTTTGTAGTTTTACAAAATCAGTTCAGTGTTAACGTTAACATTGCATATCTGCACAGCTAGCTAACTTCAAGGCTATCGATGTGGCACCTTGTTAAACTGACATTTCGATAGTTGTCTGGTCCCGGAGGTATCTTTTTACAACAGCAGTGCCCTTGGTAGTTTTAATAGATTTGCACCCATATGGCTATTCAGTATTTACATTAAGCGGTATCTATTTTGTTATTACTTTAGCCTTCATTCACTCATTCCACAAGAAATAGGCACTATTACACAACATCTGACCCGCCTTGAATCTAACCTAAATTGTCATAACTCGCCTAGGATCTATGGCATCGCCATATCTTATGGCATCAACCACCTTGGATCTAGCCTCCTAACCGGGCATCACCCGCTTATGATGTAGCCAACCATATGCCATACGTTATTTTGTTTCGCGTGAAATACGCTTAATGATTAGGCAAACTTTAGATATTTTAATGACGAGTACTGATTGTTTACGTTTGACCATAAACTAACTTTTTCGTCCTTTTGAAGTTAATGAAGCACTCATACTCAAACCATATATTTGTAAAACATACATACATAGGTGTAAAGGAAAGTACAGAGATCGCTATTTCTCATCGTGTCTTCTCTAATAGATTCAGGCGTCCTGCTTTAAAAACCTAGAAAACTAAGTGTAAATCCTGTGTTGTATTATTGTATAGTGGCGCGAGTCTCAGTGTCACGACACTTACATTTAAATGTTCAACTAAAGATAATTAATTTTGCAATGGCACAATATAATTTATATGTACAATCAACAAGATTGAAACCTGGCCCACCATATACTAATTCTTCTACGGGCATTCTAACCCAATTAGGTCAAGTCTTGCTTAAATAAATATTTTCTCAGCAACAACTTGCCATCGATTTAATAAGACAGTCATAGACTAATATATTATAGATTGAAAGTCAGTGACAATCAGTTTACCCATCTCGCTGTCATTCCAATTATATTTGCAGATTGAATATTTACTCGACGTACTATACTTGTTATTAAGCATTTTTCTTTGAATTCAGAATAAACTCATGTAAACTAAATAGTTGTTTTTTTATCAAATATTATTCTGCGCTTCCTTCTATAAGTAAACAATGCGAGTCGACAGTTAATTCCAATTTTTGCTTTATCCCTTTTTTCAATTAATAATCTACCTATTGCAATGAACAAAATGGTAATGGTAGTTGCGCGACCAGATGTCTGTATTGACACAGTTTTTTATATTTTTGAAAAGTCTTAAATCCACCATGAGATGAGTGGTTTGTAGTAAGAAAACTAATGTTTTGAAGTTTTAAAACGGATGGGTCAAGTATCAAACAGCTTAACCGTACATATTGGGTATTTGTTATGTACGTAGTATATTTTTGATGTGTTTTATTCATTTTGTGTTAGTTTGACTTTTTACACCTGACTACCTCTACCCTCTTTTACAAACTCTTTCCATCACTCAAAAGTTTGATAGTAGAAAATCGAATCCAGAGTTACCCGGTTTTGTACAAATATTTAGTTTATTTTTTTTGTCCTGTGTACAAAAATAATGAAGAATGTTTCAAATGCAATGGTGTAAATCTGTTTTCACGACCACTACACTCTCAAGAATGTACATACCTGATAGGGACAGCAGCTCAAACCCTGTTAAAGATTTGTAGGCAACTATCAGTTGATTTAGCTCGAAAACCGATCGTAAATCTTACTAACATTATAAATGTGAAAGCACGGACGGACGGATGCACGCCCGGCATCCAACCACGCCAGAACCGCTGAACAGATCCGGACGAAACCCGGCACAGAGACAGATCACAGTCCGGAACAGCACACAGGCCACTTATTTTGGTGTAACGTTCACTAGGGATCATTTTCGAACTACGCGCGGGCTAAACCGCTGGAAGAAGCTGCTAGTTCATAAATATTTTTTCGTGCCCACAATGTTATAAGTTTACTAATATACTAAAAAGTTCCAAAGCGTACTGTATATGATACGTAGGCAATGAAAAAACAACAAGGTATTAACTTTAAAACTTTCTTTCTTTTTCATAATGGAAAACAATATATCACGAGAATTTAACACGATGATTTAGATTATTTATTTACCTATTTAACCCGACGTTTTGACCGTGTTGCAACGATCGTGAAACTACTAGACTACACTAGACTAGACTGGTGTCTCGGTGTACTGGCTCCGTTGGGGCAGAAAATTCTTCCTCTACCCTCACATTTCAAAAAACAAGGTCTTAAAAAGATTATTTCAAAATTAACACGAATATGTTAACTAATATTGCAAGTTAACTAACTTTATCTTTTTATAAATAAATATTTTCTTTTTAGGTTTAATTAGCCCTAAAACCACGTAACTAAAACCCGTATTTTATATAACACTGTCGTTGCATGAGTCACTGCTGATTACAGCAGGAATTTGGGCTCATATGCTTGGCTTATGTAACCAAAACATGACTGCTTGTCCTTAGGATGTTTTAAAAATTTTACGTGCCCTTTACGAGCTTTTTTGAATCTGCGTGGACCTTGGCTTGATGTAATTCAATTTAATCATGAGACCTTCGTTTGAGTAGTTGCGGGTACAAATATGGATATTTAATTAAATATTGTATTATGATGTACACAAAATTTTTGCCAAAACCACCTTTGGTGATATTAAAAGTTACTGTTTATTATTATAAAAAAGTTACTGTTTATTATTATTAAAAGTTACTGTTTATTATCATTAACGTTTCCATCGGTAGACGATTCAATTTTAACCTCTAAATTTGAGGGGTCAGGCTCGGTAATCAATGAATAGATACGTAGGCATTTAGGCCTATATGTAACTACAATGTATATATTCACATAAACACTCAGTGCGTATATACCTACGTTTTAAGGTCTTTTAGGATACATTTAGATTTCTACATATATTTTTTTTTTTCTCGGTTTCGAATGTCATATGCCCGGTGGCTACCCCGAAGTCAAATCAAACTTCCGAATTGCTGAAAATCCATGCATCGATGTACCACAATTTCGAATAGCTTTATGTGTCCGAATGAAATGAAATCACAATATGTTGCCATAAAACTTAAGTATTCAATCAAAACGTATTTCCCGATCATTGGAAACCCCTATATGAATTTTGAACGGTAACCAGAAAATGATTCCATTAAATAGGGTAGACTCTCGATTGTCTGTGGAAAGATTTCAACGATATCCGCGTTGCAGGCGCAGTAGTTCGGTTTCAAAATAACAATGTATCGATTTTATTATTTTGATCAGATGTTATGATTTGAATTAGTAAAGTAAATTTTGTTATTTACCTACCCACCAATATAATTTTGCAATCGTTTTAGAACAGCTGTTTGGTGTATGTTTAATGGCAAAGTTTTTTGTAATCAGACACTTCTTAGTCATGGCCCTTGGCTCTTTGATTAGAATAATACGAATTTCTTTACCTTCGTAATGCAAAATTTCCTTTATTATTAAAATTTGGGATGGTTATTTACTCAATACTTCGGCAGTATTTATTTTCCGCTACATAGTTATATTTAAGCAGTCATATGGTGTTTACACAATAAATAGGTATTTACCATGTAATTTTTCATTTTATCACGTAGGACCTGCTTTATTGTCTTATTTTCATAACAGAATGTGGGCGCCTAAACGATAAAAAATAACCGTGTGTCATGTCATGCATTATCTACTTATCCCAATCCTTCTTCTTTTTATTTACACCAATATTTTTTCATACTTTATCCTCGTCGCCATTTGTAGTGACCGGTTCTATAGGGCAATTCACAGGCTCGTACACGCACTAAATGACCACACTTCAACACGTCTGCTCTAGCCAGCGGCTCTCGCATTACTAACATGGTGCGCACGAGATTGTGTATGTCTGTGTGGGGGAAAGTGGGGATGGCAAAGCGAACGTGCGAGTGAGACAGATACACTACACCACAGACCCGTAATATTTTTGAATGACCTATCCAACAATACCCAATACTATGGGTTAAACGTGAAAAAAAACATACCCACTTAATTTGTAAAGGCTAATATAGCTTAATATTTTTATTTATGATCTTTTTTACCACTTTGTCGGCGTGATTAATATGTAGTACTAAGAGTCTCTGAGCTAAGCTGCGGATGGACGGAAGGATGGACGGACATGGCGAAACTTTAAGGGTTCCTTGTTGACTACGGACCCTAAAAAATCCAATGAAATTCGCCATCTTGTTCTCAATCCTTATTTACTGGGCGCACCCAGTATTCCGTTTTCGTCTTGATGGTGATAATGACCACAAAACCAATAATTCGTCTTCCGATGAAGAATATTACATACATACATACATAAACTCATGCCTTTTTCCCATGGGGGTAGGCAGAAACTACAGAACGCCGCCATGAAGAATATTATTGTCAAAAAACATGGTGACAATATTGGTCCCGCGTAGACCGTCCAACAGCGAGGTTCATGAGCATCTGCATGTTCAAACGTAAAGATGGGGTGTGACCATAAGCTTTTAGAGCAAGATTATTTTGAGTGTGCGTAAGGGACAGATGTATATGACTTGTATGCATCAGCCTCTTTTTTACAGTCGAACTAGTTTTGACAAGTCAGGGTGATCGCTCTCTGTCTGGTAGTACCCTAAGAGATGATAAAAACATACGTAAGCTTACACTTCTTTTGATGCCTAGCTCTACGTTTGGCTTTCAAAGCTACTTTCAATCTACAAAAATATCTTCCAAAAAAGTAATCTACTCGTCGCAAACCAGCACCCAGTCCACAGAGTTCCAACAATCATGGCAACAAAGGGCTGAAACAAAAGAACAACAAAACGAATGGAACCTTACAAAGAAGTGTCTGAAGTCGGGTGACGCTCGGATCATGTGCTTTTTGGGGGACATATACTCCGCTTGGGACAAATATAACCCTTTTGGAGAACAGAGCGTTCTATTTTTAAAATTTGTTCTGTTTCTTGAATGTAAGGTGTGTTTTCCGGTTTTACGAGCACTAAACGTACGTTTGTATACTACAAGTTTACGCAAATCGGCAGTTACCCACATTCTATGTTTAAATAATTATGAAACAAAACATTCCAGCCTACCCACGGACGCAGAACTATAGATCTTAAATCAGATTGATAGTGAAAGCGAATTTGCGCACAAATCACATTTATTGGCCGCCCAGCTGCGCAAACAGCCGCAATATATGCGCAAGTGAAACTAATTTTTGCGCATAAAAATGTACGAGAAAAATATTGGTGGATTATGGTTTTCTAAACGGTTTGATTGTCTTTCATAAAACTGCGTAATGTTCACTTAAAGAAAATTAAAATGATTAGAAATTATAACACTGACTGCACAGGTGAAAAAAACTTTTTAACAAAATAAACCGATTACTGTAAAAACAAAATATTTTATCCTTTTTACTGTAGGATTTATGCCTAAAAAGACAACTGACATTTCTTTGGACTTGTTCTGATAATTCGAAGTGAAAATATTTTCATTTATTTTGTAATTCTAAGAAAAATCCAATGTTAAGGGATCAACAAACTCTATTTGATTTTCAGAAAATCTCACCGGCCATTTATACCGGCCCACCGTTTATATTTAATTTACGAGTTTGTTTTATTGTGAGCAAATCTAGCGTTCCCAAGACATCTGTTGTAAACGCGTTTAAATTGATTCTGTACATTTCCTACGCTTTGATCTCGCAGCTGTATTGTTTAGTATCAAAATATTGCTGATGCTGGACAGGCCGATGAGCGGTGAGCATTGAGGAACACATGGTATTGTGAATGATAGCGATTTGGCATCGCATGCGCAGACCAAGCGATAATGGTGATGAAACATGGCGTGGCTGAATGACGAGGCAGAATGTATACAGATTTTAATGTTACGATTTGGTTTGTATTATTGTCGAATATTTGTACTAGTATATTGTTGTTACATTGCAAAGTCAAATGTTCTTTTCATGCGGAACAGAAAAAAAACAATAATCATCAGAAGAATTTCAGAAAAATATTTAAACAAAAATACTATTTTCAGGACATGTTTTAACTAATAATTTTCTTATAATGAAGTATACAATTGATGTTTTGCTGCTTTTAATAAGACCTGGATGAAACGAGTAGATTTTGATGGTACCTACCTACCAGGGAAGCATGTCTCAAGTGAGGACGCGTACTCACCAGTGAGTAGACAAATCTGTCAATAGTGTATAGTTTTGAAAGAAAACGACTTATGGTAAAATTTGGTTTGCAATACTTTTCAAGCGCACTACAAAGTTTCACACACAGACGATGAGCATTAGACGCGTGACGCAAATGTGATATGGACATAACAAATAAATCTATTGTTAAATAGGTCTTTCCATCTGTTCGCCTGTGTCTCCCGCGTTTTGTGGGTTACGTAATGACGGGAAATGTGTTAATGTTTCCTGTATTTTAACGAAAACAATAGATAACAGGCGATAGATCGACGTCTACTTCAACACGAAGACATTGTCTGATGCAACGTCGTTTAGGTAAATAACGCCTTAAAACATCTTGACCAAATCTTCGTTTGATTTCCACTTTTCATAACACAAAAGTAAAGAAGTAATTTTCTTTCAATAAAGAACCCAAAAGAGGCTGTGATTTCATCTAAAGTTTAGATTTTTGTTAAATTCTCAATGAGGTGACCCAGTTTTGATTGTTATTTCCTTATCGGTTAGGAGATAAAGTCGTTCTTTTATTTTTTCGCCCAACAATGATTACAAAGCGCATTTTAATGTCTTTGTCACGATTCGCAGAATTCTTTCTTTGTTGGTTTGGTTTTAGACAGTCCGTGTTCTCTTGAAAATTCAATTTATTGTAGCGTACCTACTTATCTTCATCTTTATCGTGAAATGTTTAAACCTTTGTTGGAAACCTTTTTCGCAGAACACTAGGAATCACTTCGTAGTAAACAAAGAATAGAGACTTCTAGAGTGGCGAACGCATACCGACAGACGCAGTATTGGAAGGCGTCCCATTACGTGGACCGAAAACCACGAGATGCGTCCGTTTGATGTCACCACATGGCACAGCACTGACACTGTGGTGACACTTGGGAGTGGCCTATGTTCAGTTGTATAGGTTCAAGTCCGTTATTTTGTATTATCAGCTTCCAATACAGCCGTCCCTCAAATGATCAATATCACGTTACATAGTAACACCCCGGAAGCCATCAAACGGAGAATGGCGAGAAAGTCGTAAACTTAAACTTACTATGTAGTAAGTTAATATCACCGTAATGTAATCAGTACTTTACTATCCTTCAGCGTATGTAGGCTGGCTTTAACTACTTCAAGTCTCTGTCATACAGAATGCGAAGACGGAGAAGCAGAAGCGATTGTCATGGTGTTTTTGACTCGTTCGTTATATAGCTTAAACATGCTCGCTAAGCCTCAGCCACCGTCCACAACTCCTAATAACACTATAAAAATGCAGGCTCATATTTGAAAAGCGTTTACATGCTTGCATTGCTTGCGGATGCGTCAATATGACACGTACAGGCAAGCATGGTGGACGCCGCACTTGTTTCGGCTATCATGTTTGGTTACTCATACTTTTTATTTGAAATACAAGCAAACTGAAACAATAACAAGAAAAGTCACCAATGTATCTTTTAGCTTTTAATTCTTTTACTGGCTTTTGCATTTACTCGGTAAGACAACTTCAAGCATTTGCAACTTTATTTTTATCATTATGGTTCACATCTTTGAGACTCCAAATAAGTATATGGTTCACCCTGGCAACATTTCAGAAAAGATATAACCCTCGTTAAATCTGCCACTCACTTAGAGATCACAAAGAGCAAAATATCCGCCCGTTTCGAGATCATAATCGATCGCGCACCACACTGTGACCTCTCCCAGACGTAGCCTTCCCGCTTTCTATGTAGCATAGGGTTTATAGCACAACATAAGCTAGGAATGTATTATTATATTTTATTAGGAGGGATGTGAGACATAAAACAGTTTTCCTGTGACGTCGGAGAATCTGTGTTATGTGTTGTGGTCAGCCTGAAATGTCTCAATCAATTACTGTCCGTGATGGGTTGCAGATCGATTCCTTGTGTTGTTTGCTCACTGATTACATCTTAATTGTTTTGTTTTGTAGGCATTTCCTATCGGGTAATCGATTGGAGGGTTTTCCTCATCAACAATATAATGTTGTGGAAGATAAGTTTTATCGGTCAAATTCTGATATTAATGTTTATAATGGCTGCCTTTGATTTACCTGCCATGTAAACACTTCTCATTGTTTTAATACGTATAGAGATCGCTTAAAGCCGCCGTCTCATCGTGACATTCGTGACAAAATTGGGCGTTTTACTGTTTTGATTCGGGGTGTTTTCGCAAGATATCGTGTCGTAATTATGTGTCCAATAGATCGAAGCGCCTCTACTACTAGATAAATCATGTAGCATGCAATAAAAATGTGTCGGAGGTCTTTTAAATTTTACTTGTTACATATGTATTTGATTGTCATTTCAAGTGCTTTTTTTCTGATGTACTGTCACATCCAAAAGACTTAATATCACTAGTTAATTAACCGAAGTGATGGTAGAGGTGCTCGTACAGTACACCTACAGTACACCTATAGTACACCCGTTATATTTAAGCCCCATGTTACTGGGGGCGAGGGCAAAAGACGTTATTGTGAAAAGTTAGATTAGCTTATAACAACTCTATGTCTAGTGTCTAGACCTTCCACCACCAGGTAACCCTATCCGGTGTGGATAAACAACAGAACAAGTAAAACAAACACCGCAGCCGCCACGCTCCCGTCACGCGCCCTTCAAGCGCCAGTAACGCGTCCGTCACGCCGCGTATTCCAGCAGCGTGTATCTAACGCTAAACTGGACATACCCCGCATTAATCACATTTGAGTAAACACTTACGTTTGACAGATCGCCGCTGACCTCACCGCGGACACGCTGCGGCTGAAGTGGAAACGAACAGCAATATTCTCGGAATTGAAGTTAAGGTTCACGGTATCATGCAGAAGGTCCACTGTATGAAGGCTATAAGGAGATTTTGGTAAACAGACAAATCCGCACCGACCGATCGATTGCATCGAACTGAAAACGAACATTATGTTTGCAAGCAAACAACTATCTTACAAGCACAACATCGTAGGCGATAGATCAAAACAAATAAAAAATCGAAGAATAACCTAACTTATGTATTTGTTACTTGCTTTTCCTCTGTTTGGCCCTCGTGGAATCGCTATCCATCAGGAAACATGATCTTTTCCGGAATAAAAAGTAGCCACTCACCGATGTAGCTTACTACAACTGAACGATATTATGCATTCGCATCAGAACTGCCAGAGAAAACCGCCTACAACAAAACAAACACTAACCTATTTGTACTATTTCCTTGGTCATATTATTATCGATTTAAGCAGTCCACCTTTCCACCATCAGGTAGGTAACGCCAACTTGGATGGCCAGAGTGGAACTTCTGCGGTTTGTTGAAGCAGCAACTCGTAGACGCTGTAAACTAATGTTATGACGGCCGTATTTATGGGTTTTTAACACATCATTACTCTGCTGAGATGTTTTCATTGCAGGCACAAACACTGCTTTGTACAGAGTTTATTGCTTCTAATGAGTTTGTTGTTAATAGCTAATTTTCCGAGTATTTCACATGCAGAAAGACTTTTCATGCATAAATATTGCGCTCAGACAGACAATCTTGTGGACAAAAATGAACCCCGCTGGCTTCCAATTTGATTTTTAGTTTGTTTACCAACCTATACCTACTTACAATGAAAGCGATATTCTTAACGCAATGATTGTTGCTTAACCGCTGGAGATAACAGGAAAAAGTATATTACCTACACTCACAACATGATGTTCCAAAATATGAATTAAAAAAAGATTGTATAAGTACGTACTTCTTTTTCGTGGATAGCTTAAACTTAAAAAAATACCATTACAGTTCAGCATATTCCTTTGATTTTCAAACAACTGCATCATAAAATAACTTTTTAATTCATATAGCACACTTTTACTTTTTAATTGTTTGGCGCGTATGGGGTCATTGTCTTACAGTAGAAAAATACACCTTAAAAAAAAATCCTTTAAATACACCTTGTCTAAGGATGCGCGCGCTGCGCAGTCATGCGCAATGAGAATTTAAATTTAATACTCAATACTCATTACTTTTCCCGCCATACCACATATTTTTATCGTTTCCACTTTTGTTTTATTTCAACTGTATAATAATTAGGTATAGAACACTCGTGTGATAATAACCCCTATTATAATAGGACCGTTGCGTAAACTACTATTATATCTAGTGAATCAAATTAGCACCTCCTGTTTACATTTTTTCACCCATAAATTATATGTAGTTTATAGTAAGAAAATATAATGATTGCTTATCACAGAGATCAGTAATATCATTTGAATGCGGCGACAGAGACATTAACTAAAAAATATTAAAAAACTTAATTTTGTAAAATATTTTCTGATACATTAAAGGGAAATCTAACAGACTGTTTGTTATTGTTACAGATGTGTACTGGTGCCACGTCGACAGCTTTCCAAATAATTGTTTGCTGAAACAAAATGTAAGCATCTACCTATATATAAAAATAGACTTATTTATCATCTTCATCACTTATTTAGAAAGAAAGAAAATAAGGGCAGGAAAATCTCATCAATCAAGTATTCTTAATTTTTTCTGGTTATGTTTTTTATTAAGGTCTAACATACAGCTATAGGACGCCTTTTGAAATTCTGTCTAAGATGATCAAAATCTCTGTCACCATAAACAGAGCAAAATAAACACATAAAATAACCTTAGTTACGGACTACAAACAGGAAAAAGAAGTATTTATTGTTACAGAACTGACATGCATACCTATAAGATGTTATGTACTTATACAAAAAATATTTTCGATCGTATTAATAGTGGGTACTTGAACAATCTTAGTGAAGACAAAACGTTCACGTAAACGAGGTACTGAAAAAAATATCTCAAGCTTCCTAACAAATAGTTACACAATACTATTAGCTACGTATCCGTCCGTTCTGTGACGTAGGCGTATCCCACGCTCTTTCTATCATCTTTCCCCATTACGAACATATTTCAGAAGAACGTAGTAATACAAGGCGTCAATCATTTATCGAGCTGCTTTCAATAGCAACAAACAAGCAGTACGAGATATAACTACTCTCTGCAAATACAGATAAATCATTGCGATGTAAAAATGGGAGAGCTCATGTGGACTCGCGATATTGAATTCACGATGAATGTGGACATTTCGATGATGCGAATGTCATATTGGAAATTTTTTACAGGGTTCAATAATTTCATACGCTTGTTGCCCATTGAAAAAAGTCCTTGCAATTTATTTTTTAAACTATTTATGTACATTGCCACAACCATTTTAATTGTTATTAATTCTAAGTTTCACAATGAAATGGGTCACGTTTCATTATTATCCGTTTGTTTATATTACTTAATACACGTAATTTCCCCAGTATTTTTATCTCGACCACACTTCCAGTAACCCGAGAACGTAACAGACTCCTACTGATTACGTTAATTCACCAAAATATGTCTAAACACCAGTCGTCTATCACTTGTACAGACGTACCAAGCGTACCAATCTATTTTTATTATTTCCAGGTAAATATCCTCTACGTGAATCTTCTTCTGAATCCGTCACAATGGAGCTGGAAGACGTGGAGATGTTCCGCGATGGCAACTACTCTTACGACGAAAATGGCACGTACAATGGAACCTACGAGAACTGCCCCAACATCAACCTGCCCGTCGTGTACGTTGTAACGCAGGTCCTGTACGCCCTCGTCTGCGTGGTGGGTCTCCTGGGCAACACTCTCGTCATCTACGTTGTGCTGCGCTACTCCAAGATGCAGACAGTCACCAACATGTACATAGTGAACCTGGCCATCGCAGACGAATGCTTCCTCATCGGTATACCGTTCCTCATCACTACGATGTCGGTCCGATCCTGGCCGTTTGGACGCTTCATGTGCAAAGCGTACATGATATCCACCGGCATCAACCAGTTCACCAGCTCCATATTCCTGTGTATCATGAGTGCGGACCGGTACATAGCGGTGTGTCACCCCATAGCTGCGCCGAGACTGCGCACGCCGTTCGTCTCGCGAGTGGTGTCCGCTGCGGCGTGGACGGCGTCAGCGCTGGTGATGACGCCCATCTTCATGTACACGACACTGATACCGACAGACAATGGTCTCTCGTGCAACATCGTGTGGCCCGAGCAAGAGTTCAACAAAGGCCAGACGTCCTTCACTCTCTACTCATTTGCTCTCGGATTTGCCGCACCTCTCACTCTTATCTTCGTGTTCTACTGTCTCGTCATCCGTAAGTTGAAGACTGTTGGCCCAAAGAATAAGTCCAAAGAGAAGAAGCGATCGCACAGGAAAGTGACCAAATTAGTTTTGACTGTGATTGCGGTATACGTGTTGTGTTGGCTGCCATACTGGGCGTTCCAAGTGGCGCTCATATACTCTCCGCCGAACGAGTGCGCCAGCCGCATCACTATCACGGTGTTCCTAGTCGCCGCGTGCTTCAGCTACAGCAACTCCGCCATGAATCCGATCCTCTATGCTTTCCTCTCTGACAATTTCAAGAAGAGTTTCTTGAAGGCGTGCACTTGTGCGGCCGGGAAGGACGTTAACGCGACTCTGCATGTGGAGAACAGTGTGATACCGCGGAGGAGAGGCGGCGGCGCGGCCCGTGCGCAGCTGCGGGCGGCGGAGTCGCGCGGGGGTCTGTCGGTGGGCGGCGGCGTAGGTGGCTCGCGCTCGGAGGCGTCCACGGTGCTGACGTCAAAGTCGGTGGCGGCCAGCGAGGCACTGCCGCTGGAGGCGCGGCCCGCCACGCTGGCGCCGCTGATAGCGCCCAACGGGCTTTCGCACACGAAGCTCTGAGTGCGGGCCTCTCGCCGGCGCCGCGGCCGCGAGCCCTCCAGCGCGCTGCTGGAGGAGGACACGCTGATCGTGTCCATCGACTAGGGAGATAGACTGATGAGGTCGCCGGCGGCCGCGGAGACCCGAGCCCTGTCTCCCGGCCGCCGACCTGCCCCAGGGTCCAGTTTTGTACGGTTCAAGTTTTTAATATTACGTGTGAGGTGAGCAGTGTGGATATCGATAAGTGATGAACTGTTTTGTTTATGTATAAAGCCAACATTGTATGGAGTCGATTCGGCCTAGGGTTGTAACGATGAATTTACTAAAATGTAATTTTATTATCGCATAGCGAATGTAAGGTTACTGTTTGTATACTGTGTAATTAAGATGTAAAAATTTGTACATATCGTGTAAATATTCGTAACTTGTCATAATGTCACAGTTGTAATAAAATTACGTTCGTGAAAATGTGTTGCTTTATTTACATCCATTCTGAACCTTATGTCTTACATCATAGAAACCATATCATTCTCTGTGAAGGCAAGGAGTAAATATTAATAAACGACTGCTATTTGGGAAATAGTCTGACATTTGGAGGCCGTTAGAACACTCTGTTTATGGCTTAGTTCAACAGCTTGTTCAGTTTGAACGACCTGAATATAGATAGAACACTAATCCTTGACTATAATCTAGGTTTACTGTCTACTAACGGACGAGTCTGTACTGTTAACAATAGTAAAATCTGGTCTTTCTTAGTTTCATCTGGAAACGTTTTGGCCTACAGTTGCTGTAATAACAAAATAATTCTTCAGACTGAATTTCGCAGCTACGACGGCCAATCTCAGTAGAGATTAGCCATCGGCGCGGGAGATATTATAGTGCAGGCGTGTGCGCATGCACAGGTGCACTCTCTGTTCCCGCACTGTCATAGTCCGATAGGGCGGCAAGCCGACACTACCGGAGACATCAGGCGTAAGATCAACTGCTTATCTTCCATCCGAGGCACGGTTCACACCGCCAACTGCCAAACATCGGGTTGCTCTGAATAATTCCTAATGGAAAATCTCAATATCACTTTGTCTGAGCAGGGACAAACCCGGGACCTCACGATCAGCAGTCACACCTGCCACCGCGAGACCAACGAGGCAGAGTTACTGCGAGGTTAAACCAATTTGACAGATAAATAAATAATAAATAAATTTATTCAGATTAATAAAAGCATGTTAACATAAATCAAGATAATTATCTGATCGTAAGTATAAAATAATGTCTGAAGATGAATAAAGACTACCTGAATATTAATAGGGTTGTAACCTTATCAACTTAGGAAATCACCATTTTAAACTGATTTAGGCTACGGTCACAGCCCTGGGCAAACGGATTTGTGATTAGTAGCAGTAGTTACAGTCAAGGGTCTAAATTGCAGTCACAATCACTCAAAGCTGAAGTGCCTATAATTTATTTGTAGACTAACTAAAATGGTCTAGAACTGATTTAATCCATGGTATAGAATCTAGAGTATAACAGAAACTAGTCATGATCTTTTCTACGAATACATTTTTGGGAACTTTTGAACTTGACTGTCATAATTATGTAATGTAACAAATTATTGTAATCAATAATAAATTGAAAATAATAAAGCTTCCGAAAAACAAATTAACTTCCAATGATGATGATGATGATGATTTTAATACTAAATAATCTGTGTTAAAATGAATTACCACACACCTAAATCCAAAATTGACTGTCAAAAAATGTTGTATTTAACAATCAAACTTGAGCTTATTCAAATTACAATTCTACGAAAAATAATCTGTACTTTCAAATAATTAACTAATTTTCCATAAAAAAAAAACTTTCGAAAATATACTCAGTTTCCGAAAACATTTATGTTCTGCTAAAATAATCTTTTTCTTAATCTCTATAGGAACCAGCCTAATTTCTACTATTGGTATATACAGTGTAACTTTTTTAACTCTGAAATTTAATGAAAATAACTATCTACCATTCGGGCCGCACGAGGTGTATTATAGGCAACTATAGAATCGTTAGTATAAAATAAAGGAATCAAGAAATCTCTCATTATTACAGAAATGGTTCACGAGAAGCATGATCTACTCATACTTCTGAAAAATGGTATCAGCCGCAGCACCCACCCACGGAAGTCTCGCGAAGATCTATCCGTAGTTAAAGTACACCTAGCGAACATTAACAAATGACTGTTGACCAGCTCTGGGCACTCTTAACGCCGACATAAATCAGGCGTGAAAACGAACGTGTACAAAAATACATGCTGTTATTCCTGGCTCCATTCTCGCCACCACGCCGCGCTTTGTTGAGAAACTTCGCCAAAACATACAAGAGGGCAAGAATAACGCTTTCCGAGTGAGTTTGTGAATGTAGGGAAACAGGACACAGAATAGGAGCAGAAGGTCCACATTAATGTAGGACTTACTGAACTTGAAAGCGAAACGAAATATGTTAAATTATAGGGAACAAACGAAGATTTCTACGGTAACACAGACTAAATGAATAAATAACCGTGGTCCCCGTGGTTCATATATATCGATGGTGATCCCAGTTTCATACGGACATCTATTATTATTGGTATCTAGTATTACCCAGTTTATTTGAAGTTGGACCTGTGGCCGCCATGGGAGAGGCATTGGCAGCGACAAGATGTGTTAAGCAGTCACAGCTGAATTTTTGGAGAACTGGTAAAAGAATACAAAATAGTGATATACTAAGGGCCGATTTCTAAGTTGAGTATTTTGACATAAAAATGTGTCAAACCCTACATTGTGCGTGACATGAAACAGGAATGTGCGTAGAGTTGTATATCTATACTTCTATACTAATACTAATAATATTATAAAGAGGAAAGATTTTTTTGTTTGTTTGTTTGTACCGAATAGGCTCCAAAACTGCTGGACCGATTTGAAAAATTCTTTCACCAATAGAAAGCTACATTATTCCTGAGTGACATAGGCTATTTTTTAATCCCGAAAAATGGTCCTGTGGGTTGGCTCACGGGAGCGAAGTCGCGGGCAACAGCTAGTATGTTATATAATTCTAGCACCCTAATGAGCCATGCATCAGGCACCGAGTCATAGGCCTTCTTATAATCTATCCAACATGTAGACGTACGTAATAAGCCTGCGGGGCACATTATTTTGTATTCTTTAGACATTTAACATATAGAATCTGCTTCGCTATTTGCGCTTTCTTATTGTTTTAGAACCATCGTAATATTATTATTTAAGCAAATAATTATTACCTGAAACTTTTTAGAATGGGATGTTTGGAATGGTACTTCTGTATTATCCTGTTAGGTATCTCATCCTTCCGGATTATGGCCTCGTTTCGGTACCGAAGAATATCCGGAGAGGTTTTTGTACGTAATATAATTTTTCAAAGGATTAGAGAAACTTTATTATTTTAAGTTCATTTGGCAAGTAAAATAGTCTGAACTCATTTCTGATTTATTATATTGTGGAGAGGTGAAAAGTACGTTATATATGATAGTTGCTTAAGGCTTAGGGCATCCACTGGATGTGAGGATCTACAGGACTGGTACATGTGGTGACACTTCGGGGAGGCCTATGTTCTGCAGAGGACGTCTTTCGGCTTAAATGATGATGATGATAATGATGATGGGGTATCTGATAAAGGGCCTACTGTAAAAGGGAATTTTATGAAGCTCTCTCGTATTATTTAGAAAATGGTAATAATGTAGGTACAAAGTTTATTAACACCAACTTTTCATACTTTACTAGACCTAATATTATCTCTTATACCTCAGTTAAAATAACCAAAGAGTTAATTGTTGGAGTGAGTTCATGAAGATTGTCTGAACATCATTAGTATTCAAAAAAGGGCCGTCGGTAATTGATGAGTATTTCAACTTGTCTAACAAAGTGCTCGCTCAGAAAAGTGTTGATTTTGTGAAATCGTTATCTTTGAATAAGTCAGACCATTGTTCGTTAAGGTGTCCAAATTCATACCTACATCGTGACTTTTTAATTGTTCTAAAACTGGACACCATTAACTCTTTGAGTATGACAGATTGTTAATGTCAGTTAGATTTAAATAGCCATTCTTGATTGAAACTCCAATCAAAGATCTATCTTAAACATAAAAAGTAGCAAACAACGTATAAACGTTGAATTGGTAGCAACAAGATTAAGATGCAACCTCAGGTTAACTAGAAACGATAACTGTATTAACCGTTAACCGCTTAGCAGGCAGATAAATGAGCGTCAGCAAGTAGTGTACAAGACATGAGCAGGTTCTGACTATGTAGATATAACTAAGCCAGAACCTGCACTTAGCCAATTAACAGACTACTGTTACTTAGCTAAAGTTTCATCCAAACAGGAAACATAAACATAATCAGCGCAATTACCAATAACAGAGAAGGTCTGTGTCCTAGCAGTGTGTACATTATTACATTGACTTGCTTAAGCTAACTACCAATAAATCAATCGTTCTATATCCCAGAACGACCACCCATAAACTATATAAGGACGAATGTACCACCGTGTCGGAACGCAGTGCCTATCTCAAGAATCCACTTAAATTTCACTCGTTAGGACCCACTGGAACCCACTTCAGACGACATAAATCTTCGGCCAGACCATAAATAATAGGGGAACAGAATATGTGGGTCTATGGTAATATACAGGGTGCATATTTGAGCCCGAATAGGCGGTTGGAATATTTGAATTGAATCACTTAAACGGATTGTTGGCAGACATCTTTGTTAAGTTTGTCGTTTGGTGAGTTTATTAGAGGTTTGCTATGTGATAGTGGACGTAAGTCAAACAGAAGGAACTATACCTAGGTAGAGAAAATATTGTTCTTGAGCTGTAGACAAAGTAACATTCTACTAGCGATAATCATTGTGAGAAATCCAAGTTATTTAAGATTGACCACGTGATATTTCAACAGTGCATTTCGATCGCAGGAAGTCTTGTCTCCGGGCACGGTTGCTTCGGTGAGTACCTGAATAGGATTGGGCGAGAGATCATGGCAAATTGCCACCACTGCAGAAGCGACCTTGACTCTGCATAGCACACGCTTGAGGATTACCCTGCGTGGGCCTCTGAGCGGTAGGTCTTGGTCACCAAGATCGGGCAAGACCTGTCTCTGCCAGCGAAGAATCCCGCTCGGAGAAGAAGGCATCATGGACGCAACCACCTTGATGCTTAAAATGCCGAAACCGCGCCTACATAATCAGCAGGCGTCCGGAGTCACGGGCGCTCAGATTTGGAATTCTGTCGACCCACCAAATGACTTCAGGAAAGACGGTGGCACAGTGATCACGTGCTGCCGTGCACAGCAAAGCTCCCGGGAGACGCTTCTCAGTTTCCCAGGGACGTGCCCTAACAGGCGATGTACAGGGGTGGTTTCGGAGTGGTCTTTTAATAGCTAACGGGGCCCCTTCACAGTGCTGATGGTGTTCACCGGGGTGGTTTTAGTGAGGTAAAATTCCCCTAAAGCCAGGCACGTTTCCCCGCGTAAACAAAAAAAAAGGAACTCTTGTCTATCATGATGGGCGACGATTAAAATTTATCCTTAATGTGACATTATTAAAAGTTCTTCTTTAAAAATTGAAGATTTAGTGAGGTGATATAACCTAACTTGGAAGAGGCCTATCAGTTCGACAGATATGGGGACTGGTGGATTTAAATCGCAACATTAGAAGTCAACCAGCTGGTTGTTTCACGTAACATTTATTCACTTAGAGGACAAAATCAGATTCAGAATCACCTATTAAGCTTGTCCGGGTCTAAAACACACCCTGTATAAGCAAAGTGATACTTATCTTTTATGTTAATAACAATATTGGACCGCCTGTATACTCGCGTAGTTTTGCTAAACAAGAGCCTTTAAGAGCCCTTTCCTTTGCATGATAAAGAAAATAAATGTACTTACATAGATTTTTATCAAAGAAGGGTTTTTAGAAGTATGCAGTAAGTGCATGTAGTTTACATATTTTACTTAGCGAACAAAGGGAATAAAAAGTTATGTAAGTGTATTAAAAATCTAAGTCGAAAGAGATTTTCTAAATCAGAAAGCTTCTTAGTGTTCTAAATCTCTTTAAAGTCTATGTCAGAGAGTTTTCATGCATGTGCGCGTCTGATCGTCAATATTATGGTACTTTACGATATAGCTGCCATAAAAAACGCCATGGCTCCCCATCATATTGGAAATACTGCAAATACCCCATCAATATATTGGAATGAGGTTAGCGTGAACATACGTTTATATTTTATGGAGTCGTCCTACTTTATACGGGAGTTTCGAAGCCAGTGGCAATATTTTCTAATATTTTTGCCATGGTAGATTGCGATGTTTAAAGTTATGACCCTCCCTGTGGATTCTATGTGCTTGGAAAAGGCGAAGAGGAGAAAAGGTAGAGTAAACCGGGGTTGTTATGTCGGATTGTCAGCCTCCTACTGACAAAAGGCTGTCCTCTACAAATAATAAACAAGAAAAGTGCCTCCAAAATGAAGTGGATTGTTTGTTGTACCTATCTTATCTTCAGGATTTTCATAGTAAATCAAAAATAAGTAGGGGGTGAAAGTTTTCATAAATACCTATACCTATAAATACCAGCCCTAAAATCTCGGGTTGATTCCGAGATTTTAGGGCTGGTCTCTTATTGAAAGTTAAGGGATCGACTGTTTTTCTTTTAACCCTGTAAGGTACTATTAAGACAAGTAATCCCAAAACGGCTTTAGAGCCGTTATCCGCCGCTATATAATCATAGCATATCCATAGAATTCTTGCAAAACTACCACTCACACACTTTCTTACAGCCTGCGTACTCGTACAAGGGGACACAGCTACGCTACAAAGTGCGGCGATCAATCACAGCCGGTGATTGACATGCGACGGATACCGAACGAAGTGTCGATTGCCCTCAATGAATATGCAAAAACGCGAAACTGTCGCCCATCGACTGACGTCTAACATGATTTTATATGGGCAGGCAGTTTTATTTATAAATATCTTCACACTGGCTTTTGAAATGAGGTGTTTAATGAGTTTAGAAGTCGACGAAGTTTGACGTCATGTCAGCGAATACGAGGTTCTATATGACATCGCATTATTGAAGTTGATCTTCTTAGATTTAACAAAAAAATTGTCCGATCATTATATAGCCTGTGGTGGCTATAGACAAGTGTCATTCTACCAATGAAAGTGTCGCGATAGTGTTTGGAAAAAGTCAGACATATAAAGGGTCTTTCAACAAGGACGGGTCGATGTTAATAATCTGTGGCGGACATTTTGTTTTGGCGGCATCTGTCAAATCAATTTTTTCTTATTCAGTCACTGATGCCAAATCACCATGGCAATTTACACGGTTGAGCAGCATGTGCAAATGATAAAACTTCATCTTTTAAAAACTTCATCGTTCAGATCACCGTCAACGGCGAGCGCTACAGATCAATGATAAACAATTTCTTTTGGCTTAAATTGAACAATATGGACGTGAACGACATGTGGTTCCAGCAAGATGGCGCTACTTGCCACACAGCGAACGACACAATCGAAATTCTGCATGAACGGTTTGAGGGTAGAGTTATCTCTCGCAGAGGTGACGTGAATTGGCCACCAAGATCGTGTGATTTGACTCCGCTAGACTTTTTCTTGTGGGGTTTTCTGAAGTCGCAGGTCTATGCCAATAAACCACATTCGATTCCAGGTTGCCTGGAAGAGATCGCGGAATGCGATAAGGCCGCCCATTGTATATTATAGTTTTAAGTTTCTTTTTTTCTTGTTTATTAAGGTGTACAATAAAGTGTATATAAATAAATAAATAAAATTCGACCGTTGCCCAGAAAGTCAACATAACGCAGGCTATCGCTTGGATTCAGCCAGATCTATGCAGCAGAGTCATTAAAAATTGGACCTCTCGGATTCGTGCCACCATACGAAGCCGCGGTGGACATTTGAACAATGTCATATTCCATCCATAATGGCATAAACGGGCCTTTTAAATAAAAAATAAATTTCGTTAATATCTCACACACATCTTGTTTTATTCAATTTTAACATCGACCCGTCCTTGTTGAAAGACCCTTTATAAAGGTGGCACTTCACATCGCTATTCGTGTTCGCGTATTTGTCTTATTTGCTCAAATAGGACGATGTGAAGTAGCTCTATTCGTCCATATTTGCCTATTGTCATGAACAAGACGAATACGCCAAATACCCGAACACCCGTATCCGCCCGGCTGTCAGTTTTTTGCAACATATCAAAGGATTGCGAATATGGCGAATATGTTCGTTTACCGGCCACACATCGCTCGCTCAGTAGTACTTAGTACGATTTTTGAGAATTTTTAGCACCCACCAGCGTCTTCTTCTCCATGTTCTTTTAACGACTTTGTTTTTACGTACCTACGCATAACATGTACTGGTAATTAGCACAATGGAAATAATAAGCCGCTGCTGCAGTTAATATAACCATCGTAAACTCTAGAAAAAATATTTGCTGTTCATGAACGATGTGTAGTCGGTGTATTCGTGTTAATTCGAGGCCTACCACTAAAAATATTTGCGGATTACCTAAGTGATAGGACTCAGTGCGTAAAAATTGGAAATTACCGGAGTGGTGATCTTCCTGTTACTTTTGGCGTTCCTCAGGGAAGTGTGGTTGGTCCCACACTCTTCCTAGTTTATGTCAATCAGCTGTGTAATCTTCTTCTCCAAAATGGAAAAATCACGGCCTTTGCTGACGACACTGCACTCACTTTTATTGGCGATACCTGGCATGAAGTTTTTGATGCGGCGCAGAGGGGACTAGATCGTGTCTTAAGTTGGCTTCATAGTAATCACCTTACTCTCAACACAGATAAAACTAAAATTATCTGCTTTACGCTACGCCAGTCTGCGCAACCACCAAATGCATACTCCCTAATCGCTCACTCAAACGACTGTCTAAAAACCGTCGCCTGTTCTTGCCCCAAACTCACACGTACCTCCACAGTCAAATACCTCGGAGTGACTCTTGATGCCAATTTGAGCTTCTCGGCCCACATAGATCTACTGACTGGAAGGATTAGAAAGCTAATATTCGTATTTAAGACTCTTAGACATGTGGCAGAAGCAGCGATTGTCAAAAGGGTCTACCTGGCCCTTTGCCAATCACTCTTATCATATTGTGTTTCGGCCTGGGGTAGTGCCCCTAAGACCATAATGTTGATATTGGAGAGAGCTCAAAGAGCCGTGTTAAAGGTCAGTACTTTTCGTCCGATACTTTTTCCAACGGAAGAATTGTATAAGTGTTGCAGGGTACTTTCTGTCAGACAACTTTTTATCCTTAGTACAGTCCAAATACAACATAAAAATACCCCTTACGCTATAATCACCAAAAGACGTAGGGATAATGTTTGTCAGCACTACAGATGTAAGTACTCTTTTACCAAACGTTTCTTTTGCTTCCAAGGGCCACAATTATATAACAGACTTAATAAGAAATTAAAAATTTACTCTCTTTCGGCCTTGTCCTTAAAGAAAGCCATAACAAACTTTCTCCTAGCAACTAATTATGCCGATACAGAACGCCTGCTTATTTCCGAGAATAATCCCTAGTAAAACTTTCCACCGAAAACATAACACATCACATCTTGCACACAATCACAATACGCACACTAAAACACACTCACACACACTCACCACACACACTCACCACACACACTTTTGACTCTGATGCAAAATTTTGATTTATTTTAATTTTTTATTTTGATTTAATCTAATTTAATTTCTTTTGATATAATTTAATTTGTTTTTATTTGTAAACTCTGCTTGTTAACTTTATCTTAACAAACGCTTGCTCTACCTGCAATGTATTGAAATATTAAATTATTGTGTATGGGCTTGTACCACTGCCCTTAATACGAGTTATTTTATAACTTAGCAAGGGCGCTGGTTGCAACACCTATCTGTTTTGTTAACTAATTGTAACCCTCAAATGATCCAATTGATTTATGTTAACATGCTTTTATTGATCTGAATAAATTTATTATTATTATTATTTGGAATTCAACACAAACAAAGACGAAAAAAAAACGCGAACATCGAATAGCGATGTGAGGTGCCACCATTATGGGCTGTCAAGCGTCAACATTTAAGGGATTGATCAAGGTTAAGGGATTGGGCGCGAGCCTACCTATAATAATAAAAAAAAAAAATTACAATTCGGTAGGAATTGCCATGTAATCAGTATACCAGCGCAGCGTTATTTTCTTTTATATTTATTATTATTATAGTTATTTTTAGTCTCGCACGGGGTTTTTTTTATTATTTTTTTTTTTTGTGTTTTTGCTTATCTCGTGTCTGTGCGGGTCACAAATAAATATTTTTTCTTTCTTTCTTTTAATCTCTTAGATTTTGGTATTACGACCACCATCACTGCTGATATCGAATGAAAATTTGTCTAGAGCCTCTGGGTCGCTTTTTCTTTAGCTTCGTTAGGAAAGAAGGAATGTGTTTTATATCCAGCACAGGGTCTTAAGGGTACACTAGTCGACGGCACGAACTATTTTGTGCGCGGAGTTAAATTGCATGCTATATCAGCCGACAACACGTGCGGAACAGATAGATGCTGTTATAAGTAGTAAGAAGCTAGTTCGCGTACGAATACACACTTTTGCAAATTTGTAGCGAAATGGATGATGATTTAGAACGAAAACGAGCGCGCGAAATTTTATAAACAGACCTTTGGTAGTCTGGATATCATGAAAAAACGACTGAATGTATCTGTTAAAAATAAAATGATTTGCATTGTTGAACTACTAATCTGTCCCTGTATGGAGGCCGTTTTTCAATTTTCCTTCTTCTTATGATACTTATTTGCGCCCAAAGATGCGTTAAAATTATTGTTGAAATATGGAACTTTCGAAGCTCATAACTTTCAAGTTAATATTTTTTTACTTTTTTGCTTCCATACAGGGCTAGATAATGATGAGACATATTGATATAATTTTTTATTTTGAACGTACATCGTCCAACAGTGGATTAAAAGCCAGACTACGTTTGTATGGAAGAATTTTCGACTAGTGTACCCTTAACACAGGCACTGCCTTTTGGGGTGAGCTAAGGTTAAACCTCTTCATTACCTATCATAATTTCCAGTGAATACATTAACTATGCTGATTAGCGGAACGTAACCACTTTTTAGATTTTATTTATATAGCAACGACTGATGGTCTAACTTTTCCTAAATTCATTAATTACGTTGCATAAGCAAAAGTTAAGACAAAATAAATAATAGAGAAGGTATTTATTTCTCAAAAAATTTACCTAAAATGTTGGCATTAAGATGTTTATGATGGAAATATCGACGTAATAAAAATGTCAATAGCTCAAAAGAATGGCGGCCAGCTTTGTGAATGTCTAAACATTAAAACAATTCATTTTCTCGAGAAGAATCTTTAGACGCGCGTCTAGTTCGGAGGAATGCGAACAGATTAATTGTTTAATTCGTAACATTGCCTAACAAAACAATTTAAACTAAATAATTTGTTGTTTTGTCATTATAAATTCCGTATTTTGGTTAAGGTGTTGGTCGTTTTTAGGGTTCCGTACCCAAAGGGTAAAAACGGGACTCTTACTAAGACTCCACGATCCGTCTGTCTGTCCATCTGTCACCAAGCTGTATCTCATGAACCGTGATAGCTAGTCAGTTGAAATTTTCACAGATGATGTATTTCTGTTGCCGCTATAACAAAAAATACTAAAAAAAGAAAAAAAAAAATTTAAGTGTTGCTCCTATACAACAAACGTGATATATGTTTGTCGTTTTTTGCGATAATGGTACGGAACCCTTCACGCGCGAATTGGACTCGCACTTGGCCAGTTTTTTGGTCATCATATCAGCCGAAAGACGTCCACAGCTGGAAATAGGCCTCCCCCAAGCGTCGCCACATTGATCGGTCCCGTGCGTCTCGCATCCAGCGGATCCACGCAACCTTCACCAGGTCATTGGTCCACCTGGTGGGAGGCCTTCCACAGTGTTAAATATGGGCTGGTTTCTGAAGTCGTTGTCACATCTCAAATCCGCTGACAATTTGTCACAAATTAGCCAGCCCTCAGTTGTCAGTGGGTTTCTCAAAACTGCATCATCAAAAAATTACGTAATCGCTTGTTACAATAAATAATCGGCATTAATTTATTTTGGTTGGCTACCCTAGCTGGTATTCATTCCCTTCATTCACTACTATAACTTAATCAGTAACTTTGAATAGTATTTTATATTGAGCGGCTGGGTTGGTATAGCCGCCAAGTTAAGCAAACCTTACCAAGGGCGATTTTTGGATGGGTAACCACGTTTTTTTTGGTTTGCTTGTTTTTGGATAGGTGACCCCACACAGGTTAAGCAACACTTACCAAGGTTAGTCTTTGGATGGGTGACCGCTTTATTTTGATTCGCTTGTTTTTGGATGGGTGACTCTGCCAGGGTAAGCAACACTTGCCAAGGTCAATGTTTGGATGGGTGACCACTTTTTTGGGTTCGCTTGTTTTTAGATGGATGACCACGCCTGGGTAAGCAACACTTACCAAGGTCAGTCTTGGGATGGGCGTCTACTTTTTTTTTGATAGCTTGTTTTTGGATGGGTCACCTTGGTAGATGTTGCTTAACCTAGCGGGGTGACTATAGGATGGGTGGCCAAAATTTTTGTGGTGATGGTCACCCTTCCAAAGACTGACCTTGGTTAGTGTTGCTTACCCTGGCGGAGCCACCTATCCATAAACAAGCAATCCAAAAAAAAGTGGTCGCCCATCTCAAGACTGACCTTGGTAAGTGTTGCTTACACTGGCGGGGTCACCACTCCAGCCGCTTCAAGTTAAACACAAATCTATCCAAAAACTGACCTTGGTAAGTACTAAGTAAAGGGTACAACATTAATGCGCGTGAGGAAGGTTCGATTCCCGGGTCAGTAACACTTTGTTTTTATTTATTTTTTATTTACATAAATACAAAATAACTATTTTTGATAATTGTGTCAAGTTTTTTTAATGTAATTAATTTAAAAAGTTTGTAGTATCCTATTTTTTTAAATCTTGGTAATTAAATAATTGATCTAAATTAACATATTTTTAGTAACTCAACCCATACCATAGTTTTCGCCGACCCCTATTATCTTTTTATAGTAATATAAAATCATATTAACCCTAATCATATTAGCCTTTAAAATCATATTATTAATTTTTATTTGCGAATAATCGACCAATTTCCAACAATTATAAATGAGGCTCGTTGACAAGCTTGAAAAAAAACAAACAAACATTGAAAAAGGTTCTCAGAAACCCAAAACTGCTGTAAAATGTGGTTAATTCGAGATTTTTCTGAAATGTGAAAAATTATCAACTGCTTGTCACATTTGGTGTTGA
Organism: Anorthoa munda; assembly: GCA_945859665.1. Taxonomy (NCBI): domain Eukaryota; kingdom Metazoa; phylum Arthropoda; class Insecta; order Lepidoptera; family Noctuidae; genus Anorthoa; species Anorthoa munda. The sequence goes on along the minus strand of OX243905.1, from coordinate 30,979,108 downwards.
GAAACTGAAAGTAGAATTAACCGGCGATTATTCGTCGATTACGTTAACAGTTCGATAATTGAGAGCTGGGAAACCGAGTGTAAGTCATCAAATAAATTATAGGTACTTTTCATATTATGATGAGGCTGGGAATGTGCTCTCAAAATAATTAATATAGTTACTATGCTTAAATTAAGATAGAGAGCTTTTGCCTAACTCTAAGTACAATACATGCCGAAATTTCAGATTTTCAGAAACAAAAGTGTTTATACGAAATAGCGGAGCATTTAAAACGTGGCTCCAGTTTGGAAATAGCATTCATATTCAAACGAACTATATGAGAGTGGATTAGTGCGCAACTTTCACGTCTCGGCTCAAATCACGGCGCCATTTTGAATATAACAGAATCGCTTGAAGCACTCATACATTTTAAATATGTGATTCAGAGTTATGTTTCAAAAGCTGTCATACTTTTGTTTTGTGACGATTAACGATGTATGTGAATGACTGATAAAGTTGCTGAGTTTCGAGGATTAAATTCGACGGCATTTGCAAAATAAAATAAGTTATAATCTCCAAATGGAGTCGTCTTTTGAATAAATTAGTCCGTCTGTATAGAAACGTTGTGAATTTAATTTCTATTTTGTTTGGTTTGCTGCAATAAGTACTTACCAGTGTTGGAATTAGTTTTGCTCCGCAGCTGGACTGACCCAATTAGATCAGATTGGAAACCAGTACATCCGTAGTAGCCTGTACAGTGTACGTGACATTAATGTACCTACAGCTGTTACAGTTGCACAGAGAATTGTTTAGTAACACTTATTGTAAGCAGAGCTATCAGGATCCCACTTCGGATCGTTTATTGTTCAAATAAGTGTAGGTCAACCTGACTCGCTGGTCTAATGATTGCAAACATGAAGTCCTGAGTTCGATTACTAAGAGGTTAAAGAGTTATTGGGTTCATCTATCCGGCATTTGTCAGTCGTAGTCCACAGTCTGGATATCAGCTCGGTTATTGGCAATAGGTTCGCTATGTTATAGTATTATATCGGGCTGAAACACTGGTGAAATATTGATTTACTGTAGGTACCTATGCCAAATCGTTGTGTTGTGTTATGTGTGGAACAGCAGATGATTAACAATATACACATAAAAGACACCGTGACCTGAACTGAAACCGTGATCATTACTCCAGGTCCTATATTATTAAACTTGTACCTATAAACTGATCCGAAATAGACAAAAGAAAAGGCTTCGCAAAAGCTAGACTTTGTTAATCTAATTTAAAAGCATGTCTAGAAAATTAATACATGAAGATGTCAAAACCTTGAGAGCATTCTCTCTTCAAATGAAAGACACTTACATACAGATATTCCATTACCAGTATTTATACAGTACATTAGCTGTTCATGCATTATAACTAGTCGTTACCATTTCATAATTTGAATCAAGAGCGTGTCATTGTCTATTTCTATATTATCTCTTCGCTTTAGAAACACCCACACAATGTTGTTGGAACATAATTCATGGACCTTCTAGCATTGTATTTGCATGTATTCCGGTTTGAGATCCTTCGCTCAAGTCTTGGGTGAGTCCTTGAATTTTGTGCTTCATGGCCTTTTAATCTCAAGGTTGGATCTCTTCGGATATGTTTGCAATGAATGTTTCATGGAAGATGTAGATACTTACTAAGATATCTCCTTATCAATATTAATTATTCATGTTAACATGATACTATATTATATCTTTTATTATTCGTATACTATACGTATATTTATCTATATATCATGTCGTGGTGGCCCAGTGGCTAAGACCTCGCTTCTCCTGCTTGAGGTCGTATGTTCGAATCCGGGCAAGTACCAATGTGACTTTTTTAATACATGTGTACTTTCTAAGTGTAATGTTTGAGGGCTATAGAATAAAAATCCACCGTTCTGCCACAGAGCTATAATTTGACTGACACCAAGTACAACTTAAATCTACCTCCATACTTACAAACTAATCAATATTAATATACCTACATTACACTCTTCCCTACTAAATTAAAACTACAATTATCAACTAACAACTTAATATCTAACTTAACTACAAAACAATTCTTATTACATAATCTTTTTCTTACTTATTCTATTCTATTCTAAACCTTATAATTATGAACCTTAACCCTACACTGTCTAACAGCACGTTGTGGAGTCTGTGGCACCTGAGGCAAGGCAACCTGACTCTCAGCTGACGCCTGTACGTCTACAGGTGCATCATTAATCGGCTGAGCCGGTGACACCACTCCGCGCGGCGACACCACGCGATCCGGCGACCCCTCCGACTGAGCCCGCTCACCACTACCCCTGCCGTCATCCTCCTTTCCAGTCGTCTGAGAATCCGTGTCTGATCGCTCCGTAATATTAGGACCACTATATACTAAGGATAATCTGTTCCCTGTTCTCCTTCGTAATTGATCAATATGCCTATGGACTATTTCCCCACTTTGACCCTGGACTCGATAATCGCAAGGACCCCGACTGTCTACTACTCGACCGGGAATCCATCTCTCCCCTTTTAAATATTGTCGGTACCATACCTCTTCCCCTTCACCACCAATGCACCTATTCGCCCCCTGTACAGATTCAGCCTGTCGTTGTTGTGCTCGATGCACCTTGTTTATCCTATCCGGTTTTATAGTATCCAGTCGAGTACGTGTTCGCCTGCTAATAAAATCATTGCGGGGCTTTCTCCGGTTGTCGAATGTTCTACATTCCTATAATGCAGTACGTATGTCCACAATGCCCTATCTATATTGTGTTTCTCTGTAATTGCCTTTTTAATAACTCGTTTAAGTAATCTAACTGCATTTTCTGCTAATCCATTTGAAGCGGGGTGGTAAGGGGCGGTAAAAATGTGTTCTATACCGTTACATTTTGTAAATTCATGAAATTCTTTCGATGCGAACTGTGTACCATTATCACTGACTATTTGCCTAGGCAACCCCCATCTACTAAATAACTCGGTTAATCTATCTATTAGACTAAAAACTGAAATACTTGAAACATTAAACACCTCTAACCATTTTGATGTGGCATCCACTACAACTAGGTATGTTCTACCGCCTATAGGTCCCATATAGTCGATATGTATCCGGCTCCATGGTCGGTTTGGCCAGGGCCACATGCGCGGCGTCTGCCGAGGCGGCGCGTCCGCCTGGGTTGCACACACTTCGCACGCCCGACACATGTGTTCCACTGCTTCATCTATCCCGGGCCACCATACATAGCTACGTGCCAAAGCCTTTGATTTAACAATGCCCATGTGTGGTTCATGCAACATTAATAGCACTTTACTTCTACACGCTTCCGGTACCACTAACCTGTGCCCCCACATAATGCATCCTAATTCCTCATAAAGTTCATTTCTCCTATTAAAGTACGGTTTCAAGTTGCTCAAGTCACATTCGTTAGGCCAACCGTCTCTCAGGTAACTCAATATTTTAGACAGTCCCGCATCTCGTTTTGTTTGTTGTTTAATCTCATTATAATCTAATATCAATCACTGTTGCACAAAATGCAAATGAGTTTGCTCCGGCTGTGCGGCCGTATTTGTTTGTTTACTCGAAACTAACGGTAACCTTGAAAACCCGTCCGCTCCGTTTTGATCGGTGCGCACGTACTCAATATTAAATGTATAAGCTGATAAAATAATAGCCTATCTTTGCATTCGGCTTGCCACCATAGTCGGTATTCCTGTATTTGGACCAAATATTGACACTAACGGCTTGTGATCCGTACGTAGGGTGAAATTACGCCCGTATAAATACTGGTGAAATTTATTCACGCAAAATATAATTGCAAGCGCCTCGCGATGTATTTGAGAGTAATTCCTTTCCGCTTCTGTAAGTGTGCGCGACGCATAGGCTATCGGTCGCTCGCCCCGTTCGCCTGGCTGCGAGAGGACCCCCCCTACCCCACGCGCGCTCGCGTCGCATGTCAATAATAGTGGTTTCTTAGGATCGTAATGGGCCAATACGTACGCGCCCGCTAAAAATTTTTTTATTTCCACAAAGGATTTCTCGCACTCCCTCGACCAATGCCATTTTTTACCTTTCTTTATTAGTTCATAGAGAGGTACTAACCTACTACTCATATTCCTAACAAATTTTCCATAAAAGTTTATTATTCCTAAAAATGACCTTAACTCAGTTATGTTTGACGGCCGAGGGATATTAGCTATGGCCTCCACCTTGGCCGGATTTGTTTTAATACCCTCATTATTAATAACATAACCCAAATATTGTACTTCTTTTACTAAGAACACACATTTGCTACTTTTCAACTTTAAACCGGATCGATGTAATCTACTAAAAACCTGCTCTAGTGCTTCTAAATGTTCTTTTTTGTTTTTGGGGTTAGGGGGGCTATTATCACATAGTCAAGGAATATTTCAACGTTAGGGATCCTCTTCAACAAATTGCACATGATCCGCTGAAAAATTCCTGGACTTGAAGATAGACCATATACTAACCGATTATACCTATATAGACCCCTTATGTGTATTTATAACTGTAAATTTCTTAGAATCATCGAGTTCTATTTGATTATAGGCTTGGCTTAAATCTATTTTCGAAAAATAATTTGCTCCGCTAAGTTTCTAGTATTAGATCCTCGATTCTAGGCAATGGATAGCGATCAGTATGTAAGACTGGGTTCACGGTAGCCTTATAATCGGCACAGATTCTCAGCGAACCGTCAGGTTTATTTACCGGTACCAGCGGCGAAGCCCAGTCGGAGCAGTCAACGGGCTCGATGATGCCGTCACGCAGCATGGCGTCCAACTCGGCTTCGAGACGCCCGAGCAGCGCGTACGGCACGGGCCGCGCGCGGTGGAACACCGGCGTCGCGCCGTCCCGCACGCGCAGCGTTGCCTTGCCCCCGGTGTACAGCCCCAACCCGCCACTGAATAATTCCTTATACCTGTTTAGAAGTACATTAATTTCATTAGACATGTTGACTTCTTTAAAATTTACATTGTTCCAGTTGCAAAAAACTGGAATTTTTATTTTTAATTCTTTTAACCACTGTGGCCCAATAATGAAGTGGTACCTCCCCTAATTACAAATAATTCCAGTTGTTTACTACTTTCCCTGTAAACTACAATCGGTTTGAACATTCCTAACGGGTTAATTTTTGAGCCATTATAAAAATTTAATACTAAATTACTAGGTTCTAATTTATGTGCACTGAAACACTTTTTATATGTTGCTTCGCTAATGCATGATACCGCGGTACCAGTATCGACCTCCATAGAAATAGTAACGTTATCAATACATATGGGCAACTTTACCGCTCTGTAATCGTTCAAGCACAGATGATGAAATTCCTCTTGTGTCGACCTATCCTCTTCTGATAGATGTTCCTCCACATCCCCGTAGTACGCTGCCGAACGCCTGGGACCATTTCCCGCATTTCCCGCCCTGTCCGGGCATACGCTCCGCAGGTGTCCAGGGTGTCTGCAGCTGCTGCACACGTAGTTACGGAATCGACACTCAGAGTACGAGTGCTCCGTCGCTCCGCACCCCGTACAACTCAACACCCGGCCGCCCCTGCTCGCACCACCGCCACTTCTCGCACCGCCGCCGCAGCCGGCAGCTAGCGGCCGCAAGGGGCGCCTCTCCCGCGCCGCTGTCGCAGCGCCCCGGACGTAGTTCGCACCCCGGCTGCTGCCAAGCGCGTGCACCGCCTGCCCCGGCAGTGTCCCGCCTCCTGGTACGTCACCTCCGCTGTCCAGAGCCTTCGTATCCACCGCGGCCGCGTCCCGCTCCGCCGCTTCTAAAGAACTCGCCAACCTTACCGCGTCCATATACGATATCGTTTCGGCTTCCGCAAAAAGTCGTTGACGAATAACGTCATTCTTTATGCCGCAGACGAACTGATCCCGCAAATTCTCGTTAAATCCTTCTTTGAATTTGCAATATCGTGAGAGTTTCTTGAGCTCGGCTACGTACGCAGCTACGTTTTCCTCGCTGGCCTGTATCCGTTGCCTAAACCGAAAACGTTCTGCAAGTACCGACGGCGATAGTTCTAGATGTTGACGTAATAGCTCGACAGCTCTGTCATACTGTAACTCTGCTGGCTTTTTGGGACTTGCAAGATTAAACAACAACTCATATGCCTCGTCCCCCATGACGGCTATTAGTGTAGGCAATTTCGTCTCGTCATCGATTTTATTCACCCTAAAGTACATTTCTAACCGGTCAACATACACTGACCACGTCCCGGACTTTATGTCGAAATCTTTTATTTTGCCTATCAACATCGTTATTCCCGTTCGTACACTCGCGATAATCGGAAATATTCACAACGCAATTCGAATCACACGCGAAATTGTTCGAATATGAAATCCTCGACGCCACTGTAATGTTTGAGGGCTATGGAATAAAAGTCGACCGTTCTGCCACAGAGCTATAATTTGACTGACACCAAGTACAACTTAAATCTACCTCCATACTTACAAACTAATCAATATTAATATACCTACATTACACTAAGTTTATCTTGGACATCGCTGATAAAGGTGAAGGAAAATATTGTGAGGAAACCTGGACTTATATAGTTAATGTAAGTCAGAAATAGCCAAATTTGAGGCCTGTAGGATTCCCAGAGGCGGCTTAATTAACTCCGACTCCAGAGGTGACCATATCCTCACACGTAAAAGAAGAAAGACTCATTAAAATCTAAGGAAACTAACAGTGAGTTTATTATAAGATTACACTTCATTGGTGTAATTGGTGCAAGGCGTTCCGGTGCGAGGATAAACGAATGTCTTCGCATGGTGGCATAAATAACCTCCTTTAGATTACGATTAATCCGCTAAGTTTCCTACAACTTATGAAATAATTTCTCCTGCAGTCGGTTCCTCATTACTGAGGATCGTGGTCATGGACTCCTTTAAGCGGACAATCTGCCTCCAACGACTCCTGTCCAAGGTTGCCATCATCATCTGCTGGAATTTGCTTGAGGACGTAGCTTCTTTCACTTGGTCAGACCATCGTGTTGGCGACCGGCCTCGTGCTCTCTTTCCTTCGGTATTGCCAATAATGACCAGCTTTTCAAGGCTGCTATCTCCCCTTTGCATTGTGTGGCCAAACGAGGTCAAAAAAAAGGTTATTAAATACGCTGTAAACAAACAAACTGTAAACAATCGGGTCTTGATATTGAGTATTGAAAGGACAGATACATTTGTGCGTTTAGCTGTGCATGGTATTCGGAGCATCCGCCTCCAGCATCACATTTCTAATGCGTTTATCCTCTGTCTTTCTTTTGCTCGGATTGTCCACGTCTCAACTCCATAGACGAAAATTGGGAAAACCAGTGCTTCGACTAAACGAGCTTTGGTTTTAAAACTTACACCGCGATTTTGCCAGATGTTCTGGAGACGCGTCATAGCTTCTTTAGCCAATCCATCACTTTATTTCCGAGACGCAGCTGCCTTCATTATTAATACTAGAACCCAGATAAATAAAACTGTCCACGGTATCGGTGCCCTGGATGCTATTGGCGCCCGTTAGCTTGCCCGCATAATCTATTACCATGAGCCTGATTATGCCATACCTATTATTGGAAATAAATAAAGCAACCGAGAAATAACTCGGACACTTCGACCCATTGGGATCTATTGTGATCCCCTAGATAACTTACTCCTCCCCAATCTCGTTGAAAACTCTTTTCATGAGCTTTACAACGAGACTAGGATATATGAGCCTATAGCCTTCTAGTTTTGGATATCCAACCCCTAGGAGACTTCTTCGCTTACCAGCCAGTGCATCGCATGTGCACAGAAGGTGTTCCATGCGTTCCGTATGATCCCTACACAAACTGCACATGGGTGCTCGGTTAGACCCATCTTCATGAGCATGTCGTTGGTTCCAAAGTGTCCAGTAAAGGCCCCAAGCAGGTAGCGGATTTGGCCCCTGTTCATGTTCCAAATGCATTTCCGGGCTTTGAACGTAGAGCCTAGGAATTTCTTGGATTGTTGTAAACCGGTATTAGGCAACCAATAAGTTCGTTGTCTGTGATCCGCAAATTCCCTAAATGCGCCTTTTACGAGACACGTCGAAATGCCTACACATGGTTCCAGACCCACAAAATAATTTGCTGAGCCCTCTCTTGCCAGTTCATCTGCCACTTCATTACCATGGATTCCTTTGTGCCCAAGGACCCACATCAGTCTTATCCTGTTGTGCTTCCCAAGCCTGTTTAGGGTTAGGATAGTATCCAGAATAAGTCTGGAGTCCACATTGTAGGATGCCATGGCTTTGATTGCAGCCTGACTGTCACTAAGAATATATATGGATTTACCTCTGGTTTCTCTATCTATATTCTCTTGAGCACAGGTTATTATGGCATATGTTTCTGTTTGGAATACAGTTGCCATCTTCCCTAAGCTTTTACTACATTTGTAACCTTTTGCGTATATTCCCGCTCCTGTACCTGATTCCATTATGGATCCATCAGTGTACCACACCAGACTATCTTGTTCTGGTGGATCGAGTCCTTTCATCCAGTCCTCTATTGTAGGGATTTGGACCTTGAAAGACCTTTCAAACACAAACATAGTTTGCATTTTATCGGATAAAATGCTTGATACTCGATCCAGGCCTTCATTTCAGTTTTTTGCATGGTTAGTCTTTGGCTTAGAGACATCCCATAGCCCAGCAACAGCAAGACCATGTTATGTCTTCCTTGCCTCGAATTCAACCATCATATGCAGAGGAGGGTTATTGAGGTATCTCTCAATTGCCACCGTAGGTGTTGTCCTGAAAGCACCCGTGATGCCGAGACACACTGTTCTTTGTAACCTGGTGAGTGGCGGTTTGCACGAGGCAAGCTTTGTTCTTGGCCACCACACTATGCTGCCGTGTGTGATAATAGGTATTATCACTGTCCGGTGCAGCCATCGTATCTTACTTACGTACTTTGGGCTTTAGCCCCCAAGTTTAACCGTAGGTGGAACGATGGACATGCCGAACAATCGTAAGGCCTTTGTCGTAATATTTTCCACATGAGTTTTCTACCTGACTTCTTTATCAAAAGTTACACCAAGATATTTAACTTCAGTGGACCAGGGCAGGGCAAGGTTTATTCCATTGAGGGAGAACTCTTCTAGGTTTTCTAGTTGTCTCTTCCTCGTGAATGGAATAATGACTGCTTTGCTTGGGTTGATAGAGAGGTGGTTCTTTATACACCATTCCTCTGACATCCTCAATGCTTGTTTTAATAATTCAGAGACTATATTCGGGAATTTACCATTAACCATTATAGCTATGTCATCAGCATAGCCTACTGTATATAATGGTCAGGTATTGAGTTTGGTAAGTAGCGAGTCTACTACCAAGCACCACAATAATGGTGACAGCACTCCGCCTTGCGGGCAACCTCTTTTTGTTTTTGCACTAAGTCTGTCTCCCATCAGTTCCGATCTGACTATTCTGCTTCTCAGCATACAGTCAATCCAGTTGCACGTGGTATCGTTGATGTAATGTTCCTTTGCAGCAATGCGTATGGACTCAAATGTTGTCTTGTCGAAGGCTCTATGTCGAGGAAAGCCCCGACACAGATTTCTTGTCCCTCTAGCGCAGCATCGGCTTGACTCGCAACATAGTGCAATGCCGATTCCTTAGATTTGCCAGGGCTGTAGGTGCACTGTAGTTTATGTAGAGGGAATACTTTAAATGGTCCTTCTCTTAGGTACCTGTCTACCAGTTTCTCCAGAGCTTTTAAGAAGGGACCCATCAATATTAATGCAATTTTTTATCTGTGGTGCTAGGCAACTGGGCTTATCCCAGTTGTAAACGACACTTTGTGCCTATTGGCCTTGTTTGTTCTGTCTCCTGCTTGACATGGACTGAAGTGGAAATTTGTATGTTTCCCTACTCCTCCGTTATTCTTTTCTGATTAATTTCACTGCGGAATCCAAGACAGTTAAATTCATTCTCCAGGATTTCGTCGAGCTTCATTACCTCGGCGCTTTTCTGGTGGTCGCCACTGTTGATTCTGGCTTTCAGGAGTTTGGGAATAGTGCGGTGGGATAGTAGTAGTAGATAGTAGTCAATGAAACAACACAGGGCTGTTAAATTTCCGGCTTTTTACAATGATTTGGCGAACGTTTAGGATTTGTTCCCGCGTACCTTTACCTTTATTAAACCCTGCTTGTTCTTCTGGAATTTGTGAACCAAGAAAGTATTTAAGCCTGCTGTTAATGATGTACAGGAGTATCTGGCTGACTTGTGGGATAATCGCCAGAAGGGTACGTATTGCATACGTAAGGGTAGGTGTTAGTTGCTTAGGTATTTAAAAACATTTGGTATTTAGATTTTAGGAATTTTGAACGTAGGTTATGTGACGTTATATCTTTTAATGTTAGATATTGCAATACGTACCCGTGCCAGAAACCTGTAGTTGCTGCAGTCTTAGGTAGAGCCTTTTTTATAAAGCAGAACAAACACGGACTTTATCCACTCTTCAGGCCATCTCTTAGTCTTGCAGACGGAGTTGCAGATGCTTAAAATCTGCTTCACACCTTTGGAATCCAGATTTTTGAGTAATTCGGCTGGAATTCCATCTTTACTAATTTTCCTCACTACAGAACTGAAGCATACGTTCGCCTCTCTCTTTTTTCTTTTAACGAAATAATACTTCCCGACTAACCGCTGAAGAGGTTTGTCGCTGTTCTGTTTCTGTTTTACCGATTTTGGCACTAAAGTGAACTAAAACTACCGTTATCTTCCTTTTAGGTATTTTTTGGAGAGATTTTGCCAAGGCGCTATAAAAGTTCTCAATTTCATCCTCGCTAGATTCGGCGTCAGGCGCATATACCTGTATGATGTTTAGCTTACAGGGAGTTGTGTTAACTTTGATGGCAATTATTCGGTCGTTTACCGGCATGTACACGCTGACATACTAATCTATACTAAGTGGTACCACAAAGGCTACACCTTTCGAGCTCTCATTTCAGGTTTTGAAAATTAGACTTTATTCAACTGGTCGAATAAAGTTGAAAAGTAACCAGAATTTTCTCCAGTGTGTTATGCTGAGTCCGAAGATAGTGAATGCCTTCCTTTTCATTTCACTCTCTACTACCTTTGACCGTTCAAAAAACAATCTGATTTTCAGCAGCGTGTATTCATGCGCTCATAAAATAATGAAGCCAAAGTTTAAAACACAAAAGTTGGTCTGCTGAGCTACAACAGCTTAGCTAACGATAAAGTTCAGCCCAGAGGGAAATGCATCCTTTATTATTCATAAACACCACATTTTCGCTACATAACACATAATATTACGACTGAATTCAAAACTTGGTCCATGTATGACGATAACGGGTAAGCAGGCCTTATCTGCATATGTATGACGCATTAGCATATAAATGTGGCCGGGATTGAGACAATGTGTCTGAGACTGAACTGGCCTGTGGTCGCCTGGACTGGACTGAAATGGTGAGGCAACGACTTATGAATTAAGTGGTTAATGTGCAAGTGTGTGTTAGTTTCAACAGAGGATTTGAGCATGGAAATATCCAAACAGTCAAAAGTTTACAACCTTATCTTAATTCAGTAGATCGCCTCTCAACTCTTTTCTAACTTAAAATGAATGCCCGAAAAACGGTTGACTAAAAGTTTTCTTATTTAAACTAAGAAGTTGCAGATCCAAACCCGACTGCTGCGAAGCGCTAACGATATCTGCCTATTCGGTGAACCACAGACAAATAATGGTATAAGAAATATTAGATATGAAGGTGCCGATATGTATAACAATCTTCCAAAAGATATCAAAGAAATACAATAATTTCCTCTGTTTAAAAAGAAATTAAAATTCCATATTCAAAAAAGTTTTCTCTTATTTTAAGTTCATGCAGTTACTTAATTATGGAAAAAAATAACTTGTATATATACAGATGCTCACAAAAAATATAATTATATCTATCCCAATTCATAAAAATAAACTTACTGTAATTTTGGATCTTTTCGGGAACAATAAAGCGCCAAATATTGGAATATCAGTTTATTTTGCAATACCCCCGAAACATGTCACAAATAAAAGTAAATATATGTAGGGTCGCTGGTTGGCTGGTCAAACCTTTCACTCGGTTATTATAAGTGTTGAAGGTGGAAGCATAAAATAAACAAAAAGAAGGCCTGTCTCCCAGAGGCCGCCGCGTAGCGAGCCAACTCCACTCTGCGACGCCCTGCCTCGAGCAGACAGCCTCAGCCTTAGCCGATCACTCGGTCTTAGTCAAACAGTCGGTTTAGGCGGACAGTCAGCCCCAGCCAGGCACCTCCTGAAGTTACACGACATCTTAGCACGAAAACTCAAATCAAACACACAGGTCTTATGATTATACAGAATAGACAAATCGCTAAAACACGGTAAACATTATCTTCTACACCGGGTTTTACATAGGCAAACACAATGGATGAGCCCTCCGGGACTCTTTATGATCAAACACACAGATTTTATGGTTATACAGAACAGACAAATCATTAAAATACGGACAATATTATATTTTACACCGGGGTTTTATATAGGCGAACATAATGGATGGGACTTCTGAGTATATGGAAATCATAACTAAGGCAAAGCCTGTCCACAAACACCTACAAATGTTAGGCCAGCTTTAATTAATATAAATAAATATATAGGCTCCCCCAAAGAAACAAATTTCCAACTGACACAGCTTTTAGAAAGTCGAACACGTACCTGTCGGAGGAAAGAAAGCCCGTAGGGTATAGGTCGGCCCAATTTCGACCCTACGCCCCGTCGTTCTGATAGAAACCAGCAAGTCAGCGCACAGAACTCACAACGAAAAATGATGGGGTCATTCCCTTGAGCAAGGCAACTTACACCAGATACCAACAGCACACGAGTAGCCCTTTCGGTTGCCGGGACGCACTCACGCGTCCCAAAGCTAAAACCGGCTACTCTCACCGCAACAACTTCAATATCACAGACTTTTGGCAGCACGTTGGCAGGCGGTCGACCAAGCTCCGGTCGCCACGCCTAGCGGTGGTTAATATAACGTAAAGCAACTTAAAGCAGCGTGCTTATTATACATATCATAAAGCAAACGCTATCGTGGCGATCACTTGACGCTATTTGCTTAATTCGTTATAACGAAGTATCGCGCGCAACGCAAAAACGTAAATAAAGCAAGAAGCAGGAAGCGCCGGGCGAGCGCGGTGGCGGCCAGTCGTCGCATACTAGCGATTGTTATCGGTCGCGCGCGTGATTTGCGATCCCGCGCGGCTCACGTAATATATATATATTTTGGGGGCTGAGTCACCCGCGTCCGTAGGAGAGTTACCCTTATTGCTGTTACCCTACACGTGGTCCCTGGGTGGTGCTAATCAGGTGACACTACTGGTGGTAGGCTTCGGCCGAAGGCTTGTGACCACCCACCGGGCAAAGACGTACCGCCAAGCGGCCTAGCTGTGTTTCGGTACGATGCTCGGTGTAGCCACTAGAGGAGTTGGGTCGAGATAGTTGTTCCAATGCATGCTGACCAGCCTGACTCGCACTGTTTTGGGCGTATCGGGAGACTAGTTGCGCAGGGTAGCGGGATCCGAGGCACGGTGCGCCGCTGGCCGACCGCAGTTGGGGGCCCAAGTAGTGTGCCAGCTACACACGAAAGGCTGCCCCGCCAACTGTCGAAAAATCCCGGAATGCACCATCGTGCTGGTTGGCGACCAGATGGGAGGGCCCGATGGACATTTCCGGGGGGGCTCGGGCGTCCCCGCAGTCTCCGGACTAGTGCCCCAATGATGGCGTCCTTTCAGTGTGTGTCTGTAGGTTAGTAGCGTGGAACCTCATCTCACTTCCTTCTCCTCACCTTTCACTCTTAAAAAAAAAAAATGGCAAGTAACAAAAAGAAAACTGGAGTAAAACAGCGGCTGCACCCCCTCCCTCACAAAGTGCACCTCACTAATATTAGAGGTCTGCACTCCAATCTCACCTCAGTCCACCATCATCTAGAGACTGAAAAGCCAGCACTGTTTTTCCTTACGGAGACGCAGATAGGAAGTCCGTCTGACGTGTCGTACTTATCCTACCCAGGGTTTACCCTGGAGCACAATTTCAAACCACGTGCGGGTGTATGCATGTATGCCCGTGACGACACTTGCTATCAGCGTCTACGTAACCTTGAAGACTCCAGGTTCTCAGTGCTGTGGGTTCTGGTGGACACAGGGCTGGATAAGATTATCTACGCCTGTGTCTACCGCTCGCATAGCGGTGATCAGGAGACAACTAGGCTCACAGAGTACCTCAGTGAGGCGGCTGATGCGGCACAGCAGCGGTATCCTTCCGCCCAATTAGTGCTACTGGGGGACTTTAATGCCCACCACCAGGAGTGGCTCTTCCCATACCAGTGCACTGACCATGCTGGTCGAGAGATGCGCAAGCTTGCGCTAGCGCTAAATCTCACCCAGCTAGTCCAAGGGGCAACGAGGGTGCCAGATGTTGATTCGCACACAGCCAATTGCTTGGACCTTCTGTTGACAACAGATCCAGACAGATACTCAGTGTCTATATCTTCACCTTTGGGTAGTTCCGACCACTGTCTGGTGAAGTCTGTATTTGTCTACTCCCCGCCCGATCTTAGCCCAAGAGGCACCCGGCGGGTATGGCGGTACATGTCAGCAGATTGGGATGGGATGCGATCTTTTTTCGCATGCTATCCTTGGCAGCCCACTTGCTTCTCTTCGGACGATCCATCGGCATGCGCTGACGCTGTGACTGATGTGTTGCATCGGGGGATGGAGTACTATATTCCATTCTCTGACGTAGCAATGTCTAACGTCGGCCGACCATGGTTTGGAGCCGAGTGTAACCACGCAAACGCGGTTAAACACAAGGCCTACCAGGCATGGGTTGACGCTCGAACGCGCAAGGCAAATAACGTGTGTCAGAAGAAGAGAGCCTTCAACACGGCTGCCAAGTCCTGCAAAAAGGTGATGCGAAGAGCACGGTTTGACCACATTAGCAGAATCGGGAACAAACTTGCTTCATACCCAGCGGGTAGCAAAGCGTTTTGGTCCCTGGCTAAGTCGGTCGAATCAAAATTCTGTCGCCCCTCACTACCACCACTGCTGAAACCTGACGGGTCATTAGCCCACTCCGCTGAGTAGAAGGCAAACTTGTTTGCTTCCCTTTTTGCGGAATCTTCGCATCTGAATACTGATGGCGTGCAGCCTCCTCCTTTTCCTGATGGATGTGTGACGAAAATGTCGGACATCCGCATCCATCAAAAGGACGTCCGTAGGGTGCTGCGTAGCCTAGATGTGAACAAAGCGAGTGGCCCTGATGGGATACCAGCAATTGTACTTAAAACCTGTGCGCCTGAATTGTCTCCGATCTTGACACGCCTATATCGCCTTTCCATAGAGACTGGAAAAGTGCCGAAGTCTTGGAAGCAAGCCAACGTACAGCCCGTGCCCAAGAAGGGCAGTCGAGCTGACCCGGCCAACTACAGACCCATATCTGTAACGTCCATCCTCTGTAAGAGTATGGAACGTGTGCTCAACGGTAAACTCCTGGCATACCTAGAAGCGAACGACATCCTCAATGACCGCCAATACGGCTTTCGCCGAAATCGGTCCACTAGGGATTTTCTAGCATATGCCATTCACATCTGGAGTGAGGCCATCGAGAGACACGGGGAAGCGCTTGCCGTCTCCCTAGACATCTCGAAGGCATTTGATAGGGTCTGGCACGAAAGCCTCATTGGTAAGCTTCCTTCCTTAGGTCTGCCCAGTGGTCGGTGTGATTGGATTGCGGACTTCCTGAGGGATCGATCCATCCGAGTAGTTATCGACGGCTGCTCGTCCGGTCAGTTAGATATCAACGCCGGAGTCCCTCAGGGGTCAGTGCTCTCGGCAACATTATTCTTGCTGCACATTAATGATCTGCTAAAACCCGGAACCTTTGGGTACGCAGACGACAGCACTGTTGCTGAGAGATACGTGTCTGGCGCACGGGCTACTAGGCCTCAGATTCAATCTCTCCGGGAGGCCATGGTTGAACGCTTGAACCTGTCCTTGAAGGCTGTCTCCGAATGGGGTGATGCCAATCTGGTAAGTTTCAATGCTGCTAAGACCCAGGTGTGTCTTTTTTCCGCTAAAAAGTGCCAATTCCACCCGGCTCCATCTTTCCGTGGACCATCTCGAACTTTTCGGTGTTACGTTGACATCGACCCTCAATTTCGGCCCATTCATTGAGGCGAAAGCTCAGTTAGCTGCAAAAAAGTTGGGGATTCTTGCAAAGGTGAGACGGTACTTCACGGCTGAACAGCTGCTCAACTTGTATAAAGCGCAAGTTCGGTCTTGCATGGAGTACTGCTCTCACCTTTGGGATGGATCAGCCAAATACCAGCTTGATGCTTTTGAGTCGATTGACAGACGGGCCAAAAGGCTTATTGGCAACGATGCACTGGTCGCCTCAAAGCTCCAGAGCCTCGAAAATCGACGCTTAATTGCCAGCCTGTCGGTTTTTTATCGGTTACATTTCGGGGAGTGTGCGACGGAACTGCACCATTTGATTCCACCTAGCCCTTTCCATCATCGGACTACAAGACGTACGGCCATGCGCCATCGGTACATGGTGGACATCCCTCCCATACGCACAAAGCGTTTTGCTGATATTTTCATTGTACGCACAGCTAAGGAGTGGAACTCCCTTCCGGGGTCTTTGTTCCCAGATAGCTACAACCTTGGGGTCTTTAAGTCAAGAGTGAATAGGTTTCTTCTAGGTAAGCGTGCTTCACCGTAGACCGCATCATCGCTTAACAACAGGCGAGATAGTGGTAAAACGCGAGCCTATAGATTATAAAAAAAAAAAAAAATATCTACTCTATTTCTATTTTGTTTCGTGCTTTTTAGTGTAAGTGATAGGACACGTAATCTTTACTAAGTATAATTTTCTAAGTTAGGACGATTGATTGAGAGATTGTGTTATTGTTTTGTTTTTGTATGTGTCCAGTGTACTAAAATGTTTAAAAGAAATAGTGATTTACCAGTATGGAACTTAAAGTAGGTAAGTAGAGTTGAAAGTATATAGTTGTTGAGTTGAAGGAAAAATCATTGTATATTTTTAATACTCCATTTTATCGTAATAAATTTATAAAAGCGATGTAATATTTTTAAGCATGCTGTCTGTCCAACGCTAGGGTAGGTTGCTGCGAGTTAACACTCACTGCGCTTGCTTTATTCGTGCCCGCCCCGCGCCCGTGCGTAACGAATAACGCGTACGCGCGTGCGTGCTAAGCGTATCGAATAACGCGCTTAAAATATAAAGCTTATAGCATTGAGCAAGTTATTGTCATAAAGCAACTTTGAACATTACTAGCCACGCCGCCTCCGGAAAAAGAAAAAACCGGCCAAGTGCGAGTCGGATTCGCGCACTAAGGGTTAAAGAAAAAAAGGTACGGACCATTATCGCAAAAAACGGCACAAAAATCACGTTTGTTGTATGGGAGCCCTACTTAAATATTTATTTTATTATATTATGTTTTTAGTATTTGTTGTTATAGCGGCAACAGATATACATTATCTGTGAAAATTTTAACTGTCTAGCTATCGCGGTTCATGATATACAGCCTGGTGACAGACAGACAGACAAACGGAGCGCGGAGTCTCAGTAATAGGGTCCCGTTTTTACGCTTTGGGTACGGAACCCTAAAAAGACCACCGCACTCACAAAGGCCAAAAACGTCAAGTCACAGTACTAGCCACGCCGCACAATCAAAGGTAATAAATAAACTAGTAATTGTCTGTGGTGACTTTAATATTAATATTTTAGAAGATAATTCAGATAGCAGTAGGTTATTAAATCTCTTTAAATCATTTAATTTGTCACATGTGTTTATGGAACCAACCTGAACTACACTGACTTCTGCTACATGTATTGATAATGTTTTTTGTTGCTGCAACCGCTTTGACAAAGCCATTATAAATTATCTGCCTTCGGATCATAGTGGGCTACTGGTGACATTTGAGTCCATTATGCTAATAACACAAGTGCAGATTCAATCCAGACCAATAACAGCCGGTAAATTAAATAAATTTAACAGCACTTTAATCTGTAAGTTAAGCGATCAGGACCTCACAGTGAATGATGGTAATATTTTGTATGATGAAGTTTTCTCAGTGGTTCAAAAAGAGTTCAATAACACTTTTAAGAAGAAAACTAAAACTATATGCCCTAAGTTTTTATTCAGTAACTGGGCGACTACAGGACTTAGAAAAAGTAGGGAAAGACTTTACGAGCTATATGGCCTTAAGCCTTGTATTAACACTGAAACTTTTAATAAGTATGTTGCTACTTACTCAAGAATTATTTAAAACACATGCAAGGCAGCTAAGGCCTTGTACATTAGCAATAAGGTCAAATAAGCAGAAAATAAAATCAAGACGGTTTGGAAAATTATAAATAATGAAACGAATAGGAATAAAAGAAATAATACTGATTACACGCTTGAGACCACACACGGACTTATTAGAGATAACAAAAAAGTAAAGTTCGTAAATTTCTTTACCAACATCCCATTAAAACGACTGAAACCTTAAATTCTTCGACCTCGCTTGCTTTTGGATTATTAAACGAGAACGTTTCAGCCTGCCCGAATGTATTTAAGTTTTCCCGTAACAGTAATAAAGCTATTAAGCAAATCAAGATCAAACCGACTGAAGATCTGTGGGGAATGTCCATCAAAGCTTGTACCTCCATTATTTAGACTATAGGCCATATTTGCCTTTGATTTTCAATTTGTGTGTACCAGTATCCGTGTTGCCGGTTTTCAGCAAGGTATTTGAGAAGATAATGCTAAATCAAATGCTCATTCATTTTAATACGAATAACATCTTGCATGAAAACATGGGCGCACGGTTGGCGCAGTGGTTGAGCGTTTGAATGCTGCGCTGCGTGTCGCGGGTTCGATTCCCGCACGGAACAAATATTTGTATGACCTACAGACACGGACTTATTCAGACAGTTGTTTCGGCTCTGGGTGTTTGTGTATGAGAGTTTATATGTTTGTAAACGCACCCACGATACAGGATGAAATTCCTAGTGAGGAACAATGATTAAAAAAAAACAGTTTGGTTTCACCAGAGGACGTTGTACAACTGACGCTGGTGTCACCCTATTAAAACACATCTTTAATGCGTGGGAAGAGTCGCAGGATGCCATAGGTATCTTCTGCGATCTGTCAAAGGCGTTAGATTGCGTTAATCATGAAACATTACTTCTGAAACTTGAGCATTACGGGCTAGGTCAATCAGCGTTAAGTTTGGTTAAATCTTATTTGAATGATAGACAGCAATTAGTTCAAATAAACGGTGTGAATTCTACGGGGTTAAACGTAAAAGTGGGGGTACCCCAGGGCTCAATTTTAGGTCCATTCTTATTTTTAATATACATAAATGATTTACCTCGTTTATTGGAAGACAAACTAAACATGGTGTTATTTGCTGATGACACATCTTTAATTTTTTAAATAAATAGACGTACTTGTCGGGTTGACGACGTCAATAACGCGCTATGGCAGGTTCAGGATTGGTTCACTGCCAATAATTTAGTTTTAAATGGTAAAAAAACCAAGTGCGTAAAATTTTCCTTGCCGAATGTCAAAAGTACTGATTGTGACATTATATTAAACAAGGAGAAGCTAGAATTCGTCGATAAAACGGTTTTCCTGGGGATCGCGCTGGACTCAGGGTTGCAATGGTGTCCTCATTTGTTATCCCTTGCGGGGCGGCTGAGTTCGGCAGCTTATGCTGTTGGAAAAATTCGTCGGTTAACCGATGTGGATACCGCGAGACTAGTCTATTTTAGTTATTTTCATAGTATAATGTCTTACGGTATCCTACTATGGGGAAGGGCTGCAGACATTGAGTCAATTTTAATTCTGCAAAAACGAGCCATCAGAGCAATATATAATCTTCGCCGACGCGATTCCCTAAGGGAATTGTTTTAGGACATTAACATCATGGCGGTTCCTTGTCAATATATTTATGAAAACATCATGTACGTGAGAAAGAATTTACATCTTTTAAGTAAAAACGGCGACAAACATAATTACGTTACTAGAAATAGGGACCAATTAGTTCAACCAGGTTTCAGACTGGCTAAAGAAGCCTCATCTTTCATGGGGTACTGTACAAAATGTTACAATAAAATTCCTCCCCACATTCTTGAACTGAATGAGACGAAGTTTAAAACCTGTATAAAACGCACACTATGTAGGCTGGCATATTATAAGTTGGGGCATTACATCACTGATAAAAATGCTTGGCTCAATACTAGTCCTGCTCCACAATCCACAACCACTAGGGCGCAATAACAAGTGATATGCAGAACATTATTTCTTTGAGGTATTGTTGGACCTGCTGAAGACTGTATGAATATATTTGTATTGTATAAAGTGAATTTCCTTAGTATAGTATAACTGCACAGCACGTGTGTGAGTACTATGTACCCAACTATAAATGTGCCATTTACTGTACCTATGTGTCGTTCTTTGACTTGTGTGTGCCCTGGCTGTTGAGTGTGTCATGCTCTCTCAAATGTGTCTCTGATGGTGGCGCGTGTGTTGGATCATCCGGTTCCCTTCATGATGGTTGAGCTGGGAGTTGCCAATTCATGCGTCATGTACGTGAACGGACGCCGTCAGTTGGGATTGGTCATAACTTGCCTGCTTCGGATGTTAATGTTTTTCTAGTATCTATTATATAACTGCACAGTGTGAGTACTTCTAATACTTTATATCTGTAGGTGCTATAGTGTGTAGTGCTTTTCTGGGTGCACTGTCCTCACGTGTATGAATTTAATAATGTATGTAACCCGGCGATATATGAATTTATTAATGTATGTACATAAGTAAACATTGTAAAACATTTTTTTTAAAGAGTAAGTATGGAGTTTCTTGTGCAATCTTCTCCATAACAAGATTCTTTCCGAATGCACGGTAGTATCATTTTTATGTAAAGTTCAAAAGTGCCGCTTGGTGGTCTAGTTGAAATAAAATATCTTTGTCTATGTCACCCCAGTGCCGTTCGGATACACATCGCACAAAAATCAAATCACCATGACCTCAACCAACCCATAAAAGAATTTCAATCCTTGAAGAAATCACACGGAACAATCACCCTTCCGTAAAATACACCATCCCAGATCCAAATCAGATCCGTCAAATCACTCAAGTACAATTTATAACTAAATTCCATAAAAACACAAACACTAAATTACACTCTGGTTGACATATCCGAACGCACACGCCGCCCCAATTCGACACTCGACACTTCAGAACGTTCTAAGCCAAAACTTCTAAATAAAATAAATGTAATCACCTAACTGGCAAAACCAAATCTGGACAACAATCTCCCGTAATCCCAAAACAAATCTCGAATTGAACTCAATCACTGACTAATAAAATGATTTTAAATATGTAATGCTTCCAGCTAACTATTTGCGCGTTTCCGAACGCAAATGTCGCACGTCCAAATGACAGCTGGCAGTCCGTCAAAACAAACATACAGAATTAAGTAAATTATTTTAGTGAAAACACATTCGTTTATGGCTTAGATAAAGTACCTATAGATTAAGCCCTGGCGTGGCCGCACATGAGACAGCAATATTTAGTTCTGGTGTTACAACACGAACAAGAACACTACAACCCACCATCGCACTGACACTAATTATCTATAAATAACCCAAATTCCTTGTCTCAATTAACACATAATACCACGAAATCACAGAAAATCAAACAAAACCGAGTTTGTTTGTCAAACCTGCCATTACATTAGAGTTCGACAAACAACAGAAACCGGCCATGGTGACAAAGACAAAAAATTATCTTTTGTCCTTATTATTTACATGGAGCTGCCAATTAGCCATCTCGCTCTATCAATCAAGCTCATTTTAAGGCTTAATCTATAGGTACTTTATCTAAGGTTTATGGGGAGATTATTATCCCAGAGTGCAGTTTCTAAGTGGTTCCACAATTCAGCCACGAGTTCAGAACAAAGAAGCGACATAAAAAAGGAATAAAATATAGGTAACAAACTTTCTTTTAGCAAGACTTCTTTCTACCAAAAAAAGATGTTACATCACGATCAATGTTTTAATAAATTAAGTAAAATAACAAGTAACAAAAAGTTTAACAACAAATGCCTTTTATAGCAACTGTGATAGAAACTGTGTTTCGACACTTAATTTGGAGCACGCCACGGGTACTTATCTCACTTAATTTATTTTGACTTACCCACAAAGTCAAAGTCAAATATATTTATTTCAATTAGGCCAAGAAGCGGCACTTTTGAACGTCAAAAATTAAATGTAAATAAAAAATGTACAAGTAATAAAAATTGACTTTACCGTGCATTCGGAAAGTAGCTTGTTATGGAGAAGAACGCACAAGAAACTCCATACTTACTATTTAAAAAAAAAAATGTTTTACAATGTTTACTTATGTACATACATTAATAAATTCATATTATGTGAGGACGATGCACCCAGAAATAGCACTACACACTATACAACGTACAGGTATAAAGTAATAAAAGCACTAACAGGTAAATTCATTAATTTGATAAATAGGAACATGGTTCCCACATACTTACAAATATTGCAAACATAGGTAAAATACCTAATTCAACAACAACGGAACCTTGTGTGAGTCAAATTCTGGAAAATATAAAAAATAACCAAAGAATACAATAATTATGAATAGGAATACAAATTAGCAAATTTAATTTTGTCCACACCAAAGCTTGCCCTACGGAGCGGGACCAACATGTTGCCAAGCATTCTTATCTTGAATATAATCATCTAATTTGTAATATGCTTGTTTACAAAGTGTGCTTTTAACTAAAGTTTTAAATTTACTTTCATTTAGTTTTAATATATCACAAGGTATTTTGTTACAGAATTTAACACAGTACCCCATGAAAGATGAGTGTACTTTTGCTAGTCTATAAGATGGTTGATCTAACTTATCTTTATTTCTCGTATTACAATTGTGTCTATCACTGACCTTATTAAAGAGATGTATATTTTTCATTACATACATAATATTTTCATAAATGAATTGGCAAGAAACTGTCATAATAATAATATTTTTAAATAGCTCCCTAAGAGATTCTCTGTGGCTTAAATTATATATGGCTCTGATAGCTCTCTTTTTCAATATAAATATGGATTCAATGTCAGCCGCTCGGCCCCACAATAAAATACCGTATGACATAATGCTGTGAAAGTAACTAAAATAGACCAAACACCCGTCAACTGTCTTATCTTTCTAACAGCATAAGCGGCCGAGCTCAGCCGACCCGCAAGAGATGTTATGTGAGAACTCCATTGCAATTTGTCGTCTAGAGTGATTCCCAGGAAAACTGTTTGATTTACAAAGTCCAGCTTTTCGCCATTCAATATCATGTCGTATTCGCTACTTCTAACATTCGGCAATGTGAATCTAATACATTTGGTTTTGTTTTCATTTAGTACCAAATTGTTTGCCGTGAACCAATTTTGGACCTGATGAATCGAGTTATTCACATCATCAAGATTTTGTGACCGCCGATCTATTTTAAATATCAAAGATGTGTCATCAGCAAACAACACCATTTTCGGTTGATTTTGTAGTAATTGGAGTAAATCGTTAATATAAACTAAAAAGAGGAATGGACCCAATATTGAGCCTTGAGGAACACCCATTGTTATTTCAGACCCTAGTGAGTTTACGCCGTTTATCTGAACTTTAACTTGTCTGGCTTTTAAATATGATCTAAGTAACCCAAGGGCTGTATGTCTAATTCCATAGTGCTCGAGCTTCAACAATAGTGTCTCATGGTTAACGCAATCGAACGCCTTCGAGAGGTCGCAAAAGATTCCAATGGCGTCTTGTGCTTCCTCCCAGGCGTTAAAGATGTTCTTTATTAGGGTGACACCGGCGTCAGTTGTGCAACGCCCTTTGGTAAAACCGTACTGTTGATCATAAAAGATAGAATGTTTATTAAAATGACGCAACAATTGGTTGAGCATTAACTTTTCGAAGACCTTACTGAGAACCGGCAGTATTGACACTGGCCTATAATTATTGGCTTCTTTGCTATTCCCGGATTTAAACAATGGAACTACTTTACTGTGTTTCATGAGGTCCGGAAAAACTCCTTGATCGACAGTAGCATTAAATATGAAAGCTAAATAGGGTGCAACAGTTTCAATGATTGGTTTACACACTTTTACAGATAGTCCCCAAAGATCTTCTGTTGATTTGAATTTAAGATCTTTAAAAGCTTTTTAAATAGCCTGGGGATTTGTATGTTGAAACTTGAACTCCGATGGGCACGCATTTACGTTCTTTCTTAGTAAGGCAGCAGAGAGTGTGGGTGAGGAGTTTAAGGCTGCTGTAGTTTTAAGAGGAATATTAACAAAAAAGTTTTCAAATTCCTGAGCTACCTCTATATCTGAGGATATGGGGCCATGTGCAGTCTCTAAATTAAATTCAGTATTACGCTGTTTTTTCCTACCTGTGTCATTTTTTATTATTTTCCAGGTAGTTTTTATTTTATCGTCTGCTGATTTTATTTTATTGCTTATATACAGCACTTTAGCTATTTTGCATGCAATTTTAAAGGTTTTTGAATATTTCGCAACATACTTATCAAAACTTGTATTATTCATATGTTGCTTTAGCCCTAAAGTTCATATAGCTTTTCCCTGCTTTTACGAATGCCTGGAGTCGCCCAATCACTAAATACGAACTTGGTGTAAATACTTTTCGCTTTCAGTGGAAAAGTGTCATTAAATTGCATGTTGAGTACTTTAAAAAACTCGGCATAGAACTCATTTGGGTCATCTATATTAAAAAAGTTTTGAACACATAATTTACTAGTCAAGGTTTTATTAAATTTTTCTAAATTTTTACTTGTAATTGGTCTAAATTTTATTTGCATTTTTTTGCAAAGGTATGTAGGTGCTATACGTTATTGTTTGCCCACTGTGATCAGATGTTAATTTATTTACAATTTCTTTATTTAGGTAATCACAATTACAAAAAACGTTATCTATGCAAGTCGCAGAAGAAGCTGTTACTCTAGTTGGCTCCATAAAAACATTTGTTTGATTAAATGATTTAATTAAAAAAATCAAAAAACCCGACTGCTTAAAAAGCAAACTAAAAAGACGTAAACAAGAAGAAAATCATGCTGTGCAGTCGGAGGATACATATTCGCGAGCTGGCGGACCAACACCAGATGTATCCTCCGACTGCACAGCATGATTTTCTTCTTGTTTACGTCTTTTTAGTTTGCTTTTTAAGCAGTCGGTTTTTTTGATTTTTTTAATTAACTTTTTTTATTTACAACTTTTTAGTTATTTTTTTTTAGATTGAGGTACAAGTAAACATATAAGTGTTATATATTTTTGAAATCACCTCTTAAAATCCTTTATTTTGATACCCCACACGATGGGTTTGGAAGAAAAAAATTTTTTTTTTCCCCACACAATGGCGCCCAAAATCCGCCATTTTTGTTTTTTCCAATTTTAATGTAGCCAGTGACACTCGCAGGATTAAGACGAATCGATTGACGTAAGAACCATCAAAATCGGCAAACGCGTTTGGTCTCTGGAACGCCATATAGGAACAAACATACATACATACATACATACATACATACATACATACATACATACATACATACATACATACATATATACATACATACATACATACATACATAGACTGATAAACACATTACCCTCCTTCGGCAGTCGGGTAAAAAGACCCAATAACCTAATACTGTTAGAGTTATTTTCTAATAAGTTAATGTTAAAATCACCACATATGATGATTGATTTACTGCTAGTACTAACTTTTTTTAACATATCTTCCATTATAGAGTCAAACACAGATAGATTCTGGTAACTTGGAGGTCTGTAGACACATACTACAATATGCTTATCAAGCTCAACACAGGACAATTCAATGATGTGTTCAACCGACAGTCTAACAATGTCTTTTCTTTCTTTAGATTTAATAGAATTTTTAATAAGTATTAATGATCCGCCATGTATCATACGTTTTCTGCTGAAATGGCTAACTACACAATAATTTTCATAATTAATGGACCTTACTTGGTGATCTTTTAACCAATATTCTGTTAGACAAATAATATTAAATTTGGTTTTTTCTAGAAATAGTTCAATTTCTAATAATTTGGAAGAGCAACCTCGAATGTTCTGATTTAATAATTTTAAAGAGTATTGCTCTCTCCTCAGCTTTGTACCACTAAATGGATTGCCAGAAGATACCTTCATACTATTTACTAATAATAACTGATTATTTGCAGGGGTAACTTCTATTGTCTTATCCACAGAAGTATGTCCACAGAACAAAATTAATACATTTTAATAATGTACAAAATTTTTATCATTCCGAGATGGTCATTTGTTACTAACATAGCATATTACTTCTTGTAGGGAAGCTTACGCAAAATGCCCGAATTCTATCCTTCGTAATTCAGAACATTTTAAATTCGGATAGAACTTGGAACTCAAATCGTGGACTCGGATCGGATGTAGTGTTTAACCGCCCTCAGTGAACTGTGAAAATTCTGATGATCGTAAATTACGAGTATTTTATCGATATACGATTGGTTTTATTAGCGTGAGTGATCGCACTGTGCGGATTAATTACCGACCGCTGTCGAGTTATCAGACGAGATACTCACTTGTGGCATACGGTGTGAAAGGATACGCAATGTTTATAACATAGAAACAATGAATCAAAGTATAATTAATATAGAGATAAAATTGTTTGACAATCTCTAAAAGTTATGATCCGATTGTAGAGTTTCTTGTCCGTTCTTCTCCATAACAAGCTGCTTTTCCGAATGGACGTTAGAATCAATTGTTATTATTTATAAATTAAAATTTTTGACGTTCAAAAGTGCCGCTTAGTGACCTAATTGAAATAAAGGTATTTAACTTTGACTTTGATTAGAAAAAGCGCGAGCCGGATTTGCGCACTGAGGGTTCCAAACAATAGCTTCATTCACAAAAATAATTAGGTTACATTTCTTGAGTTCATGAAAGCACCGAACGTCACTCTAACAAAAAGATAATCTGGATGGAAGGAAAAATAACTTTGCCATTAGAAAACTGTTGTACCCAAACATCGATATAGGTCACGGTCGGTTTACCAAAATCAAATAAGTTACTGGTTGAGTCAAAGAGCCTTTAACATCGAGGCTGAGTTGCCAGCCTTTCAGTTTTTTTTTCGGTTAGGTACATTTTGGGGAGAGTGCTATGGAATTGCAACATTTGATTCCGCAGAACCCTTTTAACTTTCAAACTACACGACGTATGGTCGATACACTATCGGTAAATTGTCGTCATCCCACACGGGAACCGATCACTTTGCCGAATCTTTTTTGATCGAATTTCATTTTACAGAAAACTTTTGGCCGACGTCTTTTTTGCCATATGCATTATTTGACATAATTTTAGATCATCGAAGTATCAATTGCCATTGGTATTATTTTACCGAACTACATTTCGCCGATTTACAAAATAACTTTTTGCTTTTGGCCGAAGCCACTTTTGAACCTTTTTCATTTGCCATATTTTCACCAAACCGAAGCAACATTTTAGGGAATTTTATTTAGTCACAAATATATAGCCGGTAACTTGGTAGCATTTTCAATTTAAAATTGAAATAGTGTGATAAAAAGTCAATATGTTGTGCTACAAAACTTAATGACAGCAAAACGCTGCAAAATCGACTTCACGCAGTCTTGTCTGTGTTTATATATTTATTTCGAATTTTCATGCAAATGATTTATTAATAGCTGTCATGCATTAGACATTTTTATTAATTAATAATTTTTTAGATACTTTAGACCCTGCAGAGAGAAATAGGAGCCCCGCGGAGCGGGACTCCGTCAACAATTTTTTATTTCATGCCGCTGTTTTAAACATTTGTTTTCGCCCACAGTTTATCTGTCAATTAGTATTTTGATATGCGTTTAAATAAATATTTCGAACAAATGTTATTTCGCCTAAGTGTAACTTCGGTAAAAAGTTTTTCGACCAAGTGAAACGTCAGAGTAACGAAAAAAATCGAACTGATAATAGGTCATCTGAGACAGTGGCAGACGTGACTTCGATGAAGTAAAAAAAAACGAAACGATAATCGTTGAAAAGTTTTAGGTGAAATGAAATTCGGTCAAATGTTTTTAGAACTTATGATAGGTAACCATCCCACACATATGCAGAAACGTTTTTAGGCATAGCTTCATTGTGCAAGTTAAGGAGTGGCATTTCCTGCCAGAGTCCGTTATTAACTTGCTCGTCATCGGCCATTACAGTATGTCCCCCGGATATGCGTAGCTCTTTCCGCGGGTTTCATCCGGATTGCGCTGCTTCACATAATTACCCACTTGTGGGCAACATGGCGACCGTAGCGGTACTCGGGTAGGCAGTAACGTAGGAGTACGGCTCATCGGCTAATTAATATGAGCTTGATTTGTCTTCCTTTCCTGTTTATGGGCTATTTTTATTTTTGGGAAAATTATTCTTGGTTTGTGAAGTTGTTTGGAAGTTGAAGGTTAATTTAGGAAGCATGTTTTTTATGAAGTCCTTGCCCCAAATAAGGAATTTCTTCCTGTATCATGGGTGTGTTTATAAACAACAGCAATACTCGTACAATACAAAATTAAGAAAAAACAGGTCAGGAAAAGCCTGAAAATTAACCATTACATAGTCGATAATAAACCTATTACAGGTTACGGTAGGTCGCCCTTTTAGTAGTTATTTTATGAAACTTTGGTTATTAATTGATAAGACTCGTCCCTACGTCTAACAGTAAGACTAAGAACCTAGGCCTGCCTATACCTTTTTATACGGGGCGAAAAAATCAAAAGACTCCTGTGCTCTTCGGGTAAAGATCAGGGAGTTTGGGATTTTTACCTCACTTAAACCACCCCAGTAATCACCAACAGCACATGGAACCGTGCCCTCTTAAAATTTCACCAAAGAAATCAGTCTATGCAACGCCTATTAGGACAAATTCTGCACCTATAGTTATGTCACGTAGTCAGAGCATACAAATAGAAGGCGTTAGCGATTATTGTAGAATGAGATTCGATACGAAACGTTTGTAACTTGGCTGCTTAGGTACGAAACGTTACGGTTGGGTAGGTACGAAACCTTTTAGTTAGTAATCAACTAAGTTTGCATGCGAAACCATACCTAATCTTTTCCAATAAGAGCAAACACGCACATGTTTGACCTGAAAACTTATTTACTTTACGATCATTTTTGCCAATAGGCTTTAGTCTAAGTAGTGAAAATGGCCTCCTATAACTAAGTAATTAACTTGGCTGTTTTTGTCTACACCTACGTTTTAGTTTACAAAGTAGGCTGATAGATCTGTTTGCGTTTCCTACATAGATTGCTTTAAGTTCTGCGTAGTCTAATTTATGTTTATTTACTTTTCGTCCTTGATTGGTTTGTCTGATTAGGAAGAATGAGTAATGAGATCTAATCCTATCAATTAAATTTTATGAATGGTATCAACTGGACTAGATTAATGTTCCCTATTAATCTGATTAACTTAATCTAGTCCAGTCAAATTAGGGTTCAACCTCGGCATGAGAGATAATAAGCCGAATATTCGTATACACCTTCATTTTGGCGTACTAAAAGTTGTCTCAAAAGTCTCATATAATCTAATATTTGCAGGACTTTGTTGTGCACAATTGAACAAGGAATTAACTTGCCCTAGCACAAATTGCAGATGTTATAACATTCCGAAAATTAGACAAAAAATCTATTTTTTGGGTCCTTTGACCTTGAATAACTTACGACACAGGCACAGGATTTTATGAGACAGCTTTTAGAATGCCAAACTGAATCAATTAATCAATCAATCAATCATTTATTTGCAATAAGTATTGGTACAGTGTAGGTGTTTAAGTAAGTTATAAATAGTTTCTTAATACATAGTCAAACATTTGACATGCAAAACATTACAATATACTTAATGCTAGGCTATAGTGTTTATGTCCAATGGCATGCATGATTTTTATATTATTTTACAATTATACGTTTATTTATTAATTGTCATCACATTAAACATTATGTATTTATAAATTCATTTATGGAATAAAATTGTTTTTCTAGTAGCCATAATTTTAACCTTGTAAAAAATAAATTGTTATGTAACTCTTTAAAGTTCTTTGGTATTTTGTTATATATAAATCCACACATATGATAACAGTTCTTTTTACCCGACTGCCGAAGGAGGGTAATGTGTTTATCAGTCTATGTATGTATGTATGTATGTAAGTATGTATGTATGTATGTATGTATGTATGTATGTATGTATGTATGTATGTATGTATGTATGTATGTATGTATGTATGTATGTATGTTTGTTCCTATGTGGCGTTCTAGAGACCAAACGCGTTGGCCGATTTTGATGATTCTTACGTCAATCGATTCGTCTTAATCCTGCGAGTGTCACTGGCTACATTAAAATTGGAAAATACAAAAATGGCGGATTTTGGGCGCCATTTTGTGGGGGGAAAAAAATTTTTTGTCTTCCAAACCCATCGTGTGGGGTATCAAAATAAAGGATTTTAAGAGGCGATTTCAAAAATATATAACACTTATATGTTTAAATGTACTTAATTCTAAAAAAAAATAACTAAAAAGTTGTAAATAAAAAAAGTTAATTAAAAACATCAAAAAACCCGACTGCTTAAAAAGCAAACTAAAAAGACGTAAACAAGAAAAAAATCATGCTGTGCAGTCGGAGGATACATCTGGGTTGGTCCACCAGCTCGCGAATATGTATCCTCCGACTGCACAGCATGATTTTTTTCTTGTTTACGTCTTTTTAGTTTGCTTTTAAGCAGTCGGGTTTTTTGATGTTTTTATTATAGAGAGAGGTCTTTGCTGCCCTAGGCAGAACTATTCTATCTGGATCTCTTACTATTCTAGGGCAACGGTCTTGTGCCTTCCTAAACAGGTCAAAGTGCTGTCGGACAAATTCTAAGATATACATACTGGGCAAACTAAGGATTTTCAACCTTTGAAACAACGGTTTACAAGATTCCCATGGTGGAATGCCATATATGGCTCGAACGCATATGAAGGTGTATACGAGTTGCCAGCTTATTATCTCTCAATCCGAGGTTGATCCCTTATTAATGACTGCAATAATCAGCCTTCTTTATATAAACTCCTTAACCACTATAGCAGATGAAATGAGGGTGCGCTATAGGTGTGCCACTCTGCTGAACCCTGCGGTCTAAGCAATTGCTAAACCCTGTGAGATTTTTATTATAAACAAGCTTTTATATTATAAGAAAGTTTTTTAAACAAGTTTTGTAATAGCAATATTTATGTATAAATTTTTTATAAAAAAAATTGCATTGTCACGACCAGGCAAAGTGTGTGCCAAATTATAGCTCATTCTGGCACTTGGAAGTGGTTCAAAACTTACAATATTATATTACAGACATCGGCAGGCTTTTTACGTAAGAAACAGCAATCAGCAATCATTCCGCAATTAAACGCCTTATGTCATAAAAGTTGGAATTACCTACAGTTTAGGCACGGTAGATCCTACTCAATCGTTTGCTAATCGGTTGCTGTTTTTCTATTAAGCTTCTGTATTGAAGAACAATTATTAAAAATCGCTATCGTTTTGCTCTGGCAAGATACGTAATAAGCTTGTGGGACAGGTGAAAAAAATAAAAGCTTTTAAAAAATGCCCTACACGTAAACGTTGAATCCTCGTATAATTTTAAATGTTGGAGCAGTCATGTGACAAATGGTATCAGTTTCAAGTGCCACAGAGAAAAGAGTTTAGAAAGACAAAAAATAACAAACAAGTTCTCACATTATGCACAAACAGACGCACC
Organism: Anorthoa munda; assembly: GCA_945859665.1. NCBI lineage: Eukaryota > Metazoa > Arthropoda > Insecta > Lepidoptera > Noctuidae > Anorthoa > Anorthoa munda. Next base: position 30,947,163 of record OX243905.1, on the reverse strand, counting down.
ATATTTGTAACATTAAAGTAGATAGGGTTGAGAAGTATGTGCTGCTATACGTCTGATAAGCGCAGCGTACGATCGTACGTCTAAACAACGTAGTCTAGACGGGTGCATATGACCGATGCATGTTTACTCAGATACACATCATATACACGACATAACTACGCAAGAAGCAGATTTATTTCTAGATTTATTTTTGTTCATAATTTATTTTGAGTGACTTATTTATTAAAGAATTTCTTCTTTTTGAAGATATACCTACAAAAGCCAATTATTTGTAAAATGAGTTAAATCTATTTTTGTATTTGTAAATTATCGTATTGTTGATATAATTTGTAAATACGATTTGCCAATAAAACTGTTATTCAGTTCATTAAGTTAGAAAAATAAAACCTTCAAAAATGTCTATTAATAATTAAGGTTTGTTTGTAAACAACGAATATATATTCTAAAACCGTCCGAAGCCTTAAACAAAAATAAATTGGTTGTGAGAAAACCTACAAAAATACGTGAAATTAGAAATACGAGTATATTGCGATGTGACCTCATTGTTGGAAAAATTTGGAGAAAACTTCGCGAGATTATAATCTGCGTGCCGAATTGAGTTTAAGATAAAGCCGATAAACCGGATCCGTGCCGTGACGTGCCGGTCTGTGTCGGCCCGGCTGATGAACGATCGCATCGATTATAAAGTTTTAAACGATCAATTGTACATTATGAAATCGAGCCCTTGATCATAAACCAACGAAATCATTCAGTGTGTTGTTGTTGTGTGTGTTTTTTATGCTTCGATTTATGTTTGACTGAGGTTTGTTTTTGATAAATAGTCAAAGTTAGTAAAAAGTAGTGTCAGTTAAAAATTCATTAGAGACCTAGTTTACAAACAAGTTCAACTGTATTCAATTACAACTTTAAAATTATTTCGTCAGTTGTCTCAAATCTTGAATTCGAAATATTAATCATAGTCAAAAGTAAAGAAGATTTATTATCAGGGATCTATCAATCTTGGAACCACTATTAAATCCTAAGTAAATGTAAAACCTTAATTAAATAGACTAGACTTTTCACCTAAGTACTGTACTTCCAAACAAGAGTTAGTTTTTTTAACCTATGTTGACCGGCAGCCCAATTGCATAAGTGAATTCGGCAAAGAACACGTATAGTTAAAGGTGAAGACACCTTTAAAATATCGACGTAATATTCAACTCTTAAGGTGGAGGAAGTACCCCTTCTAAAATATTTACGCAATCATCATCATCATTATATCAGCCGAAAGACGTACATAGCCCGCCCCAAGCGTCGCCATATTGACCGATCCTGTGCGTCTCGCATCCAACGAATTCCCGTAACCTTCACCAGGACATCGGTCCACATAGTGGGAGGCCTTCCAAAGCAACGTCTTCCGGTTCGCGGTCACCACTCCAGAACTTTTCTGCCCCATCGGCCATCCGTTCTGTGAGCAATGTACCCTGCCTACTGCCACTTAAGTTTGGCTATTCTATCTGGGTTATGTCGATAACCCTGGTTCTCTTGCGGATCTCTACATTTCTGATTCGATCACGCAAGGCAACACCGAGCATAGCCCTCTCCTTTGCCCTTTGTGTGAGTGTAAGCTTTCAGATGAGGTCCATTGTGAGCGATCACGTGTCAGAGCCATAGGCCATCACTGGCAACACACACTGGTCATAGACTTTCTCGATATTTACTCAATACCGAAAACATTTAAAAGAAATGTGTCATACTCTTTCATGGAGTTGTTCCCTTTGCCCTGCTAAGGTCACTTACGCAATTAGGCTGCGGGTATCCTGGGCACCGGTGTCCCGCACAACCTTCCAGTATTCTCAGTGTGTCGCTATCGCCACGCTTTCGATGAGAGATTGTCATTTGTGTAATGTGACATTCTATCATCGAAAGCGTGGCGATAGCGATTGTCAAACAGTCAAAATTGTATGGGATTGACAAGTGATATCGAAAATCATGTGATCAAATCCTTAAATTTTGACATTTCGACTATCCCTTTCGCTGACATCGAAAGCCACTTATCTAGAGCCTTAGGACCCTTTTCACTCGGAAGCCCACAAATCAGGTGTTTAGAATAACATCTATTTAGAAATAACAAGCAGTTAATATAAACATTTTAGGCCCACTTATCTCAGCCAGGGTTGTTAACACGGGCTTATTATGTTTGACATATTTGTATGTAATTTAACTTCCTGTTTGCACCTATGATTATTTAATTTAGTTTATGTCCTATAAGTTTTGCGGTCCTATCGGTTATCTGTCCAGAATTGACAAAAGTAGCCACTGAATAGATTCCAAACAACAGGAACTGGCAACGCGGTGGGCCCAGAAAGAGATGACTTCGTCGCTTACCATCAGGAGAGATAGAGGTCAAGCGCGAGCCTATAAAAAAAAACCTGATGAGCTAGACTTCTCTCTAAAGGATTGGTCAGACGAAGCAAGACAAAGGAAAAAATGAGAAGACGGAAGGGAAGCCTTTGCCCTGCAGTGAGAAACAACAGGCTTGTAATAAATAAAAATGTCCTATGGGAACAAGATATGTGATATGATGAATAAGAAAAATAAAGTGTCGTACGGACAGCGTTAAATATAACAGAACTGAAAACTTCAAAATGCTTTTCTTTCTACCTTCAATGCAGACACTTTCCATTTAACTTTAAAAAGAACTATCTAGAAAGCCAAACGTATCCAAATAAATCCGTGCGATCCTTTCGTAATGGCGTCCGCCGTAGACACCTGAGTCAGTGGTTGCCAACGTTCAGTCGACGCGGACTAATGCTCGCCCGCGAGACGTATGCGTTCCTTCACCTCGGCACAACAGGTGGCTGCAGAGCGTGTGCGATGGATGGGGGTCTTTACGATCTAAACTTGTATGCGGGATTGTTTTCTTGAAGTGTCTGTATTTTTAAGGTAAAATAATAGAACAAAAGTTGGTAGGCACAATTTTCTCAGAATGAGACAGGTGACCAAATATACTCAGTGGATTATTTATAACCAACTAGCTTTTGCCAGCGGCACCCATGTAGAAACTGAAATAATCACAAGAAAACATACTTTCCCGGCATTACAAGTATCCAGGACATGTGCCAAGTTTCATTGAAATCCCTTCAACTGTTAAGAAGTGAAAAGGTAACAAACCAACAGACTGACAGAGTTACTTACCAATTTTATAACATTAGTGTGAATTCAAAAAGCTTAATTAGAACTAATTGAATACAATAATATGACCGGTTAATGTGGCGTCGCTTGGGGGAGGCCTATGTCAAGCAGTGGACGTCTTTCGGTTGTTGTTATCCTAAAATTACATTACAAAAGTAAACAAATCTCTTGAAAGAGAAGTACCTGACTACTACACAAATTGAATTGAATAGTCTTTCAGTATCTATAATGACGTAAGTATGTTTTCAATACAGTTGTTAAACATGGCGTACTTTCAGAGGCTATAATTATGAATCGAAAATTAAATCTTTTGCATAGGCATCTTTCTGTTGGCTTAGTAGGCGCGTCGGCCGCTGTGTTTCGTCCGATCCGGTCGGAACAGGCATTTCATTATTATTAATATTTTTGAGTGGTGTTTCGGACTATATTTTTTTATAAGCAAAATTTTGTACAGTCGGAATGAAAAACTTTAGGTAGGGTTATATTATTTAATTAAAAGTCAGGCCATTTTTGGAAAAAGATAAAGTTTAATTAGAATACCATTACAACAATGAACAGTGAACATGATAAATCACAATAATCAGTCTTATATATCAATTAAAAAGCGTACAAAATGGCACCTGAGTTATTCCACATACAGCACCTATCGATATTTTTCTCAGATACGTATAAGTATAAGTAGAATATTTTATTACGAAAAATTCGATTAAAATCAGATGACAGTTTAATAACATGATAAAAATATAACTTCCTCTTTTGTTTTTTTTTAGTAACATGTTTAAAATTTATACCTAAACCACCAGTAGGCCAGAATTATTTGCGGGCCTAGAATCATAAGCGGTAGAGACTAACGGAGTACCAGAAGGTCCGAATCAAAAATCTTCTGGTACTCTTTTTACATCTCATGACTAAGTAATACTTCCTCATGATTATAATCTCCTGGTACTTAAATAGTCTTTACCGGTAATGATTCCAGCCCCTCAAATATTAAGACTTCTTCATGATTCTCGCCTACTGGTACTTTGGGTATAAATGCTTGTAATGTTCAGCATCTAACTAAAAAAAAGAGGAAGTTTTTTTTATGTGTATATGTTAATAACATGATACAAATCGTCAACTCTACTGATTTCATGTTTCTGACATTACTTTGCCTCTAAAAAAGGATTCGTCCGAAACACCACTCAATAATATTAATAATATTTAAATTCCTGTTTCGACCGGATCGGACGAAACTCAGCGGCCGAAACGCCTACTAAGCCTTTCTGTTACGCGGTCGTGACAATTGTTTTACGAGCACGATCATTACTTTTGTAGTTGAGTTTTAAATTTATAAGTAAATTTAAAAAAGTTTAGTAGCAAGAAGTTTTCATACATATAATAAAATGGGGGTTGTAATGACTGATGACAGCTCGTCACACTAGCTATCTCGTCGCTATAGGTCTTTTTCACTAATACGTCACTTTGTACATGTAGTCAGTTTCCCAACTCATCTCAAGCCGTATTTCGTCTCTTTTCCAACTCGTCCGACGCTTATGTACAATTGAGCACAAAATATTTAGGAAAACTCGGCTTCAAGGACAGGTTCAAGCGCTCAACCATGGCCTCCCGGAGAGATCGGATCTGAGCCCCAGTAGCCCCTGCGTCGGACATGTATCTATCGACCCCTGAAGAACCCCGGTATTAATATCTAGTTGATCTGACCTCGTATTGCATCGGGGACCTATTCACTTTATAATTTTGTACGTTACTGTACATTGAACATAAGCATCGGACGAGTTGGGAAAGAGACTAAATACGGCTTGAGACGAGTTGGAAAACTGACTACATATACAAAGTGACGTATTAGTGAAAGAGACCTATTAGAGATAGCGACGAGATAGCTAGTGTGACGAGTTGTCATCACAACCAAAATGGGATAGATTTTCTACGAGGAAAAATGTACGAGTCCGTACGTCTTAGCATTGAATTCTGAAAAGTCTTATAAATGCTTCGATCAAGTATAAATGGTTGTTTGATATATTTAATTACCAGTTTTAATTAATTTATTTTCACATCAACATTTGTCATAAATCGAATAAGCTGTATAGGCTGTTTTCGTTGTAAAAAAAAATACCAACACGGAAAATGTATCCGTCAGAATGTTGGCGTAAATAAAATCGGGTCTATACCTAAAGATATTGCTACATTCCTTAAACTGCCAAAGCCTGACAAATATACTGGCCATAGCATCCGCAGAACTTCTGCGACTTTGCTGGCAAATGCAGCAGTAGATACAACAACTTTAAAGCATCACGGAGGATGGCGCTCTGCCACGGTAGCAGAGGGGTACATAGAAGATTCGGTGGAAATAAAAAAAAATGCCCATTAAATCACAAATTCTTTGATTTGTTTAACCTATTTCCCACAACTGTATTGAAAAACGTCGTGTGATACACGGGTGTATAGGTTATTGCAAACACGTGTCATTAAAAACCCTCGCCTTCGGCTCTGGCTTGTTAATGACATCTTGTTTGCAATAACCTACTTTCCACCCTTGTACCACAGTGTACTAATGTGTGACCTTAGAGCCACCCACGTGTTAGTCTTGTGTCAATTTCTCTGTTCTCATTGTTCTCAATAAAGTAAATAGCCCTGACTATCTGTTAAGTTGATTCGAAGACTGATTTTGAACAACTTCTATTGTACTTAGTATCAACCCTAGCTAAGGTGATACATCTAAGTACATTAAGTATTTAATTATACTCATTCAGCTATAAATGTAACTAGCTATTTCCAGCGACTTCGCTCCCTTGACCTGCACCGCAAAATCCGTGCGTTTGATTGGGATAAAAAGTAGCCTTTAAACCGCAGTGACAGTTTAGATTTCCATAAGTAAGAAAATCTCGTTATCAGACCAGAACTTCCAGAGATTACTCTTTACAAACATACAATTTACTTCACCATAATATTAGTCATAATATAATGAATGAGTTATTACGATCTAATCAACGCCATACAGCTATCTAACAGAATTTATGCTCTATCAACATCAAACAAATAGGTCCCTAAATTAAAACAACATCACAATAAGTTAGTTATAATCTCAACGTTGCCGTTGAAACAAATGTGTTCTAGACAGCATAAAGGAGTTAGTACTTTGCACACGTTAACCCCCTCTTTCTCGAGTGGCTCTCGAGAAGATTCCCTCTGATGGAGGGCTTACCTTCTGACTGCGAGGATTAAGTTGCGAGAGAAATTTATGAAAACATGTTTTATTACCAATATTATTTTAAGATTAGTTATACATAATATGTTGTATACTCATCACATTAATTAAGGTTGAAACAAACAACACAATGTATCCCAACATTAAATTAATCAAATGAGTTCAAATACTTAGTACGAACATACAATTTAATTAAATGAAGCAAACGAAAAATAACAGCATACAACTTGAATAAACATTTGCATTTATATACATTTGAAAAAACAAACGATCATGCATATTCATGTAAAAAGGTCGGTTTATTGGATGTAAAAACAGTATAAAACCCAATAAGGCGTTCACTTGCCCGTTATTCTATCCGAAGGCATTATCACGGTTTCGGAGCATTGTACTAAAATCCGACGATTTATAGCAAAACATGTTTTTACTTTTCACTAAAAATCCCCACCTGTCTCGACCGACCAATAAATTCCGGTGAATAACTGTCCCGCAGCCCCGGTGTCCGGGATTATGCATGAGTCCCAAGTTCCCGAGATTTGCATAGGAAATGTTTAGAATCGCTGTCTCTGTTTCAGGTACTTTATTTCCTCTTTGTTGTGGCTAGTTTTGTGCTTGAATAAACATGACGTTTACAAATATCTTATTTTGCTTAAGCGACTGTTTAATTTAGTCGCAGTCGTGGTACATAAATTTCGTAACATAATTAAATTTTAAGGACTGGTAATACCAAGAAAAAAGCTTTTGAAATAAATAATGTCTTATTTCTTATATTCTAGGTAAATAGGAGAATACACAAGTACATACACAGTTCAGATCCGGAACAACTATTCGTACGCCGTACAAATATTTGTTCCAAGCGGGAATTAAACCCGCGACATGCAGCACAGCAGCCGATCGCTCAACCATAACGCCAACCGTGTCGTATTATAAAAATAAATGCAGGTTGATTAGTCATGCATAAAAGGTAGTTATTATGAGGTAAACATGACTATCACAGTATCAGTCAGTATTAATTGTCTGCGATATTTCGCGCTACCACAGAAATAAAATAGGGATTTTAAAATGTCAGCTTGTTAAAGTTTTTATCATTTTGTACAAAGGGCTTTTTATTTTAGTATCGTATCAGTAGTAGGGAGTTTCGATGTTTTTTCTCACCCATGTTATTTCTATTGTAAAAAAGCATTTTTCATAAAGTATCGTTCACATTCAACGGTTGCTAACTAACGAGGCGCGTGTTCAGAAAACCAGTTGTATTATTTTTTCCATTTTAAAATAATAATCATATTTCCCCCTTTCTCATGCAAATGTAAAGCCAATTTCTATTTAATGTTTTTATATGATGTGAAAATTTTCAATTCTGTTAGCAAAAAAAATATTTTAATTTGCGTTGATTAAAAATTTGAAAACCGAATTCGTTCAGTATATTAAACTGTTCTATCATCGGACTATAAGGCGTACGGCGATGCGCTATCGGTACGTGGTGGACATCCTACCCATACGCACTAAAAGTTTAGGATATGCTTTCATTGTGCGTCTAGCTAAGGAGTTGAATTTCCTACCGGTCTGTTTATCCAGATATTTAGCTTGTCTTTAAGTCAAGAGTTAATAGGTTACTTCTTGGCAAGCGTGCTTCACCATCGACCACATCATTGCTTACCATCAGCACATCTAACCAAGTTGACAATCTACAATCGATAACGTTATTAGAAAACGAATCAATGTATGGGAATGACACATCTGAACGTTAAGTCACGTGGTCAGACTATACAAAATGAAAACGTTAACGATTGTAGAAAGAGATTCCATACGAAACATTTGTAACTGGCTAGGAAAGCAGTTGAGATAGTGGTCAAAAGCGAGCCTATCATTAATAATAAACAACTACACTTTTTTTACAGGCATTTTTACCATACATCCATCATCTGCCTAGTCTCCTACTATGTGGGGGTCGGCTTCCAGTGTCAAAGTCAAATTTCTTTATTTCAATTACTAAGCGGCACTTTTGAACGTCAAAAATAATAATTGATTCTACCATCCATTTGGAAAAGTAGTCATCAATTCATATATTCCTATATTGGGGTGCAAGAAAGGAGCCTCCCCGAGTGACGTACTTTCCGACATTCTGCTACGTCCGGCGCACCCTGGGCAGTCGACTTCTGTCGATTGGCTAATCCTTTCACCACGATGGCAAATATAAGCCCTAATCGGCCTTTCTCGGGTCCAAACAGTCCACTCACATAACCGGCCTTGTGTGTAGTCTCGATTAACATCGAATGGTTCTCTCGTGACAAAGCAGAAATTCATTCTGAGTTGTCCCGCAACACGCACTGTGACATTCTATGTGTTCCACCCACCGGGATTCCACCCAGGGCAGGCCTCACGTTCCTGGACTGTCACTTGTCGCCGAGATTTTTCACCCGAAGCACGGTAACGCAGTGTTTGTTGCTCCCGGCGCGGCGTAAGTGTTATTGCTACAAAATGCTCTAGTGTAAACAACATAGAAGTTATCTCTCTAGACCTTGATAACTGCACAGTGACATCGGTGTATAAACCCCCAGGCATTCCGTTTTAATGGGAAACACCTGATACTGACATTCAGCGCACAAAAATAGTAGTTGGTGACTTCAACAGCCATAGTTCCAGCTGGGGCTATAGCTCTACAAATTCAGACGGCCAAGCTGTTGAGGATTGGGCAGAAGCTCACGATATGGCCTTAATCCATGACCCTTAACAACCAGCGTCTTTCAATAGCGGCAGCTGGAAGCGCACGTACAATCTGGACCTAATATTTGTTAGCTCAAATATCAGCACCCAAACCAAAAAGACTATGCGCCCAATCCCCAGAACGCAGCATAGGCCGATCGTCTGCACTGTATAGTCCGTCGTTCACCCTATGTCCATGCCATTCAAACGCCGATTCAACTACCTTAAAGCTGACTGGGAACAATTTTCGAAATCTGTGGACGAAGAACTACATAACATCTCGCCTTCCCCACAAAATTACGACAAATTCGTGGGTGTAGTTTCGGTTATATCCCGTAAATGTATCCCCCGAGGATGTCGTACTTCGTACATTCCTGGCATATCCCAAGAATCTGGTGAACTCCTACAAGCTTACGAACGTCTCTACGATAACGACCCTTTTTCGGAAGAGACAGTTGAAGCTGGAGAAAAATTGCTGGCACAGTCACCAGTATCGACATGACCCACAATAGTAAAAAAGCTTTGAATACTATTTGCAAGCTTACTAGTGAATCACCACCAGCTCATTCACCTAGCTCAGTTACGGCTAACCAAGTGGCTCATCAACTCCTTCTTAACGAAAAACCAGCAAAACGCCTTGGCAGAACGCCCAAAACTAGTATTCCCTGTTCACCCTCTAAGTCCGTATGTGACCCATTAAAACTGACGGATATCATCGCAGCTATTCGATGGCTGAGCTGGGGTAAGGCCTCTGGGGTGGATGATATATCGGTGGAACAAATTAAGCACTTCGGACCGGTATCCATCTCGTGGTTGCTGAAACTTTTTAACAACTGTTTGGAAACAGCAAATATACCTCGTCTTTGGAGGAAATCAAAGATTATTGCTGTAACCAAGCCAGGAAAACCACATGACGACCCAAAAAACTTCCGCCCTATATCCCTCCTCTGTCACACCTACAAACTTTTTGAAAGGCTACTGTTAGCCCGTCTCACAGACCTCGTCGATCCAAAACTTATTCCAGAGTAAGCTGGATTTCACCTAGAAAATCTTGCTGTGGCCAGGTCATCAACCTCACACAATATATTGAGGATGGGTTCGAAACGAGGAAAGTGACGGGTGCAGTTTTTGTAGATCTGTCAGCAGCCTATGACACCGTTAATATTCAGCGCTTGTTATGGAAGGTTACCAACTTAACAGAGGACCCAAAGTTCATTAAAATTCTCAGAGAACTCCTCAGTAACCGACGATATCAAGTGAATCTTCTGGATGATAGGAGTAGGTGGCGTCTCCAAAAGAATGGTCTGCCTCAGGGTAGCGTTCTGGCTCCCCTGCTGTTCAACATCTACACCAACGACCAACCGGTGAGTTCTAACACAACCCGCTTCCTGTACGCTGACGACCTAGCTTTAACTTGCCAAGCTACTGATTTTGAGGAGATTGAGGCTAATCTTTCCACCACCCTTTCAGATCTCAGCCAATATTATGCTGACAACGCTCTGAAGCCAAATCCCTCAAAAACACGGTCGTGCGCCTTTCACCTACGTAATAGGCAAGCGGGCCGAACGCTTAACATTTCATGGCAGGGGGTGCCCATCCTCCATAGTTTCCACCCAAAATACCTCGGCATTACTCTGGACAGGTCCCTCAACTACAGAAATAACTGCGAGAATGTCAAGTGGAAGGTAGTAGGAAACCTGCTTCGCCGCCTAACCTCCACCAGATGGGGGGCGTCTCCTCAAGTCCTGCGAACGACTGGCATTGCACTCGGTTTCTCCGCTGGTGAATATGCAAGTCCAATATGGAGCCGCTCTGCCCACTCCAAATTAGTGGATACAGCTCTGAATGAGACGTGCCGGATTGCCACAGGTTGCCGCAAACCGACTCCTGTGCGAATGCTGTATCTATCTCTATCTATGCTGTATCTATCTATGCTTATCGGCATCGCACCCCCGGCAATTCGCAGGACTATAGCAAGTTGCACAGAGAGGGCGAAACTAGAAACCGACCCACGCCATCCAATGCACAATTACAGCTCAGTGCCCCAACGCCTAAAAAGCCGGAAAAGTTTTCTAGGATGCGTAGGTCTATGTGATGGAAACTCCTCTTCGGCGAGATGCGACCTTTGGAGAGAGAAACTCAAGTCTCCTGAAAATTTCATTGGGCCATCGGAGAGCCTTCCGCCTGGGCACACTCTGCCGTGTTCGACCTGGAAAACCCTAAATATACTCCGCACTCAAGTTGGCCGCAGCAAGGACAACCTCCACAGGTGCCTATGCAGCATCTCTCCGCAGACCATGGCCCATCTCACGGATTGCGCAGCATGCCCTGTCACCTGTACGTACGAAGACCTTATGACTGCGTCACCGAATGGTGTTGCCATGGCTGAATTCTGGGCCAAACACAATATTTAACAAACTTTTTATATTTGCCATCGACACGCTAAGAAGAAGAATTCATATACGTGAGTACGATGTATTCAGACTAACACTGCTATACTACGTATAGATGTAAAGTTTTACAAACACACACATATGTAAATTCATTAATTTGATAAATAGGAACATGATTCTCACATACTTACAAATATTGCAAACATGGGTAAGTTACCTAATTCAATAACAACGGAAGAGTGTGTGAGTCAATTTCTTAAACAAAAATAGAAGAAAAAAATAAAATACAATTGAAAGCAATAACACAACCATGAATATATAAATTAACAATAAGATTGCCCTATGGAGCTCGACCAGCATGTTTCCAAGCATTCTTATCTTGAATTAAATCATCTAATTAGTAATATGCTTGTTTACACAGTGTACTTTTAACATAAGTTTTATACTTTCTTTCATTTAGTTTTAATATATCACAAGGTAATTTGTTATAGAATTTAACACGGTACCCTATGAAAGAAGTGTCACTTTTTTTCACTAGTGCTTTTTACTTTTCTGTATTTTTAAGGCTCCGTACCAAAAGGGTAAAAACGGTACCCTATTACTAAATATCATTCATGTAAAAGGTAAAATATAACTAATACTTCATTAAAGGCGATTTTAATTACTCTAGATTTAGATGTGATCAATAAATTAATTTTAAATATTCATTAAATATGTTTGGAAGAACTTATATTTTGCTCGTGTCTTTTTGCGTTACGACGTGACAGCTATTTGCACATGCGCAGTAGATATGCCCGAGGAACCATTAGTTAATCTGTGGACATGCTGAGCGCGCTTGAATAAGCCCGCCATTTTATTAATTTCTTGCTTGGTTCAGATATATTTTTTTTATTACCTCGCACAATGCATAGTAAAATGTTGTATGATACACTCACGTAAGATGATTCCCGACTCGTGTCGATTTATTCTGCCACTCATCGGGAATCACCTACCTTCCGCTCTTGTAGCATAAATAACTATTTCCTTACTATACATATTATTTTCATAAATGAATTAGCAAGAAACTGTCATTATATTAATCTTTTTAAATAGCTCCCTAAGAGATTCTCGATGATTTCAGTGCAACCTGATGCAGCTGGAAACCATTATACAATCAGTTTCAGCTGAAGCTCCACCTGACATAAAATACTGCTATAACTTGTTGCCATGTCGATCCATCGTTCAATATTTTCTATCGCTATGTGATACAGGCTGTAGCGTACGTGAGTGACACGGACGTCATCGTAAGCCGACACCAGGCGAGAGGCCGCGACTGTTGACAGTAAACTATTACGGAACTGATTCCAAGTAGGGCTGGCTCGGGAAAGAGTTTTGGTGGCTACAAAAACTGAAAACAACGAAGAAGTAATATAAAAACCTGCTTAAGAGGTTAAGAAAATGAAGTTAAGATGGAATCCTCTTGTGCCAAAACAAGCTATTTACCAATATGAGAAAAGTTTATGCCCATTGTAAAATGATTGGCCAGACTACAAGGTCAAAAGTCGAGCTAAATGAGTTGTACTAGACTTTTTATACATTGTAAAAGAATTTCTTTATTGGCAGCGATTCGAAACGGCTTTATAAAACGATGCTATTCAAATAAGCTTTGAAAAATCATATACATTATAAAAACAATCTCCATTATTGTAACTTAAGCGCCCTAAATAAACACGAACAGAATATATAAAAATTTGCCCAACCCTAAGGCCTATCACTCGCATATCGTACGCTTGCGGCGCCATCCATCACCGAGACGTGTTGATGAACGAGACCAAACACACTCCCAGATTGAATGCGACGCAATATCATTGTGCTGAAAGCCAAGCCTCCTGTTTGCTTAGCCGTTTGGGATGTTGGCGGAATAAAAACAACCCGTAGATAGTTGTTGGTACAATTTTAGCCGTTTATATTGACTGAGTCCGTTTTAGGAGACTCTGAACTTAATTAGGATCAAAGGTTGAGGGAGAAGGGGATCATTCATAATGGCAGTTGGTTGATCAGAGAGGCCTTATTCAATGTCCTTGATCTTCACTTGTTCTAGTTGGGGTGTTACGAATAGACTTCTTCTTCCTCCTGCCTCCTTGTATCTACACCAGTATGGTGCTCTGGGTTGTCGTTGATGGCAAATTTTGCTCTTTCGTGTCTCTTTAGATAGTGATCTATCTATATAGGGCTGATGACTGGACCCTTGTTCGTGGCGTGGTTTAATTTTGAGCACAGTTTTCACGGCATAGTTATTAAACAATCTTGAGCCATTATGAAATGAAAAAAGTGATTTAATTGAATCAGTAGAATTAAAGTTTTTAGGCTAATATTTGTTATCTAAGTATAAGTACAAAAATATTATACAAAAAAAAATATATATAAAATAATTATTATGATCAGTGGTAGCCCAGTGGTATCGGCCGCGACTTACAAGTTGTAGGTCGTGGGGTCGAACCCAGGCAGGCGCTTTACTTTGTGTAAATTATTTCATCACCACTGCTCTCAAAAACGGTGAAGGAAAACATCGTGAGGAAACCGGCATGTCATAGAACCAAAAATTCGAAGACATGTGAAATCCACCAAACCGCACTGGGCCCGCATGGTGGATTATGGTCCACACTAGGAATTTCTTCCTGTATCGTGGGTGCGTTTACAAACATATAAACTCACATACACAAACACCCAGAGCCGGAACAATTATCTGCAGGTGATGTGGATGATATAAATTACGTTTTATTCAATTACTTGACATTTTATTTTTTTATTTATTTTAAACTACTTATGTTTTTGGCCGTAACCAATTTAGTAGATAAACGGACAGACTAAATAGGACAGATTCTTGAAAAAAAATATCTCTACTAGGACTTGTTTTTTTTTTAATAAATACTTTATATAACAAGCCAGCTATATCAAAACCCAAGATGGCGATAACCAAAATAGCCGAAATTTTCGTCATGGGAGTCATTATCATGATTTTTGGGTTCAATTATTGTTATTATGAGGTCGAAATCAAAATCCAAGATGGCGCCGACGAATTCTTTTTAAACATTTCAGAACTTTTCGTTATGGGTGTTGTGATGTTCACTAGTAACACTAGTTAGGGTTTGGGATTTATAATAAAACAACCAGGTTTATCAGTAAGTAGGACAACACTGAATGGCACGTCAGACCACCGCTGGTGCGATCTAATAATGAATAGATATAAGCATTCAGTGCTCTGCTACGTATATTTTAAGTGTATACCACATCTCTTCCTTTTTATAATATTAATTAGTTTTCAAATGCAATTACATTATTTTGAATTTAGGCAATAATTAGGTAAAGTACAATTTACAATATTTAGCATTTAGAAGTTAATTGCGTTTCAGGCACGAAGGCCTATATTTACAATACATTAAAACATTCGGTTAGTTTAAAGTAGGTATAATAACCTTATGTTGATTATATAAATATTCAGCTATCAAGTATTAGTATAAAATTTTAATTTACACTAAACTTACAGATGTAATATGGTTTTAGCAATACAGTGTTTTATTTAAAGTCTTCGAAGCATCACTTCTTGATCGATAATCCTACGGCCTCTAAGGCCTAAAGTTTTTTTTTTTTTTAGCTAGTTTTTGGACGACCATTTTTATTTATTTGAACTAGATGAGGCCGGTATTCCCTAGCAGACTACTCTGAGAAGAAACACCGAAACAAACTCAGAGGTCACAGTCCCTTTTAGAATCCATAATGATTAATAAAATGGTCAAATCATATGAGAATTGAGAACCATGTAGGTTTATGTCTGATGATCAAATCATATATATTTTTTGAGAGCCACGTTTGCTCGTAGGTTAATATCTGAGGTGGTTTTCATTCGCTAATTATCATTCCAGTCTGCTTTTCGTATTGACTGATGAGTGATGACTGACTCGTTCAAAAATGCCTGTTCTTTTTTCCTTTTTTACTGAAGCCATTATTGAAAAATCTATGCCTCGTTTGATACAGCATGTATTGTATAACTACTAACAGATATATCAGCCGTTATTAGAAGTTATTTTAATAACTAATAACATAATTATCTGCCGTTGTTAGATGTTATACTTTTACGATTTACGGCTTTTGAAATATATTTAATTACACTATTATTGTGTTTTGTCTAGAAATTTCATAGTTTCGATCTTGTAATAAATATTTAGATTTTACATTAGTAGTTCTTACGACTATAAAACATATTTCATATTTAAACAGTCTGGATTCCCTATTAAACTAGGTCTTTGTTCATATGGCCTAAGGAATCAGTTTCAGAATTCTTTTTTTTTTCAAGAATAACGTCTCGTTTTTAATCTGCATGACAGTACACTGTCAAACTATTTCTAAATGAATGAAATGAATTGTTTCTGTTTGTCGAACTGAATTAGTACAGTCACTAAAGTAACAGAATTGGTGTCAGCAACTACTTGGGTACAATACAACTTTTGAGTCATGTCATTATAAAGACACAATATTTTAGTTTCAAAACTATAGATTGATTTTAGAGTTGTGATCCAGAAAACTAGATTACTTTAATAGTTTCCAATTACTTAAGCGTTTGTGTTTAACCGTCGATTTTGCCAACTGGTTTAATTTATTATCAACGCATCACAATTAAACGCCAGTCAAGTGATGCAAAACTTGAATTCGATCAATTCCAAATTATTATTTTTTTCATCATATTTATTACATATTTTAAAGACAAATATGTTTTTTATAAAGTTTTACAACTCCTTCGCCAAGCAATAATGGTTTTTTTGTGTCGGTAAAACACAGAGTGCCAATTGACTTCTTAACTATTTTTGAGTAAAACGTGATGAAAAGCGTTTTTGATATTTACTTTATAGAAACAGAATGCTTTACCGAATTTAGGAGTGATAGTCAAATGATGGTTTTCTTAGCAAAACTACCTTAGTATTATAATTTATCTAAGGCTATGTGCTTGTCCAAATTATAAAAACATCATCATCAGGCTTTAAGACAAGCATCTTTGGAGAAACCCAATCTTATGGTTTTATTTACAGGTTCCATGATGAATGTCTGTAGCTCTTCTTTTGTTTTTACCTTTGATTCCAGGAATTGGGACTCAACTATGAGGCTGAAAAATTGTTTTGAAAATAGAGATCTCTAGATTGAAATTTGTCACTAGATTTTTTTTTTTCTATGGAATTCAGGCCAAAATCTTGTTTTAGTACATTAACGGAAATGGCAGCTTTATTCCTTGAACCAAATTGATGGAACTGTTTTGAAAATAGAAATCTCTAGATAAACCATTATGAATTTGGGAATTGATTTATTTTCAGTGGAATTCAGACCAAACCCTTTTCTAGTACATTAAGGGAAATGGCAGCTTTTACCCAAAATATTCTAATTTTGCCACTAATCATTTAGAGCCAGTTTTATTGTCTTATTTGTGCAGCTAATAAGCCTTGCACATGCAAGTTTATAATCGATTGCATAGTCATTGACTTGGAAAATATATTCTAGAAAAGTGGACCTTATTAGCTTCTTATTTAAGCTTTCATTATCTTGTCATTTGACAACAGGTTGGACCTTTTTTTTTAATGTCCCTTGTTTTGTAGTGTTTCTTATAATAACATTAGAAAACACCATTTATTCTGTTCGCATTCATTGTACTAGGCATAGGTAACTCAGCATAATCTTTGCGTTAACTCAGGCGCAGTTTACTGCACTAAGTTTTAAGTGCCAAAGTATCTCTACATTGTACGGCAGAAACCGTTAGGTATCACGTTTGTGATTTTATTGCCACATTGACAAGAGAGGCCTTATAACTCTAGTTCATGTATCAATTTTATTAAGGCAAGTAGGTACTTGTTGTATTTTGACTCTGACTACGTTTTGCTGACTCTTATTGTTTGCTTTTGCTGTGCTGTAATCAAATTATAAGTAGGCTCGCATATTTGTACTTTGAGCGCGACCTACATTAGAGGATATTGCAATCATACAGCTTAGACGTAGCGTTTTGAACATAATAACAACTAATTTTTCAATTAGACGTGTATTGAGTAGGACAACTTGCATTTTTATTTGGATTCAGGTTAGTTGACACTCACTGATATTTAATGCCATTTTCTACTTACATTGAGATTGATAAAACTTAATGTTCTAGTGCATGTTGCATTAGCTCCATTCGAATAGATTTCTTGCATAATTGATTTCATTTTTATATAATCAAAATGCTAATTATAAAATTAACAATCGAGTTTATTTTACTTTGAACTGATTGTGCTCTACTCATAACATGAAATCAGTGCGGCTTTGTTCACGTAGGAATGTTTAAATAAATAAACAAACTAGCTAGGAAGCCGCACAAAAAGTACCTGTTAAGTGCCAGACTGCCAGCTAACTCGAGTCCCAGTCTTTCACTTCAGGAAACGGTTAATTTTTTGTTGATGGCATATATTTTTTTTCTTTGACTAGTCAGTGAAAAATGCATTTGATTTGATTATTATTTAACCTTTACAAATTTCATGATATCTAAGTAGTTTTAACAACAAGGTAATACCTAGTTAGGCATCACATAGCTTAAAAGTTATCGAAGTGACATTTTGTTTTGACCCAATAATAATTTGTTTCGATAAATTGGCATCAATTACATGATATCTATTTAGTTTTAACAAAAAGGTAATAATACCTAGTTAGGCATCACATAGCTTCGAAGTTATCGAAGTGACATTTTGTTTTGACCCAATAATAATTTGTTTCGATAAATTGGCATCAATTAACGATTCATCGTTGGAACAATTTATTTTAGATCCAATAATATCTTTTGATATGATTGATATCATTTATTTTCGACCACGGTTAAATCATTGGAACTTTCATTTTAGATCCAATAATGTCTTTCGACATAATTGACATCATTTTTTCGACCATGATTAAACTATTGGAACTTTTGATATGATTTACATCATTTATTTCGACCACAGTTAAATCATTGGAACTTTCATTTTAGATCCAATAATGTCTTTCGACATAATTGACATCATTTTTTCGACCATGATTAAACTATTGGAACTTTTATTTTAGATTGTTTGGGTGTTGTGATGTTCACTAGTAACACTAGTTAGGGTTTGGGATTTATAATAAAACAACCAGGTTTATCAGTAAGTAGGACAACACTGAATGGCACGTCAGACCACCGCTGGTGCGATCTAATAATGAATAGATATAAACATTCAGTGCTCTGCTACGTATATTTTAAGTGTATACCACAGGTGTCATTTTTATGGAACGAATATCGGTTCAAAATGAAAATACAAGATGGCGCCGATGAAAATTTGACAACTGATAAAGACACCTATGACAAAATGTAGATACAATTCGAGCTACCATTTTGAAAATATAGAGCGTTTTTTTCGGAAACGGTGCGTCGTAGGACGATGTGTCTCAGAGCTTAAATGGTTTTATGGTCAAATTCAACCTGATACTTTAATAAAATAGGCAAATTTCCGAAAAATAACGATTTTTTTTTAAGTCCTCTCGCTATAGCGCCCCTAAGGCTACACTCTAACCCATACTTGCTACCAACCAACCACAAACCCACCATTAAACAACCAATCAACAGCTAGCGACCTTATTAACAGCTGCTTGACCCCACCCATCCAAATCCCGACATATGTATTTACAAATACTCTACAAACTACTAAAATGATACTTGATAATATCAAATACCGTATTTTCTGAAAAATAATGCACAAGGGATCAAAACGTGATCGTAAATCGGGACGCGAGAAAAAGAGACGTGGTGCTGCTCCGAAGTGCGCTAGCGCCATACTGACTATTACTGACCAATGTTCTCTCTTCTCTCGAGCATCTTATTTTATTGCGATTCAGAGTAATATAAAAAAATATTGTTATGTCTAATTATATTAAGGGACTTCAAATTAAGTCAAATTATACTTTAGAATCTGGTTCTTCACAGAATAGATTTTACTTTGATACGTTTTTTTTATTGAAATTACGGTTTGTTTAATCCACGAACAAATTGCGATAAAAAACTGAAAAATTGGCTTAAGTCTTTATTCTTTTTACTAATTAATGTCATTACTAATCGGGAATTCGAAACATTAATACCAAATAAAAATATATGTCTGATGCTCACGTATTTTTTATCTTATATATTGGAACCTCTAATGGACTTTGCGATTATTTTTTAATAAACGAGTTGTGGAAGACTGACCACAAAGAAACCAAATACTTTTTTTGGAAATGTGATACCGTAAAGTATAAAAGATAGGTCTATTTTTAATATATTTTTAACAATTTCGGAGTATTGCCTAAGATAATAAATTAGGCGACTGAAATTTTAGAAATTTGCGTAAAAGCGTTACAGTCCTCTTCTAGTACAAGAAATTTGAAGCTTATCAATATGGAGACGAAAGATGAAAACGAAGACTGATTGTCGCCATGATCAAATCACCCGCACCTAGAACGGCTTCTGCTGTTCAAACGACGCGACGCTGCTATACTTGGCCTGGCTATATTACAAAGGGCTTTATTATTTAACAATAGCGGATCAAAATTATCTTGTCCGAAATACATCTTAAAAAATAATAAATACTTCGAGTTCATACTAAAATCTATAGAAAAAGCATTTTTACTTGTTACAGGATTTCCTGGGCAACTATTAACGAATATTAAAAAATAACAAACAGCAGGACATGTCAAGTTGATCAATTACGAGTATAATAGTGACGCCCACCGTACTCATGGTTTTATGTCTTTATTTTTCCCCTCCACACACAATGTCTATATCTCTTTTTTTATCATTTTCCTTTCGCAGGTATGCTGGAAGAGATTTCATTAGAAATAAGCATCACCTTTGTACCTAATTTTCTGTTCCTTCTTCTTGTCTTTGTATTATGTGTGTGTACAAAAATTGTTAAACAAAATAAATAAATGGTTCAAAATCAGTCAGCTTTTCTCAAATTGTCATCAAAAAAGGAGCTCCTTTCATACATACCTAACCCACCTCCAGATTGATGATATATACAATAGTTTTGCAAGAAGCGTGCGCCAAACAGACAGACATCCTGGCAAACAGGTAAATTGTCTAATTATACGTAATGTATATTGCTAATCAACAAAACGTTTTATAATTGGGAGTTCAGTGACTTATATAACATTTTATGATAAACAGGCTGATTCTTTTTATTAACTTACTTTGTTCGTTTAATGTGTCCGGTTACCAGTAATCTAATTTGAAGTCTTTTACTTCCTGGCATCCAACTAAGCTGAAATTTGGAATACTTAACATTGGAAACTATACAATTTCAGGCATTATGTCTGATGTCTGATGAAGGAGCCGGAAGGTGGTTATAGAAACTCCTCAACCGAACTAGATAACACCAACTAGTTAGGGATCATTGGATATGTATTGGCTATATTACTCTAGTTTGTGCCCAGGGAGGGTCTAATGATGGAATTGCAAGGTTGTTCTCAACCAAACAGGACAGCATAATCGTATTATTATAACTTTAATATTTTTTAAAGCTTCTTTGTTAAGGATAAGGCTCATACTTTTAATAAATATTAAAAGTAGTTAAGGGTGTTTATGAGGTACCTACGCATACATTGTAGCGTTACGTATAGCTCAGTTGAACTATACGTTAGCCACGTTAATAAAATTAAAGGTAACTATAAATTAAAACTAAGAAAAGGATATAAATAACAAATTAAGGTCCGGCTTGACACGACGTGGGCAGCTAGGAAGATCCGGACTTCACACGACGTGGGCAGCTACGAAGATCCGGCTTCGCACGACGTGGGCAGGTATTTCTTAGCAGACAGTCAGGTTAGGCAGCTGGACGGACACGAAGGCGTGGAATGCCCGAGGTAGGCAGATGAGCTCGCAGATGAATCGCTTACTCGTGGATAAGCAGTAGGGTAGCCAACAGGACGAATGGGCTGGCACACTGTTAGATGGTCAAGGCTTGAACCAATTGTCAGGCTAACAGACAGTAGCACAGGTGCAAGAACAGGCAGATAGAAGTGTGGAGGTCGGGCTGTGGCTTAATATGCCGATCAAAAGAGCCCTTTAAACATGAAGTGGTGTCCGACAAGGTCAATGAAATTAAGGTTCCACACTCAATATATTTATATTTATTGCACTTCTAAGATTTTAATACATTCACATGCCGTATTTATTATAGTTTTTAAGAGTTTTAGATTCAATCGTATACTTCATAGTATTAACAGAAAAACGGACTACCAGCGTTCCATCCAGATTCAAGACTAAAAAAGTGACACCCGTTTTTCTTCGTTCCGACATGTCTTCTCAATTTTAAATTCAAATATGAATTAAGAAATCATGAACGAATAAAAACGGTTTACAGAGGCGCAGTCTGCCGCTGCCCTTATAATGAAAAATATAATGTACAACGAGCTTAATAAGCTATAGAGAATGGTATCTTATGTCTATGGTTTAAGAAAATAAAATAATGACAATGTCATGTCAGGTAAAAATGTCAAGAGTTAAAAATAATATAATTGTTTTGGATGTTAAAACAAATCTTATGATTTTCAGGTTTATACCAATGTAAATAATACATAAAAATGGAAAACATGAGATGATACAATTTCAAAAGTAACGGTGATGAAATTTGTAAAATATATTATAAAACGTAAGTAAACTAAAACATGTGGAATGAACACCACAACATATAGTACCTAAACTCAAAGCTATTAGGGTTCCGCCTTATAATTTTGCCATCCGCAGCTTAGCTCAGAGACTCTTAGTACTAGATAGCTATAATTTGACATAGATATTATATACCTATTAATCACGCCGACAAAGTGGTAAAATAAAAGAAAGAAATTTTTTTTTGTAGTGTACCTCCTGTACCTATATTTTTTCTCGTCTATCCCATGGTGTGGGATATCATTGGATAGGCCATTCAAAAATATTACGGACTGTCAAAACCTGAAATTTGCATAAAAAAAAAACTTGATATGGCTAATTTTTGTTAGAGTCAAGAGCCCTGCCAGTTAAATGTTTGCTTTGGGATATGTGACAAAATAGTGTATATAAAGAAAATGAGAGGAAAATTTCACAGCTAGGTAGACTTTACAAGTATACGAGTAATAGTCAACCAACTTATATAATGTACCTACTTGGACAAGTATAAAAATGTATATTGATGTATGGGGTTGGAGACAACAGTTTTCATCCAAGTTAATTTTGTCCCTTCGTTAGAGCAATGTTCGGTGTTTTCATTGATTATGAACGTTAGTAATGTCACCTATTTATTTTGGTGAATATAGCTGTCAAAGTCAAAGTCAAATATATTTATTTCAACTAGGCCAATAAGCGGCACTTTTGAACGTCAAACATTAAATCTAAATTAAAAATGTACAAGTAATAAAAATTGACTCTACCGTGCATTCGGAAAGTAGCTTGTTATGAAAAAGAACGCACAAGAAACTCCATACTTACTCTTTTTAAAAAGAAAATATGTTTTACAATGTTTATTTATGTACATACATGAATAAATTCATGTATGTGAGGACGATGCACCAAAAAATAGCACTACACACTATACTACCTACAGGTATAAAGTAATAAAAGCAGTAACAGGTAAATTCATTAATTTGATAAATAGGAACATGGTTCTCACATACTTACAAATATTGCAAACATAGGTAAAATACCTAATTCAACAACAAAATGTGTTATACGGAACCCTCCTTGCGCTAGTCAGAGTCGCTCTTGGGCGGTTTTTCACATTGGGTTAGGAAGAAACGATCCTTACTATTATTAATATACTGTTTCAATAGATTTTTAGTTTATTAAACGAATTTTATTCTGATAATATTTGAGTTATAATGGCGAAAATATATCAGCTTACAAATATATATTAGATAATGTTACAAGAATGATAATCTAAATTTTGGAAAAGTAGTAAGTTTTTGGAGAATTGGACCACATAGACATCACAAATAAAAAACAAATAAGAATTTATATTTTTGGTAATTTTAAATAAGTACCGACTAAGTTATATTTTATTCTATCATTCGAATCCTACTAACAATATAAGCGCAGGGTATAAACATAAAGAAGTAAGACACATTGTTTGGTTTTCTGTAACGAAAAACGAGTTTCGATTTTCCTTACATTCATTTTCTCATAAAGTACGCACTGCATATATATTTTATAGGACGGTATCGTACAGATGTCAGTTCAATTACAGAAAAAGTGATAAACGTATCTACACAAGTTAAAAAATACGCAGTATAAAACCCTCGTTTCAACGTAAGGGTTCACATTGTCGCGTCTGCTCCGAGACGCAAGCTGCATGTTATAACTACAACAATGTTTTCTAAAACTTCGTCAGTCTGTGTTATATTGTACTTATTATCTGAGTTTACATGTAAGTATTACGTTGTTAGCGCTTTGCTACAGCATCATTAAATAATTTTAACCGACTTTCCAAAAAGGAGGAGGTTCTATGTGCGACTTTATGTTTTTATGATATTTTTTGTGTATGTTCACCGATATCTCTTTCAATTGTAGACCGATATTTGTTTGAATATGTATGTTCCGAAATTGGTCCCATTTTAATTTGGTGAAGATCTGATGAAGGTCTTCGAAGATATTACAACAGAACTATTCAATAAATAACGGCAAATCTCTTGATATTGCTGCTATCGCATGTCTGTTTATTGTTTACACCATTTCATAACATAACAA
Organism: Anorthoa munda; assembly: GCA_945859665.1. NCBI lineage: Eukaryota > Metazoa > Arthropoda > Insecta > Lepidoptera > Noctuidae > Anorthoa > Anorthoa munda. Next base: position 30,922,937 of record OX243905.1, on the reverse strand, counting down.
CACGCAAGTACGCTCTAAAGGGGTAAGCAGACTGATATGTACAGTTCACCTTGGTACACTCTCATTTCACCGGTTATGTTCAAGTTTCATGGTATTCGGGTAATCTATTTTGGCATTATAGGTACCTTACTAAACAACTTTCCTATTAGGTAGGTAAAACTAAAAACTCAAAAATAAAAATAAACTTTTTTCCAAAAACATACTACCTACCGACATTAAAAAAAAAAACTAGAAGGTGAAAAATAACTTTATTTTTGGAAGTCAGTGTCCATAACGCAAAAAAAAATAAATTGAACTGCCAAAAAGAAAGAAAGAAAAGAAAGAAAAATTTTTTATTTGCGCCAGGCACGACGCATATCATAAAAATAACAAAAAAAAACTTAAACACAATCATTACAGAGTATGCGTCACAACTACGCAAAACGGTCATCGCTCAGCATAATGCTGGAGCGATAGCCGGTGTCGACTGGGAAAGTTATTTTTCAATTTCTAGTTTTTTTCTTTGGAAGTCGGTACTATTTTTTTTTTAAGTAAAGTAAAGTTTAAAGTTATTATTATTTTTTTTATTATTATGAGCCTGTTATGTCCCACTGCAGGGCAAAGGCCTCCCTTCCGTCTTTCCATTTTTCCCTGTCTCTTGCTACATCTGGCCAATCCCTCAGATAGACGTCTAATTCGTCACGCCATCTCTTTCTGGGCCTACCGCGTCGCCGGTTCCTGTTATTTGGAATCCAGTCAGTTATTACTTTTGCCCAATTCTGTGGCGACATGCGGCAGATGTGGCCTGCCCAATTCCACTTTAGTTTGGCGGCTGTTTTGCCTACGTCAGCGATTTGTGTTTTGGAGCGAAGTATACTGTTCCGAATTCGATCTATGATTTTGACTCCGAGAATACTTCGTTCCATCGCTCGCTGGCAGACCCCGAGCGCGGACTTTTGACGCTTCGTTAACGACCACGTTTGCGCTCCATAGGTGAGGGTAGGAAGGATACACATATCCATGAGTCTCCTTTTTAGGGAAAGTTAAGTAAAGTAAGTAAGTAATTAAAGTTAAGTAAAGTTTATTTTATTTGCAAAGATGTAGGTACATGACATAAGGTATAAAAAAACAATTGTGATACCTGTACAATTTACCAGATTAGGCATGGAAACATGAATTAAGTAAACGAGTAGATAATCAAAAAACTAGTCTCAAAATACAAAATTACGAATTACAGTTCAAAACGGATACAATTAAATAAATTGGTATGTCGTTAAATTGCATAACACATATTATGATTATATTAAATTAGAAATTTACATTCGAATATTTTTTTTTGTAAAAAAGTTTTTTATTAACTCGTATTTTGCTTTTTAATCTTGATTAATTTCGTTTCGTAGATGGAAAGCAGATTCAAGAATCGTTTCTGAAAGACTATACTTACATAGAAGCTGAAGAGAGTTACTACAAGTTCCACACAACACCAAAGAATTGGCGTGATGCTAAGCAAGTGTGTGCTCAGGAAGGTACCGGTTTGTTCTACCCAAAAAACAGCGATGAGGTTAACGCTTTAGTTTCGTTGTGGAAACTATACCAAAACAACACCCCACCTGAAGATACTTGGGTGTTTATTGGTATATCAGACGTAATCACTGAAGGAGTATATGAGACTATTGACGGTACGTGTGTAATTAGTTTTAGTGACAAACCTAAATAGATTGAGAAAAAGGCTTGTTACAACACTATCACTATAAAAACAAAGCAGTTAATTTGGCTGCTATAATGATGTTAAGATAACCACCACCCCGCATAGGCCAACATAGGCTAATAAAATATTTTATATGTTTCATTTTCTAGGTAAGGCAATTTCTAAAGTGTACAACAACTGGAATAAAGGTCAGCCGGACAATAGTGGCGATGAAGACTGTATACACCTGAATCAAGAAGGCTACATAAATGATATAAAATGTAATGCACAGTATAGCTTTATTTGCAAGAAGACCCTTCCGCCACTAAAGCAGAACTGTAGTTGTGTCATCCAGCAGTCCAAGCCAGGTATATTTTTATGGTTTTAGTATTTATATTATCTTGTCTTGTGGAGGAACCGAGAAAAGACTCGGATACTTTGTCCCATTGGGATCTTTTATGGTCCCCTAGGTAACCTACTCCTCCCCAATCTATATGGACCTATAGGAGATATGAGCCTATAGTCTTCTGGTCTTGGATATCCTACCCCTAGGAGACTCATTCGCTTACCATCCAGTACATCGCAGGTGCACATGAGGTCCTCCATGCGTTTCGTAAGTTCCCCACACAACTTGCACATGGGTGTCGCGGTTAGACCTATCTTCATTAGCATATCGTTCATGAGGTTCCAAAGTGGCCAGTATAGGCCCCAAGCAGGTAGAGGATTTGCCCCTGCTCATAGTCCAAATGCATTCCCGTGCTTTTTTTGGAATGTTCCAGACTGGTGTTAGACAGTCAATGTGTTTGTTGTCTGTTAGCTGCAAACTCCCTGAATGTCGCTTTTAAGAGACTCGTCTAAATGCCTACACACGGTTTTGAACACACAAAATCATTTGATGAGCCCTCTCTTGCCCGTTCATCTGCCATTTCGTTACCATGGATTCCGTTACCATGCCCAGGGACCACATCAGTCTTATTCTGTTATGCTTCCCAAGCCTGTTTAGGGTTTGGATATTAGTATTATCCAGAACAAGTTTGGAGTCCACTTTGTAGGATGCCATCGCTTTGATTGCAGCCTGACTGTCACTAAAAATATATATATGGATTTACCTCTGGTTCCTCTATCTATATTCTCTTGAGAACTGGTTATTATGGCATATGTTTCTGCTTAGAATACAAATGCCATCTTCTCTAAGCGTTTGCTACATTTGTAACCCTTTGCGTATATTCCCGCTCCTGTACCTGATTCCATTTTGGATCCATCAGTGTACCACACCAGACTATATTATTCTAGTGGATCAAGTCCCTTTGTCCAGTCCTTTATTGTTGGGATTTGGACCTTGAAAGAACTACCATTTTTACGCTGCAGGGGAAAGGAAGAGCGACCAACACTAATCCGACACCCCTCCTCCCCTGCTGCCCCACCGCGTCCGCCATCAGACGGTGGCGACCCCGTCCAGGCCGCGGCAGGTAGGGAGAGCGGCGCAACACAATACCGGCACTCCTCTCCCGCCGCGGCCTCCAACCCTCAACCGCGATATCGGACCTGGAACGCTCCATAAGACATCGCGGCCCGCCTCAGTTGCGCTAGTTGGCCGCTACGTCGCGCGTCGTCGGCTTAGTCGGCAAAAGCCCTGACGAGCGGCCCCTCCTCGGGTTCCTCTTCAATTCACCGTGGTGACCAAGCCACTGAGCCCCCCGCCTCGACAATGCGGGAACCCACCGCGGGTGATCAAGCGTCACACCTAGATACCTAACTTCGGCGGACCAGGGCAGCTTTATTCCGTTTTGGAAGGGCTCTCCTAGGTTTCCTAGTTGTTCCTTCGCCATGAATGGGATAATGACTGATTTAATAATAATAATGGTTTATTGCAGGCAAAACACCCATATACAAAAATAATTATCTAAGACTAGCTTCTGCCAGCGGCTTCGCCCGCGTGAATGTCGAAAATTATCCCGAGGGAACATATTAAAAGTATAATATGTAGATTTCTGACTATAATCTATCTCTGTGCCAAATTTCATCCAGATCCGTCCAGCCGTTTGAGCGTGAAGAAGTAACAAACATACACACTCACAGACTTTCGCCTTTATAATATTAGTGACATTGGCTTGGATTGATAGAGATATATGGTTCTTTGTACACCATTCCTCTGTCATCCTCAGTGCTTGTTATAACAGTCCAGAGAGTATGTTTGGGAGTTTAGCAATAACCATTATATCTTTGTCATCTGCATAGCCTACTGTGTAGAATAGTCCGGTATTGAGTTGGGTAAGTCTTGTAGCGAGTCTACTACCAAGCACCACAATAAAGGTGACAGCACTCCCTCGGACAACCTCTTGTTGTTTTTGCGCTGAATCTGTCTCCCATCAGTTCCGATCTGACTATTCTGCTTTTTAGCATACAATCAATCCAGTTGCATGTGGTATCAACGATGCCATGTTCCTTTGCAGCAATACGTAAGGACTCAAATGTTGTCTTGTCGAAGGCCCTCTATGTCGGGGCACAAATCTCTTGTCCCTCTAGCGCAGCCTCGGGTCGACGCACAAAATAGTGCAATGCTGTTTCCTCAGATTTGCTGGGGCTGTAGGCACACTACAATTTATGAAGAGGGAATGAAATAAAGAAAGAAAATTGTTTATTTGCGCCAGGCACGACGCATACCATAAAAAAAACTTAAATAAAACAACACACAAAACAACACAACACAACTACGTAAAACGGTCGTCGCCTCGTGTGCGAGACAGAGTCATAGCGCTGGTTTTCAACGATAGCCGGTGTCGACTGGGTGACTCCAAACCAATGAAACCAGAAACTGTCTACCAGTTTTTCTAGAGCTTTTAAAAGAAAGTATGATAGACTGATAGGCCTGTAAGCTTTAGCTTCTTCGTTAGTCGGTCAACCAGTCTTCGGTATAAAGGTAACTTTGACCTCCCTCCATACCTTGGGTATTTACCCAAAGGCAAAGCAGGCTCTGTAGAGCTTACTCAAACTGGGTATCAAAACAGAGGCCCTAGCTATAACGGTTAATGGGACATAGCTATAATGGTTAATGGTTAATTCCCGAACATTATTCTGGATTATTACAACAGGCATTGAGGATGACAGAGGAATGGTGTACAAAGAACCACCTCTCTATCAAATCAAGCAAAGCAGTCATTATCCCATTCACGACGAAGAGACAATTACTAGGAAACCTAGGAGAGCCCTTTCTCAATAGAATAAAGCTGCACTGGTCGCCATCACAAACTGCACCTAGGAAAGTAATCTGTAGGATAAAAACTGGCCAAGCGCGAGTCCGACTCGCGCACGTAAGGTTCCGTACCATTATCGCAAAAAACGGCAAGATAATCACGTTTGTTGTATGGGAACCCTACTTAAATATTTATTTTATACTGTTTTTAGTATTTTTTGTTATAGCGGCAACAGAAATACATCATCTGTGAAAATTAGAACTGCCGAACTATCACGGTTCATGAGATACAGCCTGGTGACAGACGGACAGACAGACAGACAGATGGACCGGAGAGTCTTAGTAATAGAGTCCCGTTTTTACCCTATTGGTACGGAACCCTAAAAAAGAAATCACGCGAACGAAGTCGCGGTTGGAGTGCTTGTCCTGCACACATGAATAATTAATTTATTCTTGTATGTTTAGCCAAAAAAAAATGTCGTATGTTTATTTACAAATTTTTACTGGATTTGTGTGTAGCAATTATCAAGAAAACTTGCGGCAAAATGCATGCGGTCATGTAAGTTTTCTGACTGCTCAAAGGAAATTGAATGGTTGAACGATATTAAACTAGAGTTTACAATCGGATTAGTCCATACAAGCCAGCCCACGGAAGGTAAAAACTTTATCATTAAAAGTTTATTTATATGTTTCTTTAGTTCTAGCTCGAAAACACCTCTAATGACTTCGGTAACCTTCGGGATATTCCAACACTATCGGCATAATCGCTATATTTATTTGTAAAAATAGGTATTTCCTGCATTTAATACAACTAATTACGGATTAGTTGCGATATATAATGCTCATTATTTTAGATGTAAATGTAATAAAAATAACAGTGATACGACGCACTTTATAAGCAACCGTGTACAAAGCACGAAGCATTGTTGCACTTGCTACGAGAGTCAAGGAGCATGTTGTGTAGTTATAACAATGTTTTCTAAAACTTTGTTACCCTTTCTGGGAGTGTACTTTTTATCTGCCTGCTCACGTGAGAATCGTACCATAAAGGGACCCTTCATTGTTGCCTGCAAAAGTTAAGATTTTTTGCAAATAACCAACGGCAAAGTTAAGTTAGTGCCTCAATCCAGTTTAACTTATCGTTATAGCAATATTCGGTGCATAAATAGTTTTATGGACTTCAGTAATTTTACATAATTACTTTGGTGAATGTAGCTGTTTTTACGGAATCCTCGATACCCGAATCCGACTCACACTTGGCCCGTTTTTACGGTTCCAAAGTCAACGAGGAACCCTTATAGTTTCGCTATGTCTGTCTGTCCGTCCGCAGCTTAGCTCAGACACTCTTAATACTAGAAAGCTATAATTTGGTATGGATATCATCATCATCATATCAGCCGAAAGACGTCCACTGCTGGACATAGGCCTCCCCCAAGCGTCGCCACATTGACCGGTCCCGTGCGTCTCGCAACCAGCGGATCCCCGCAACCTTCACCAGGTCATCGGTCCACCTAGTGGGAGGCCTTCCAACGCAACGTCTTCCGGTTCGCGGTCGCCACTCCAGAACCTTTCTGCCCCATCGGCCATCCGTTCTGCGAGCAATGTGCCCTGCCCACTGCCACTTGAGTTTGGCAATTCTTCGGGCTATGTCGGTAACCCTGGTTCTCTTGCGGATCTCTAGATTTCTGATTCGATCACGCAAGGAAACTCCGAGCATAGCCCTCTCCATTGCCCTTTGAGTGACTGTAAGCTTTCTGATGAGGCCCATTGTAAGCGACCACGTCTCAGAGCCATATGTCATCACTGGCAACACACACTGGTCATAGACTTTCGTCTTGAGACACTGTGGTAAGTTGGACGAGAAGATACCGCGCAACTTCCCGAACGCTGCTCAGCCGAGTCGGATTCGACGGTTGACCTCTTTCTCGAAGTTGGCCCTACCCAATTGGATCGTTTGTCCAAGGTAGACATAGTCGCCCACAACTTCGAGTGTAGAGTCTCCGACCTTGATAGGAGTGGGTGTAACATGGGCATTCAACATCACCTTGGTTTTGTCCATGTTCATCCTAAGACCCACTCTTTCGGAAGCTCTACTGAGATCATCGAGCATTGTACTGAGGTCCTCCATGGTCTCAGCCATAACCACTATATCGTCGGCAAACCGAAGGTGAGTGATGTACTCGCCATTGACGTTGATGCCTAGCCCTCTCCAGTCCAGAACCTTGAAGACATCCTCCAGTGCAGCAGTAAACAGTTTCGGAGATATGACGTCTCCTTGTCTCACACCTCGCTGCAGAAGGACTGGTTCCGAAGTCTGATCCTGAAGTCGAACTGACATAGTGGCGTTTTTGTATAAACACTTCAACACTTCGATGTACCGGTAGTCAATTTGGCACCGTTGGAGAGACTGCAATACAGCCCAAGTCTCGATCGAATCGAAGGCTTTCTCGTAGTCCACAAACGCTAAACAGAGAGGCAGGTTGTACTCTTCGGTCTTCTGTATAACCTGGCGCAGCGTATGTATGTGGTCTACGGTGCTGAAGCCCTTACGGAATCCGGCTTGTTCGGGAGGCTGGAAATCGTCAAACCTGCGCGCGAGACGATTCGTGATGACTCTTGAAAACAGCTTGTAGACATGGCTAAGAAGTGTGATGGGCCTATAGTTCTTCAGCCGGGCATTGTCGCCCTTCTTGAAGAAGAGTACCACCACACCCCTGCACCATGCCTGTGGCGTTTTGCCCTCGAATATGACGTAATCAAACAGCTTCTGAAGGGTCTTAAGAACCGGTTTTCCACCCGCCTTCAGGAGTTCAGCCGTGATTCCGTCGTCACCCGGTGCCTTGTTGTTCTTAAGCTGTTTCAGAGCCATCCTAATCTCATACAGGCTGACGTCCGGAATGTCTTCGGTATAGTGTCGGGTCAATCTAGCTCTAGGGTCATTCGCTAGATTCGCGACGGGTTTACTGGTTGACGTGTACAGCTGCCCATAGAATCTCTCGATCTCCCTCAGAAGCTCTGGTTTGGCGGAAACGATCCTGCCATCATCGGTCTTCAGTTTCGTGAGCTGGCTCTGCCCAATAGACAGATCTCTTGCAAAGACCTTGGAGCCTTTATTCCGCTCAATCGCGTCTTTAATACGCTCAGTATTAAAGCGGCGGAGGTCGCTTTTCAAGGATTTTGAGATCCGTCTATTTAGCTGCCGGTATTTCAACGCATCGTCTGAAGACTGCAGGATCATCTCACGCCTCTCCTTCATTAGCTTGAGAGTAGGATCAGAGAGCTTTTTGTTCCTATTTGTACGGCGGGTCTTGAAAAACTTAGACCCGACCGTATGGACAGCTTCCACGAACCCGTCATTGTATTCGTCCACTGAGCTCCCTAGGCACTCGAAACGATTCTGGAGTTCGAGCTGAAAGCTCTCGGGGTTTTGGACCTGGATCTGTGCTGGACGGAGCGTGGACTTCATCAGTCGAGACCTTTCAAGCTTGACATGAATGTCCAATGTGCCTCTTACCATGCGGTGATCGCTCCCGGTTTTCACCGAATTGATCACAGAGACATCATTGAACATTTGCTTCTTGGTTGACATGATGAAGTCGATCTCGTTTTTAGTTGCACCATCGGGGCTTTGCCAGGTCCACTTCCCGTGCTCACGCTTTTTGAAGAAGGAGTTCATCATGTAGAGGCCCTCCTTCTCCATAAAACTGGCCAGTAGGTGACCCCGGTGGTTCCGACGTCCAACTCCAAATTGCCCCACTTGCAGCTCATCCTCGTCTCGTTTGCCCAGTTTCGCGTTGAAGTCCCCCATGACAACGGTGAAGTGAGTTTTGAAACCATGCATGGCTGTAGAGATATCCTCATACATGGCCTCTACCTCGTCGTCGGAGTGTGCCGAGGTTGGGGCGTAGACCTGTATGACCTTCAGCGAATATCTTGCGGATATTCTGAGTATAAGGTACGCCACCCTGGTCGACACACTCTCGATCTTCACCACGTTGTTCACAAGGGACTTGTGGACGATAAACCCGACACCACCTTGGGACTACCGGTCACCCTCTCGGAAATAGAGCAGGTTACCGGATTTGAGGATTATCGAGTCCTCTCCCTCTCTTCGGACTTCAGATAACCCTATAATACTCCATCGTAACCTGCTCAATTCCGCCTCGAGTTCGGTTATCTTCTCGTCGGTCCGGAGTGTTCGCGTGTTATAAGTTGCCAGGTCCAGTCGTCGGTGTTTATTGGGGTAGCCGGGTCCACTCCGGGGATTCTTCGCACCCCTTGCCACGCCATCGCCTCGACCGCTACCGTAGCCGAGGGTAGACGGGCTGCCGGGCACTCGGGGCCGTTTCTTATGTGTGCTATTCATTTGGTTTGGGGGGGTTTGCCATAATCGCCACGCTTGGCAGGCGGGTTGGCGATCGCAGTTAGTTGTTAAAGTGCTCAGAGAACGCTGCTGCCCATTCTCTGGTGTGTCCCTTAGTCGCCTCTTACGACACCCACGGGAAGATATGGGATGGTGAAATTCTTTACGTCCGTCACCACACGGCACGGCGGTATGGATATATCACTATAATATTATAAAGGCAAAGGTTTGTGGGTGTGTGAGTGTGTGTGTGTTTGTATGTTTGTAACTTCTTCACGCTCAAACGGCTGGACTGAAATTTGGCACAGATATAGATTATAGTCTGTAATAGCACATAGGATACTTTTTATCCCGGGAATATGTTTCCTTGGGATAATTTTCGACATTCACGCGGGCGAAGCCGCTGGCAAAAGCTAGTATATTAATAATTCCGACAAATTGGTCAAATAAAATAAAGAAAAAAAATATTTTTCTTTACCTACCTATAGACGTAAAGTGTGGATGTTTTTTTTTCTCGTCTATCCCATGGTGTGGGGTATCAGGCCATTCAAAAATATTACGGGCCTGTTAAAAGCATTTTTCTGAAATTTGGCTTTTTTTTTTTTTTTTTTTTTTTTTTTTTCTGCGGGGCGTCTCACAGCTCAGTCAGAATGACTGGTAGCTGCTTAACCGGACTTTCCTACGGAGACTAAGCTATATAGCCTCCAGCTAGGCAAAAAATTACTAAACCTAAGCGACAACGCTGAGGGCTGAGGAATAAGCCTACGTGGAGAAGAACGGACAAGAAACTCCATTTCATATCTAATAAATTAACTAATGCTCAGCTACGCGGGCTGGCAAGATTTTAATTGAAGGGATACGCGACGAGCCTCGGCGGCGAGGACTGACGAATCGGTTTGTATTTCTACGTTTGTATATTCTACTCCCTAGGCTCTTAAGGAGCAGAGTAGAGATCGTGAGGGGTCAGAGGTGAGCCTCAATTGGCGAAACTTGGTTAGAAACGGTGTAGGTGCGACTTAAATGCGCACCCATTGACCGTTTCTATAAACGAGGCTGTCCTGTCGGCTTTGAGCGGGCATGGGGGCTATGGGTGCCTGAGGGGCCGGAATGGGATGATCCATCAAGCCTGGAAGCTGTTGGACGGTCTGGGGAGCCACATTTTGTTGGTTGAGCTTGCCCCATGGCGAAGCCCTCTGAGGGGCTAGCCGGGGAGGGGGTTTAGTCGAGGGAGCTTGGCGTGCTTGACGCTCAGCATGGATTTTGGCCAATCTAGGCGCAACTTTGGGGGCTTTAGGACAACCCTTGTAGTTTGCCGTGTGACCGACTTGGTCACATAGCACGCAGCTGGGAGGCTCCGTGCATTCGGCAGGGTTTTTGGGACGGGTGCACTCTTTTGTGCCGTGATCCCCTCGGCACTTAACGCACCTGGGGCGGACAAAACAGTGTTTTTGGCTATGGCCATATTGTTGGCAGTTGTGACACTGACCAACGACAAAGGGACGGTAAGGTTTCTCTATGGAGAACCCTGAAAGGGAGCATAGGGTTTTGATTTTGAAGATAGGGTTATAGGACTCGGCAGGGTCGCACTCGACCATAACCATGTCGTATTCCTGTCCACCTCTAGCTTTACGCATGCGGTGGACGGCATTGACAGGGACTTTTTGTGCGGCGAGATCCGCATAAATATCGTCAACGAGGATTTCCTTCGGAATGCGCCGGATAACCACACGGGTGGGCGCTTCCGATGGGAGAGAATAAGTATGGAACTCTATCCTCAAGGTTTTTAGGAGCCTGGTAAGGTTCCTGAAATCAGTAGGGGTCGGGAGTAGGATTTTAATGCCCACCTGGCAAGCGGTGGCACTAAGAAATTTGATTTTGCGTTCATCGCAAATTTTAGAAACTTCTGTCCACTTGGCCTTATCGTGGAGGAAGATAGGAGGGCATTTCTGCTTCTTGGGAATAGCAGCAGGACTGGGGTCGCGGCTCGACATTGGGGAAGCGTCGGCCTGAGTTAGGGGACTACGGGAGCGACTCCTGGGGGCTGGGGAGCGATCTGAGCTGCCACTACTAGTAACCAAAGTTACTAGTAGCGACACCTTTGGAGCGGCGTGCGAAGACGCGACGACCGCAGTGACGTCACGCAGAGGGGCGCGACGAGACGGAGAGTGGGGGCGCCGGAGAGCGCGGTGGGGCGACGAGCAGCGAGACGTCCGCACGGAGCGACGGCTGGCGAGCTACCCTGAAATTTGGCTTTAAATTGCAAATTTTAAGTGGCAAGTGTCCCTCCCTCTCCTACCAGCGAAATGGTTGCTTTTGGCTACGAGAAAAAAATCACGACACTTGTATATATAACGAAATTAAAAGGAAAACTATCACAGCTAAGTAGGCTTTACAAGTTTACGAGTAATAGTCGACCAACTTATAAAATATACTTAAAACAGTACACATTTTGTACAAATGCCCCCGTTTTTAGACGTTGTGAGCCACTGAAACCGTTTGAATGTTCGTGTAACAACAAAAAACCCTCTTCTTACTCCGCATTATTACGCAACTACGGAACCCTATTACTGCGCGTGGCCCAACACGCACTTGGCCGGTTTTTGTTTTTATATAATCTTATATTTATGTATTATGTACTTCATTTCTCAGATGGAGATAAATCTAAAAAGTTTTTCCTGTACGACTACACTTATATTGAAGCTGTAGAGAGTTTCTATAAGATGCATACAGCTCCATGGACATGGGCAGAGGCCAAGCAAGTGTGTGCTCAAGAAGGAGCCATTTTCTGGTACCCCGAAAACGACGAGGAGCTACGTGCAGTTAAATCGTTTTGGCAGACCACTGAGCCTAATATACCGTGGGTGTATGTGGGACTAACAGATGTACAAACAAAAGGAGCTTTTAAGACCGTTGACGGTATGTATGTTGATCATTTACTACCACAAAATAATTAGCAATGTGTCAAATATCCGTTTCTGTATCTATAACTTTACCATTCGGTGAAAAACTTGACTGGCGCAGCCGGTAGGATCGCCGAAAATAAGCTGCGCCGTCCTTCGCGTTTATCGGAATAAAACTTTTTCGTGATACGCGTTCGGGTGGCCTTGAAGGCAGCTGTGGTGATTCTACGAACCAAACAAATTTGTCAAGGCGGAGCTGAAAATGAGAAAGGCGAGCTGGTGAGTCCAAATTTTCACCTTCCTTTCCCATTTACTTTTTGTTATCTCGCGATTAGAAGTCTCGCGTTATAACGTTATCTGGTTTTGCATAAAATCTGTAAGACTAGTTTAGTAATAGGTCAAAGTTATTTAAAGTGATATTACAAACGAAATATTGTTAATGAATTAAAAAATATATTTTATTCAGATAAATTGTTTAAAGTTCTATCTGATTAAAGATTACTATTTTATATATAAGAATTAATTTTTGTTAGGAAGTGTTTAAATACTTTTTGCTTTTGTACTTTATATTATTTTTGTGTGTTAATTAATATTGTTAAAAATGGAAGATCAAGTAAAAATTGTTATGATTCCAAATGAAATGATTAAAATAATGCCGCTTTTTGACGGCGTAAGCGCCATTTAAATCTTTTTATACGTAAAAGTGAATATATTATAAATAAATACAGGGGAAGTGACGAGCAAAACTTGTATGTAATGCATACCATAACGAGTAGATTAGCGGGGAATGCAGCCGCGCTTATCAGTGAGCGCGAGGATATTGTTACATGGGAAGAGTTTAAGGAGTTATTAATACAACATTTTGGAGACCCACGAAGTGAAGAATGTTTAGCTATTGAATTGGAAACCATGCGTATAAAAAATGGTGAATCATTTTTGGATTTTTGCAACCGTATTCAATCAGTGCGTAGTATTTTAATATCAAAAGTTAATAGATTATCGAGTAGTATGCGTGAAAGTAAAATAACTATTTATAATAATACGTCATTAAACGTGTTCCTTTATAATCTACCGGAAAATATGGTGCGTATTGTGAGATTAAAATCGCCCTCCACTTTGGAACAGGCTTTATCTTTCGTGTTAGAAGAGGTAAATTTCCATGACCAATATAATGCCCGAAATAAAACACTGCTGACGTCCTCCAGTAAACATGCTATTCCAAATAATACACAAACGTTTAAATTCGGCACAAATAATTATAATAAGCCTATTAATAATGATACACCTATTTTTACACAACCCAAATTATATTTAGGTAACCTCCAAGGTCAACAATTTGGGACGCGTACTCCACAATTTGGATTTCAAGGCCAAACATTTGGTTATCGCCCACAATAATTTGGGATGCGTCCGCAACAATTTGGGATGCGTCCGCAACAGTTTGGGATGCGTCCGCAACAATTTGGCATGCGCCCCCAACAGTTTGGGATGAGCCCTCAACAATTTGGAAATCAACAGCAAATAAATAATAAATCCTTACAGCCATTTGGCAACCAGAACCAATCGTTCAATAAACCTTCACAGTCGTTCGGTATTCAGCAACCTAAACTTCAATCTAGTGACGTCACAATGCGTACGGCGCCTCCGGCCCAGGTCTATATAAAAGGATTTAAATTAAATGAGCTTGACCTTGATCATTACGATGATAGTCAGTTTCCCTGCGATTACCAATGCAACGATGAATATTATCACGATTATTACCCTTTTACTGAAAATGAAGATGATAATTATATGGAAGAAGTTAACAAAAAGGTTTCAACGGAAAATAATGAGGATTTTCCATCAATAGCCTCGGAAAACATAAGGAAATGATACAATTAAATTGCGATACATGCCTTAAATTGCCATACATATATATACCCGAAATTGATGCCAAATTTATGATAGATACGGACAGTACTAAATCATTTATAAACCCGGAAAAGTCATATGACTATTTTTACGATTATATTTATTATGATCCATTTGAAGTTAGAAGTACTCACGGTACAACCCAACACGAAGAAGTACTTGCCATGCCAGCATTGCCGATTTTTAATGTTAATGATACTCACAAATTTCATATCTATGAAGTCGACCCTAGCTTCGATGGTTTACTAGGTAATGATATTTTACATAGTGTAGAGGCACTAATAGATTTGAAAAACGAGGTCTTTAAAACTAAAACTACGGTGATACCAATTATGCGCGACAAGAATAAACATATAATAGAGTTGGCACCTCGATCAGAACAAAGAGTTAAAATACCTTCAAATTATCATTCTGGTAATGCTTTAGTGGATTTCAGGGAATTTACGGAAGGTGTGCGTATGCCCAGCGCTTTAGTTAAATGCAAGGACGGTTACTTTACTTCCATAATTCAAAATACCCTTGACAAACCAATTAAATTAGCCGTTACTAAACCAATCGAAGTAGAACCGTATGAAAATAATATAAAAGATTGTGAAACTGAAAATATTGAAATAGAAAAAATATTAACAGATAACTTACAAAAGCTTCGTTTGAATCACATGTCAGCCGCCGAAGAAAGTAAAGCCATTAGTACATTATGTTTAGAATATAAAGATATATTCTATTGTGATGGCATTCCATTAAGTTTCACGAACCAAGTCAAACATTGTATTAGGACAAAAAATTAAGATCGTATTTACGTCAAACCATACAGACAACCCCCTAGTCAGTCGCAAGAAATAAGAAATCAAATCGAGAAGTTACTTACAGAAAATGTAATTCAGGAATCTCATTCACCTTGGTCAGCCCCAGTTCATTTAGTTCCAAAAAAGAAAGATGCATCAGGAGTAATAAAATATAGAATGGTAATTGACTACAGACGGTTAAACGAGATAACGGTTGACGATAGATACCCACTTCCCAATATCACTGATCTGTTTGATAAATTAGGTAAAAGCACATACTTTACGACATTAGATCTAGCAAGCGGTTACCATCAAATTGAGATTAACGAACATGATAGAGAGAAAACAGCATTCAGCACTGAAAACGGACACTTTGAATTCTTAAGAATGCCGTTTGGTCTTAAAACCGCTCCAGCGACCTTCCAGCGAGCAATGGACAATGTTCTAAGAGGGTTGCATGGAATCCATTGCCTGGTATATTTGGATGACATTATAATCTTTTCAAATTCACTTGCAGAACATATCCAGAAGTTAAGAGCAGTTTTTAATTGTTTGAAGTCAAATAACCTTAAAATTCAACTAGATAAGTCCGAATTTCTCCGGAAAGAAGTCCTATACTTAGGTCATGTTATAACTGAGGATGGCTTTAAACCCAACGATGATAAGATTAAAGCAGTTCTTAACTATCCACTACCAAAAACCGTGACAGAAATTAAAAGATTTTTGGGCTTGATAGGCTATTACAGACGTTTTATTAAGGATTTTGCGAAAGTAACACAACCATTAACTAATTGCTTAAAGAAAAAGAACAAAATTATTATAAATCAAGCGTACATAGATTCTTTTCAAAAATGTAAAGCATATGCGTATGTGTAGCTTCTTACTAACGCACCTTTACTTCAATATCCCGATCCCGATAAGCCTTATATCCTAACCACAGATGCTTCATCAAATGCCTTAGGGGCAGTACTATCGCAAGGCGTCGTAGGGTCTGATAAACCAATAGCTTACGCCAGTAGAACGTTAAGTGATACAGAGACCAGATACAGTACTATAGAACGTGAACTTTTAGCGATCATTTGGGCGGTAAAACACTTTCGGGCCTAGTTAGCCTGGACGATGCTTGTAAGGTTAACGTTGGGCACATACATCTACAAAATTACAAATTTTCTCTTACACACCTGAATTATCCAATAACTCCAGTGCATATGAAAGGTATAAATCTAGATGAGCTGAAAGAATTAGCTCAAGTGGTGAAAATGAGCAAAGTGAAATACGGTGAAAATGATAGTGCGGTTGACACGAAAAATATTAGTTTAGGTACGGTAATTCTATATGTAATTACAGAACTGTTCTCCGACTGTAAAGTACTTACGGTTCGTCAGCTTTATGTGCTAAAATCCACTCTTAGAAAGCACGCCGACCTTCCACCCCCTATTCCAAATAAACGCACGTATCTTCCACCAAGTATCCAACACAAGACATCCTTCGCTAAACATCAATATTATATTCTAAGTACTCATATTTATATAAACATTAACAAACACCTGAATATTATAAATCTAAACTCACATGCACTAAAGTCTAAATTAACAGAATGGTTGCTACTTAAGGATTACTCTTACACGGAGTCTTTACTTACCTATCTTGTGTAAAACACCCACACGCACACCTACTTACCATCACCACTCGCACACACGCACATCACTCATACACACAAACGCACGACACTCATACACACAAACACACAACACACATATACATACAATTTTAGTTTTTGTATTCCATACAGTAGAATGACACAGTCCACTTAAGATAAGTTTTTGTTGATCATTATAAACCTTGACCGTAAACTAAACTACCTCTTAAAATACAGGCATACCCTAGTTTAAGAGGTAGAATATTATTTCTTGTACAGAATTTTCAGCAAAAACAAAAAAAAAAAAAAATATTCTAAACTATAAGCTTATGTTTTATACCAAATAGCAAATAGCAACTGTATTTTGGATCTCTGTATGTTTTTGGATAAATAAAGATATATTATTTATTATATTATTATTATTATTATAATTCTGCCTTTAGGATTTATGATCTTTCTTGTTTCTAGATATAAAATCATATTGTTAAACTGTCTGCGAAATCATCAGAATCCTAACAATACTGATAATTTCGTTCTTGAGGAGGGAGGAGTTATGCAACCTGAACCGCAGCGAGTGATCACTGTGAGAGCATGAAATGCACGATTGCAGTTTAGGGTGGCCCTTCCAGAAAGTTCCATGCATTTCTGTTAATTTAGCATTTTAAGTAGCAGTAAGTCGTAACATGTAACCGATAGGATTAGATTCAATACACTAGAGCATCCGCTTCTGCTCACACGTATTCGTATTCTTTTATTTTAACTTATAACGCTCCCAAAAACTTGACTACCTACTTCTACTTCTGTGAATTAATTTTGTTTTCGATCCAGTTATCAAAACAAGTTCCTCATGTCTTATAATAATTTAGACACTTAGGAAGAAACCTTTTACAAGAAAAAGTGTATTAAATTGCTCTACAGGTAGGTGTAAACCCGGAAAGGAGCGAAAAAATTTCATCAAAAGTCGGCTTTAAAAATTAAAATATTATTATGTAATGTCATATTTTGAAGTTGCGAACTGCGTGTATGAAAGATACACGCAGTTTGATATTCCGTATGTCTAGACCTTTTTCTCAAGCATACAAGTAGGTATCAAATTGCAATTAATATCATAAACTCACGTCTGCAATCCCTTGGAGTTGTGAAAAATAAAACTTCTAAATCAAAGCAATTAAAACATACGGGCGTTTATATCGCATGTTTAACTAATCTTTTATATCGCATGTTTAACTAATCGTTTATATCGCATGTTTAACTAATCTTTTATATCGCATGTTTAACTAATCGTTTATATCGCATGTTTAACTAATCGTTTATATCGCATGTTTAACTAATCGTTTATTTCGCATGTTAGACTAATCGTTTATATCGCATGTTTAACTAATCGTTTATATCGCATGTTTAACTAATCGTTTATATCGCATGTTAGACTAATCGTGAGAGAATCAAAACGTATAGAGTTTTTCTCATTGATTTAGAATCATGAAATTTGGCAAGAAGTAAATGTCTTATAGAAAAAAAAACGCCAAAATACCGTAAAATAGTAGCCGCATGAAAAAATATCTAGTAAACTGACCGCGACCTATGTCGATGTATGAGTTACATAAAAACACTTTTCCAACGGCAATGTTATTTTTGTCTCTCAATCCAGTTTACTTTTTCGTAAAAGCAATGATCGGTGCTTTCATTATTTATTTTGTCAACTTTATTTTGGCGAATATAGCTGTTTTTACGGAACCCTCGATCAGCGAGTCCGACTCTAACTTGCCGGGTGTTTTATTTTCGATTGAGGTACCGGACGGAATCCTAAAAATCATCCTTATCCCATATATGCCCAGAACTACATTGGGATTCCGATTTTGGTTATTTTCAGATATGTTTATGTTGATAAACCACTATAATGATATTGACTAATTTTAGTAAAAAATATTTTTGTTTATTAGGTATTTTAGAGGTGTTCGAAAACGAAACACGGGGCAAATATCCTACATTCGTTATAGGTAATTAAAACAAATAAGTCATAATAAGTTTATTTGTTATTTATTTTATTTTAACATGAAGTTATTGTAAAAAATTAAGAATGAAAGGCAGAGAAACATTTAAAATGCAAATTGACTTCAAATTTTTGACAAAAAGTGACTGTTAGGCTTTTGCAATAGGCACATCGCAGCCGACTAGGTGCCTTGCCGATCATGTGCTCGGCGTTATGCTTTCGTACTTACGGGTCGGCGTATAAGCAATATCCTAAGCGCAAGTCTGCAATCCACGTTTTGAAGCTAAATCTAATAGACTTTCGCCTGATATGCTGCTTACAACCGTGTCTACTATAGTAAGGTATCATTGATTCATCTATGCTGATGTCCTTTTCGATCACAGCATATTGCAGAAACTTCCTATTTAGTAAATCAAAAAGAGGCAGGACTTTAGTCATTTAGTCATTAGGGCAAAGGTTGGTGTTACAGCCACATGGAACTGTCGAAGAATTTTTTCGTATCGTTTTCTCCGCATGAATTTCGCCACCAAGATATTGTATGTATCTTCATTACTTTCCCAATACATCCGACGTCGCGGCAGTGGAGAATATACAGTCAATATCAAAATGCCAATGAAACAATAAATGTCACTATCACTGGGTTTCCTTATTGTACTGCATAAATAACGGAGTGACGAACAATGTGCATGATAACTTCGTGGCTAAAAAAAAATTCAAAGAAATCAACTGGTTCTGAAGCATCGGATAAGGTAATTACTGATCTTGGGAAAGGTGCGATTCACTCATCATGATGTTGGGTTAAGTCTCATCATTCTCGAGCTGTCTTAGGCGGTGGAGTTGGAGGTGGAGGTGGCGGTGGAGTGTGCAGCGTAGGTTGAAGTGGAAGATTATCTATAGATCGCGATGGCCGGCCTCGCTTACGGGTTGATAAAGGCTGTGACTGCTTGAAGTGCTTGGGTGTACAACTTCTTCTTCAGTCTCGCTGTCATCACTGATATTTTTTCCACTTAGTATCAGTTCAGCTGGTGCCGACAGTTGACGACGTGGCAAATTTTCAAAACTTACATTTGTTTCGTCCCCCGAGTCAGAATCCGACACAATTCCATTACCTGGAGGGTCGATATATATGTCATCTAGTGTCACTTCATCATCTGAAGCTAAATCATTTATGAAATCAATGATTTCATTTGTCGTTAACCGTGTGTTCACCCTACAACCAAAAAATCTGATTTAGTACAAGCCTCGCCTGTATATTTGCCCGACGTATCGTTTTCGAAACACGAAAGTTATAAGGACAGTGTGGGTATCTATAAATTATTATTTACTCATTCTAAATACACGAATAAGTACATAATTTAACCAAATTTACTACAAACCTTTGATAAGTACAAATCTTTACTCAATTAAACAGTTACTTACTTTTTTCTGGCAGACAACATGATTCTTGCGCGATGTAAAACACGACACAACTTGCACTGTTTACTATTTGAATCAAATGTCAACGCTGCTCAAAAATCTTTGTTGCAAGTAGAACCTACTTACGTAGTCTTGCGATAGATGGCTTTGTTTTACATTTTACAGCGCTAACAAACGATTTACGATGCTTTTATGAAAGTACTACCTCTTGTTTCGTTTTCGAATCACTAGGCACATATGGGATAATTCTATTTTTCTAGGGAAATCTATCTCTGAAGTGTATCACAAGTGGATGCCTGGTCAGCCGGACAACTCCGGTGGTAACCAGGACTGTGTGTACATATACATAGATAACAACGACTTGGATGATTGGAAATGTGACGGTAGATATTTTTTCATATGCAAGAAGACTCTTCAGTCACTACAGTCAATCTATCACTGCAATATTTCTTATCCAGGTAATAAAAATTATAAGACTTTAAAAACCTTCTTAGTAAAAAAAAAAAAAACCTATTGTTAATTAAGTATTTTATATTCCCAATCATTTGTTAGATTAAATGCCTTTTGTTGCTGTATGAACGAGTTACATACTTTTTTTATTATTGATAGGCTCGCGCTTGACCACTATTTCACCTGATGGTAAGCGATGATTGTGGTCAACGGTGTAGCACGCTTGCCTAGAAGTAACCTATTCTCTCTTGACTTAAATATATCATACATATATAAATATAATAATATATCATACACTTAAGTATATATATGTATGTTATAGCTGAGTGTGTGAAGACTGTTATGATAGTAGACTGGTATGGTAGTATCTCACACTCAGCTGAATGACATTTTGTTTGATCCTAATCCAATATCATCCATCAATAGCCGACCACCCACACAAATTTTGTTGCTGTCAAAGTATGGTCAAATTCCCATGGTATATTGATTTTTAATTATGAAACGTGAAAGTTTTAAAGTTAATAAAGTATGGTCAGTTTCAACGTGCCAAAAACGCTGAAATGGCCAGTGACTTTCCAGCTTGCCTAACATAGGTTAATTGGACAACTTTAGATCTATTCTGTGATGTGTCCATAAATTCTTCCTCCACCTTGTGTCTCATGTGACTTGTGATCGGTAAAATGTCTTTCCTTTTTCTTTCCTGCTAGCTCTAGTATAGTATATTCAATTCTTTATCATTTGTAACATATAACTCTCATCCATCATACGTTTCATCCATCTCTAGTCCCCTTCCAACATTTACATTCATCGCTTTCTCGACCCTCCTTATTGCAAGTATATGCCGGTTTTTTTCTCAAAAATAAAGCCAATATACAGCTAAGATTCTTAAAAAAATACCTTAAACAAATTTATAGCAAAAAAGTTGCCGCCAAACCAAACTACAAATCAAAATTAAGGCAAAAAAAAAGTGTATTAGAGTTGGACACCTTTTATTTTACAACGTCCTATATTATATTCAAATCCGGGCAGGATATAAAGTGTTTATTTTAAGTACTTTCAAGATAATCTTGGATATCACTGTCATCGGTGATGGTTCGTCTATCTGTCTTGTAAGCATAATGATTAAAACTCGTGCCTGCTCTGTATGAGAAGCGGCCTTTGTCCTGCAGTGGGACAGTTAGTATTATTAGTTCTTTGACAATCTCGGGAATCTAGGGTCCCGGTCTTTTGAAAAGCGTGCGAGGGGCCTAAGCCAACTCGCAGAGGCCCCGTTAGGCATGTATCAGGAAATGTGATATTATTAATTTAATTATTATTAGTTATTATTATCATATTTATGCTAATAAATTGCACATGTTTTATATTCATAAAATACTTAGGTATAAAAGGTAGGTATTGATGGCTAATATTTAAATAAAAGTATGTATTAATAGTAAAATCTATTATTTATTTTATTTCGTAGATAGCCAAAGACCTAAAAAGTTTTTCCGGAGTGATTATAGTTATATAGAAGCTGAAGATAGTTTCTATAAGCTTCACACGACACCAAGGACTTGGGCTGGCGCAAAGCGAGTGTGTGCACTGGAAGGAGCCACTTTCTGGCACCCAGACAATGACGATGAGGCACGCGCCGTGATAACGTTCTGGAACACCATCCAACCTCATATCGGGTGGGTGTATGTGGGGATGTCAGACGTAATGGCTAATGGAATGTTTGAAACCATTGACGGTAGGTATGTAGATAAGATTAAATATAATGACCACCAAAAAATTATAAAAGACTAGCTTTCTTTCCAAAAAATATAAATAATCAACATCAAATTTAGCAGTAATGATCACCAAACCTTGTAGAGCATAATTAATTGCCATAAAATGTAAGAAGTGTAAAAAATGCTGAGACATTAAGTGTTGATACTGAATGAGTAACCACTCGACCCCGAAAATCCCAAAACTAATTAGCCTAAGAACGGACGAAGCGAGCTCGGGAACTTGGGGAATACCAATGCAAACAAGTTTGGTTTGTAGGCTTGCTTTGCTCGCCCCCCCGTCCAACCCCGTAACTTCGATCAAACCCTAACCTTATTTACGACCGTCGCTAAAGGCGACGATTATGATTATTACGAAAATGATATGCCCGTATAGTTGTTACTGAAAATAATTTTCTCGCTGTTTTGGTGAACATTTAAGGATGATCATTTACTATTTCTAGGTTAATCTTTAATTATGAGTTTTTATTTTGGTGTTTTTTAGGCAAATCAGTCTCTGAAGTGTACAATAAATGGCAGCCAGGTGAGCCGAGTAATGCAGGCGGTAAAGAACACTGTGTGTATATCTACAAAGAGGGTAATCTTGATGACTGGGGATGTGACGATAAGTACTCTTTCGTTTGCAAGAAGAGTTTCCAGTCAGTAAAGTGGAACTATCACTGCAATAATCCAGATTCAGGTAGGCTATGTTTTTTACTTTAACATGATGGTTTTAAGACAAATTCGTTGCTAGCTTGTAGAAAAAGGAAAACTGAAAGCGGTTGGTGCGTGGACAGTGTAGTAGACTGCTAGCTAGCGCGGGGAAAGCGAGCAGTCATCTCCGTTTAAGGCGGTGTTGGAGCGGGGTCATGTATGTGATCTATGCACGGGGGTTTCAAACTGTCAACTTCCAAACTCCAGCCTGCCATTGAGAAATTCCTAATGGAAACACTCAATAACACTTTGCCTGACCTGGAGATCGAGCCCGGGACCCTACGCTCAGCAGTAGCACTTGCGATGGCGAGACCATCGAGGAATCAGATTAGATACCTAAACACAAAATATTTTTTATTTCAGATTACACTTTTAATAAAGATAATGGCAAATGCTACAAGTTGCACACTACTCCAATGAACTGGAAAGATTCGTATGCCGTGTGCCGACTGGAACAGTCACACCTGGCGGTGATCAGCAATCGGAAGGAAGCGGATTTCCTTGTGAATTTAATAGATTCCACACCGAACCCTAGGGTCAAAGAAAATTACCAAAGAGGCATATATCATGTGGGTTTTCACAACAAATTGAACGAGGGTTGGCAGACAGTTAAAGGTACGTGAGTGTTTATGTATTTACGCAACTGAATAGTACCGTAGTCGGATGACTAAGCCACTAATCAACTGAATAGTACCGTAGTTGGATCACTAAGCCACTATAGTCAACTGAACAGTACCGTAGTCGGATCACTAATACACTTATCAACTGAACAGTACCGTAGTCGGATCACTAAGCCACTAATTAACTGAATAGTTCCGTAACCGGATTACTAAGCCACTAATCAACTGAATAGTTCCGTAGTCGGATCACTAAGCCACTAATCAACTGAATAGTTCCGTAGTCGGATCACTAAGCCACTAATCAACTGAATAGTTCCGTAGTCGGATCACTAAGCCACTAATCAACTGAATAGTTCCGTAGTCGGATCACTAAGCCACTAATCAACTGAATAGTTCCGTAGTCGGATCACTAAGCCACTAATCACAAGCGCATATCCATATTATCTCCCTCGAAGCTTGTGGCAATTTGGAAGTCGTTATGAATTGGCATACATACTGTAACTTTGTGTTTGAATTTAAATTATCTTTGGGATGAAGGCGAAAATTATCGCAAGAATGTAGCCGTGAGGTTAAACCTGACCGTCGTAAAGCGTCCATTTACTGTGATTGCATCTTACGTCAAACGTATCCTACTATATCTAAGTAATTTAACTAATATTATTTAAGAACGGCTGGACGCATATAGAATAGGGTAGGTAGGAGACTTCTGTAAGTGCTCAGGCAATTGGCAATACTCGAGCTATAATCCTAGTTAATCCTTGGTTGAATTATTAGAACAGTAACAAGATGTACAAGTATTGAATTATTAAACCAAAAAAGATTAAGCGTGGATACGTGGTACGTATATACGTACGACCAAGTATATAATTATATGGTCCTACTAGATGTGATTGTTTTTACCATTAATATCCATTAACTGAATAAGTAAGCCACTACGGTTAATTTCAACATTAAAAACAAAATTATATATACAAAGTCACAAAAGTTTTAATACAGAATATGTTATCTTAGATAACTGTTTTGACAGACGATTTCAATATCCAGGAACACCGATGAATGTAGATGCTGACACATGGTGGGATAACCACCAGCCTGCGGACGACCGTGACCAGTGCGGCTCAATGTTCTACACCGGTCGTCTGATCAGCACAGATTGCGACATGAAGAGCTTCTTCATTTGTGAGCACGAATTTGTTAATTCATGCACTGAGCCGGAAAATGAAGATTTATAAAAAAAAATATCTCAGCTGCATGAAAACCTGAAATTAGTTTGTATAAAACCAGGAAAATACATAATCGATGTTTTGAAGTACGTAAATACGTATATTACCGCCAAATATTGATGTCTATGGAATTATCAGTAGGTAATCATGTATTTTTTTAATAAATTCAAATTCAAATTAAATTTATTGCATCCATAATGTACATACAGGTGGTAAATATAAGTTACAGAAACAATTATGGACCCTGTCGGGCACAGCAACATTCTAGATACAGTCAGTGTCTAGGAGAGAGGAATAGCGCTCAATATTTCCTTATCTATTAACATTTTAGTTATCTGTTCCCTTTCTATCTGTTTTTATTTGGTTTAATGCACTAATACTTATCCCTTTTATTTTCATGTCGAATTAATAGTACATTACTGCAGCGGCCAGCAAAATAGGCATTGATGGACGAACGTGTAAATGTGGGCCGAGGCGAAGCCGAGGCACACATACGTAAGTCCATCAATGCCTAGTTGTGGCCAAGGCTTGTATAATACTTTTCTCAAATAATGCGCGGAAATTAAAACTAAGTAGTACCTAGAACTCATTTTGTCAAAATCAATGACGAACAACAATAATTGTTCCTGCGTTAAAGTGTTCCTTTGTTTTTTTTTCAATAAACAGCGTTCTATTTGCAAGCCAGTTCGAAATTTAAATAAAACCTTTGATAAGTTACCTCCTTGGTTGCCATGTTTCGGAGTAAAACATCGTTCCATTTTTAAACTACACGACAGATATGAGTTTACTATGGAATTTATTTGGCCGCTAGACACGACAGATATGGATTTTTTTACAACTTTTGCCGGCCGCCGCGCGCATGTATTTGACCAGTACAACAATTTCGATTTATCTCGAAGAAGGTTGTCAAAATAATGATCACATTTCCAAGCATGTTTGAGAAAAAAATATTTTTAAATATTAATTATTTGTTAAAATTTTTATATTACAATAAGTATATTTGATTTAGATAGTTTATATTTAATAAAATTTATACATAATAAAATTTAAAATGTCCATATTATATTTTGAGTCTATTATTTATTAATGTCATTTCACTTATCGAGTTAACAGTAGTCATTATTTTTTATTGAATTTATCCGTCAGATATTCGTCAATTGTGTAATAGCTTTTACTAATTAAGAATTGTTTTAATTTATTAATAAAAATATTGGTTTTACTTATTTGTTTTATGTATTCCGGTAATTTGTTATATATTTTTATCGACGTAGCATACGGACTAGAAGAGTGTAATTTGAGGCGGCAGGAGGGTAGAATAAAAAATCTTAACGGCGACCGATTTGCCATCCCGCCAATGTCAATCTGGCATATCGGTCGGTTTGGTCAGTTGAGAGGTGTGTGTTTTTTTTTAAATATTTTATGTCAGTAGGGCGGGTATTCTCGATAATTTTTAGTTTTAGTCGATTATTTCATAGACAATTATGAGAAATAAGGTGTTTTCACGGAAATTCAGGTTGCTGAACAGATGGAACACATGTTATGGGATCTGGAGAAATGACGAGCGTGGATTATCGTAAGCTGTCGCCGGCTGTGATTGATAGTTTATTGAACTGTTCAGTGTTATTCAGTGAAGGAAGAATTGCGTTTGGTTTATGCGGAAAATTCATTCAGTTGTGTTTTCTGTAGATCTATACAAAACACCCGCGATAAAATGTGCAGAATAAAATAAAAGCAAAAAGTTCCGCTAATTCATAGTGACCATAGTTTTAACTGATAAATAACACGCATATTTTCAAGTTCAAGGTATCTAAACGTGCGTTAATCATTTATTTCAGTCATTTGGTAATACCCTCTCCGTCAACGTCCTTCGGTTTGTAAAATGATGCCATGATTGATTAATCAGGATCAATGAACCGCTAATTTTGTAATTAGTAATAAGCCAAGTACACACTTGGTTTGCACACAACACAGTTGCGAGGAAATAACCAACCAGTATGTTTTTTTTATTTGAGATGGGTTTGCTCTTGACTCTAGTCTAGGTCAGAGGTGACTGAGACAGAGTCGGCGATGGAGTGAGCTTACCCAGAAGAAGACTGTTCACTCTAACTTTGAAGAGATTCGGGTTGAAGGCGTTCGGCAACACAGACGCAGGTGAATTCCATTCATTCGCTGTGCGCATTATGAAGGATGTTTGTAGAATATTGATTGCGCTCTGCGCATTATGAAGGATGTTTATAGAGTATTGCTTATATCGTTAAATTTTGTTTAGCATGATTTTATATTTTACCTTATTGTCGGTGTGATTAATATGTATATTCATGTCAAATTATAGCTTTCTAGTAATAAGAGTCTCTGAGCTAAGCTGCGGACGGACAGACGGGCAAGGTAAAACTATAAGGGTTCTTTTTTGACTACGGAAACCTAAAAAATTGGTACCTAAGACACCGTTCCTTTATTTTTCTCTTTTTAATTAGGTACCTTATATTATCATGAAAAGGATTTAAATGATTAAGGATAACTTAAAACTACTCGTCAGTTCTTGATTAAATTTAAATGAGACCCCATGAGAAACAAATAAAAAAGAACAGTCAAAATCGGTCCACAATTGACGGAAAAATCGGGTACCATAAAAAAAATCATTTCCACGAATTGAGAACCTCCTCCTTTTTTTAGCTCGGTTAAAAATCAGAACAGTACTGTGTCCGAGAATTTATCTCACATTCCATTACAATATTACCTACATACTATTTGTACTAAAAGTGCCTTTATTTTACCTGCGTAAAATCTCGACGTGTCATGTCGATAAATAACCGGATAATGCCGCCTTCAACCAGTTTCAACCTGTTCGATCTGGATAAATCTGGGCGAAACCGGTTAGTAGCGGGCTGTGGATATATCGATAGTTACTATTATGTTTTAGCGTACTTCGCCAGATGTTCCTTTGAGAACCATGTAATGGCGGAAACTTCGAATAGATCCTGATTATTTAGAAGGATCTGAAGTTGAGAACTGAACTGAATAACGAACTCAGAAGTAGTTTTTGTTTGCAATACCTGTGTGTAACATTAAAATGCGTTTACTGAACAAGTTTAACTGTAATCTCGAGGATATTGTTGCAAATGTTGTTCCATTAACTTTAATTGCGGTCGTTTCAGTTAATGACATGTGGTTTCGATACAAATACCTAATTGTTACATACAATAGTCTGTACGGTACGTTGGGTCTTTGTATTCTCAATTATTGTGTAATTCCTTGCAAACAACAATACAGACCTACAACCTACAAATCTTACAATACGAAACCTTCTTCGGCCGAATTACCTGCGAAATACCATACAAATAGGTAAATCTGTTGATTGTAGCACAAAGTATGTAAAGGCGCGGCGACGGCGGTGCGCCGCATATGAAGCAGCCACTACGAACAAAGAGTCATTTTTCCCGCACACATTGACATTACGATCTTACAGGGATTCTCAGGCAATGTCAGACAGAGCTCAGTCGTGGCTCTCGCGAGTGCTAGCGCGGGTCTTTGTTAAATCATTCACAAATATTTTTCAGTTAATAATTTTTAAAACCTGTGCCATATTTTTAAATAATAATATTCTAATCACCAACGAATGAATGTTTGATAGGACGTGTTAATATGAAGTATGTATTTTATCCCGGGGTGGCTAAATTTTTTATGCAGGGATTTCGGGAGGGATATCATAAGGTTATATTGTTTTGAAGAGTTTTCTTATAAATTTAGTGTACCTAACATGTTGAAGCGATTATTAGAAGGTCGTAAGTATGCATACCCTGTTAAATGTGAGTGTGATATGTTATTAGCATTTAAAGGTCCTATTATAGTGTGAGTGACGTCACGGACACTTGAGTGACGTCACGGACACTAGAGTGACGTCACGGACACTTTGCGGGGCATATCGGCTGTTCATACTTTTGGAATTATAAATAGTAAACACAAGCTATTTAGTGAAAAAACTTTATTTACAAATTCTACTCAGTGTGACTTACGTGCGAGTTTGTTATACGGGTTGGGTTAGTTGGTTTCGCAGTGTAAATCCGTGAAAACTAAAAACCTAAAATACATTTTGCAAATTTTTTAAGGATAAGTGCAGTCACTTTTAAAGTTTTGGTATACGTGGTACCCCCAAAAAGTGTAATTTTTTCAAATTTGAGTGTTGGATCGATATCTCTTTGTGATCGATATCGCCATCTAGCGGCCCCGAAGGAACTAGTGCGAGGACGTGCACGCCATCTATTTGCTCTAAGCCGAACTGCGTTGCAACATGGCGAAGTGTGCAACATGCGGCAAGTTCCTGTCGACGAAAGTGGGCGCCACGTGTGGCAACAGTGCTTGTCAGAACAAGTTCCACCTTGCGTGTTTGCCAGCTGGTACACAGATTAGCAGTGACTGGCATGCCCTGACTGCAAAAGTAAACTGCCAAGGGATGACGATGCCACACCCGTTAGAGGTCTGGGAAGTGGTGCCCCTTCTGCTAAAGCAGCTGCCGCACCTGAACAGGGTAGGAAGGCGGCCCGGGTTCAAACCACTGTTGCCGGGCCTTCTGCTGCGGTGCCTGAGGGGAATTCTCGGGCGGGGAGTGAGCAGGGAACTGATGGGGAACCTTCTCCTGACACCCAGTTGACCTTGCGTGAGGAGATCAGGCTTTTCAGGTCCGAGCTGCGGGAAGTGAGAGACGAAATGCGAGAGTTTCGTCGTGAGATGGCCGGCCTGCACTCTTCGGTAGGAATCTGCACTGAGCGAGTCAACGGCCTGGAAGCCAGAATAGAGGCTCTTGAGAGCAGGCCCAGTGATGCTCCGCCTGACACCAGGGTCAACCAGCTCGAGCAGAGTGTAGCGCGGCTTCAACTTGAACTCAACGACCGCGAACAGGATCTGCTTGGCTCCGACCTCGAAGTGGCGAACATCCCGGAGATCCCTGGTGAGAACGTGGTTCACACTGTGGGACTGATGGCAGCGAAGCTTGGGGTGGCTCTGGAGGCACGCGACATAGTTTTCGCTCAGCGTGTGGGCCAGCGGGTCGAACGAGAGGTGCACGCGGCTGTTGTGGGCGCGGTGAGCCCGGCGGGAGGGGCGGTGAGCCTTGCGGGAGGGGCGGCGGCAACGGCGCGCGGGCGACGCATCGTGGTGCGCCTGGCGCGCCGCGCTCTGCGCGACGAGCTGCTACAGGGTGCGCGTGTCCGGCGGGGAGCCACGACGGCAGACCTCGGTCTCCCTGCGCCCCCGCGGCGCTTCTACGTGAACGAGAGGCTTACCAGGACGAACAAACAATTGTTTTACCGTGTGCGTGAGGCTGGCAGTCGTCTGGGGTGGAGATACACCTGGACGAAGAGCGGTCGCATTCTGGCTAAGTAGGGTGACGGCAAGCCCACACATTGCATCCGCACCGAGGAGGACATAGCTCGTGTTTTTGGCTGGGAGTTGTCTGCTGAGAGAGCTGTTTAGCTCGCTGGGCTCCTGCAAGCTTTATTCTGTCAAGTTCATCTTTCGATCAACGGTTTTATTATCTATGTTGGATGTACTTGTGTTTCTAAATTTACCCTGTGCGCGGCCAGCACTGTTCCTCTCTCAGCATATAGTGGTTCCTTTCTGTGGTTCTGCTGCCCGAACACTAAACATTTATCATACACATTATATATTTTTAATACGTCGGCTTGTCTGCTATACCTCTATAGTGTTTACAACACATAATATTTATCTACATACTTCTTTTAAATCTGTTATTTATTACATTAATTTGCATTATTATATTTCTAACACATACACCTATACAATAACCATGCACATCCGAGAACATGAATTGTCGAGATGATTAAGTCTAAGCATTTAAAAGTTGGATTGTTTAACGCGGGTTCGCTAGGTACGCGCCATGACGAGTTTATTGTGGCTATGGCAAACTGTGCGGTGGACATCATGGCGATAAACGAGACTTGGCTTAGGCGGGGGGAAGAGGGTCGAGCGCCGATTGTCCCGGGCTACCGGCTGCGTCACGTACCGCGGCCGCCCGTGGTGCGCGGTGGGCGCGGGGGCGGCGTGGGCTTCTATGTGCGGCGCGGAGTGCGCGCGTGCGTCGTGCCGCACCCGGTCGCGCCGCAAGTCGAGCAGATGTGGCTCAGGCTGAGCGTCAACTCGCACTCCGTCATCGTCGGTACTGCATACAGGCCGTCTTGGCTTGACGTGAACATCTTCCTGGATGCGATTACCGACTCTCTTTTCTCCTTTGCTGGCGCTGACAAGATTGTTTTGTTGGGTGACTTTAATATAAACATGTTAAGCCCTTCGGACAATAAAGCCAAGTTAATGAGCAATTTCTTAACATGCTGTAAATTGCGACAAGTAGTTACTGAACCGACACATTTCACTGATCATAGTGAATCGCTTATTGACGTCGTGTGCACTGACGCCCGTATACGTGAGGTCTCCGTAACTCACGTACCTGAGCTCGGTCAACATGCGGTTGTGTCGGTTGAGCTTAATTTTAAAGTGGAGAAACCTTCCCACCCACACTGGGTCACCTACAGACCTCTCAGGGATATAGTTATTGACCAGTTTAACGAGGATCTGAATAAGATGGACTGGGAATACATTGAAAGATTGGAAGATGTGAACTGCATGGTTGAAACATTTAATCATTTTATTTGGAATTTGTTTGATTTACATGCACCTCTTAAAAAAGTTTTAATAAAAGATAAGTCTTGTCCCTGGATAACACCCACTATCAAACAGATGATGAAATTGCGGGACAAGAGCCACACAAAGTCCAAATCCAGTAAATCCCTACGTCATGTCAACTCATATAAAGAGCTCAAATATATTGTTAGGGCTGCCATTGAGAGTGAGAAACGTGCATATTTTAAAACTTATATAAATAAAAACATTAAACAACCTAAGAAGTTATGGAAGCACATCAAATCTACCATAGCCACTAGTATCTCTAATAAACCAGACCACGGATTACCTCATTTTTGTAACAATCCAGAAAAAAATAATGAACATTTTTTGGATGTGCCTGGCACCGGTAGGGTTTCTTCTGCTGACCTGAAGTACTTTGAGCACCACAGATTCAGTAACTGTCACTTCCAGCTTGAACCCGTTCATGAGGATATGGTGCTGAAGCTATTGCATAGTCTCAAGTCCAATGCACAGGGTTGTGACCATATTTCTCTTGAGATGCTGATGATGACTCTTCCTCGGACCCTTGCAGCTATAACGGCCATAATTAATCGTTCCATCACCACCTCATCTTTCCCGAATCTGTGGAAATTGGCAATAGTTAGACCCATCCCTAAAGTTACTAATCCTACCAGCGTGAAGGAACTTCGCCCGATTAGTTTACTGCCATGCCTCTCCAAGGTCCTGGAGTAGGTTGTCTCTAATCAGTTTCGGACTTACATTGAGGAACACAGCATTTTGCCGCTTGTTCAGTCGGGCTTTCGCAAGGGGCACAGCACAGCCACAGCTCTTCTTGATGTGGTTGGGAATATTCTAGAAGCTAGAGATAAGGGCATGGGAACCCTGCTGGTCTTACTGGATTTTTCGCGAGCTTTTGACTCTATCAATACCTCGCTCCTCCTATCGAAGTTATCTTTCTATGGATGTCAGCCTGAGACAGTAAAGTGGTTTGAGAGTTACTTGACTCACCGTTCTCAGTTTGTCCAGGTGACGAGTGACAGCGATGGAACCGTCAACTCCTCTGGTCATAAACGCGTGAATAGGGGTGTACCGCAGGGATCGATCCTGGGCCCGCTACTCTTCATTCTGTACAGTGCTGACATCATTAACTGCTTGCTCAACACTAAGTTATATATATGCTGATAATCTGCAGATGTATCTCTCTTTTCATCCCCAGCAGTCTGTTGACACAGTAAAGGGATTGAATGAGGATTTGGATAGGATCTCAGCCTGGTCGATGAGAAATTCCTTAGTTTTAAACCCAGCTAAGTCAAAATTTATATTACTGGGATCTAAAGATTTTTTGACTAAAATGGCTAATGGGAATTTGGACTTGAAGATTGACGGCTGTTCCATTGAAATGGTCCGGGAAGCCCGAAATCTTGGGGTAGTATTTGACGAGTACCTGCACTTTGAGACCCACATCATGGAGGCTGTGCGCAACTGCTTTTACAGGCTTAAGCTCCTGTACCGTGTGCGTCCCTACATAAGTGTGGAGATGCGTATCTTGCTCTGTGAGTCACTAGTTCTATCCAAGCTGAACTACGCTGACACTGTGTATGGGGCGTGCATTCTGGGCAGGAGCGAAAGGTTGATTCAGCGAGTACAGAATGCTTGTGCAAGATTTTGTTTTACCATTCCTCCTAGATCGCATGTGACTCCTTTTCTAAATAAGGGTAATTTGATGAGAATGTCAGATCGTAGAAAGCTTCATCTGGCTACCCTGCTCTTTGGCACAATTCTCACAAAAAAGCCAGACTATCTGTTCAGTAAACTGTCCTGGTCCCGAGATGTAAATAGGGTCAGAACGAGAGCCTCTGCCTACCTTTTGTTGACGCCTCACAAGACTGCTGCATTCCGTGGCAGTTTCAAATTCGCTGCCTCTCGTATCTGGAATGATCTTCCTCCGCCGTTTCGAGCTATAAAGACGATTGGAACATTTAGTACTAATTTCAAGCAGTACTTATTACTCAAACAAAAGGAAGCTAGCGTATAAACTTACCCGGCCGGGGTTTGCACGCAGTTATATTATCTACTGTCATGATTCTTGTTCTTAGTTTTTAAACTTTCTGGCGAACACTTCAACCACGCACATATATTCACACAATTCTGTTTTATCGTATACTAGCAATCTTTTCACTTTGTTTATTTACAGTAATGTCTTACATAATTTACCAGTTTACCATTATCATTTTTTTCATTTTGACAGCCGACGCGACGCCGACCACAGATAAACACGCGCTATGTCGTTTGTCTACGGTTTTGACAAACGTTCATTGAGCCGTTGGGATTTTGGTCGTATATATATTTATGTTATTTTCCTAGATATTTGTTTTATATGTTATACGCATACATACTCACCTTCTGTGTTTATTTATACTATTTTGTTATTATTTATTTTGTTCTATTTTATTTCTTAAGTATGATCCGTTTCCGTAAATTTGTCCGTGGCATCAACAGTGGGCCCTGTCAGAATATCAGCGCAGCGTTATTTTATTTTTAATATCGTTGCACATGCTGAGATAGGAGCCATTTTGGTCTCGCACGGGTTTTTTTATTTTTTATTTTTTTTATTATTGTTTGTGTTTTTCTTATCTCGTGTCTCCTGTGCGGGTCACAAATAAAAATGTTTTCTTTCTTTCTTTCTTTCTTTCTTTCTTTCTTTCTTTCTTTCTTTCTTCTTTCTTTATATTTGTGTCTAATGAGCTTGATGATAGTATGGATGATGCTTTAAAGAATCGTTTATTGTTTGTTAGTGCTTCGGAACCGTTTTGGGCGGCGATACGCACGTGTGTTCCGAAGTTGGAAGAGGAGACGCCCTTTTGTTCGCAAGAGACGATATGTTTATCGTCGGAAGATGAGGCGTCCTCGTCGGCGATTTCGCCGTAATGTTGCACCTCGTGGGCCACCTGTTAGAAGTGTTATGTCTGTGCCGGGGCGTGTTATGAAGTATGTTTATTGTGGATCTGCTATTCAGCAGCAGGCCTGGAAGTTTGGTGTTCAGAATTTTGATATTAAGTATGGCGAGATGCCATTGTTTACTTTATTTGCTATGGGTAATAAAAATGTCGGTTTGTACATGCAGAATCAGTATGGTATGATGATTGTTAATAAGATTGAGTATATAATTAGTAATTTAGAATTAAATAGATATTATGATATGGGGAAAGTAGAAGTTGTTAATAAACATATGAATGATTTACGTGTGGATCCTTTGTTTGCTCAAGACACTTTTGATATTTGTACATATATTGTAAGTAATCATGGTTCATTTGGTACTCCTGAATTGTCTGGTTCTTATGAGAATGTTAAGAGGACGTCTTTGAAGAAAGATGCAACTATTCGTTGGGTGTATTATCCGAGATGTAAAAAGCGTGTTGAAACTAGTTTATTAAATTCTAAGAATCGTATTGGTGAGTTAGTTGTAGCTATGGGGACTCCTAATAAAATGATACATTTTTTTTTTGTACAAGCTTTTTTCTTATTCTTCTCAGCAAACCCTTTCATTTGATACCATGGCAGTGCACAAAAAATAAGTGGAGGATAACTGCTTTAAAATTCAGTTTCAAGATTTGACCCGAACACACTAACATATATACATACATACATACATGTATACATACATTGCAAGTTAAATAAAAGCTTGTAAAAATTACAGAGTTTCATACAAATTTCGTGACTACGTACTTCGCAATGGTAAACTTTCGCAATAAGGTACACCGCAGTAAAGAACTTTCACGACAACGTACAATCCCACCGCACTATTCCCAAACCACTGCAACTCCTGAAAGCCAGAATCAACAGTGGTGACCACCAAAAAAGCACTGAGGCAATGAAGCTCGACGAAGTCCCGGAGAATTAATTTAACTGTCTTGGATCCCGCAACGAAATTAATCAGAAAATAATAACGGAGGAGTAGGAAAAAACATAAATTTCCACTTTCCTCCATATCAAGCAGGAGACAGAACAAACAAGGCACAAAGGGTCATGTACAACTGGGATAAGCCCAGTTGCCTAGCACCACGGATAAAAATAAGAATTAATATTAATGGGTCCTAACATTGTGAGCTGTTATGTTTGATTCCAATAACAGGTATGGCAAAAACGCTTGAATGCACGGAAGTTTATTCTAGTTTCCACAAAGTCCGTATAGTAAACAACTCCTGAGGTAGCCTCTACATTATTCAACATAATATTACGTTAATTCTGCCAAAGAATACACTCCTATAAGATATGTATGTGTATGTGCAGATTGTACATATTCCCAGTCAGATGTAGAACACTGACATAAGGGCGAGGCAACGAGCTTGAAGGAAAACAATTTACTTTTAAAGTTACCATGCCCTGTGAGAAATTGGGCAACACAGTGATCCACCTCCAGCCACGTCAAGGCCAGCCGCACGCGAACGGATGGAAAGAATTGGTGGAGATGTCGGCCCATGATGGAATTATCCCACCTACATTGCCATTCGGATAAAAGTTCCTCCCAGACGTCGACGTTTAAATAA
Source organism: Anorthoa munda (assembly GCA_945859665.1). Lineage (NCBI taxonomy): Eukaryota > Metazoa > Arthropoda > Insecta > Lepidoptera > Noctuidae > Anorthoa > Anorthoa munda. The sequence goes on along the minus strand of OX243905.1, from coordinate 30,887,118 downwards.
TTTAGAGATTTTCACGGTCACTCCGCGTTAAAAAGTTCGCGTCCGTGGTCTCTCGTGCGGAATAGTACATTGCAGCACGTCGCTGAAATTCAAGGTCGACCGGAAGTACGCCAGCAAGTACCGGTAAGGCTTCAGTACTAACCGTCCTGTACGTTTTGCATAAGAATATCAAAGCCAAACGCTGATTCTGAAGTAACTTACGTCGCACCGCCCCTATGGTGGCCCTATCAGCCCAAACAGGCGTTTTGAGATTTAGATATTCTCGTTAAGGCATAGAATATTTTTTTTGCTTTTTCTCCGACTATTTTAATAATTATGATCTATCAATGCAAAATTCCTTTCTAACACGAGGCCAAGATAGCACATGGACTGCTGCCTTTTACGGGAACGTTATTAAATTTAATAGTAGGACACGATTTAAGATTACCCTTCAAAATGAGTTGATAAGTTTTGTGCGGAGCAAAGGTCAGGCGGTTTCGATCGCCCCACTGAGATATTAATCGTAGGCAAGTGTCAGCCAAGTTCTCGAGTCCAGCTCGAGTACTTGATTGAATGAGCAAAAGAGCGTCGTCCGCGTAACCAGTTAATGAACAGCCGCTTGGAAGAGGAATCGCGAGGAAATCATCCAAGCTTAAATTCCATAAAGGCGGACCAATAACCGAACCCTGAGGACATCCCATGTTGAGAGACTTCGACATGGAATGATGGCCGAGTTTGAGTTACGCGGAACCATTTAAAAAGTAAGAGTAAACTAGATTATGTATATTTCTATAGCAGCCCCGAATTTTCATTTTAAGTAATAGCATTGGCCACCATGCGTTATCAAAAGCCCCAGAAATATCTAGAAAAATCCCAATTACGTACTTATGTTCAGATGTATTAACTATTTGCCTAACAGTAAGGGCCGCATCTACGGTAGATTTTCCAGTAGTGAAACCGAATTGATTATTATGAAATTTTGGTCCGTCTGGTAGCAAACGTGGAACGATAAGGCGCTCCAGGAGTTTTCCCAAAGATGGAAGTAATGTTATGGGCCGGTACGACTTAGGGTCGTCCGGGGGCTTGTCGCCATTTTTCGGGATGATTCGTATAAATCCGCGTCGCCATATATGTTGAAATACGCCCTCCGCAATACAACGGTTGTAAACGGTTAAAATCGCATCACCGGCTGTTTTACACGCTTCTATAATCATCCGATTAGATATTTTATCTTCATCCGATGACTTGTTGCGTGGTAACCTCTTGACAACGTTTATAAATTCGTCAGTGGATGGAAGATCTGACGCTGGTGATTCAGGTGGTACAGTTGCCCACGCTCTGATCTGTTGATGGTAGTCGTTGTCATTAGCAAGTAAGTCATCAGGTATAAGAGTATTCAGCAATACTAGTTTCCTCAATACTAGTGGTGTGTTTATTATTTACTTTAATGTTCTGAACAAACGTGAGGTCGACTGATCGATTGGCTTTAAACTCATGATATAAAAGAGACCACGGACCTTCTTTATCTAATTTTTCTACTATTTTACGCAATAAATTACCCTTAGATTTTTCCACCGAAGCTCTGTAGCGGGACCTGGCAACTCTGAACGTATTTGACGCAATGGAAAGAGGGTCACCGGTGACCTTACGTTTTTTAAGCTTGTTAAGATGTTTACGCGCTCGGCGATAACTTTTACGCTGTTTAGTCAGGTAGTCACACCATCAATCACATCTACGTAATTGGTCACAGATCCACGACCAATGGCAATATCAGCACAGTGAGTGAAGGTGTCTGGCATAATTTCAGCACTTTCTTCAGCTGACAGCCCATCACGAGTGAAGTCTTTGGCGTGACACGCAAGAAGCGAGCTAAAGAATTCCCAATTAGCAGCCTTACATTTATACCTAAAGTTACCAATGACATGTGACGTACCTTGAGTAAAAACCGGAACAAATTCGTACACGATCAAGCGATGATCACTACAAGACGCGTCTGGTAGGACACACCACCTATCCAAGCGTACGTCTGCACTAGAAAGTGTGACGTCAATACAAGATTCGCCCTTTTGGCTGCAAAAAGTTGGTGGTGCGTCAGGGGTATTATAAATAGTCAAATTCATTTCAGCAATGAAATTTTCAACAGCGCAGCGTCGTTCATAATCTGTAGACCGAACTTTGCCATACCATAGACTCGATGACGCATTAACATCAGCGCCAACGATAACTTTGCAGCCCGCGAGCGACTGCAAGACATGACGGAGGTTATGTATACGAGGAGCAACAGGGTCTTAATATTGAAAGTAGCAGCTCACAACGTAAACTTTAAAAGAAGACGATGAGACCTCCGCACGACAACGTACGTCGCGATAGTAAACTTTCGCAGTACCGTACATCGCGGACCGCGGTAATGAACTTCGCAAAAATGGGGTACACTAAAATTTTCATCCCATATTTAAATCCCTTAGGGAACTTGTCTAAAGGGAACCTTTGTGCAAAATTTCAGCTTTCTATGTCCAAGGACTATGAATCCATTCAAGGTACGGGTTAGAAGAATACCCCGCGGTGCTTCCAGCTGGATTGTCCAGCGACCAGCCTACGCCCTACTCCAGACTACTCGTCGAGCACCTGCTTCCACCTGCGGCTTGACTCAGGACAGTACTGGACCACTGAGGGATAAATAGAATTCCTACTTGTAGAACGGCTCGAACACCACCTTGTTGCCCCTCCGGCTTGACTGGTTCTTATAAATAAATATTTTTGTTAAATGGTTTCCGCCTTCTTCTTATTTCACGCCTTATCCCTAGGAACGTTGGAAAAAGGTAGTAGCATTAACCGTTGCACTGGCTCCAAGGAAATGGGCTTGGCGTTGATGAGTCAGTCAGGACTTTTATTTTTATTTATATATATATATAACGGCGCGTGACGTTATTAAACAATGAAAATCAGATAATTTGGAGAACTGTAGTTTATGTTGTTATTCTTTAAACATTGGTCATTATTCTGTTATTTTAAAGATTAACTTTAATTAAGAGCGGGTGACACCGAATGGAGTTGCGTCTGTCATGATGGGCGAACGTTATGTCAATTTATGGAGAAAAATGGTTGTCAGGCGTTGCACATTTTGAACATTCGCAAACCCATTGGCTCTAAATAGAAAATTATTAGTGCAGTCCTTAATTGTTTAAGTAATTGAAGTGTCTGTATAATTAAAACAGTGAGCAGTTAACGCTACAGTGTATTCTTTTGAACGTTTTCTTGAAGTTTAACGCCCACTATGAATTCCCGTGCTGACGAGGTCACGAATCAGCAGCCAGATGCAACAGCCCGGTATCCCGACGCCCCGTTATCAGAAGTGGGATTACCAGGGCATTCCTAGGAACGTGAAACAGGTTAAAGTATTGTTTCTAACCTAAATAGTGAATGCGACCGTTGGAAAACTTTGTTTGAAATGCAACAACGTAGCATGATGGAATTAATCGTGCTATAAAGGACACGAACACGGTTGATACAAAGCTAGCATTCCCCGAATTCCCTGATTCTCAAGATGCCGATACCAGGTCATGGTGTAATACTGTAGACTTATGCATGCAAGAAAAACAATTATCCAGTGATAATCGCCTGATAATCACCATGAGCAAAGCACTTTTAAGGGCGCAGCAGCTACGTGGTTAATTCAAAACAGTTTTGCTGGTATAACATGGCCTCAGTTAAAAAAAATATTTCTTGCTCGGTTTGATTACGTCGAGACTCCAGCTGCCACCATGTGTAGACTCTTTAATGAAAGTCCAAAAGACGGAGAGTGCATGTCAGCCTATACTACTCGATTCTTAAGTACATTAATGAACCAATGGCATTCTTTATCGATCGAACAAATTGCGATTGCTGTAACTCTGGCTCACGCAGTGAAAATCGAACCACGGTAGCAAAGATTAGTATACACTGAAAAAATTGATACTAGAATGAAATTGCAACAAGAACTAATGGCGTGTACCTATCGAAAAAGAGGCCCTCCGATGCCAGAAAAGTCTAATATTTGCAGTGACGCTAAGAAACCGCGATGTGAACCGAAAAAATATGTTACAATTGTGGCAGACTAGGCCACATGGCAAACGAATGCCGCTCCAAAGACTCGCATAATACCAGCACTAATCTCAAACCTCAGTTTTCATCAACCAATAAACATCAAGATACTCAAGATAGAAGTGTACCAAACAAAACTTCGTTGCCTACGTGCTACTACTGCAACGAACCAGGTCACATCGCCACTCGCTGCCCGAAAAAAGACACCAAGATTGGTAGCTGCAACGTAGAGCACCGGGTGAATGACTGCACTATGAAGTCAGCCACTGATCACCTAGCAGTTGAATCCGGTGAGAAGTTTTTATTTTGTTTTGATTCCGGCGCCTAGTGCTCTCTAGTCAAAGAAAGTTTAGCAAATAGACTCCCAGGCAAGCGTCACCATACCTCGGTGACATTAATAGGTATAGGCCAATCAAACGTTACGTGTATGTTTAAATGTTGACAACTATACAGGGATACTCAATGTAGTCATTATTATATGTCGTGCCAGACTATTGTATCTCTGATTCGATTATGATTGGAAGGGACTTGCTATCAATGGGATTTCCGGTTGAAGTTTGTGAAAGCCAAATTGTTTTGAGGAAAATTAGAACAGTTTTAGGTTGTGATGTAGGCGAGATAATTTGTAATTTTTAGAATATCAATACTAATATTCCTGCTGAGTATAAACGTCAATTACTTTCATTGCTCGAAGTTAGCCGGATTATTTTGTGGAATTCCTAGGGTACCACGTGTCTGCTGGTAAACAAAACCAGCTTTAACAGAACTTCCACCGCCTGAGACTGTAACACAGTTACGGCAATTCATAGGATTGGCTTCTTACTTTAGACAGTTTATTCAAGGTTTCTCACAGAAAACTGCACCTCTTTACCGACTCACATCCGGTAAAGGAAAAGTTAGTTGGACTCCAGCACTTGAAGTTATTAGACAAGAAATCATTAACTTACTAACAGACACCAGTTTTGTCAATTTTTGAACCTACCAAGCAGATAGTGTTGCACACTGACGCCAGCGCTAAATGTTATGGGGCTATATTAATGCAGAAAATTTAATGTAAACTGCACGTGATTGAATACTACAGCCGTCGAACCTCTAGCGCAGAGTCCAGGTATCAATTTTACGAGTTAGAGACGCTCGCAGTAGTTAATGCTGTAAAACATTTTCGTCATTATTTACATGGGCGAAAATTTGCAGTAGTGACTGATTGCAATGCAGTCAAAGCGTCTAAGTCAAAAGTAGATCTTACTGCGCGAGTGCAGAGATGGTGATGCTTTCTACAAACTTTTAAGTTTGATATTGAACACCGTCAACGTAAAAATACTGGTCAAGTAGATTTTCTATCACAAAATCCCTTAACCTTAGCTGATGTCCAACGATCGGTCCCAAAAGTAGAGCAAAAGCAAGTCCCCTTAAACAATTTATAGGTAAAGTTGCTACAACACTGTTACAACTTATGACGTTAGATACGGACGAGACAGATTTAACTTAGATTCGGTAAGAGAGCGCGGCGCAGCAAATAAAAACAAACGCCATTGTAGAAAAAGCTAGATTTGACAAAAATAAAGCAAAAGTAAGAAATTTTAAAGTAGGTGACTATGTGTTATAAAAAAATCAGTAGCGCAATAAAACAAAAGGGGCTAATTTAAGGGGGAAACTAATTTAAGGGGCTTTATCTGGTGATTGACAGGTATTTACTAAAAGCATTGAACTCTAATCGGACGTATAAGTATGCACATGTTCGCATACGACCTATGCCAGAGTGCTACGTTCTATTGGAGTTGAATGTAGGTTTGGAAGCACCTACTAATAGTGCATAGTCAGAAAGTGCCGATAACGGCGCAGGTGAATTGTGTTTTTGTGAGTGTTGTTTACTATGAAGGCCTTTGCTAACATTAAGCATTGGTGAAAATAGCCTGTGTGGCAATAGCCTGTGTGGCACTGCACTAGCCTGTGTGGCACTAGCCTGTGTGGCACTAGCCTGTGTGGCACTAGCCTGTGTGGCACTAGCCTGTGTGGCATCAGCCTGTGTGGCACTAGCCTGTGTGGCATCATCCTGTGTGGCATCAGCATGTGTGGCACCAGCCTGTGTGGCAATAGCTAGTATGGCATTATAGTATGGCAATAGTCTGTGCGGCATTAGCCAGTCCGGAACTAGCCTATGTGGCCTCAGCCTGTGTGGTAATCTAGTAACGGTGTTTTGTGTTATCCAATAACTGTGATTGCTCTTTGTGATATTGTGGTGTTTGATTCAAAACGGTCAGAATGACCGAACGTTAAGTTGATTACTTGAGCTGTTTTATGATTGTCCACAGATGATGATTGATGAGATAAACTATTCACCCGAGGACGGGTGAAGTGACGCGGTATCCCGACGCCCCGTTATATAGATATAGTAGCAACCCTAGTGACGCCGGCAAGTTTAGGTAACAATTGTCGAGGACGGCGGGAGTGGTCCTTCTGATTGTAGTTAAAAAAGTAACACTACACTCTCTACACGTATCACACCCACACGATACTAATTTACGAATCTATGCGAAACCAAACAATGCCATTGTTTATTTACTATCTAAAGCTGCGATAATCACGACAAATTCTGAATAGGTACAATCAACATTACCATATGACAGTTGGTGGTCACTCCCGGAGACCGAAGTCGCAGCCACGGGTGTGCGGATAGCTGGACTCTGTGTCTACCCGTGGGCAGCACAAGCGTTGCCGCGTTGCGGACGGGAAACTTGGACAAATCTGGAATATTTGTCGGAATAAATAAGAAAATAACGTAAATGGTAATAAGTAAATGGTGTTAAATAAGAAAATAACGTGGAACCAAACAGGCACCAAGTTGGAGGTTTTTCATAGAAAAAATTTACTAGCTTCTTGCGGGACAGGCCTAGCCTAGTGCAGGTAGTATTCCAAAATTATCTTACGTTTTTTTAATTATTTATTTTATTCGTGAATCAAGGCACTGGAACGTCTTGTAGCAATTACACCAATGGAGCACAAACTTATACTAACTTTACAAGTCCAGGTTTCCTCACGATAACACCTCCTACCGGTGGCTCTACGAGAAGATCGTGCGGCCCATAGCCCTTTACGGAGCACCGGTGTGGGCGTTCCCTGAGGCGGTGATCAGCCCGCCGGCTGAACGCGTTCCAAAGGATCATGGTTATACGGCTGGTCCGGGGATACCGCACGGTCGCCGGTGATGCAGCGAGCCTCTTTGCTGGATTGTCGCTATGAGATCTGGAGGCAATAATCCTCGCGCACATATGGGAGTCGCAAAACGCTGGAGCGAAACTCCGTTGCTGCGACGAATCGTGGTTCGGTGGACAGAGCTCCGGCAGGATCTCATGGCGACATGGAGAGAGCGACTATCACAATCCAGTGGGCACGCCGCAACTGCATGGATAAGGCCCCTATTTGAGGGCTTGAGAGGCGCCATGGCGTCCTCACCTGCCGCTTGAAACAGGTACTCACCGGACAAGGCTGTTTCGGTACGTGTCTGTTTAGGATATAACGGGAGTAAACGCTCGGGTGTCACCATTGTGTGGATCGCCCGGATGACATGGTGCAGGTTTGCCCCGCTTGGCTGGTGCACCACCGTGTCCTCGTAGAGGCGATCGGCGGTAGCGATCTCTCGCGTCCTGCCCTGGTCCAGGCCATGGTACGGATGGGCATGGCATGGGAAGCCGTCACCTCTTTCTGCAAAGCAGTAATGCTCGCGAAGGAGGAGGCGGAGCCGTCGGAGACGCAACGGAGACGCCTTTATGCTCTTGCCGCCGCAGGAGGCGCCCTGGGCGTCGGGAAGTCTCAAGCCGATTCCCGGCCACCGTGGACAGTGGGTAATGGGTAGCTCCTAGCTCGCCGTCCGATAAGGAGCAGGCCCAAGTCACCGGTGCGTAGTGCTCCACGCGCACCTCTAAGTAATGTCAGCAAAAACTGACGGAGTCCACTAGGGCCATTAAGGCCGATGTCTGGTCGCAGATTTTGAAAAAGAGTTACCGCGGCCCTGGCACAAGCAACTGAAGGAACAGGAGTGGGTTTTAGTCAATAAAAGTCTGACACGCCATCTTACTCCGGGAGGGCGGGCGAAGTGATTGGCTGATTTCACAAACAAACAAAACCGGCCAAGTGCGTGTCGGGCCACGCGCAGTAATAGGGTTCCGAAGTTGCATAATAATGCGGACAAATAAGAGGGTTTTGTTGTTGTTACATGAACATTAGAACGGTTTCAGCGGCTCACAAAGTCTAAAAACGGGCCCACATAGGATGATGTTTTTTGTTAATCTATATTCTCGCGTTCGACCACTGTCTCGCCAGATGGTAAGCGATGATATGGTCTACGGTGAAGCACGCTTGTCTAGATGTAATCTATTCACTCTTGACTTAAACTAAATAAGGACTAACTAGTAACTGAAGAACGAGTTATAAAATCCAACTTCGCAATTGAAGTTAGAAAAATATTATCTATTTGAGTACCACCGCGGGTGCGAATTGCGAAAGAAGCAGTTACGAGCGCGCGTTAGAGCCACGGGGAACGGCATAGTTCGTTCCTGGATCCTTGCGTGCACGCTCCATATTTATTTCTCTTTCGGAATTAGAATAATATCGTATGTATTCACCTCTAATCTCCTCTAATACCGCAGATTAGAGGTGAATCTGCGATATTCACTATTTCATTCTGGAAAGTTTTACGCTACTCAATTAGTGATGAAGTCGGGTCGAATATTGACTTTAGAGAAGGATATCGACAAAAGAAAATAAGTAATTTGCTTGGAAATCGAATCTAATTTGACTTTACTTTTACGTTTTAATTACAAAACGTCAAAAGTACTTCTACACTAACACAAAATAGACTCCACCGCGCGCATGCGCTAGAATCATTTTTTTTTATAACATGTATTTTTTTTTTAACGTTCAAAAGTGCCGCATAATGGCCTAGTTGAAATAAATACATTTGATTTGATTTGATTTGACATGCGCCGTATGGACTACGGACTGGTACTATCAAAGACGCGTTATTCGAGCTTAAACGTTATTAATTTAGAAATCTTTATTATTAAGGATGCTATGATTTTATTTTTGTATATTTTTACATGGTTCATAAACATATATTTACTATCTGTTTTACACAGCTTACAACGTTATTTAAGTAATTTTTCAATGGCATTTGTACAAAAATTTTACTGTGCCAAGTACATTTTATAAGTTGGTCGACTATTACTCGTAAACATGTAAAGCCTGTTATGATTTAATTTTTGTATATTTTTACATGGTTTATAAGCATTATATTTACTCTGTTTTACACAGCTATCAACTTTATTCAAGTAATTTTTCAATGGCATTTGTAAAAAAAAATTACTGTTCCAAGTACATTTTATAAGTTGGTCGACTATTACTCGTAAACTTGTAAAGCCTTGTTATCCGTGATAATTTTCCTTTTAATTTCGTTATATTTACTACAGCCGTGAATTTTTTCACATAGCCAAGCGCAACAATTTCGCTGGCAGGGGGGGGACACTTGACTCTAACATAAATTTGCAACTTAATTTTACGCAAACGAATCTCTGAATCGAAAAATAGTTTAGACAAACCCATAATATTTTTGAATGGCCTATCCAACGATAGGATAGATAAGAAAAAAAAATACATCCCCACTTTACGTCTATGGGTGGTAACCGAAAAAAAAAAATCATGATTTTATATTTCCACTTTGTCGGAATTATTAATATGTATATACATGCCAAATTATAGCTTTCTAGTACTTAGATTCTCTGAGCTAAGCTGCGGACGGACAGACGGACAAAGCGAAACTATAAGGTTTCCTTGTTGACTTCGGAACCCTAAAAAGAGGCTTCCTCACGATGCCGCGATGTTTGGCTTTGTTTAATTTTAATGAAAACCAAACGTTCTAATGTAACATAGACTCGTAACCTTTAGTTTTCCTGTAATAAATATATTCTTATTTTTAACGCAGTCTATTCAAAAATGTGTAAGCATATATAACCCACTATAATTTCAATTACAAACAGCTTACCCGCTCAATATTTTCCACCAGCACCACCTTGCTAAAAGGGCTCGTAATACCGCTATTCACACTGCCCAGCGGATCCTTTTGGAACAGATTAGGGAAGACTCGGGATTCGCTTCTAAGGTGTAAATCTATAGGTGTTAATACAAAGGGCAAAACACAGATAGGTACAGAAAGTCGACTCTACAAAATGCGCGAAAACAGGCGCTATGTAAAACAAATGCCAGTCGCGATTTGAGTAGTTGAGACGTTGATGCCACGAATGGTGATTTTGTCTAATAGGTATCGAATATTCGGTGGCCAAGTGCTCGGCAAAATATGTGTAATTTCGTGGTTACAGCTTGTGCAATTATGTCTGCCGGAACTACTGTCTAGTGAAAATCTAGTTTCAGAAGCAGATATACTTCGTTTATAAATGAACACACAACAATTTTCTCACTGATATAACCAACAAAAATGTTGCCAATTTTGTTTTAATACATTACAAGTCACTACTGATTTTTAAGTAATGATTTTGTGATAAAAATAAATACTTACATGTTCTTACGAGTACCTATATAAATAGGTTACATAGGTATGCATAAATTTTCGTTCGTCTTAGCGCACCTTCTGCACTTATCTATTTAGTACTATCGTGTTAACACACGAGCGCTGGGGTCAGCTCAACCTTGCCAGTGTTACCACGAACACGCGCGGGTGAGGGTTAAGGTCGAACGTGATGGATGTGGGATGGTTCCAAAGGAACGGGCGAAGATTTTGGGTTATTTTTAGGTGCGTATTAATTATTTTATGAGTGGATCCTGTCACAATAGTTAAGAAAGATCTATTTTTTGAAGATGTATTATATTATTAGATGAACTAACAACCGGTTTTATTACACATCACCGGATATAATCTTAGTTTAAGGAGTTTTACTTTTATGTTTCTTCAAGGAAACAAACTTAACTTTTGGAACTATGTTATTTCTATTTATTATACGATTTTTAAACTGTGCGTTGCTTTATCGTTTTTTTTTGGACTGGATTTTGAGATATATAAAAAACCAGCGTACTTATAAAAAATCGAATTATAATGATTAATTACGATTACATAGTAGATTCTAAATTCATATACTCCTCAGAAAAATTGCTAATCAGTAAACTAATCATACAATTAAAAAGTGTTTATAAAAAACGTCCGCTGTCTCTTATCTTTCTGTGTGAAATAATTTTGGATATAACTTAGGAAGATTTTTGATTTGTAATTATTGAAATTATTAATCTAATTATTATTTATACTTATAGACCATAAAAAATTAAATCTATGAGTATCTGTAAATTTTTAGTACAAATAAATTTTATTGTTATATTATTATTATTTCCTTTCTTCATTTATGTACATATTTTTAACATTTTTAAAGATTAGCTTATAATAATACAATAAAAATCATTTAAAAATATAAAAAATAGTAGCCCACCGGTATCGTGAACAGGGTCCAAGCTACCGGTGATCAGGGTTCCTGAGAGAGGCACCTCCTAACGATACGCGCCGTGGCCAGGAGTACCGCTTTCTGGATCAAGCCCTTGATCCAGCTGCCCAACGAGAGGCTCTTGGCTATTATGCCATTGGCCGTAACGACTATCGGCACAATGATCGTTGTATTCACATCCCACATGTCGAAAACCTCGCGAGCCAGATCAAGATACTTACTTTTCTTATCTCTCTCAGCCTTCACGAGATTCTCGTCAAGGGGGACCGCTACAATCATTGCGCGACGCTCTAGTCGGTCTATCACCACTATGTCAGGCTTATTGGGCACAATAGTCCTGTCAGCGATGATAGACCGATCCCAATACAACGTGACATTGCCATTTTCGAGAACTGGGTCGGGCTCATACTTATAGTAAGGCACTTCCGATTCCACAAGATTGTATTTCAGAGCAAGTTGCTGATGGATAATCCTGGCTACAAGGTTATGTCTATGCAAATAGTCTCCGTTAGCTAGACTAGAACAACCGGGGATAATGTGACGGATGGATTCCCCCGGCCGGTGACATGCCCGACAGATGTCAACCGTGCCGTCTTCCACAATGTATTTCCGGTAGTTGTTCGTCATCATAACTTCCTCCATAATCGCAAAGACAAAAACTTCGGTTTCCCCGTTAAGGTCACCAAATCGCAGCCAGGCCACGGATGCTAAAAGATCTACATCGGGTCCATGTAGGACCCGGTAGAAGCGTCGGTGAAGCTCCTTGCTCTGCCATACCACCTTGCGGTCATTAGTATCTAATATTATATATTATTATTATTATTAATTTATATCGTAAACCGCTTGGCACATGCCCCAGCTATAAATATTAACAGGTATTAAATATTCAAATACCGGTTTCACCCAGATAATACAGAGGCCTACCTCGAGGATGATTTACAGCCTATCAATCCCTATCTAATTGAACGTAATGTGGCTAATCGATGCTGGCGAGCTTTAGGCACTGGAATCCAGAACTCCATCTGACCTCAGCTCTTGCAATCGTTCCAGAGCCAGTTAGGTGAGAGTCAATTGATGTGGATTGCAATCCTTTGGGAATTTCTCAGATCGACCCGAAGTCTGTTTTTGTGTCCGGTTGGAACTAAAACGTTATATTTAGGTATATATACCATATACGAGTATTCTACCCATTCGAACAGAGATTTTGATCATATCTTATTGCAAAAAATTTAAAGTTTTGAAAATACTTTTGTTTTTTGATAAACCTGACACAATCAATATCTCCTTACTTACAATCGAAGGCATATTGCCTGTATCAGAAGACGTTCACGTAATAAATAAGTTGTTAAAACTCGGGGTTCATCTGAACAAGGTGGCAACTTTTCGTCAATATGAGAAAACTTCAAACAATTTGTAAATCAACGTAATTTCATTTTATTGTATTCGTCGCAACGCAACAATATATTGTCAAGGGGTTCCATATTCAGCACTTCAGCTTCAGCAAAATTATTAATTAAACGCAAAATAAACGAAAACACACTGATGATGAACATCATGTTCATATTAATGTCAATACAATTGTATTGACATTAATATGAACATTTTACTGAATGCTAAAATCAGGACAACCCAGATTCAATTATCAGTCAAATAAATTTCAGCTTTGGTATCAGAATGGTTTGCAAATAAAGTGCAATCAATAATCATTTGTTTGTTGTATCGGCATTCAACTGCGATATTATGCTAAACTCATTATGTGTACATTGGGTTCTGTCTAACGATTTTAAATTTTACCGCGCTTTATTTTTTTACTGTTTACAAAAAAATTATTTCGCAATCCTTTGGTACACAATTGCCGCGGGGTGTTTCATATTCTGCATTTGTGTGTACTTGTGTGAGCTCTCAATTTTCTAACAAACGATTTTGTCGCCAGCGATAAATCGACTGCATTTTTTGTTGTTTGTATTGTTTCCTACGTAACTTGTCACTTATCTTTAAAAATATTGTCCTGTTACTATTTAAGTGGTGTACAATAAAGTATATAATAAATAATAATAAATAAATAATAAATAAAAGTATTTTGTAGCTGAACTGATTTAGATGCTGGAAAAACTGTAAACTGTGGGCATAAATATTTTTTATCCCGGTATTAAATATAAATATAAATTTATTTCAAAAAACAGGTATTTGTACATTATTAATGGGTACTTAATCTAAAATATGAACACGTAGTAGATTATAACAAATCTGTGGGTGTGGTTCTGTTCTCCTAGGTAAGTTGCAATGCAACCTGTGTTTAGGAGAAACAGTGCCTGTATTACTTTCTTAGATCGTCCAGCCTATTATTTTACTTTTCACAGATGCGCGCCGATGAAATTTCATAATTATTAACATGCAACCATAGACAATAAAATGCAATACTTCTTCGACGCTTACAGTTGTGAAACGACGTGCTTTTTCGCTCTGCTATTCCGATTATTTAGAATTCTCAGTTAAATCGTATTTACATAGCAATAAATATCGCATTGTAAATTGAATATTTGTTACATAATAATAATGTTTAATAAGATTTGCAATGGTTCGTCCTTCCGATGAAGGTAAAAGTTAAAAAATAATAATATTGGACATATAAATATAGAAAACAGCAAATAAAATACTAGCGATTTTATTATTATGAATCAGTAGATTCTTCTCCATATAAACTGGCATCTTCTTGAATAAAATCATGTGTTATCGTATGTTAAATCGATTAAAATTTCTTCATTCATTTCATTAATAAAGTCTTTACAGTAAAACAAAATCGAATCGGTACCGCATTAGTCTAACACTAAATCGTAAATTTTTGTGCTGTCAAAAGTAGAAAAACGTAGCAGTCATAAGCTGTAATCGGAACATTGTCTTCTTTCTACTCTATACCTACACTACATCATTTTCAACCAATACGAAAAAAAGGTATTAAAACACGGCAAACACTCAACACCAGATAGCTAGCGAAGAGTGTAGTATCGAGTGCAGTTGACAAATGCACTTAGTTGTTAGAACAATGTGGCTGAGAGTGCACATTGTTCTAAATACGGAGACAACTTCGTGGCGCGGCAACTATGCAGATTAGTTGCTGAAAGCACAGATACAGTTATGTGAAGTTTGCAGGGTTGGATGGTAGCAGATGCTTAGCAAAACATCACATCTGTATTCTCCAAAGGTTTATGCAGAGGTGCACCTGTAGTTCGCCCACAATTCGCTGTATTTTTTTTATTCTAGCTAGGCTCACGCTCACGCGTCGGTGGTTCGTTATGAATAGCCGCGGCGACGTCCACTCGGCGTCGCGGTGCTCCCTGCTAGATAACGGACGAGGCTCTGGCGACCGAGCAATGGCGGTATAACCATATTACCGGTCGGGCAACTGACCGAAGAGGAAACAGCGGCCTTGAAGTGTAAGTAACTTAAAAATGTCTGGGGCAGAAGGCAACGGGAATCCACTGCTTCTATTTTCCCAAGAAAGTCAGCATGAAAGGTCTTAGAATGGTAGATAGTATGTCTGGCGATCCAGCTAACGCCCGGCGCCATCTTCCCGGGAGAGATGGTGTGAAATTTGCTACCGGCCATGCGCGCGTGACTCGTCAGGCGCCGCATGGAAATTCAGCTACTGATGAATCTAAATCGATTCGCCACCCCCATCGCATTGGAACGTGGAATGTGCGCGGCCTCAACCAACCTGGCAAATTTCTAATTGTGGAAGGCGAAATGCTTAGGAAGAACGTTCACCTACTAGGGTTAAGCGAAACACACTGGAAAGGACAGGGCCACTTTACATCTGACCTCGGCAGTACAGTGTATTTTTCGGGCCCGGAACACGATAGCAGCAGAGGAGTGGCCTTCATCGTGCCGCGATTGTTGAACAGGTGCGTTGTGGGTTATAAACCAGTTAGCGATCGTATAATAACACTGAGAATTAACACCATACCTTGCAAGCTTAACATCGTGCAGGTATATGCCCCCACAGCACAATCAACTGAAGAAGAAATGAAGTGCTTTTACGATACGCTGTCTGCGACACTTAAAGAGTTTCCAAAGCGAGAAGTTACCATTGTCTTGGGTGACTTCAATGCCAAAGTTGGAGATACCACAGACGATGACCACCTTCGTCGTGTTACGGGCAAACATGGAATCGGGGAACGAAATGATAGGGGCGAGCGTCTTTTGCAATTCTGTTGCGAAGAGAATTTTACTATCACCAACACCTGCTTCAAACATCATATCCGCAGATTATACACCTGGATATCCCCTGGTGACAGATGTAGGAACCAAATAGATTACATACTAGTGGGGACGCGATGGAGAAGCTCAGTAACGAACGCCATAACTTTCCCCGGTGCTGACTGCGGCTCCGACCACCAGCTTCTTGTGGCAACAGTTCGAATGCGGCTTAAGATGATACAGAAACCTAAAGTGGGTCCGAATATGAGAAATGTAAACATCAGTGGCTTCAGAGAAGGTTTTGAGCGGAGAATGGGTGATATTCCGAATGACATGACAGACAGCGACAGTAAATGGGAATATCTCAAAAAGATGATAGAGGAAACAGCTAGGGATAATAAGCTAGCAAAACCCCCTATGAAAGATTTTATAACACCTGAGACGGCCCAAATCATCCTTGAGAGACGTGAACTAAAGGAGAAAGGTATATGTTCAACTGAAGATCAGCAGCGGTATGCAGAACTGAGCCGCCAAGTTCAACTACGTTGCCGGAAGGATTATGATAACCATATCAACGAAATCTGTCTTGAACTTGAAAATCACTCACTGAAGAACGAATCCAAATATCTTTTTCGAAAAGTAAAAGAACTTTCTGGAACGCGTAAACCGAAAACATGTGCCATTGGACATAAAGACGGGCGCCTACTTACAGATGTGACTCAAGTGTTAGAGCGCTGGAAAAACTACTGCGCGGAGTTATACGACACGGGGGAGCCTACTAACGCAAAAATTACATGGGCGACAAAAGAGCCTGATATCCTACCATCAGAAATTGAGCATGCAATCAAAGCTCTCAAGTGCAGGAAATCACCGGGTAAAGATGCTATTACAGCCGAAATACTTAAAAACTTAGGTCAACGAGGCACAAAGGCTATCACCGAAATCTGCAATACCATCTGGAGTACTGGAAGATGGCCAAAAGACTGGACAGAATCGGTGTTTATACCCTTGCATAAGAAAGGCTCTTCAAAAGATTGTGGAAATTACAGGACTATAGCCTTAATATCTCATGCGAGTAAGATCCTCCTCCATGTTATTAATCGACGTCTGAACTACTATTTAAGCCAACAGATATCCGAAGAGCAGGCAGTTTTCGTTAAGGGCAGGGGAACGCGGGAGCAAATACTTAACGTCCGCCAAATCATTGAGAAAAGCAGGGAATTTAACAGCCCCGTAGTCCTATGCTTTATTGACTACACAAAAGCCTTTGACTGCGTGCAATGGGATAAACTGTGGAATGTGCTGCTTGAAATGGGAGCTCCGGAACACCTCGTTGCTTTAACCCAGAGTCTGTACACAGGAAATCGTTCTTTCATCAGGATAGGTTCTGAATGCTCCAACATGTTCCAAACAAAAAATGGGGTGAGACAGGGTTGTATCTTGTCCCCGGCTCTTTTTAACATATATGGAGAGTACATTATTCGAAAGACCATCGAAAATTGGGAGAAGGGTTTCCCTGTGGGCGGAAAGAGGGTATCTAACCTTCGATATGCAGACGACACCATTCTTCTGGCAACATCTATGGAAGATATGAGTGAGCTGTTCCAAAGACTCGAATTAGAGAGTGCCAACATCGGTCTCGCAGTGAACAGAGCGAAAACCAAAGTGATGATAGTGGATCGAGCCGGAAAGCTAACAAATGTCACCTGCAACATCCCTGGCATGGATATCGTCGACAGCTACGTGTACCTGGGTTCCCAAATCTGCAGTGACGGTAGCTGTGTCCCCGAGATAAAGAGGCGAATCGGGATGGCGAAGGATGCTATGACCCGTCTACACAACATCTGGAAGAAAAGAGGAATTGGTATCAAAACCAAGATGAGATTGATACGGGCACTGGTATTCCCTATTTTCCTGTATGGAGTGGAAACGTGGACAATCCTTACCCGAGAGAGATAAAGGATTGATGCATTCGAGATGTGGTGTTGGAGGCGAATGCTAAGAATACCTTGGACAGCGAAACGCACCAATGCATCGATCCAGACCCAGCTCCGAATAAAGACTCGCTTGTCCACTATTTGCCAACAACGCATTCTTGCGTATTTCGGTCACACAATGCGCAGAGGCGACGAGAATTTGGAAAAGCTGATTGTAGTTGGGAACACCGAAGGCAAAAGATCGCGCGGTCGTTCACCAACAAGATGGACCGATCAAGTGAAAGACTCGTTGGCCTCCAAATTCTACACGGTCCTAAGGGACGCGCTGGACAGAAACCAGTGGAGGCAGATCATCCGCTCCAGATGCAACCTTGATGCTGACCACGATCCTCAGACATGAGGGACCGACCAAGAGAGAGAGGCTCACGCTTGACCACTATCTCACCTGATAGTAAGTGATGATGTGGTTGACGGTGTAACACGCTTGCCTAAAAGTAAATTATTCACTCTTGACTTAAAGACCCCGAGGTTGTAACTATCTGAAAACACAGAATATGGCAAGGAATTCCACTCCTTAGCTGTATGGACAATGAAAGTATTTCCAAAACGTTTAGTGCGTATGTATGGGTAGGATGTCCACCATGTACCGATGGCGCATCGCCGTACGTCTTGTAGTCCGATGATGAAACGGGCTAGGCGGAATTAGATCATGCAATTTCATCGCACACTCCCCAAAATGCAACCGATAAAAAACCGACAAGCTGGCAACTCGACGACGATGTTCAAGGCTCTAGAGCTTAGACTCGACCAGTGCCTCACTGCCGATAAGCCCCTTGGCCCGTTTCTTGATCGACTCTTGTGCATCAAGCTTGCATTTGGCAGATCCGTCCCAGAGATGAGAACAGTATTCCATGCAAGATCGAACTTGTGCTTGATACAACCTTCGCAAGGATCCCCAACATTTTGGCAGCCAATTGAGCCTTTGCCTCAATAAATGGGCCAAAATGGAGTGTCGAAGTCAACGTTACGCCAAGAAGCTCAAGATGGTCCGTTATCGGTACGGTACCTCGGAAAGATGGAGCCTGGTGAAATTGGCTCTTCTTCGCGGAGAAGAGACACGCCTGGGTTTTTGCAGCGTTGAATTTGACCAGATTGGCATCGCCCCATTCGGAGACTGCCTCCAAGCACCACCATGGCCTCACGGAGAGACCGGAACAAGTATCTCTTGGACAAGTATCTCTCAGCAACAGTGCTGTCATCTGCATACCCAAAGGTTTTAGCAGTTAATTTATGTGCAACAAGAATAATGTCGCTGAGAGTACCGACCCCTGAGAGACCCCGGCATTAATATCCAATTGATCAGATGAGCAGCTATCTATAACTACTCGAATGGACCGACCCCTTAGGAAGTCTGCAATCCAGTCACACAGACCACCGGGCAGACTGAATGAAGGAAGCTTACCAATAAGGCTTTCGTTACAGACCCTATCAAAAGCCTTTGAGATGTCGAGGGAGACGGCAATCGCTTCACCATGGCTCTCGATGGCCTCATTCCAGATGTGAATGGCATACGCTAGAAGATCCCCAGTGGACCGACTATGTTCATGTCCCATGTAATTATGCAAGCTTATTGTCATTAACTGTGCGCAAGTCCATACTCTGAGTGCTACTGAGGACAAGTAAAATATAAAAAATTAAATACTCCCGGCACATTTTTATTTCATGCTACAAAATTTATCTAATAGTAGACACGCTTCGATCGACAATCTATTGAACACGTAATTATGACACGATATCTGCCGAAAACACCCTGATTCAAACAGTAACACGCCCATAGATTTTAAACGGCTTAACTAATTTTCATCAAACATAGCTAAGAACACTCTCGATAAAGTCATCTTTCAAACAATATAAAATACAAAATCAAAAACGGTTCATCCGTTTATGAGCTTTGAGGCCACAGATAGATACAAAAATATACAAACACACAGGTACGACTCCGCTACTGAATGTCGAAGTTTGAAATGTCGACGTATGTTAGTTCTAAAGTACAGGATCTCGATGTACACCAGTTCGAAAGTTCACTGCAGCGAAGTATGCAAGGCCGACGTATCGATAGTTAGAAAGCATACGAGTGCGATGTTCGCCAGTTCGAAATTACCCTGTTACGAAGTATGAAATGCCTCCGTACTGTTACTGGTACTCCTATGACATTATAATTAGCAAATTTGTGTGAAAATAAATTTACTTCATTTTTTATATAGGGACAGACACGGATATTAGTAATTGTTTGTACCTATTATTGATATAGGTACAAACAATTACTAATATCTGATATGATAAATATATTTAAACAAAAGTTTAACGCAATAATGATAAATAACTCTATGTGTTTACTATTTTACATTACAAAATAGACAATGCATTTTAAAAACATTAAGTTTACCAGGTACTATATTTATTGCATAGAAATTGTGAGGGTAGATAGTATTTTTCCAAGTGTCATTAATTAATTTGTTGTCCTACAACAGTGATATCGCTTCATCATTTTAACTCATTCGTAAAAGTGGAGAACAGTAAATGTGAATTTGTTATGTCGCATAAAAATAATAATCTTTTGTTTCTTGATGGGTTTCTATATATGATTAATAAAAAGTGTAATAATGTGTTCTACTGGAATTGCGTGAGAAAAAAGTCGTCGAGCTGTGGCGCCACGGTAACTACAAGAAAGAATGGTGATGATCATTATGTACACAAATTTAAAAATATATTTCATCATCATGAACCAGATTCAAATACTGCTGAAGCAAATATCGTCAGGCACTCATTAAAAAGAAAAGCTGCCGACAGTTTTGATTTGCCTGGGCAAATTATTCAAAAAAGTATACAGGACGTGCCTAGTATGTCATCTCCTTTTATGCCGTCAAAAGAAGCTATGCGTTTGATCATTCATAGAGAAAGGATGAGAAATGTAACAAAACTACCGAAAACATTGAATGATATTGTCATATAATTGTCATGTAATGTCGTATGCAGACGACACTACCTTAACATTTTATGGAAACTATGGGACGAAACTTTTGTTGCGGCTCAGGAAGGCTTTAATATAGTGACTCATTGGCTTGCACTTAACAAACTGACCTTAAATGCCGGTAAAACTAAATATATAGAATTTACAATACACAATGTAGCGTCACATACTAATAATGTCAATATTTATGCACACACATGTAATCCTGTAACCACAAACTGTACCATGTGCCCAAGGATATCAAAAACAGAATCGATAAGATACTTAGGCATAATAATCGATGAAAACTTATCTTTCAAACAGCACATTTCACATCTGGTCCAGAAAACAAGAAAACTCGTTCATGTTTTTAAAAATCTTAGACATGTAGCGAGTTGCCAATCAATCCTATCATATGGTATTTCCGCTTGGGGCGGCTCGTTTAAAACGAATATCTTAAATGTTGAAAGAGCTCAACTCTCAACTCAACTTCTTCTTAAAGTTGCTCTCTTCAAACCACTTTTATACGCTACAACTGCCCTCTATAACGAAGCAAATGTATTAACGGTCAGGCAGCTTTATATACTGCTAACAGTTGTAAAAAAGCACTCCTCTATAGACGGTCCTACAGCTACAGCTAAACAGAAGGCTAATACTAGGCGATTCTATGAAGTCTGTGAAACAACTCCGGTAAGAACATCTTTTGCCCAGAATTTCTTCAATTTCAGAGCAAGCAGACTATATAATAAGATTAACAGAGTTCTCGAAGTTGTTAAATTGTCTAGGGTAGAATGTAAAAAGAAGCTTACAAAGTGGCTTTTAGAACTTGATTATGAAGAAACGGAAAAATTGCTTACTATCTTATCCTAGTTTAGCGTTTTTCATAAACACATACCGCCACCCTTTTACGCACACATTCATACACACATCCATCTTTATACGTACTCACACAGAACACCATCCTACTCTCTCTATGTCACACACACACACGACACCACACCTCGCACACGACACCTTCCACTTCACACTCACACTTCGCATACTCAAACATACACACGCGTTTTTAATTTTAATTATTATTTTACATGGGTTATTTTTTTATTTAATTTTTTTGGTTCCTTATTTTGTTGTTTTTTCTTCTTACAATAGTCCTACATGGCCTACGTTATACAATTTGTGTAAATCCCAATCTTGGCGAGGGGGGCCAGGAGTCCATAGCACAGGGTATCCTAGTTTGGATTCCTGACTCCCACAAACCTTTGTACCTCCAATATTTGTAACATTTATAGAAACAAAATTGTACTTTGTGGGAGATAAATAAATATGGCTTATGTTTAACTTACCACCAGATATAGTAACATATAACAGACAAAAATAGTAAATGATCACCAAAATTAAACCCGCATCTTATTGTAAAATTATAACCAAAGTTTTAACATCTCGCTATCCTGTTTAGGCAAAATGACTCCAAATAAATCATTGTTAACCCAAAAGTAGTAAATGATCACCAAAAGTAGTAAATGATCACCAAAATTAAACCAATGACCAAAAAGATTATAAAATTTCTGGGAGCAACTTGGAAGTAGCGCTCGCCGGCCGCTGCCGCGGCACCGCTCGCTTTGCTCGCTCGGCTCGCGCGCGGTTGGTCACAGTTCTAACCTAACCTAACCTATTTTACAACATTAAATAGCGCAATAATTTGCTATTAAAATTTGGTGATCAATTTACTAAATTTGGTGATCATTTACTATTTTTGTCAGTATATTACTAGATTTGGTGGTTAGGGGTTATCGTCACAAAGTTTTTTTTGGTGGTCATTATATTTATTCCCAATAAATATTACAAAAAAAAAAATATTACTATTACTATACCCGACGAGTATACCAAAGAACAATGGCAGGTGCCCATACATTGTTTTAGCTGAGATTAAATTCAAAAGTCTTTAAACGATAAATATCTGGCTTAACTCAGGGTGATGTTCTGAATTAGTTTTGGCAAGAATTTTTGTTTGAGAATGTAGAGAATAATAGATATTCAGTCATAAACTTTTGTAGGTTATGTCTGGGTAACTTTTAATAATGTGTTTAATAGGTAATATTATTCAATTTCGTGGAAGTAAAAGGAGAATATCGCATTAGTATTTCCCTTACCTAGTTATATTAGCATGAAATGTTTAGTATACTCTTTGGAAAGAGTATATTTATTTAAACTAAGTGACTTTGACGTGTATCAAAACATTGTCGTCAACAACCAAGCAATATTTTTTTAGACTTGGGTACTAGTCTTTTTGCCAATCATTAATTGAAAGTAATTCATTTATTTCTACTACACTACAATATTCTTACCTACCTGCAAGGAACATCTACACTGAGACATAAACTGTTTTGTTAACTAATTTACTGCAATAAATACAATAATGATATTATTACTTAATATAGTTACTACTTGTCACATAGCAGATAAAATATATAATGGCAACACTATGCTAAAGAAATGAACTAAAAAATCAAATAACTTTTTATTTCTTATGTTTTATTTTAATCTATTTTGGACCAGGCCTAATTATACTTTAAAAAACATAGACAATTAATAGAATGTCTTTCGTATATAACTCACTTTCAGACGCTCAAATTTAAGTCAGCTAAAATTTCGCCATTGTTCTTTGAAGGTGAACAATTTTTAATTGGCCATTACGTTGATGAGACCGATACAATTCTTGTGTTTAGAACAAAAACAAATCTTCGCCTTTTGGATAAATCTCAATTTTGGATTATGGATGGCACGTTCCAGTGTTGTCCAAGTCTGTTTTACCAATAGTATTCGATACATGGGCAAGTGGGCCAGAACGACGATACGAAGCAGGTTCTTCCACTTGTTTATGGTTTTTTGTCGAGTAAATCTGAAAGAATTTATGGCATATTTTTACAAATTGTACTGCGATTTACATTCAATCAATTAAATATTAATCTCGATTATGAGCCCGACGTGGGAACACGTGGACAACGGGGCCAGTACCTGACCGAATCCCCGCTGCCACAGAAGTAGCCCACGCCCAGATCACTGAGCACACGCCACACAGGTCGCCGGCCACGGTACACGTGGACCAGGCGACATCAGACACCAACAGCACACGAGTAGCCCTTCCAGTTGCCGGGACGCACTCACGCGTGACTAAGCGAAGCCGGCCACTCTCATCAGCAACAATCAACAAGACATAAAACTTATATCAGAGCTTCGCCCCGAAGAAAGCACGTGGCAAGCAGGAAACAGTCTGCATCCGTCTCCTGCTGCCCAGAAAAGAAAAATTCAAACCAGCTTCACTCGCAATGCCAAACGTCAAGTACTCGAGTCCGTTCGGATATGCATTGTACATGTCACTCTGGTTGACATATCCGAACGCACACGCTGCCCCAACTCGACAGTCGACACTTCAGAACGTTCTAAGTCGAAACTTCTAAATAAAATAAAGGTAATCGCCTAACCAACATAAATCTGGACAACAATCTCTCGAATTGAACTCAATCGCTGACTAATAAAATGATTTTAAATATGTAATGCTTCCAGCTAACTATTAACGCGTTTCCGAACGCAACGTCGAACGCCCAAATGACAGCTGGCAGTCCGTCAAAACAAACAAACAGAAATATTAATTTCAGAGGACGAATATCAAGACGAGATTTTAAGTTATTTTAGCGAAATGAATGCGTTTATCAGGAGATCATTATGCCAGAGTGCCGTTTCTAAGTGGTTCCACAATTCAGACACGAGTGAAGAACAAAGAAGTGACATAAACAAAGGAATGTAATATAGTGAATGAAATATGATAATCCAGGTAACAAACCTTCCTTCAACACGAATTCTTTCCACCAAAAAAAAGTGTTACAACCTCTCCATTGCCTTTTGAGTGACTGTAAGCTTTCTTATAAGGCCCATTGTAAGCGACCACGTCTCAGAGTCATATGTCATCACTGGTAACACACGCTGGTCATAGACTTTCGTCTTGAGACACTGTGGTAAGTTGGACGAGAAGATACCTCGCAACTTCCTGAACGCCGTTTATATCTTATTTTATTTTGACATTATTTTATTTTGGTTTAATTTCAATTTAGGTAATTTTATTTGATTCTAATTTTATTTTATGTCCTTAGATTTTACTTTATGTTTGTTTAAATTCTTATTTTATTTTATGTGACTTACCTACTATAACAATGATGTGCATGCCTGTAAGTGACTTGCTTACACAGGATCTATTCTGAATGTTGGTTTTCTAATATTTATTTGTAAATGAGTCGTTGGTGTGCCTTGATAAATAAATAAAAAAATTAATAAATAAATAAACCCTGCCCAGCCGAGTCGGATTCGACGGTTGACCTCTTTCTCGAAGTTGTCCCTACCCAAGTGGATCATTTGTCCCATAGTCGCCCACAACTTCGAGTGTAGAGTCTCCGAACTTGATAGGAGTGGGCATTCAACATCACCTTGGTTTTGTCCATGTTCATTTTAAGACCCACTCTTTCGAAAGCTCTACTGAGATCATCGAGCATTGTACTCCATGGTCTCAGCCATGACCACTATATTAAAAATATATCAATAAATAAATTGAAATGTCAAAAAGTATATAGAAATGCCAATAACAATTTTTTTTTGTATTTAAAACTAATCAATACAATCAAAGTAATATAAAATAAAAATTAATGATTAAATTCATTCAATAATAATTATAAATATTCCTAAAATTATTTTTTATGATTCAAAAAATCCCTATCGCTATAGAAGCAACTATTTTGTAACCATTTTGTTAATTTCGTTTTTAACACATTATCCTGCAACGATTTTAATGCCCTTGGTAAGTTATTATAAATTAATATAAACATATTAAACACATTTTTCTTGTAAATATCTTTATGACCAGGTGGTTGATAAAATAGGTTGCGAAACTTAGCCCTTTTTTGTCTTGTTACAACTTTGCAATGTAGCTTAAAGTAGTGCATGTGTTTTATGTGAACATGCAGATGTATCGTACATACATACAGGGCAGTGGAAGAATTAAAAATGTTTAAAGAGAGGCTTACAGCAATCTAAGAACCAAGCCTTGTATATGACCCGGATGCAACGTTTCTGGAGTTTCAATACTCTGTCGATATTGGTTGAGTTACCCCACATGATTAGTCCATAGCTTTGTACAGATGACACGTAGCCATGGTAAGCCGAAAGAGCTGCTTCTACAGAAACGTTTTGTCAAAGCTTTTTTAATGCAAAAACAAACCTATCAAGTTTCTGACATACATGTTCTACATGGCTTGTTCAATTTAAATGTTTGTCTATAATAATACCTAAACAATTTATTTCATTTTTCACCTTTATACCTAATATCTTAAGTTAATTGTTTGTATTATATGAGTTAAATTCCATTAAATATGTCTTACTAACATTTATACTCAAGTCATTATTTGCCATCCAACTAATTAAATCTCACAGTGTCTTTTTGTTAACTAAGTTGCAAAAGTTTTTATTTAACCGTTTATAATAACTGTTGTGTCATCTGCAAAAAGGATACATTTCTGAAAGTTGGCCTCCGGAAAATCATTAATAACCAAGAAAAGCAAAGCGCCGAGAATGATCCCCTGAGGTACACCACACATATTTATTTATGCTATTGATTTAAATTTATCTTTAGCTAAAAACAGAGACAATATTGGATTGCCATTGTTAATACTTTCTGTCAAAAGTTACGTAAAGTTAAAGAGGGCAAGAGCAGTTGAACTACCTTTACGGAAATCAAACTGTTCTTTGCATAATATGTTATGTTTACCCAGAAAGTTAAATAACCTAATAAGCATAGCTTTCTCAAAAATTTTCGGTATGATGGGTACTATCGTGATAGGCCGGTAGTTATTAGGGTCTGACTTATTTCCCCTTTTAAAAAGTGGTTTCTCGATTGATATTTTCAGCTGGTCAGGAAATATACCTTCCAAAAAAGACAAATGTTTCAACTAGCACAAGCTTTCACGACTTGTGTGACGATGCCATTACACCCATTGGTTTTACTATTATTTAGGGACATTATGATTTGATACACTTCTTTTGCATCTACATGATTTAGGAAAATAGTATTTAGATTTTTATTTATTTTATTAAGATTACCATTATTTGAATTAATTGGTTGTCAAATTAATAAAGTAGTCATTAAATATATTGCAAATGTCAGATGGATTGATATATGTCACATTATTAAAATTTATTTCGTCAATGTCATTTCTATATAAATTATTATTATTTATCGCTGGGCATTCCAAGTAGCTCTACATTTATTCTTATGCTTTTGTATACGTCTTGTATTCATAAGTTTCTGTACTCTCTGTGCACATCGTTTAAATATATGATTATAAAATTTGTAGGTTTTTCATTGTGTTTTTTTTTTTTTTTTTTTTTAACTTTAGATAAAGCTTACGTTTCGTTTTGCTAGACTTTTTAAAGCCTTTCGTTATCCAGTTTTGTGTAACTGGTTTATTATTCACTTTAGCCCTAATCACGGGAAAGCATAGATCGTAAAATAATGTGAATGTTTCTTAAAAAAAGTTAAAAGCCTCTGTTAGAGTGCCTGAGTTAAATATGTCTGAGAATGAAAGAAGACATACAGTCGGGAAAATCAAAGTGGATCATGGTGCTCAATCAGCTTCTAAACAAACTTTTGAACTGATTTGCCTATATGAGGGCTGAGGGCTACAAATACCATAGCGAAATATTGTTGAGGAAAAATGTTAAAGTCAACAAAAATCCGCGACTTTTTCGCATGATTAGAAATGTAATGAAATTTTGTCACGCATTATATACGTACCAAGTACCCACCTACATACGTCAGTAACAAGCTGATTCGGGATTTCTCTTTTTTTTACACAATTTACATACATTTCGCTTATTGATATTCTCGTAACAACGATTCCAATAAAAGTTATGATATGTCACAATGTCTGCTTCAAACAGGCCAGATGGAGACGATTTTATCTACAACATGCTATTTACTACTTTCTGCCAGCTGTTTCGTCCGCGTGTAGTTAAGCTAAGGGAACCCCGAGATAGTCCGAGGTAGTCTCGAGATAAAGATCATAATTCTCCTATATTCTAAACTAGGACATGGTCTACCCGTATGCTAAATTTCATACAAATCCGTTTAACCGTTATGTGAACAAACAAGAGTTACTTTCGCATTTGTTATTAGTATGTTTGTTCACGAATATCAACCAAATAATTACTCCGTTCGTATTGTGAATTTTCATCGGCATTCATGCAAAATTTACCTAATTGACAACGATTTAATAAAATATATTTTATTGTGTTTCGAAGAAAAATAATATAATTGCGTAAACATAATTCTGTTTTGTGACTTGGGTATATAATTGTGTTCTAAAAAAACAAATAATAGGGTCTTTTTGTTATATAGATGACAATATTTCCTTGGCCACCTTGTTGCGTGAGTTATTTGATCATTGCTGCTGTGTTGTCAACAGTTAAATTTGGATCTGATAATAAAATATGAAATTTCTCGGATCTGAGTTAGGCTGTATGTAACAATTATGTTTTAATTTGATTGTTTCTTCTCTTCTACTTTTTGCATTGTTGTATTTATTCTTAAAAAAATAAAAACTTTTTTACAAAAAAATACTACCGACTTCCAAATAAGAAAACTAGAAAGTGAAAAATAACTTTATTTTTCGAAGTCGGTGTCTTTGATAGGTACCAAATTTTTAAGTTATCGACACCGACTTCCAAAAATAAAGTTATTTTTCACTTTCTTGTTTTCTTATTCAAATTCAAATTCAAATTCAAATCATTTAATTGCTGGTGTTAAATATGATGGAAAAGGTACAAACATGTTCAGCTAAATGACATAGCATGCAATTTTTGGGTAACACACAAATTACAAGCAAAAAAAAAAAAATAGATTAAAATTGATAATTTTAACAATTAATAATATAAACTAATCTCAATAATCAAACAAGAACAATTAAATCATGAGCTATTGATTCGGTCAGAAGGTTTCAAAGCCATAAATTCTTTTACATTATAAAAATTATGTTCACCTAACCACTTATTTAATTTAATTTTTAACAGTCTTGTACTCAATGTCTTGAAGTGGTTTGGTATCATGTTATAGATGTGCACACACATTGCTAGGCAGCTTTTATTGTATTTGGTAAGTCTAGGTATATCATTTAGAACTAATTTGAAGGGATCTCGTCTGTTCCGAGGGCACTCTTCATTTGCTGTCTTAAATAGTTTTTTGTTTGTAACTACGAATACACAAACTTCAAAAATGTAGAGTGATGGCAGCGGTAGCAAACCAAGTTTTTTAAATATTGGTCGACAAGAGTCATCAGGTTTAAGACCATACATTGCTCTTATGCACTTTTTTTGGGCAACAAATGTTCTATTCAGATCAACGCTATTACCCCACATTAAAAGACCATAGCGCAATAATGATTCCACATACGCGTGGTAAGACATAATGGCCGTTTTTATGTTTGTTACGTTTTTTACTTGTTTTAGCGCATATATGAACTTATTAATTCTTGTGCTAACATTATCTACGTGTTCTTTCCAATTAATATCTTTATCTATTATTACCCCTAAGAATCTAGTATTTGTTACTTCTTTGATTTTATTTATATTAAGATTAATGTTATTTTTATAATTATTCGATTGATTAAATTGAATATAAACGGATTTATCTAAATTAATTTTTAAACGGTTTATGTCAAGCCAATGCAGTAATGTATCTATTGTATTATTAATGTCAAGTTCGTGGTCTGAAATTGTATTTTTCTTTTTATCAGATGTCACTATAATGGATATATCGTCAGCAAATAAAACGCATTTATGCTTGGTTATATTTATGATGTCATTTATATATATTAGAAATAATATTGGTCCTAACACGCTTCCCTGGGGAACGCCATATTTATTATGCCTATATTCTGATGAGTAGGGTATCATAATTATCATTATTTTCGTTAATTTTATTGATAATAACACATTGTTGCCTATTACTTAAATATGATGCCATCCACTGAAGAGCAGGTCCCCTAATCCCGACAGACTCCAACTTATCCATCAATACTTCATGTGAGACTAGATCGAAGGCTTTTGACAGATCAAAGAAAAGACCAGTAGTCAGGTGATTATTGTTGACATTTGTAAGTATTGTTTTTATGAGAGAGAAAATAGCTAATGATGTGGATTTATTTTTTTGGAAACCAAACTGTTCATCACTTATAATATCAAATTTATCGCAGAAATCAATAAGCCTTTTATACATACATTTTTCATAAATTTTCGCCAAGATAGGTATTAAGGTAATAGGTCGATAATTATTGATATCAAATTTATCTCCCTTTTTAAATATTGGCTTTATTATGGATTGTTTCAATCTATCGGGAAAAACCCCCGCTGAAAACGATAAATTGATCAGGTAAGTCAAGTATTTGGAAGTCGGTAGTATTTTTTTGTAAAAAAGATTTTATTTTTCACTTTTTAGTTGTTACCTTACTAATAGTTACCTACCTAATAGGGAAGTAGTTAAGTAAGTACCTATAACGACAGAATAGATTACCCGAATAACAGGAAACTTGAATATAACCGGTGAAATGAGAGATCTGCATACCCGTTTTGAGCGTACTGGCGTGATGTTATGTTATGAAATGGTATAAACAATAAACAGACATGCGATTGCAGCAATCCCGAGAGATTTGCCGTTATTTATTGAAGAGTTCTGTTGTATATCTCCGAAGTTCTTCATCAGATATTCACCAAATGAAAATGGGACCAATTTCGGAATATACACTTTCAAACAAAAAAAGAATTTTTAAAATCGGTCCGCAATTAACGGAGATATCGGTGAACATACATAATGTCGAACATAGAACCTCCTCCTTTTTTGGTAAGTCGGTTAAAAAAATATCTAGCATAATGTGAAGCCATATTATTGTTTATTTTGAAGGGTTATAACTTGGCAGGTATGAATGTCTGCTCTATAAAAGAGTAATTCTATCAGGGCTAGTGTGGCGAAGGTCAAAAAGTTACACAGTATGACACGATATCTTGCAAAACACCCCGACTCAAAAAGTAAATCGCCCATATCTTTAGAATGGCTGAACTGATTTTCATCAAACATCAGTCATCAGTTTAGTTTAATTTTAACGGGCTGTTTCCGCAACTCGACGACGTATTTAGCTAAGAGCACTCTCGATAATCTCACCTTTCAAACAAAAAATCAAAATCGGTTCACTCATTTAGTAGCTGTGATGCCACAGACAGATACACAAATACACAAACACATAGGTACACACATGGCATGTCACATTATGCGATGCGTCGTCGCGTCGCACGCGATACGCGACGTTTCACCAGATCGACGAACGAGAGACGAAGCGGGGGAAGGTTGATGCGCTACGCTGTCGGAGCTCCACCCGGTGCGACGACGGACACTGTTTGTCAAATCTAAAATCCACACTGAGATGCTGCGCTCCGACGACGTGCGTCTTCTCTTGCGTTGCAACGTTGTGCGTCGTCGCAATGCCGATATGGCATACATTGCGTTGATCTATTGCGAAACACAACGCACTAATGAGGCCTCAGCCCAGTTTGTTACTATTCTTGTTGCACATTAACGTTCTGCTAAAACCCGGCACCTTTGGGTATGCAGACGACAGCACTGTTGCTGAGAGATATCTGTCCAACGCACGGGCTACCGGGCCGCAGATCCGGTCTCTCCGTGAGTCCATGGTGGAGCTTTTGAACCTGTCCTTGCAGGCAGTCTCCGAATGGGGCGATGCCAATCTGGTCAGGTTTAATGCTGCTAATATCCAGGCGTGCCTTTTTTCCGCTAAAATGAGCCAATTTCACTCGGCTCCAACATTCCGTGATGTAACTGTGCCAATAACGGACCATATTGAGCTTCTTGGCATTACGTTGACATCGACTCTCAATTTTGAGCCATACATTGAGGCAAAGGCTCAGCTGGCTGCCAAAAAGGTGGGGATTCTTGCGAAGGTGAGAAGGTACTTCACGCCGGAACAGCTGCTCAACTTGTATCAAACGCAAGTTCAATCGTGTATGGAGTACTGTTCTCATCTCTGGGACGGATCTGCCAAATACCAGCTTGACGCACTAAAGTCGATTGAAAAGCGGGCTAAGAAACTCATCGGCAATGAGGCACTAGTCAAGTCAAAGCTCCAGAGCCTTGAACATCGTCGCCGAGTTGCCAGCTTGTCGGTTTATTTCGGGGAGTGTGCGATGGAATTACATGATTTAATTCCGCCCAACCCGTTCCATCATCGGACGTACGGCGATGCATCATCGGTACATGGTGGACATCCCACCCATACGCACAAAACGTTTTGGGGACACTTTTATTATGCGTACAGCTAAGGAGTGGAATTCCCTGCCGGAGTCTGTGTCCCGATAGCTACAATCTAGGGGTCTTTAAGTCAAGAGTGAATGGGTTTCTTCTAGGCAAGCGTGCTTCACCGTCGACCTCATCATCGCTTACCATCAGGTGAGATAGTGGTCAAGCGCAAGCCTATAGACACCAAAAAATAATTAAAAAATAGTTTGACTTGTGCGTTACGAATCCTTCAGTTAGCAGACAATTATGTAGTTGCATGTTCCAAATATAAGTAAAAGGTATTATTCTATAGTAAATAGAATAGGATAGAATACTCGTAGAAAACAACAACGTGAATTTATGCTCATGATTAAAAATTTTGTCTTATCGTTTTACGGCCAAAACCGGATACAATAGATAGATTTGATGCTTATTACAAAAATACTAATTTCTAAAAATAGGGTAGTGAAAAGAATAAATGTTTTGAAATTAAAACTGCTGATGTAGTTAAAACAGCAAATGTATGTAAGAAAAAATTGTTCTATAAGTACCAAATAATCTAGCAGCTTGCTTGGCCTTTTGGCTTTTGGATTTTAAATGATGTTGTTATTTACCAGTATTTTGTTATCGGATTTTTTTTATGGTGTTGTCTCTATTATACTTGTTACTTTTCTACACAATGTATATTGTTAAGAAATAATTGACTTATGACCTTAAGATGCTTTTGGGATGTAAATTTAATGGAATCACACCAGAATAAACATCTTTTATTTGAACCTAAGACATATTATGTCGTTAAAGTAGCTGTCCGCCAGTTACTTCTTAACAACTTCTGTCTGGTCCAGTGAGCTATTTGGTTAGCCCCCCTCCGTTTTTTTTAAGACCAACTGGTGGACTAGGGTGAATTCTGTCGCATTTAGCCCGAGCTACTAAAACATTCCGCATGTTCTTTATCGGAGTTAGCTCTGCTATGACTCTCGCTCACAGATTGGGCAACCAGAAAACTTCTGGTCCACATTGGTGTCTTTAGGATATACATTCCTCTTTGTCACTGTTCCAGT
Source organism: Anorthoa munda (assembly GCA_945859665.1). Classification (NCBI taxonomy): domain Eukaryota; kingdom Metazoa; phylum Arthropoda; class Insecta; order Lepidoptera; family Noctuidae; genus Anorthoa; species Anorthoa munda. The sequence goes on along the minus strand of OX243905.1, from coordinate 30,853,972 downwards.
GAGTTAGTAATAAGTTGAGTGGGTGGAATGCCCAGCCCAGCGAATGGTCTCGTGTTGGCTCTGCTATGACCCTTGTTATTAGGACCTACATTCCTTTTTGTCACTGTTCCAGTGAGCTAGTATTAAGCTGAGTGGGTAGAATGCCCAGCCCGGCTAATAGTCCCCATTTAGGCTGTAAATGTCGTAGAAGCATCACTGGACTCCTTTGGTACGACAGCCATCTTTCTTGACGCGAAAGAATCCGCAATTCCGAATAAACTACTCGGAAGGTAAGTGGCTAAGAGTGTTAAGTATAACTGCTCTACAAGTCTTAGGAGCCCGTTTGTAGGCCTTATTAGAGAAGGGCTTGTCATAATCAAGTATGTCATGGGTTATAAGATATCTAGAATAGTTTAACGACTATGATGAAGCAAATAGTGCTGATGAAAATGGTACCATCGAACTGATCTGATGATGAAGCCGGCAGGTAGGCACTGGTACTCCGAAATAAAACAATGTATCCTAGTCGTGTATGGGCTTATTGGAATCGTCATGAGATGTACTTTGGCTATATATGATGTTTATTGCAATTGGAAGTACCTATCAAAACTAAAAAGATATAAATAAAAAACTTTTTAACAAAAAATTAAACCGACTTCCAAAAAAACACTGCAAAACGAAAAATTACTTTCTTTTCCGATGTCGGTGTCGAAACAGAAAACAATAATGTACCAAAGACACCGACTTCGGAAAAGAAAGTTATTTTTCGTTTTGCGGTGTTTTTTTGGAAGCCGGTTTAATTTTTTGTTAAAAAGTTTTTTTAATTAGAGTGGAAGTGAAGTCATCCGCTGACTATTTATGACTGCAAATATTTAAATGGTGCTCATTTCTCAGTTAGTTACGGACTATTTATTGCGCAAGGGTGGATTACTCTAAGTCTGGTACAGCCATGGTCAGGAAGTGACTTATACTTTACTACCAGTGTTGAACTGTACTCTACAGCATTTAATCACGATTTGAGGTCTTGTCACCAGGGAGAGAGGTAGTATTTCTTTCTCTTTCTTTGTTATGATAGAACAATTTTAAAAGTTCACTTTTTGTGACAGTAGTTAACATGTAACTCTATTAAAAAGCTCTGAGCTAAATACGGAGACACTGTTTTCATTGCTCTATCTTTTGGAGACAGATATAATTTTAACATGTGTCATGTGCAACTCCGAAGGTTTGCCCTCACATGGGAATCAAAGACAACAACTGGCATAATTACAACTATAACCACATTCCTGCTTATTTCCTTTTTTTTTCAGAGAAAAAAGGTGTGGTGATAATCTTATGTTGATCCAAAGTTAACAATGTTCTCAGTGTCTCCATAACCAGTGAAATAGGTCTTATAGGATTTCCGCAATCCATTTTTATTTTTATTTTTCAAGCTCTCATCTTTGAAGTTGATGGTGCTAAAACATTAAGCTTCTTCTAAGAAAAGCTGTCAATTATAATTGTGCATTTGAAAATACTCTGGAGGCATCTCCAGTAGGCTTATGAAATTAGTAAATGCAAATAGGCCTGATGACTTATTTTCACTTACATATTAATTTCAAATCATAAAGTTACCTACAAAAGAGAAAAATTGACCATACTTGCTTGTGAAATTGAATGAACATGTTTCACTAACGAAAACAATCTGGGACCTCCGAGGTCAAAGAAGGGGTATAGTAGAACCTCCATGTTATATTTTATTTAGTACATTCATTATAGAATGTCTGCATTGAGGATTTAAGTGGTCTCTTATATTTCTCTTCTGTTGTAGGTGAAGGATAATGTGAAGAACATGGTGGGTTGTTCTTAATTATCTTAAGTACCTGATATCTTTTACAAATAGTTGTGTGAATATTAAAAATCAGGTATCTTTATGAATGGAAAGCAGCCAATTTTATTAATAAAATAATCAAATTATTCAATATTTTAATGAAACTGTTGATCAACAAACATGAAACCATGAAACAGAATCAAACAATCTACGGAAAAATAATCGATATTTTAATTGAGTAACATTATTTTCTGCCTGTTGTTGCCATAAAGGACAACTTTCTCTAAATTTCTTGACTCTTAAGAGTTTATTGATGTATTGTTTTAGAACAAAAAATAAATATGTTCAAGGTCCGTTCAACCTAAAGAAGCTGGTTGAGAAGATTTTCTTATAATTGTCTTTGATTTCCAATATCTTCAAATATAACCCTGCGCAAACGGCCTATTTATTGCTCACAATATATTTATCATTGTAGTCTTTACGGTTTTTAACCTTGAAGGACATTTGTATGCGAGCATTAAAATCATTTGAGTTGTTATAAACCGCCTTATCAGTATCAGCCCAGTTGTCTTGTATACCTGACTTGGATAGTTGCTATTGTTCTAAATATAGTATCCTACTAACAAATGCTTAGTTAGTCAGCGAGCCAAAATAATCTTTGCTTTTGCCAAAATAACACAACTCTTTTTTAAAAGTTTATACAAATATACAAAGTTTTCTTGTAAAGACTGTCCTTCCAAAAAAGGGGAACCAAATTTCTTTCTTATATCGTTATTTGCCATATTAGTACTGACATATTAAATTCTTAACTTTCTAAGTCCCTAAATAGGTAGGTACTCAAAGAAAGTTCACTAAACGTGTCATAGGTATTTTTCAAAAAATGTGACAAGTATGAAGTAGAATCACTTAACGTATTAATAGGCAATCAAATAAGATAATATAATCTCACTATGAAAATGAATAATTTGTTAATTTTCACGCACTCAGTTCCGAACAATCCGAATAAATTGTCAACCTTCATACATGTACAGACTTGTACTTATGTGAAGCATTGTCGTCTCTTTCGGGCGGAGGTAATACAATGCCGTCATCCTCTGGGGATGAAGTTGTCGTCTGGACTAGGCAGTCCAGAGTCAGATCACCTATTCGAATATTAATAATATTTATTCGTCTTATATACTAAATATGTATGTATTTATGTATCTATTATATGGCATGTATATATATATATATATATCAATTTGTGTTTTTATTAAGTATTATTGTATCATTATATTCATTGTTAGTATTGTTACACCCCTGACAACACCATGTCATGTCCAGGCAATCACTGTCCATTCCAGGTTGCCTGAAAGAGATCGCGGAATGCGATAAGGCCGCCCGTTGTATATTTTTAGTTTTAAGTTTCTTTTGTTACTGTATTTTCTGGTGTACAATAAAGAATACATAAATAAATAAATAAATTCGAACTTTGGTCACCTCCAACACCTACCGAGACATTTTTTTCCGTAATCATCAAAGAATGCTAAAACACAACTGTAAAACACTGACACGTATTCTAAAAAGACACAGATGTTAATTTAATACAACAATTTATCGTATTTCCACACTTTTTTCTTAACTTTGAAAAGTTTCCGTCTTTACCGGCAAAAATTTACAAACGCTATGAAATTGACAGATAAAGCTACCTGTTAACGTCACTCTCAACGTGACGCTCGCTAGAGAAAAAAAGACAGGTATAAAACCATGGACGATTTCGTAAGTTTTTACCCATATATCACCATATAAAGGCAGTTACAGACAGCTTTCTTCTAACTCAACACCATATGTTTTAGCATTGCACATAATATATGTTTTACAATGTTTACTTATGTACATACATTGATAAATTCATATATGTGAGGACGATGCACCCAAAAATAGCACTACACACTATACTACGTACAGGTATAAAGTAATAAAAGCACTAACAGGTAAGTTCATTAATTTAATAAATAGAAACATGGTTCTCACATACTTACAAATATTGCAAACATAGGTAAAATACCAAATTCAACAACAACGGTACAGTGTGCTAGTCAAATTCTGGAAAAATATAAAAAATAACTTAAGAATACAATAACTATCGAATAGGGTTCGAATCCTACAATGAGCTTGAGCTTTCGGTGAAGGAAAAACATCGTGAGGAAACCATAGCACGGTGGTAGGGTACTTTGTTGTACCCGCCTGGCTGGCAACCACCCTCAAGTTGAAAATCTGTCGCCAAGCACCTTCCGGTGTGTTCCGACAGCAGCACTTGAGAGCCAGTTCCCTTCTAGGCTTTGTGTGCTTACCACCATCGGCCACATCATCACTGACCACGGTGAGATTGTGGTCAAACACAGGCCTATACACAGTAAAAAAAAAAAAAAAAAAAAAAAAAAAAAACTATGAATAGGAATATAAATTAGCAAATTTGTTTTTGTCCACACCAAAGATTGCCCTATGGAGCGGCACCAACATGTTGCCAAAGTAAAGTAAAATAAAGTAAAGTTTATTTTATTTGCAGAGATTGTAGGTACATGACATAAGGTGTAAAAAAAAAACAATTGTGATCCCTGTATAATCTACCAGATTAGGCATGCAAACATGAATTAAGTAAAACGAGTAGATAATCAAAAAACTAGTCTCAAGAATGCAAAATTCCGGGTACAAATAAATAAGTTAGTATGTTACGTTAGATTGCATAAAACATGTTATGATTATATTAAATTAGAAATTTACATTAGAATGTCAAATGTCATTGTCATTTAGAAAAATCTGGATTCAATATCAGCCGCTCGGCCCTACAGTAAAATACCGTATGACATAATGCTGTGAAAGTAACTAAAATAGACCGAACGCGCGGTCTCCACATCCGTCAACTGTCTTATCTATCTAACAGAATAAGCGGCCGAGCTCAGCCGACCCACAAGAGATGTTATGTGAGAACTCCATTGCAATTTGTAGTCTAGAGTGATTCCCAGGAAAACTGTTTGATTTACAAAGTCCAGCTTTTCGCCATTCAATATGATGTCGCATTCGCTACTTCTAACATTCGGCAATGTGAATCTAATACATTTGGTTTTTTTTTTTTTCATTTAGTACCAAATTGTTTGCCGTGAACCAATTTTTGACCTGATGAATCGAGTTATTCACATCATCAAGATTTTATGACCGCCGATCTATTTTAAATATCAAAGATGTGTCATCAGCAAACAACACAATTTTCGGTTGATTTTGTAGTAATTGGGGTAAATCGTTAATATAAACTAAAAAGAGGAATGGACCCAATATCGAGCCTTGAGAAACACTCATTGTCATTTCAGACCCTAGTGAATTTACGCTGTTTACCTGAACTTTAACTTGTCTGGCTTTTAAATATGATCTAAGTAACCCAAGGGCTGTATGCCTAATTCCATAGTGCTCGAGCTTCAACAATAGTGTCTCATGGTTAACGCAATCGAACGCCTTCGAGAGGTCGCAAAAGATTCCATGGCGTCTTGTGCTTCCTCCCAGGCGTTAAAGATGTTCTTTATTAGGGTGACACCGGCGTCAGTTGTGCAACGCCCTTTGGTAAAACCGTACTGAATATCAGCGCAGCGTTATTTCCTTTTTTGGATATCGCTGCACATACTGAAATAGGAGCCTTTTTGGTCTCGCACGGGGTTTTTTATTTTTACTATTGTTAAATTTTTATGCTGGTTTCTGATGTCTCCTATGCGGGTCACAAATAAAAAAAAATTCTTTCTTTCTTTCTTTCTACTGTTGATCATAAAAGATAGAATGTTTGTTAAAATGACGCAAAAATTGGTTGAGCATTAACTTTTCGAAGACCTTACTGAGAACCGGCAGTATTGACACTGGCCTATAATTATTGGCTTCTTTGCTATCCCCGGATTTAAACAATGGAACTACTTTACTGTGTTTCATGAGTTCCGGGAAAACTCCTTGATCGACACTAGTATTAAATATGAAAGCTAAATAGGGTGCAACAGTTTCAATGATTGGTTTACACACTTTTACAGATAGTCCCCAAAGATCTTCTGTTCATTTAATTTTAAGATCTTTAAAAGCTTTTAAAATAGCCTGGGGATTTGTATGTTAAAACTTGAACTCCGATGGGCCCGCATTTACGTTCTTTCTTAGTAAGGCAGCAGAGCGTGTGGGTGAGGAGTTTAAGGCTGCTGTAGTTTTAAGAGGAATATTAATAAAAATGTTTTCAAATTCCTGAGCTACCTCTATATCTGAGGATATGGGGCCATGTGCAGTCGCTAAATTAAATTCAGTATTACGCTGTTTTTTCGTACCTGTTTCATTATTTATTATTTTCCAGGTAGTTTTTATTTTATCGTCTGCTGATTTTATTTTATTGCTAATATAGTAGTAAAGCGTAGGTAGTAAAGCGTTTTGGTCTCTGGCTAAGTCAGTCGAGTAGAACTTCTGCCGTCCCTCACTACCACCACTGCTGAAACCCGACGGGTCGCTGGCCCACTCCGCTCAGGAGAAGGCAAATTTATTTGCCTCTCTTTTTGCGGAATCTTCACGTCTAAATCCTGGTGACGCGCGGCTCCCTCCTTCTTCTGATGGATGCGAGACGAGTATGTCGGACATTCGTATCCATCAGAAGGACGTCCGTAGGGTGCTGCGCAACCTCGACGTGAACAAAGCTAGCGGCCCTGACGGAATACCAGCAATTGTTCTTAGAACCTGTGCGCCTGAACTGTCTCCGATCTTGACACGCCTATTCCGCCTTTCGTATGAGGCTGGAAAAGTGCCGAATGCTTGGAAGCAGGCTAACGTACAGCCCGTGCCCAAGAAGGGAAGTCGAGCTGACCCAGCCAACTACAGACCCATATCTGTAACCTCCATACTTTGTAAGAGTATGGAACGTGTACTTAATATTAAGCTCCTGGCATACCTAGAAGCAAACGATATCCTAAGTGACCGCCAATACGGCTTCCGCCGAAATTGGTCTACTGGGGATCTTCTAGCGTATGCCATTCACATCTGGAGTGAGGCCATTGAGAGGCACGGGGAAGCGCTTGCCGTCTCCCTAGACATCTCGAAGGCTTTTGATAGGGTCTGGCACGAAAGCCTTATTGGTAAGCTTCCTTCATTCGGTTTGCCCGGTGGTCTGTGTGATTGGATTGCAGACTTCCTGAGAGATCGGTCCATTCGAGTGGTTATCGATGGCTGCTCGTCGGACCGCTTGGATATTAATGCCGGGGTCCCTCAGGGGTCGGTGCTCTCAGCAACTCTGTTCTTGCTGCACATTAACGATCTGCTAAAACCCGGCACCTTTGGGTATGCAGACGACAGCACAGTTGCTGAGAGATACGTGTCCAACGCTCGTGCTACCGGGCCTCAGATCCAGTCTCTCCGTGAGGCCATGGTGGAGCGCTTGAACCTGTCCTTGCAGGCAGTCTCCAAATGGGGCGATGCCAATCTGGTCAAGTTTAATGCTGCTAAAACTCAGGCGTGTCTTTTTTCCGCTAAAAAGAGCCAATTTCACCTGGCTCCAACTTTCCGAAATGTAATCGTGCCAATAACTGACCATCTTGAGCTTCTTGGCGTTACGTTGACATCGACGCTCAATTTTGGCCCGTACATTGAGGCAAAGGCTCAACTGGCTGCCAAAAAACTGGGGATCCTTGCAAAGGTGAGAAGGTACTTCACGCCAGAACAGCTGCTCAGTTTGTATCAAGCGCAAGTTCGATCATGCATGGAGTACTGTTCTCATCTCTGGGACGGATCAGCCAAATATCAGCTTGATGCACTAGAGTCGATTGAAAAGCGGGCCAAGAAGCTCATCAGCGATGAGGCACTGGTTAACTCAAAGCTCCAGAGCCTTGAACATCGTCGCCGAGTTGCCAGCTTGTCGGTTTTTTATCGGTTGCATTTCGGGGAGTGTGCGATGGAATTGCATGATCTAATTCCGCCCAGCCCGTTTCATCATCGAACTACCAGACGTACGGCGATGCGCCATCGGTACATGGTGGACATCCCACCCATACGCACTAAACGTTTTGAGAATACTTTTATTATGCGTACAGCTAAGGAGTGGAATTCCCTGCCGGAGTCTGTGTTTCCCGATAGCTACAATCTAGGGGTCTTTAAGTCAAGAGTGAATAGGTTACTACTAGGCAAGCGTGCTCCATCGTAGACCACATCTTGCTTACCACCAGGTGAGATAGTGGTCAAGCGCGAGCCTATAATTGATAAAAAAAAAAAAAAAATATATACAGCGCTTTAGCTATTTTGCATGCAATTTTAAAGGTTTTTGAATATTTCGCAACATACTTATCAAAACTTGTATTATTCATATGTTTCTTTAGTCCATAAAGTTCATATAGCTTTTCCCTGCATATACGAATGCCTGGAGTCACCCAATCGCTAAATACGAACTTGGTGTAAATACTTTTCGCTTTCAGTGGAAAAGTGTCATTAAATTGCATGTTGAGTATTTTAAAAAACTCAGCATAGAACTCATTTGGGTCTTCTATATAAAAAAAAGTTTTGAACATATAATTTACTAGTCAAGGTTTTATTAATTTTTTCTAAATTTTTACTTGTAATTGGTCTAAATTCTATTTGCATTTTTTGCAAAAGTATGTAGGTGCTAAACGTTATTGTTTGCCCACTGTGATCAGATGTTAATTTATTTACAATTTCTTTATTTAGGTAATCACAATTACAAAAAACGTTATCTATGCAAGTCGCAGAAGAAGCTGTCACTCTAGTTGGCTCCATAAAAAGGTCTTTTCTTAGTGAAATATTTAATTTTCGGAGATTTTGTTTTTTCATCGCTTTCTGTGACCGTTTCATAATTTTTCTGATTTTAATATATTTTTTTAATTTATTATGACTCATGACAATAGGACATAGTGGTTTAGTGTCTTCCCCCGTCAAATCTATTATAAGATCAGACTCACACACTGGTTCTGACTGAAAACTGCCAACTAACTCATTAAATAAACTATTAGTGTTTTTAAACTGCGCGCTGTCCTTAGCAGATTTAGCGAAAGACAGGGCATCATACAATTACTGTTCAAGTTCTGAGACATGTTTTAATGTTAATTCATATGTGTCACTGCAATTTGCCGCTTGATACTGAAGTACCTGGTGTTGTTCGGCTAAGTCTAGGTGCTGAATATGTAGCTCAGCCAGCTCATTTTTGAGTAATTTGTTCCATCTCACTGTCTGTAATTTCTTGTAGCAGTTTTTTTTTTTGCTTTGGAGTCTTGCAGCTCCATCAGGAAGGCTCTCAATTTTGCTTTCAGCCCCTTGATTGTAGCGCTGCGGGTCATCATTTCCCTTAATTACCTGGAATTATTTATGTATTTATTTATGTACACACGAAACACTTTACAGAAAAAATAAAGAATACAGATACAAACACACAAAGGTACTGCTTATTTCAATAGAAATTTCTTCCAGCAGACCTGCGAAATGCGAAATGTGTGGAATTGTTAGCTAAATAAGTGTGCAGTAATTTTATAATATTAATATTAGTGAGTAGGAGGTGATGAGAGAAAAAAATCATAATTAAAGACAAAAGAAAAGAAATATGACTAAAGAACATTTTACAAGTTAATAAAGTTAAGAAAATATAGCTATTACAGAGAGATATGGATAATAGAACTCAAATGTGAAAGTTAACTGGGTAAAAACAATAGAAAGGACTATGCCATACACTGCTTTGATTTTTCTGAATTGTAGATTAAGTTTAGATTTTTAACAGTCGCTGAGACATTAGAAAATTTCTTTACCAACATTCCGTTAGAGGTTACGAAGTCTCTTCCCTCCTCATCTAAATTAGCTGAAGCTCTTCTTAAAGAAAACTTTACTAAAGTCATACCAACCTTTAAATTTAAATCAATATGTATTGATACAATTAAAAACGCGTTCAAAAGTCTCAACGTAAAAAATACTGAAGACTTGTGGGGGATATCCGTTAGGGTTCTTGGAGATATTATTGACTCAATTGCTCCTGTCCTAACAGGCATATTCAATCAATGTTTGGACAGCGGCACTTTTCCTGACTTAATGAAACACAGTAAAGTAGTACCAATTTTCAAATCAGGCTGTAAGAGTGATCTCTCTAATTATAGGCCTATATCCGTGCTTCCAGCATTGAGTAAAATCTATGAAAAAATCATGCTGGAACAGATATTGTCTCACTTCAATTCAAATAAGATCCTGCATAGTCAACAGTTTGGTTTCACGAAAGGTAGGTCGACAACGGACGCTGGAGTAAAACTCATCAGCCACATCTTGAAATCTTGGGAGAAGTCCCAGGATGCCATTGGCATTTTCTGTGATCTCTCGAAAGCGTTCGACTGCGTCGACCACAACACACTGATCTGTAAATTACACTACTACGGAATTCGAGGAAAATCTGCTGATCTTGTGCTTTCCTATTTATCAAACAGACAGCAAAAAGTAAATGTTAATGGGGCGACGTCCTCCGGGTCTCTAGTCAAGATGGGCGTGCCCCAAGGTTCAATTCTCGGCCCTTTCCTTTTTCTTGTTTACATTAATGATCTCCCTTTTATGATGGCCAAATTATCGGATATAATTCTATTTGCTGATGATACTTCGCTATTTTTTTAAATAGATAGGAAAGATACGGATGTCTTACATGTCAACGAAAGTCTGATAGTTCTCTCTAAATGGTTCGCAGCTAACAATCTTTTACTGAATGCGAAAAAAACAAAATGTCTGAAGTTTGCCTTACCAAATGTACCACAACGTGACCTAAATTTAAATCTTGACGGCAAAAATCTTGAAGTTATAAAGGAAACTGTATTCTTAGGGATTACTATCGATTCAAAATTGCAGTGGGGCGCGCACATTAGAACTCTTTCGGGTCGGTTAAGTTCAGCTGCATATGCAGTAAGGAAAATAAGGCAGTTAACCGATGTAGCCACAGCAAGGTTAGTATACTATGCTTATTTCCACAGTATTATGTCTTATGGCATTCTGCTGTGGGGATCAGCAGCAGACGTTGATTCAATTTTCATCTTACAAAAGAGGGCAGTCCGCGCAATCTATAAAATGAGTCCACGAGAGTCCCTCAGAGAAAAATTTAAAGAGATCGATATACTGATTCTACCTTCTCTTTATATATTGGAATGTATTTTGTATGTCCGCAAAAATCGAGGGCTTTTCAAAACTAGAAGCGATTTCCATAATTTAAATACACGCAGTAAGCATGAAGTTGTAATACCCAAATTCAGATTAACGAAAACTAGCAAGTCTTTTCTTATAAACAGTATACGCTTTTATAACAAGTTGCCAAAGCCAGTTATAGAATTGACCGATGGAAAGTTCAAAAACTACATCAAACGTGTCCTTATTAAAAAAGCATATTACAAAATCAAGGACTACGTTGAAGATAAAAATTTTAGCTCCTTCTGCGCATGCGGCTTCCCTGGTAACTCATAAACGGCACAAATATGTGGATGTCTCTAACTATTCTCAATCTCATTTTTACTTTTTTTCTTTCTTTTAATTAGACTTTTTACAATGATTTCAATAATCTTTATAGCCCTTTGCTATGAATAGTTACAGCACTGATAACAACAGTTGTGCCACATGTTAAATTTAGTCTTGTTATATTTATTTTTTTATTTTTTCCTTTGTATAGATTCTTTTACTGATTGTTTTGTGAATGTGTGAACATTGTAGGCCTTCTAGATTTCTAGACGCTTGTTAACATTTGTTAACTCTTTATCTCGTTTATACAAACTTTTTTTTTTGTTTCTTACGACTTATTGTCGGGCCTACGTTGTCCCCCCATATCTAAGCACTAATGCTGTAACATGGAAATTTTGAAAAAAAAAAAAAATTTTTTTTTAAAGAGCAACCGTGGGGTTTTTTGCCGGTTCTTCTCCACAGGAAACGACCAACCCGAACCGTGCACCTTTTGTCGACGTTTTATAAGTGCCCATGTAGGCCTATGTGAAATAAAAAACATTTGATTTGATTTGATTTGATTTGAACACTATCCAGGTTATAATTTAACAGAAACCTAAATAATTATATTGTGTAGTCAATTATGTAGTGTTTATTGTCTGGGCTAATGTTATTGTCGTCAATTTTGATTCCACAAATTGTCAAGCAAAAGGAGACATAAACCGTGCCAGTGTGTGATGGACGTAGCTCAGATAACTGAGCTGTGTTCTGGGATGTTGTGCAGTCTGTTTATACACTTAATTAAGGCAAGAATACTCCCCGGGAATGATGTTTTATTTTCCTTTTTCAAATCCATCACCGTTGATACGATGAGTTGACAGCTGGGCTTATGTTTTTCAATAGTTTTCCGACAAAAACACAGTACAACTACTGGCAATTAAAGATACTATTGAGTTCTGACCATAAAACGTTAACATATATATTTATAACATACATATATATATTCAACACACTGATGCCATAGCAGCCCGGGACAGGCTCCAAGTTGTTGTGGACGGGTTCAGCCAGTGTAGCAATGAGTATGAACAAGCTCTTAGTCAAAAACATTTACTACAACAGCAGCTACATGAGGCTCAAAGTCAGATTGAACAACTTGAAACTACTAATCTTAACATCACTGCCTCGTTGAATCAAAGTCTATTCAATGAATTGGTGCCTGTTGCCCCTTCAATGGTAACAGCAATAAACCCCTCTTACACAATTGATTTAACAGGTCATGATGATTCAAAATCGATTAAATCATTGAGGGTAGTTACTAGTAAAAATAAAATTAAAAAATACATAAAAATTAACAAATACATAGTTAAAACTAAAAAAATGATGAAAAAACAAAGGTTCTTCATCAAAAATGTAAAGCTTAATAGAGAAAGATTGCATTTACTTAAGCAATTAGATATGTATTCATTTAACTTAGAAAAAAGCACTAGGAAATACCAGACTGACACAGAAGACTTGCGGTATGAACTTGACCAACTACAGGAGAAACTTACTTCTATGACCATCAAGTATACAGCCTCTGAAAACCAAATGAGGGAGTATGTATTGGCAATGAATGAGCTGGTAAGCTCACAAACTATCAAATGTGATTATTGTCAACCACCATCTGTTGAACTCACACCGGACCATTCATTGACAATATGTGATGCCACCATACCGCAGTCTAGTGCCAGTTTGCCATTAGAAACTACTAACTGTTTGCCTAAAAAGAATGTAAATACAGAAATAGTATTATTTTGTGATGAAATTGGAAAGGATCTAGGCCACTTGTTATCAAATAAATATCCAGGACACTCAATAATTAACTACTGTATGCCTGGTTGTTCTTTATTTGATATAATGAAAAAAGTTATAAAATGTAATTTTAACCAGGATACTACATTATTAATTTTTATTGGTAATAGGGGTAATGTGAACAAAGGTGAATTACTCCAACATTATAGATCATTGTGCAACCTTAGTTTAAAAAAAATTGTGATGTTCACATTCCCATACAGCCAAAGTTTGCCACAGGAAGAAAATAATCTTAGATTTGAATTGAATAGGACATTACATAATTTAACATATAGTAGTAATTTATTCCATTTAATTGACACCAACAATTATGTTGGTAATCACTTTTATTTGACAAAAGATAGTTTTTTCATGGATAGGTACTTTCTTTCAAAGTATTGTAAAAGACAGATAGCTGTGTCGCTATCATATTATTTTTCTATTACAGCCAAGAATTTGGCTAAACAACTTGCTTCTATTGAGCAATGCCAAGATATGTTATTTAATTCAGCCAATAATTTGGTATCAGAAATTGATATTAATTTAAATTAGAAATTAGGACAATAGGGACAACCTCTTGCAAAATTGTACAGGATGAAAATTGCAAAATTAAATTAAATAAAAGTTTAAAATCAGTAAATAGTATTAACCTGGTGCATCAAAATATTCAAGGATTTATGAACAAAGATTTAGAAGTAGAATTATTTATGAACTTTAACAGTATTGATATTCTTTGTATAACTGAACATTGGGTTAAAAGCCACCAGTTATTGTTCAATTTTAATAATCACCAGGTTGGTAGTTCATTCAGCAGAGTTAATGCTATACATGGTGGCTCCTTGATTTTAGTAAGTAACCAGCTTAAATTTAAAGACCGTAAGGATATTGTGAGCCTATCTGTTGAGCGGACAATTGAAATAGCTTGTATAGAATTGGAGCAGTTTATTGTATTAAGTGTATACAGACCCCCTTCAGGATTGTATGACTGCTTTGAAAAGGTAATGGATGAAGTGTTACACAAGATTTGTAACTCGAATAAATCCATTATCACTTGTGGTGATTTTAATGTTAATTTATTGGAAAACTCAGGTTCTTGTAGTAAAATAAAAAGTCTGTTTCAGTCCTACAATCTTGTAAACCTATTTTTGGAGCCCACAAGAATAACCCCTACTAGTGCCACATGCTTAGATAATATTTATACTAATGTTATACCAGTCCACAAAGAAATTATAAATTTACTAGATTCTGATCATTGCGGGCAGAGGATTACTATACCAAACCAAAATAACAAAGTGGCTAAAAAGGATATCACTGTTAACCCCAAAACTGCAAGTCGCTTGGCAGCTTTTAAAGTTAAACTTATTAATGAATTACCAATATTGCCAATTCATTCTAAACCTAATCATCTATATGATGATTTTTTTAATATATACTGTAGACAATTTAATTCCACTTTTATTCCCAAAACTATCTCGGTTAATAGTAATGCTTCATTCGGTGATTGGGCTACCATTGGTATTCATAAAAGCAGAACACGGCTTTATGAGCTGTACAGTGAAAGGACTTATGTAAACACTGCTGAATTTAATTTATATGTTAGAAATTATTCAAAATTATTTAAAAAAGTTTGTTGTTTGGCCAAGTCGCGTTATTTGAGTTCGAAGATTAAAAGTAGTAGTAATGTTATTAAAACGACTTGGAATATTATTAATAGTGAAACGGGAAGATCTGGTAACCGGAATATTGACTACAGCCTATCTATTAATGACAACATCATAAAATCAGACTCACAAGTCGCAGTGGCTTTTGAAAATTTCTTTTCAGATATTCCCATTTCAACTACTAAATCCCTAAACTCATCACCTTCTGTTGCTGAGTCTATACTAAAAGAAAATGTTAATGTTTGTGATTCGGAATTTATTTTTGAACATATTACTTGTAGAGACATAATTAAAACCTTTCACACTTTAAATGTTAAAAAGACTGCAGATCTGTGGGGACATTCTGTAGAAGTTGCTAAGTCCATTATTGACATTGTCGCACCTAGTTTAGCTATTATCTTTAATAATTGTATCGACAGTGGGGAGTTTCCTGACCTAATGAAAAATAGGAAAATAATACCTCTGTTTAAATCAGGTAGTACTTCAGACCCTACAAATTATAGACCTATTTCAGTACTACCTACGTTTAGTAAAATATTTGAGAAATTAATTTTAGAGCAATTGCAAAGATTTTTTAATAAACATAAATTATTACATAGCAAACAGTTCGGTTTTACAAGGGGTCGTTCAATTGCTGATGCCGGTGTTGAGCTTTTAGGACATATTTATAATGCATGGGAAGATAAGTGCGATGCCTTGGGAATATTTTGTGATTTGTCCAAGGCATTTGATTGTGTTCTTCATGAAACGCTAATCAGGAAACTCCGCCACTACGGGATCCGGAACGGCGCTCTGGCTCTTCTTACTTCATACTTGAGTGATAGGATTCAGAGCGTTGACGTTAATGGAAAAAGATCTCCCGGATCTATTGTAACAATGGGAGTCCCGCAGGGTTCAATTCTTGGCCCTTTCTTGTTTCTTATTTATATTAATGACTTGCCTTACCTCATAAAGGATAACCATGATATAGTGTTGTTTGCGGATGATACTTCACTTTTGTTTAAACTTAAACGTCAGCAGCTGGTTACTGACGATGTAAATAGCGCGATCTCAAAAGTAGTTCACTGGTTTAATGTTAACAATTTACTTTTAAATGGAAAAAAAACCAAATGCATTAAGTTTACCCTACCTCACGTTAGGCAGGTGAAAACTGATGTGATGTTAAAGGGCGAAGAATTGAATCCTGAAAATAGCACAGTGTTCTTGGGCCTAACTTTGGATGCTAAGCTTCAGTGGGGCCCACATATAGATAAATTGTCAAAGAAGCTAAGCTCCGCAGCATATGCTGTTAGAAAGATTCGTAATTTAACTGACATAGAGACAGCCCGTTTAGTATACTTTAGCTATTTTCATAGTGTAATGTCGTATGGTATTCTGTTGTGGGGAAATGCCGCCGACATCCAAACTATCTTTGTTTTGCAGAAAAGAGCTGTTCGATCAATTTATAAATTAAGCCCGAGACACTCTCTCAGAGAGAAATTTAAGGAGATTAATGTAATGACTGTGCCTTCTCAGTATATTTATGAAAATCTTTTATATGCCCATAAAAATATAAAATTGTTTAAAAAATACAGTGATATCCATAACATAAATACTAGGAACAAACACAAATTTGTAGTACCTACAACAAGGCTCAAGAAAATAGGTGGCTCGTTTAGATGTCAATGTGTACGCTTTTATAATAAGCTTCCAAGCGACGTACAAGGTTTAAGTGTTAATAAATTCAAATCATTCATTAAACGTAAGTTGTGCCAGAAAGCGTTTTATAACATTAAAGATTACGTTGAGGACAAAAAGGCTTGGGATTGAGCTGCTCCAATTAATTTCGTTTTTTATTTTGCTTCGTGGATTTAGTTTTTAATTATATTTTTATTTTTTTAATTTTTCTTGCAATGACAAGAATATTTACTTTTTAAAGTATTATATTATTTTATTTTAATTATTGTGAATGTGAAGACTATGTGGATTATTCTTTTTCTTTTAATTTTAATTTATCTTAGTTAGTTTTTAATCATGGTCTGGCAGTTTGAGTATTTATGCGGCCTACCCGAATGTCCTTTCTTTGGTATTGTTCGTCAATTCGTTGAGCTCCTTAAATTCTAAGTTGAGCTGCACGGTTATTGACAAATGCGTGCACTGACTGGACAGGTCCACTCAATCTGGCTGGTTCTTTTCTCAAAAGACCATTTCAGACATCAGTCTACATGGTCTTCACATGATCTAACCAAGTTTTTGTCTGGACTTTAAAAGAGACTGTGACCTCTGAGTTTGTTTCGGCCTTTCTTCTCAGAGTAGTCAGACAGGAAACGCCGACCTCATCTAGTTTTAAAAAATATGATCGACATGTGAAAGTGTTTGTACAAACCAACTTACAGAAAATAAATCATTTATCATTTAACAAATTTATTTTAAAAAAAATTTAAAGAGATTAAAAAATTATTTTAAAGAGTTTGTCCTTTTCAGATGTTTACAGCGAGAGAAACCCTAGTGAGTCTTATGATATTTTTAAACTACTTTACAATCAGTATTTTCCAATGAAATGGATTAGAATACGATCGGAAACAAAAATTAAATGGATTTCGAAAGGCATAAAACACTGTAGTAGGAAACAAAGAAACCTGCTATGGAAATATAGATTGAATCTGTCAAGCAATAATCAAAAAACATTTAAAACATACTCGCGAAGATTAAAAAAGATCATTAAACTTACTCAAAGGGCACAGAATAGTGACATTATTAATAAGGCCCACAATAAATCCAAGGCAGACTGGCAAATTATCAACAATAATAAGCATATTAAAGAACCTATTTAAAAAATTGACAATCAAAATGTGACAATAAAATTCCTGTATGTGCAATTTTGACTGATATGACTAAGGCATTCGACTACGTAAACCATGATGTCCTTTTAAAAAAACTTTTCGCCTATGGTATAAGAGGAAATATCCTAGATCTAATAAATTCATATCTTCGAGGCCGATTGCAATACACAGAAATAACGAGAGTATGCCTAAAAACTAAACGTGTGTGTTAAATGTTAAATATACTTTGGATTGTAGAGAGGTCAAACATGGCGTACCGCAAGGTAGTTCTGGGACCACCGTTGTTTCTCTTATACATCAATGATTTACCCCGTCAAACACATCACCCTATGGAGTTGTTTGCGGACGATAGTACGGTGATAGTAAAATGATCGGACTTAAAAAAATATGAAAGTGAGATTAATAACACATTAAAGAGTATTATTCATTGGCTTAACATGAATAACTTGATCATAAATTTACAAAAAACGAAGGTGATGCATTTTTACCAACGGATTAGTCCCTCTAATTGAACTGTCGGCTATAATAGGGAAAAAGTTGACTCAACAAATATAGCAAGATTCCTGGGAATCTTAATTGACAGCAATCTGACTTGGAAACCTCGTTCTGAGGACGTGTGTAAAAAATTGAGTAAATTAGCTTATGTTCTGTACAACTTCCGGTTGTCAAAGTCAAAGGTCAAACATCGCACTGTTAATTTAAATTAGAAGTTACTGTATTCTTTCTATAAATATTGTCTTAAGTTTAATAGTTACACTCTAAATGAGTAGTTATAGCAGTGACAGTGTTATCTAAGTATAAAACAGTATATATTTGTGGGTAAGGCGGTGTCAGCGTGAGATTGACTTCATCAGTGATTTAAGGACCTCCATCCATCTAAACACCATCTAATCAGGTTGGCTATAAATTACCACTATACAACAAGTCGACAGTAAACAACAAAACACGACACACCGCCCTACAAATACAAAATCATATCCTAATTGAACGGTTGAAAATTCAAAGACAGATTTTTTCAACGTAAACAAAGAACGGGTGACTCATAACCCACTGACTTGACAGGACATACTTCGTTTGGAAACTTGACTTTCTATATTTGAATACCAGCATTTTGAGATTACGTTCCATTACACACAGTTTTCATAAGACTAAACTATCAGACTATTCATTAATTAACTAAAAATGGAGGATTGTAACAACATTACCTATCGAAAATTTCACCGAACCAGTTCACTAAACGATCTCACCAGAGATAGTTCGGTGCTTTTTGATACGACTATGATCAGTCCACCAAAGACATCCTTAAATTCAAGTCAAACTGTAATTGACTTGAACGATAAAATGAAACAATTATCAGATGACTTGACAATAGCGCACCACGAAATCGAAAATCTCAACGGAAAACTTTCGGTTGAAGTCTGACCTGCAAAAATACCTGGAAGTCATACATACCTACAAAAGTTTAAATATTATGGACAACAAGAATGATACACCTGGAACTGGACAAAAATGCAAACAAAAACCAAAAGCCATAACAACGCCAGCTTCAAAGAGCAAGCACCCGATGACGTCTCCATCGGTACATATAATTAATGAAACTACCCACATACCGAATATAACGAAATTAATTACAACTACCCCTTATGTAAAAATAAAAATATAGATACCCAAGGAGAGATAATTAGATCGTGTGCTGGAAAAAACATGCCATATAAAATCACTCCACCAAAACAAGCAAAGTTGGCAAATAACTCTGCACACTTTAAATCTCAAATGGACAAACCGGTGCACAAGAAATAAAAAGTATGCATTATAAGTAGCAAAAACACTAATAATGTACTATCCCTTGCTGAAACCACATTTGCTGACACTCAAATATGTCACTTCCGTCTGCCTAATGCTGGAATCAAAAATCTGTTATGCAACATCACTATGAAAATAGCCGACTACTCTAGTGATGACTACTGCATAATTTTTATTGGAGACAAAGACTTTGGACGAACAAAGAATTATCTTGACATAACTATTTACATTAGAGAGACGTTACTGAATGTTCAACATACTAATATCATAATTTGCTTACCGACTTACAAAAATGACCCTTCGATTATAATGTATAAATACACGAATTAAAACTTTTAATAACTTGTCATATCTTGACATGTATACTCATAAATATGCTACACTGTTTGACACTAACCTAGATTTGACATTTGATCGAACTATGTTTAAGAATAATGGAACAATTAATTATTATGGCATGAAGAATATATTTGATAATTTAAAATATTATGTTATAAATACCGTCAATCAGGAACATAACGACATTTTTTCCCCAATTTTTTTTCGTGTTTGAACAACCCACACTGTATACAAACATCAATATTTTCCATCAGAATCTCTGTGGGATTAATAATAAAAAATGACCTTGAAATTTATGTAGGTGAATCACCAAAAACTCTCGACTTCTTATGCATTTCAGAAAATTTTCTAAATGATACTGTAGCAAAACAAATCAATTTTATGAATTACAAGATGGGGTCTTACAACACTAGACTTAAAAAAAATTGGGGCGGTTCGATGATCTTAACACTTGACAATAGAAACTTGGATGAACTTCAAGTGTGTAAACAATTATATAAAACCAATTCTTTCGAAGTATGTGGAGTCAAAGATATTGAGACTAATTTGTGTTGTTTGTTATTATAGGACTCCTACAAACGGTAATTTTGGTAACTTTATGGATAGGCTAGAAAGCCTGTTACAGCACTTTCTCAATAAAATGTGTATAATTTGTGGTGACTTCAATATTAATGTGTTAAAGGATGACTTAAGACATAATTCTTTTTTATCATTATTAACGTGCTACAACTTCAGATATCTAATTAAATCTCCCACCTTCAAAAGAAACAAATCAGAATCTTGTATAGATAATAATTTAACTAACCTTCCTGACAGTCTCATAGACAGCACGAATGTTGATCACAATGGGCTATCAGATGAACACGCGGGTCTTTTCTGTACACTACGTTTGGAAAGAGTTGAATATAAGAAGCAGACAAACTATGTTAGTCTTTATAGAAGGAAATACAATGACGAAAACAAACGTAATTTTAGGAAAAATATATTAGAGACTAACTGGAGCACAGGTATCAACACATTTATTAGTAAATTCAAAGAAATGCACTCTTCTAGCTTTAAAAAGAAAAAAGTGAGGGTTAAAGTTAAAAGAACTAAAGATTCCATATGGATTACAAACGGAATAAGGATAGCTAGCAAAGTTAAACACAGTTGATAAGACGCAATGCGACAATTCGGTTATTGAATATCGAAATAGGTACATTAGAACGTATAGAAAAGTGTTAAGTTGTGCTAAAAGGAATCGTGTAAGAAAACAAATAGAGATGGCATCAGATTCTAGTAGGATGATCTGGAAAATAGTCAATCGGCGGCGTAATACTTCTAAAAACATTGAACATAATCAAATTATACTTAAAATTAAAAATTAAATTATTAATAATACTTTAGATGTGGCTAACATTTTCTCAAAAAGGTTCGATAATAATGTCTGTCTAAAAGAGTGTGACCAAAAACTAGCAATAACATATCAAACAGAAAGTGTCAGTAGAGTAGACTCTAACATGAGGTTTGATGCAGTCATACCCTTAGAAATTTAAAACATGGTCAATAAATCGTCTACTGGCTATGACAATTTTCCTCTGAGTATTATTAAAGATAACATTGACTTACTGGCGACTCCACTAGCATCGTTCTATAATGAGTGTATTGAGGAAGGCCTGTTTCCTGATCAGCTAAAGATAGCTCGAGTACTTCTAATTTTTAAGAAGGGTTCAAAAACGGATCCTGGCAACTACAGGCCGATTTCCCTATTGCCTATATTGTCTAAGATCTTTGAAAAAATAATGAACACACAAACACACAGAATTTTAAATGTTTGCCAATTTGGGTACCAAAAATCTTTGGGTACCAGCGATGCTATTGAAGCATTAATTAATAAGGTTGTCTCCAACTTGAATGACAAGATAGACGGTGTTTTTCTTGATCTTAGCTCTGCCTTCGATACAGTAGATCATAACATTTTGCTGGCCACTATGGCATACGGGACAACGTATTAAAGCTCTTCAAATCTTACTTATTTATTTATTTATTTCAATAAGGCATGCCAACAACCTATTCGCAATTACATTTTATAGAAATAAATTTAGTAGATATTCCTGTGCAAACAGGTCAGTTATAGGAATGCACAGCACTCACAGATTAGGACTACGACTACTTGCATAATAGGCGACAGTATATAGAGATTAAGTCAGTGGTGGATGGAGAGGAAAATGTATTCAATTCTAATCTAATGTGTTTCTCAGGGTGTCCCTCAGGGATCCGTTCTGAGCCCAGTTTTCTTCATCTTATTCTTGAATGACTTAATTGAGTACATGAAAAAACGTATTTCTGATACAACTCTAATTATCTTTGCAGATGACACCAATGCAATAGTGTCTGCAGATAATTTAAAAGATCTAGAAGCTAAACTAAATAATATGTTAAACATTTTTAACACTGGTTTGTGGCTTGGCACAAATATTTTAAAACTTAATGTAAATAAAACAAAATGTGTATTATTCAAGTCGAACGTCCGAAAAAATGAGGAGGTTATATCTTGTGGTAACAAAGTCGAAGTGGTTGACCATGTTATAGTACATTACTGCAGCGGCCAGCAAAAGAGGCATTGATGGACGAACGTGTAAATGTGGGCCGAGGCGAAGCCGAGGCACACATACGTAAGTCCATCAATGTCTAGTTGTGGCCAAGGCTTGTATAGTACTTTTCTCAAATAATGCGCGGAAATTAAAACGAAGTATTACCTAGAACTGATTTTGTCAAATACAATTATTACTTTTCAAAATCAATGACTAACAACGAGTAACAATAATTTTGCCTGCGTTAAAATGTTCATTTGTTTTTTATTTCAATAAACGGCTTTCTTGCAAGCCAGTTCGAAATTTAAATAAAACCTTTGATAAGTTACCTCCTTGGTTGCCAAATTTCGGAGTAAGAGATCGTTCCATTTTTAAATTACACGACAGATATGAGTTTACTATATAATTTATCTGGCCGCTAGACACGACAGATATGGATTTTCATACAACTTTTGCCGGCCGCTGCGCACATGTATTTAGCCAGTACAGCAATGTCGATTTATCTCGAAAAAGGTTGTCAAAATAATGCTCACATTTCCAAGCATGTTTGAGAAAAAATCTTAGGTGTTCACATTGACGCATTGTTGAACTGGATGGTTGAAACATCGTCTGTAACAAAGACTGTTAGCTCGACATGCTATGCAATTAGAAGCTTGAGGGAAGAACTTACTTTAGCCCAACTTAGGATGGTGTACTTTGCTCTGGTTGAATCTAGGCTCAGATATAGCATTCAGTTTTCGGGCAACAATTACAGATACAACGTCCACTCGGCATTTGTCATTCAGAAGAGAGCCTTAAGAACAATACTCCGCTTGAAACAGACGGAATCCTGCAGGGACCACTTTACTAGACTACAAATATTGACAGTACCATGCCTCTATATTCTGGTTTTGCTATCCAATTTTGTCAAGAATCTGCACAAATTTGAAACCAATGAGCAAAGATTAGCTAGAGATAACACCCGACGGAAAGAGTTACCTAACATGATCCAACCGAAATTAAAAGTGGTTCATCACAGTCCAGGTATCAATCAGTCTTCCTATATAATAAGTTACCCTTAGAATTTAAAAGTATAAATAGCACTAACTTGTTTAAAAACAAGCTCAAAACATATTTATTGAGAAAGGGCTATTACAGTGTCGATGAGTTCCTAGATGACAAATGTAATTAATTGAAATAGAATATGGATTATTATTATTGTTTTAGTTGAATTTAAATTTGCTATTGTTTGTAATTTTACCTTTGACATTGCATTTTTTTTATTTGACGAGAATTGATTTAACATGGATTATTTTGGATTTGTTATGGTATTTGTTACACAAATAATGATTTTATTATTTTTATTGACTTTATTATTTTTACAGTTAATTTTTTTCCCTTGACATTATTTTTATTTTTCTTTGGCTGAATTGTAAACGTAACATTAAGGATATTAACTATTTTTTTTATGGATGTGACATATGTATTGATCTTTTATATTATTTTTTTGTGTCTGACATTTTATTTTACTTTTCATTGATTGTATAACTGTATTTATTGTATTTTTTTTTCAATTTTGGTCTATTTATAATTATTATTGCATCTCTATTCTTGACATTCTATTAAATCGTTCATTAATTATATAAATTATTATTGTTAATTAGAGGATTATTTTTTTGTGTTTTTAATTTAATTTTTATCTATTGTAATGTTTTATCTATTGTTATTTCGACACAATGTATATTATTACAAAAAAAAAAAACTTATCGCATAAAGTAAGCCATACTACACTCCTTACAGCTTACCATGGTTTGGTTGCATCAATATTGAGGTTCGGAGTAATTTTCTGGGGCAACTGTAGCGATAGGGAGCAAGGCTTTCAAGGCTCAAAAGCGCTGTATAAGGTCAATGGCAAGTTTAAAAACTACTGAAAGCTGTGAACCTGTGTTTAGGTCAATGAAAATACTAACCTTCCCGTCTCTATATATATTGGAAGTGTCAATTTTTGTTTGATTGAATTTAAATTTATTTCCGACACTAGCCAGCATTAGATTACGCTCAAGTCCTTTAAGACTACAATATAATAAGTTATTACGTACAGGAAAATATAAAACAGCACTATTAAGAAAGAATATTATGTCAATGGGGCCTATCATATTTAATAATGTGGTCTCCTATAATTGAGGAAGCACATAGTTTTTTTTTTGTGTTCTGTTACTTTATAATAATATAGCATGTAAGGTGTATTCTTTGTTGGAGATCCTAATAAAATAAAATAAAATTCCGCATAATTTAAAAGAAAACCCTATTCGTATATTTAAAACTAAATTGACTACATTACTATTGGAAAAATGTTACTATTCTGTTAATGACTTCCTGAATGATAAAGATTTATAACTGTACCTTAAATGTTCTTGTAATTGACATTTTTAAATGATAACAATTATTTTTTTAATTCCTAGCTAAGCTGACTGACTTGATTGACTGTAATCAACTATGTATGTGACATTTTAAATGATATTTTTTTTTTAATTGTATGTGACAATTAAAGTATTTGTGTTTATTTTTTTATTTTAGTGACCTTGTTAGATACTAACTAAGTCAATGACAATTGCTGTAGTTTATCTTCAAAAAATAATGTTTTTGCATGCCGTAAGGCAGAATGTAGCGGAAACATCCAATTATGTACCATCTGGAACTTGTATCTAAATTGCTGGCAAATAAATAATTCTGATTCTGATTCTGATAAGCGATGGTGCTGATGTATGGGAACTATTGAAATGTATGGAAAACAACTCCATTGTGATCGCACCGGCTATAGACATCTGCTAAGTGGCACATCGCAAGGTTGCCAGACTTTGAAGGTTGTAAGCCTAGTGTTAGACTTTCTAAATGATCGATCTTCTTTTTTAGACGTTATTTATTTATTTATATATACTTTATTGTACCAAGATAAAAATATTACATACGGAAACCTTAAAGTAACAACAAACATACAACAGGCGGCCTTATCGCGTTCTGCGATCTTTTCCAGGCAACCCAGAATGGAGAGAGATAGCTTGGACACGACATGGGGTTGCACTTGGTGCATGGGGTTGCAATTTTAAAATTAAATAATAAGTTACAAACATAGAAACCACTAAATATAAAATACTAAAATAGATACATAAATACAGACATACATATAAATATACAGGCAAGAAAACAATACAGCTCCAACAAGAACAAGATCACAGGTAGTGCTCCTTTACCAGTCTTTTAAAGATCGGTAGTGATTGCGCGCGTTTTGTTGTCACAGGCAATGCATTTCATAGACGAGCGGCCTGGACAGTAAAAGATTTGTCCAGGAAGATAGCGGAATGCATTGGCATTTTGAGTTTCATGTTATCCAATGACCGACGATTCGTGTGCGAGTCACATACAAACTGAAATCGGTTTTTGAGGTAAAGAGACGGAAAAATAGTATATTCTACAGAAGAGAAATAATATGGGCATTCCGGCGAAGGCGATTTAGCAACCACTTGAGTTTTTTGCGGAATTCAGTAACATGATCATATTTGCGCAACCGAATATGAACCTTATACAAACATTTTGAAGTCGCTCAAGTTTATCAAGTTGTTTTTCAGTGAGGTCAAGATAACTGGCATCAGCATAATCAAGGATAGGTAGAAGAGATCGTGCAAGCGCAATCTTGGTGGCAGTCGGCAGAAAATTACGCAGTCGTCTCAGAGATCCAGCAGATGTGAATAGCTTGCAGCTAACTTCCTGTAGCTGGGCAGTCCAAGAGAAGTTCTTATCAATGAATATCCCCTAGTTGTTCACCTTCTCGCTCAAGGGTACAACAGAGTTGTCAAAATAAACTTGGGGAACCACTTGGGAGACCAACCTTGAACTGCCCACCACCAAAACTTGCGTTTTATAGGGTTCACCGTAAGTCCGTGCCTGTTGCTCCAGTCGCATATACGGGCCAAATCACTATTTATAGTCAAGATAGCCTCAGTTAGATTACCAAGAGGAGATCGCGTGTAAATTTGAAGATCATCTGCATAAAGGTGGTAGGAAGAAATTAATTCGTTGGATATAGAGTTAATAAAAACTGCGAAAAGTAAGGGGGATAGAACGCCGCCCTAAGGTACCCCGGCAGAAGTACTACACCAGGAAGACAAGGTCTCTCCGATGCAAATACGTTGTCGGCGTTAGTATGTATTTACAAGAGGATGAAGAGTTTGCCTTTCTTGTGAAGATAAATTAGATGTTGAAATAATTTATGAGCTTGTGGTCCGAAGGCTCTTATGGATTTAGGTCTCCCTGTAGACGTAGCTATTTTTTTAAAGTTAATAGATGAGGTGTAGAAATTGCTTTTGCTGGTATTCATGTAGAAGGCTTAGTACGGCAAATTCTCAAACTTTGAAATTGCTTCTAAGCGAAAACTTCTAAGAAACATCATCAAAAAATACGTCTACAATTAGAGCGAGCGATGTGGAAAATGATATAATTATCATTTTGTCACAAAATCAGCGACAACCTTAGCAGAACGTCTTGGCCTCGGCTCAAGGCCATAGTCAAAATAACGAATAATGCGGCCGAAGTACGCCCGTTAGCTTGACTATAAATAAGACCCGCGACTGCTTTATAGGTATCGATATTATAACGGATTGAGCGATCAATAGAGCGATTGCGTTCAGTAATTACTGAGAGATAGAGCTTACATAATTATTAGTTCGTAAAATAAACATACACGTATTTGAGTAATATGTGCGATGTAGGTAATAAGGTACGTATTTGTTTTATTAATTTTGAATGTCTCGTTGGTATTGTGGTTGCAAGTGCTACTTCAGAGCAGGAGTTCTTGGGTTCGATGCCTGGGTCAGGCAAAGTGTTATTAGGTTTTTCATCTGGAATTTCTCAATAGCAACCCGGAGTCTGGATTTGTGTCCAGTTGATTATGTCTTTGATAATCCTTTGAAAGGCGTGCGATGGGCTGAAGCCAACTCGCAGAGGCCTTGTTAGGCATGTATCAGGAAATATGACACCAACCGACCAACCGAGGCTTTGGGTGCACTACGCAAGTGCACCCAAAGGCAATCCCCGGTTGTTGCAGGGCTATTGCAAAATATGGGGAAAAATGTATTGGGCTATGGGTTTGATTAGTTAGGTTTAGTGGATCGATTGCCTAAAACTATAGGAGGACTACTGGCCCCTGTTGAACTACACGGCTATAAAATGGCAGGGGGAGACTTGATTATATTATTTCCGATGTAGGGACGTGTTTGTTTTATTAATTTGCATCCTGGCTCTAACAGATTATGTTAAGGGTATTGTCAATTCAATTAGTCATAATCCGGAGTTAGAGTATACAAAGGCGCTTTATCAAAAGGATAGATTTATTTAGCGGTAGTCTGAGTTGTTTGGCCGCAAAGCTAGCTTTACCGCAACATTGAAGAGACAGTCTATCACCGTTTTTGAATTGATTATAAGCAAATCTGATATCACCGATAACAATAATTGGATCTTGCGACCTTTTTTTAAGTGGTAATAAAACTCGTTTTCTATAAAAATAAATAAACCCAGAGAAACCATTCAGACTAGTGATAATAACAAAGCGTGCATTGTGTAATACCGCTAAAAGTGTTATCCAAGCCTAAAATCAATATCCGACGAAGTTCTAAAGTGAAATAGAATCTGGAATCACTTCAACAATTCAGTGTCAAAAAGTGCATTAATTATGTGTTTACAGTGCTCATTATTATAAACATACATGTGAAAACTTCATTTCGTCATTAAAATAAACAAATAAAACTGTTGAAAGTAAAAATAACAGCAACGTTTATAAATTCAATATTACATCCACCCTCAGTAAAGAATAACGAAATCTCGAAATCTTCTGACCAAGCGGAGCTAACGAGGCGACGACGCCAGCCTGCGTGCAACTGCGTGCTCCAGGGCACCGCAGTAGGCATGCCTTCTGGACTTCGCGGCGCCCCAGGCCGGCAGCGCGACTGCGCCGCTTTGACAGAAAGAAGTTGTCACTTTGTGACACATTTTTAGTGCTTTTTTACTTATTGTTTAGTTTTTTATTTGTTTTAATTGTAAATATAATTTAAGTGAATCATTTTCCAATAAAAATATATATGTTAAGTGGTAGC
The DNA here is from genome assembly GCA_945859665.1 of Anorthoa munda. Lineage (NCBI taxonomy): Eukaryota > Metazoa > Arthropoda > Insecta > Lepidoptera > Noctuidae > Anorthoa > Anorthoa munda. The sequence goes on along the minus strand of OX243905.1, from coordinate 30,825,595 downwards.
AGTGATGTGGTGGATAATAGTGCATGTCAACCTTCGTCATCACTAAACATCCTGGAGAGGTGTCCTCTGTGCACCCAGGCACGATTCTTTAAAGGTAAGCGGGGTTTGAACGTGCATATTGGAAAGGCACATAAGCTCCAAAATGCACCTGCTTCAGACCCTGTTGTTACTACACCTCCTTCTCAAGCTACATCCACTTTTGACCCGTTCTGGAAAACACTTTCAAAATTGAAAAATTCTGTTCCGGTTTTAAAACGAGTTCCCCGCGGCGCTAGACCCCTAGTGGCACACCATCTTGCAGGTTGCATCCGCCTGGCCGTCCGGGAGAACTCACAAAGTGCTTGGGAACAACTTCTCACCTTCCCTTATAGAATTTTAAACGTTCAAAAGAATTTGGCAAGCAAAAAGACGTTAACTTCACAAATTAAAGAAAATTGTAACATTTCGGCTCATAATTTGGATTCAAAATTATCGACACAGAGATATACCTCTTCAAGAGGTATATCCCATCTGGTCGAATCGAAATTAGGGGAAGGTGACATTAGCGGAGCAGCCAGGATTCTTTTTAGTAGTGATGTGGTGGCACCGTGTTCTCCAGATACTGTTGCAGCTCTGGAGAGCAAACACCCTGCCCCAGTGGATGGTCTTTCTTTTCCCGACCCCCCCGATCCTGATATTAATACCCTCACCATTACAGGTCGAGAGGTGATCAGAGCCGTGTGTTCCTTCCGGAGTGGCTCTGCTGGCGGCCTCGACGGCCTGAGTCTTCAGCACTTAAAGGACCTAATGTGTTCAGGCGCTGGGGAAGCTGGTGAGTTGCTTTTGAAGGAGCTTACGGCTCTGATGAACCTTATGCTCTCCGGTAAGATAAACGAGTCCGTCATCGACATGTTGTATGGGGCCAATTTATGTGCCCTGCGCAAGAAGGATGGCGGGATTCGTCCCATTGCCGTAGGAACTACTTACCGGCGTATGGCAGCCAAGATTTGCTGTAAATTTTACGGTGAGGTAGTTTCGGAAAAATTTCAGCCCCTGCAGCTTGGTTACGGTTCCAAAGGGGGCTGTGAGGCTGCCGTACATGCATTATCGACCTACCTAAATTCTGGCAAAGGAGAGGTCATCCTGAAGGTTGATATTAAAAATGCTTTTAATTCACTTAATAGGGACACCTTGCTGACAGAAGCTAAAAAAGAAATACCTCAAATTTTTAGTTTTCTCTGGCAATGTTATAGGCATCCATCTAAATTACTTTATCGGGAACACCTTCTGGAATCTGCTGTTGGCTGTCAACAAGGTGACCCTCTCGGGCCAGTGATCTTCAGTCTTGCTATTCACCCAATTATTCGACAGCTAAATTCAAAATTTAACGTTTGGTATCTCGATGATGGAACCCTAGGAGGCGATGTAGACACAGTTTTAGATGACTTGCAATTATTAAAAAACCAACTACATTCTATAGGACTGGATCTAAATTTTTCCAAATGTGAGTTATTTTTATCTGACAGTATTGACAGACATGTGACACTTTCAAAATTCAATGAAATAGCCCCCGAAATCAAAATTATTGAAAAAAGCTCTCTTCGTCTCCTTGGGTCCCCAATCTTCGATGATTCCTTTCCCGATTTTATTGAGGAAAAAATACAAAATTTCAACAACATTTCGGAAAGATTGCTCCAAATTAACATGCATTCGGCCATCACCATAATTCGCTTTTGTTGTTTTGGCCCAAAATTATCATATTTCCTTCGTGCTTCCCATCTATGGAAGCACCTTCCTCTTTTAGAAAAAATGGACCAAATTATCCGTCATACATTAACTTTAATTTTAAATGTGGCCATGGACGACCGAGCTTGGGCTCAAGCTACTCTTCCCATCCGTATGGGAGGCCTCGGCGTCCGCAAAATTTCAAGTATTAGTTTACCGGCTTTTATATCCTCGGTCCACGGTACTGAGAAATTAATCAGGAATATCCTAGCTCCCATACTGGTTAATTTTGATGTGCCGTGCTTCACCGAGGCTATTGGTGCTTGGAGACTCGCTTGCCCGAACTGTAATCCCCCCGACTACCCATCTTCCCAGAGACGGTGGGATGAGCCGCTCTGCAAAGCAGTTCTGGAGCACCTAATTGCCACTTCTGCCACTCCTGCCGAGCGTGCTCGCCTGCTGGCTGTGGGTGAGTGGGAGTCGGGCCTCTGGCTTCACGCACTACCGTCGTCGAACATAGGCACCTTGTTTGACGACACTACTTTCCGCCTCGCTGCTTCCCTACGTCTTGGCGCTCCCTGCTGTTCTCCACATCGTTGCCACTGCGGCGAAGTTGTCAACAGCCTCGGTCACCACGGACTTTCATGCAGCCGAAGTGCGGGTCGCTTCGCTCGGCACGGAAACTTAAACGACATCATCCGACGTGCTCTCGTCACCGTCGGCGTTCCGGCCGTTTTAGAACCCCATGGCCTGGCACGCGACGATGGCAAAAGACCGGACGGGATGTCTTTGTTTCCATGGAAGATGGGTAGGCCTTTAGTATGGGACGCTACTTGTGTTGATACTCTTGCGCCATCCCATCTTCCGAGTTCATCGTGCTGTGCTGGCGCTGCCGCTGCGGCTGCAGAGAACCTCAAGCGGCGGAAATATAATAACCTAATCGGTAGTTATATTTTCGAGCCGTTTGGGGTTGAAACTCTTGGTCCGTGGGGTCCGAGTGCTCACGCTTTGTTTAAAGATCTGTCCAAACGCCTAGTTGACACTTCGCGTGACCCAAGGGCTGGCTTTTACCTTGGTCAGAGAATAAGCATTGCCATACAACGTGGCAATGCTGCCAGCCTTTTGGGTACATTACCAGTGGGGAACGATGTGGAGGAGTTTTTCGACGCCATATTTTAGTTAAGTATATTTTTTTGTTTTAGTTAGTGAGTAGTTTTTGGTTAAAGTGTATAGGTTTTTAGTTTTAGTTATTTAAGTATTTTATACACTGTAATTAATGGTTTTGATTAATGTTTGTGATTTTAATTATTTCGTTTTCTATTATTTTATTTAAGAAAAAACTAAAATTTACTTGTTATAATATTATTGTTCACCTTGATGAGATTCCTAGGTTTCTTCTTGGTGGGCTGCACGCGGCGCTTGTCGCTGGGCTGTTATTTATTTACTCAGAGATTGTATTCAGAAAAATAATGAGGTTACCAGATTGTCCAATTTATTTGTTGACTAAAGACATGTTTCTAGTATCTTCATGTTTCCCTTGTTTACAATGGAATCTAAGGTCACGCTTGAAACTTGTCAGTTGTTTCCAAAATACCCCGATTATGAAAATACTTAACTATTATGAATTTTGTCTACTTAATAAACTAATATCTCAATTTTCATAAATGCTATCACTAAGGTCCTAACTTCTAACTATCACCTCTAGGCAGACGACTTGTAGCTATATCGACGCTTTAAAGTGGGTGATCTGGTAGGGGCTGTGTCTGATATCAATAGTGACCTTGAAAATATTAACAAGTGGGCTAAATCCTTTGGACTTTTACTGTACCCAACCAAATCTCAAGTGCTCATTGTTGGTGGTAAATACATGCCCACCAAGCCCTCCCGCCAGTAGTTTATGATTCAGTGCCCATATGTTATTCGAAAAGCGTAAACTATCTAGGCGTCTATATGGATACTAACCTCTCTTGGGAGGTTCATGTTGTTGATGTTAGTAAGGGAGTCTTCTACTCTTTTCAGTCTCTTATAATTCTCCAAAAATTCTTACCATTTCACACTAAGGTCACTCTTGCTCAATCTTTTTTTCTACCGCTCATAGACTATGCGGATGTCTGTTTTCTAGATGCAACGGAGGTACTTCTAAATAACCTCGAGCAACTGCAGAACTTGTGCATCCGCTTTATTTTTGGCCTCCGCAAATACGACCACGTGTCGGAGTTTCGGACTAATTTGTAGTGGCTGCCGATTCGGCGTCGTCGAGATTCCCATATCCTATCTCTCCTCTATACTATCCTACACAATCCTAATTCTCCTCAATACCTTCGTGGACGCTTTGTGTACTTTGTCCCGAGGGGTAAACCCTGTCGCACTTCCACTTCTCTTCTCCTTCGTACCCCACGTCACACTTCCAGCCGCTATGATGGCTCATTCTCTGTTACTGCAGTGCGTCCCTGGAACTCTCTACCACATTCCCTACGCGACAGCCCTTCTCTGAATGTCTTCAAGAGGAAAATCAAGGATCATTTTCTTTCGGAATGACATAATATTAGTATATGTATATATATATATTTAATTTTTTTTTTGTACTTATGTATGTATGTATATTTAGGATTTATTTTATTTTATTCTAAAATTGTACACTGGACTACTTCTCTTCTTCCTTTTGTAAACTCTCTCTATCACTCTAAGGTTTGCTGGTAGAAAAATCTTCTTTGAGTTAAGCTCGCCTTTGTACGTCAACTATATAATCTCATGTTATACTCATGTTGTATATGTAATTTTTTTTCGTACAATAAAGAATTAAGAATAATGAATTCGTCAAATTCCCGAAAGTCAGTTCTCACCCTTATTCCTTATTCTAATACCTAATTCGCTCAAAAAAGACAGACATTTCCCAGAAATAACCCAGACCGAAGTTCAATGTCCGAACCTTTCCTCTTGTGACAAAATCATACCAAATCTCCTATTCAAACACTAGCTAGTGTCCCGACCTCGCCTCGTCCCATTCATTACAAGTAACGATGTTGACGGTCGCGCAGTGATCGCGCGGTAATCGCTTCGTGATCGTGTCGTCACATGTCGCCCTGATTATTGTTTGCGCATAAAATCTTATGAGCAAGATAAGTGGTTATGTTGCCGAGCCTCATTTGTATGCGTAGTTCGGATATCGAAGGGATGATATTATGTATTTTGGGTGTGTTATCACGGGATTGTGACCCTTGCTCCTCTTATTGCTTAATTGAGCTTGTTGGTAAGAGAGGCGTATTTCTATTGGTTTCTTAGACAGTTGCCCTGTAGCACCTTTTCATCATAACTATAAACCGTCAGTACCGATAATCAGATAATTGGCATTCAGAAACCGTTTGAACCCTTGACTTCTTTAAAGTTTATTTACTTACTTTAAACATTGAGCAACGTTTGTTAGAAAGAAGGTTGCTTTGTTGCTATAATCACTTTCCACAAACCAACATTGAATCATTCCATTTGGATTTTACACTCGGCCGCTGTAGCTGTAAGCTTGTCACCACGCTGTCGACCGCACATAGGTAGGTCCTAATGCTATAAAAGCTTGTCACTCTCTTTACCCACGTGTGCCACACATAATTCACTTACCTTTCATAAGCTCACGCAAAAAAGAATCCCGTCCATTCCATTGGGCTTGTGAAGGATGCAAAAATAGTAGACAAAAATAACCTTTTAAAATAAAAGCTATATTTCTGCAAATTGTCATGGGTTCACAATTTATCACCAGTTCTCCCGCTGTGACAAATGAACGTCTCCTACCAAACTGTCTGGTAATCAATTAATAACTGTGAACATTGCGTTTTCGTCACTTCCCTCTCTGCCTACCCCCGCAGTCGTGACGTATGGCTGCTAGATCATCGTTTGTATCTGTCGGGAGCAGCCATCTTCATAACTGATGTCATTAATTTAGCCAGAGTTGATACGACAGTTTTTGTTCAGTCTTGTATTTCGGATTACTTTGTGGCAACATGATGAACAAAACTAACAGTAGCAAGAAACACAAATACGGAAATGTTACAGTAAAGTAAGTTTAACCAGTAGGGGCAGCAATGTTGAGCTAAACTTACTTTATTGTAGGCATTTTTGAGTTGTGTTATTGAGCAACGACTGTTACTAGCCCAGAGTCTTGAGCAAGACTATACAGGTTGTGTCAGGGTGTAACGGAAATGGAAAGTCATTTTCTAACAGGTAAAATAAAAAAATAAAAAAAACTCCTGACAATTTTTTGGTGTCAGCGCAAAAATCCATATTCGCGATTTTGCATATTATTAATTTTACGAATTATTTAAAATACGCAATATTATTTTTCCTAATTATTATTTTTTCAAATTCTTATATTTCCGAATTCTTAGATTTCTTAATTGTTTATTGTCCTAAAACCAAAATTTTCCGAATGAGTACAGTTCGATACAAAAAAGGAAAATGAATGGATGGTCATATATTTTTATCACATAATCAAACTTACACATAAAATCAAAACCATTTATTTCAGCAAAAAAATTAAAGAAAGAAAAAGAAAGAGGTCTAGAGCAAAATTTGTCCTATGGCGTTCACTAGAACAACTCCACACATCAAAGCAGATTTTGTTTATCCACTGTTTTTCAAAATACGATACAAATTGATGGGTTACAGTGTCTTCTTCAGCTTCATTCAAAACATATAACCACCCCTCAGGTATAAACTGAACGGGCATCAATGCTAGATTAGACGCTAGTCTTACAATTCGCCTGTGTTTTTTATCTACTAGCATACCAATTTTATCTGCATTCCTCCAAATTGCTTTTGTGAAATGGTAAAAGCATCCTTTCACACGTACTTCTGGATAAATAGTCTTGACAGCGTTAATAATAGCAGTTTCCCAGTCACTTTTGAAAAAACGTATATTATCCTGGCATTCTTCTTTTAAAATGCGAAATACTTCTACATACGTACTCTCTTTTTTGTTTGACAATAAGCAAAAAAAAATTGGTATTATAGAGGTAACCTCTCTGGTGCTACCAATGTCGACGTGGATTGAGAATAAATGCTCAAATGGTTTAGGCACACTCCGAAAAGTACCATCGGCTAAATACAGATCTGTATGTTTAATCAATTTCATTGATCCTGGGTTTCCAAAAACGAATATTTTATTTTCTCCTTCTCCCTCATGTAAGAGAAAATCTTTCTTTAAAATTTTCGGTATTTCCACCTCTTCACATGTTTTAAAAGCGCATTTAGATATGTTAAAAACATTCTTACGTGTCGAGTACAAAGAGTCCTTTATTGATGAAAAATGTGGTAATTCACAGTTATTACTTGAATTGGAATCATTTTCAAACTCCTCCATGCAACTCTCGTAAATTTCAGGAACTGATTTCCACTCAGTATGGCATCGTTTTTTGCAGGTGTCTATAGCCTTAGTGATTTTATTTTTTGAAAAGTTAGGTGCGCATGTATGACTGCTTTCCCTTAATATTGAATTCAATTCGGCAGTCAAGGTCACAGAAGCATTGCATCGGAGGGTTTTATTTGAACAACGCCAAATTTGGGTCCCATTTTTATTCTCTTTGTTTCATCTGTTTGTTGTTTTAGTTTTTATTGTGATTGTACTTAAATTTGGAAAATACAGAATGTGGAATAAAATGGAACATGTAATAATGAGAAAGTGTAAATAAATGAATATGGAAAATTCAGATTATGTAAAAATAAGAATTCGGAAAAATAAGAATATGAAGGAATAAGAAATTGGACAAATTAGACTTCGGAAAACATCGCCGACACCAATTTTTTATTGCATGCTACATAATTTATAAAATATGACTCCTTATTTCCGTTACACCTGTAGAAACAGAACCTTCCTGGGCCGTCAGACCGGCAACCAAGTTTGCCGATCCATTAATCCTACCACGAGTGTTAAGAAGTAATTGCGATGTCAACCAGGCCGTGGCGGTTAAACCACCTTTTGGTACTAGATTATTAATAACAGCCTGGAGATAAGGTGGCAGAAAAACCATTCAAACTATAAACTGCACATCATATTTTGCCAGCATTAGAATTTTTATTATTCTAGCATTATATTCATAAGAGATAAAGTGAAATGTACAAATAAAACCGCAGTTTTTCCGTTTCATTAGTGGCAGAGTGCCAGCTAGCCAAAACTACTGCTTTGCCACAAATCAAAAAGTGAAAAATTACCCGTCTCTGGCCAGGTTACATCCTTCATACTAGAGATTGGGACGTTTTTATGTTCGTTCTTTTATAGCGGTTGAATGAGAGAATGAACGGTAGTAATTGACCTCATGCATAAGAAGAACTTTAAACTGCGATTAAAACAACATGTGTATCGAAGATGTCCTTTATTTTTATTTCGCAGGATGCAGGTATGAACTCTGTAATACCAGCTCTTTTACGCCCTCGGGTAGCAAGAATTGGATCTACCTTAATGGATCTAATATTTCATTCAATTTATTTGAAAAATCTTTTGATTTTTGGTAGAGGAGTTCCCGATTTTAAAATGAGTAAAATAGGTCATTAAGTTGTCAAAAGTATTGAATAAGTATGAAATTATTATTTAATGAAAAGCATTTTTTTTTATAAATCATAAATCATTTATTTATTTGCAAACATGGGTACAAATTTACATTGATGTTTTCTGTTTATATAAGTAATAAAGTTTTCCATGTTTAACCATCACATGGGTATGCAAATAATTAAAAGTAAGTAGATACAAGATAAAATTAAATTAAACATGTCAGCCGTATGAAATAGTTATAGTAATATTTAAATGTTAAAAAAATAAAATAAAAGTACAATAGAAATTTCGTTCGAAACAATTGAAATACCAATTCAAATAACTATTCAATAATACATTTCAGTCAGATTTAAAACTAATGAAAATCAAGTTAAAATTAATTGATTATTCATAGGACTACTAGTATTGATTTTTCTCTAACATAATAAATCGGATGTAGTAGGCCTAGCATTTTTCATTTAAATAGTCATTAATATGATAGTAATTACACTTTGCAGCTTTTAAATTGATCCATATTTTTAATTTCAATTATGTGCTTAGGTAGCTTATTGTAAATTTTGGGTGCCATACCAAGAATGTTTTTATTAAAAATTGCTTTTTTATGTGGTATTGTGCATATTTTATGTTTGTGTCGTAAACTCTTTGGGTGATTGTATAGGTGTATATTTGCGTTACAATAGTTTGCTACTTCGTATATGTATAGACAGGGAAGTGTAAATAGCTGGAGCTTTTGGAAATGTGGCTTACAACTGACTGTGCTTTGAATGCCACATATTGCCCTTATGCACTTTTTCAGTGCTTTGAACGCCATGTCTCTATCGGGCGAGTTCCCTCAGAATATAAGTCCATATCGCAAAGAAGATAATACATATCCGTGGTACGCCATTAATAATGTTGACTGATTTGAAATTTTCCTTAAGTTATAAAGGGCATATGAACACTGGCTAAGTTTTTTGCATACATTTTCAATATGTAGTTTCCAGTTCATCTTTTTATCGATCCAGATACCTAAGAATTTTGTATTGTCAGTCTCCTGAATATATTTGTCACCATATCGAACATCTAGTTTTTAGTGTTCCGAAGTCAACAAGGAACCCTTATAGTTTCGCTCTGTCCGTCTGTCCGTCCGCAGCTTAGCTCAGAGAATCTAACTACTAGAAAGCTAGAATTTGGCAAGTATATACATATTAATAATTCCGACAAAGTGGTAACATAAAATCATGAAAAATATTTTTTTTTCGGGTACCTCCCATAGACGTCTCTGGGATGTATTTTTTTTTTCTCATCTATCCCATGGTGTGGGATATCGTTAGATAGGCCATTAAAAAATATTATGGGTTTGTTAAAAACATTTTTCGATTCAGAGATTCGCTTGCGTAAAATTAAGCTTTAAGTTGCAAATTTATGTTAGAGCCAAGTGTCCCCCCCACTGCCAGCGAAATGGTTGCTCTTGGCTATATGAAAAAATTCACGGCAGTAGTAAATATAACGAAATTAGAAGGAAATTTTTTTTTACAAATGCCATTGAAAAATTACTTAAATAACGTTGTTAGCTGTATAAAACAGATAGTAAATATTTTCTTATGAACCATGTAAAAATATACAAAAATAAAATCATAACATCCTTAATAATAATGATTTCTAAATTAATAATGTTTAAGCTCGAATAACGCATTGGAGTGGCCGGAGTCGTTGGCAGTACCAGTTCGTAGTCCATACGGCGCATGCGCGCGGTTGAGTCTATTTTGTGTTAGTGCGGAAGTATTTTCGACGTTTTGTAATTAAAACGTAAAACTAAAGTCAAATTAGATTAGATTTCCAAGCAAATTACTTATTTTCTTTTGTTGATCGAATATTGTTTTCTTTTGTTGGTCGAATATTGACTTTATAGAAGGCTATAAAGTCAATATTCGACCCGACTTCATCACTAATGGAGTAGCGTAAAACTTTCCAGAAGTGAATACCGCAGATTAGAGGATTCACCTCTAATCTGCGGTATTAGAGGAGATTAGAGGTGAATACATACGATTTTATTCTAATTCCGAAAGAGAAATAAACAAGGAGCGTGCACGCAACGATCCAGGAACGAACTATACCATTCCCCGTGGCTCTAACGCGCGCTCGTTTCGGCTCCTTTCGCAATTAGCACCCGCGGTGGTACGCAAATAGATAATATTTTTCTAACTTCAGTTGCGAAGTTGGATTTTATAACTCCTTCTTCAGTTACCAGTTAGTCCTTATTTAGTTTAAGTCAAGAGTGAACAGATTACATCTAAGCAAGCGTGCTTCACTGTAGACCACATCATCGCTTACCATCAGGCGAGATAGTGGACATACGCGAGAATATAGAGAAAAAAATACATCATCCTATGTGGGCCCGTTTTTAGACTTTGTGAGCCGCTGAAACCGTTCTAATGTTCATGTAACACCAACAAAACCTTCTTTTTAGTCCGCATTATTATGCAACTTTGGAACCCTATTACTGCGCATAGCCCGACACGCACTTGGCCGGTTTTTTTTTAATTATTTGTTCTTTGTTCAAACGAAATGTAGGTTGCTTTTCCTAGATTTATTTTGAGATTATTTTCAGTGAGCCAGTTTATTATGTCATTTAAGTTATTATTTATGTCATTTTCGAAAGTCTCATCATTTTCGCTTCTAAATAATATTGTGCTATAGTCCGCAAATAAGATCATCGGATTAGAAATAATTTTAGGCATGTCGTTAATATATACAATGAAAAATAATGGTGCTAGGCAAATCTTTATTTGGAGTACCACAAGGAGGTGTCTCCTTGTGGTACTCCAAATAAAGATTTGCGATGTTCAGATGTGCATGTAATTTCTGTTTTAGTGTATATTCTTTACACATGTACATTGTTGCCGATTCATTAGGTATGATTTAATAAGTTGAAGAATATTACCTCTGATGCCATATTTCTCCAATTTATTAAGGAGCATTTTGTGGCTAACGTGGTCAAAGGCCTTAGACATGTCCATAAATAATGCAACAACAGGAGTTCTATTGTCAATATTTGTTAGTGCATGTTTGACAAGCGTATATATAGTGGAATTAATGCTTTTACTTTGCCTAAAACCATATTGTTCGCTGATTAAGATTTTATTGGTTTCTAAGAAGAAATATATACTTTTATAAATAATTATTTTTTAATTTTTTTTAGATAAGACTGGAATAAGGGCAATGGGTCGGTAGTTACTGGGATCTTGCCTGTCACCTTTCTTAAACATTGGTTTTATTATTAAAAATTTTAGTTTTTCTGGGAATACACCCTTTTCAATGCAATCATTGATAATGTGACTAAGTACAGGTGCAATAATGAAAGATGTAGCTTTAATCACTTTGGTGGTTATATCGTCATATCCAGCGCTGTTTGTATTTTTCAGAGAATTTATTATTTAATAATATCAGCTGGTACCGTTGGTATCATAAATATTGAATTCAATGTTGTGTCAAATGTCAGCATATTGTTATAGTTAATGTCATTCTGAGATTGAATTTGATTGATAAAGTATTCATTAAATGATTCCGCAATTTATTCTGGACTGTTAATAACTTTATCGTCAACAATTATCTTGTCTATTCCTTCTTTTGGATAGTTTACTTTCTGTTGATTAATTATACTCCATGTTGCTTTGCTCTTGTTTTCAGAATTGTGTATAGTATGAGAATTTTGGGCCTTTTGTGTTTGTTTAATTATGTGTTTCAATCGATTAGTGTAGGTTTTAAGTTTGTTTTAGTTTTCTGGGTTTAGTGACTTTCGATATTCCCATAGCATGTCCCTTTTCCTTTTGGAACATTTTTTTAGTCCCGTTGATATCCATTTAGGTCTTTTATTTACCGACATTTTTATTTTATTAGTTGGAAAATATAAGTCATAAAACAGTTTATATATGTCATGAAACTTATCAAATGCATCATTGAGCACGTATATACATCATGAAAAGTGAGACTTTGAAGACATTCTTTAAATTTTTGGATATTTTCCTTTGGTATAGTCACGTTTCTGAATAAACCAATGAGATAGCGTGCAAGTTTTCTTGACACGACATTTTAATATTTGCGCCGTGTGATCCGACAATGCGAATTCTTTAATCTCACATCTGCTGCCTCTGGTATTGTGAATTATGTTATCTATGCAGGTCCCACTGCACAGACGAGTTGGTGATCGAGTAATTAGAATTATGACTGCGTAATAAGTTTTGAAAGGTCAAAGAGATTTTGCTATTTTTGCAGATATCTATATTAAAATCTCCACATAGTATGTTCTTATTATTTGGTTTCAGACAAATTTCTTTTAAGATCATGTCCAAATGATCAAGAAACACACATAGTTTATCATTTTTGTTATTTGGCGGTCTATAAATACACATTATTATGATAGGGTGAGACAAGAGCTTAATTGCACAACATTCTAATAGATTAGGTATGGCCCATTTCCTTACGTTAATAACTTCAAATTTATGTGTGTTTTTGATTAGAATGCATGACCCCCCATTTCTATCATCCCTAGTGTAGGATGTTGCTAGTGAATAATTAGCAACATGTAAATGTTGTTGGTCACCCTGTTTCATGTTGTGTTCCGTTATACAAAGGATATCAATTGATTATCAATTGACTTACCTTCTTCTGAGAGTTCACTAAGATGCCTAATAGATCCGATTTACTTATTAGACCATTTATGTTTTGGTGCATTATAAATATGCGATAATAAACGAAAAAAGTCGCGGTTATCCATATGCTTATATGTTATTGGTATCTTGTCTGCCTATTGAAATAGATCTAAATCGCAGAGTATATTGCTTACAATTCGGTTGTGTATGTTTCTCATTCTGTAGTTATTTATTTTACCAGTTCTGTAAGAGAGCATCTCAGATCATAGTTGCTATCAAAAAAATATGCGTATTCATTGCTTTGTATATCTGAATATAGGAGATTATTAAACACGTCTACTTTGTAATTATATATAAGGGCACCTGCCACATAGGTGGTTGCACATACAATTACATTTGTATGATTTACTCTTTGCAGGGATACTCTTATTTGATTTAATATGTCTTTGTAGTATTTTTCATCTTTTATATCATTTTCCCCGATGAAAAGTATGCAGTAGTCGTTTTTTGTGTACCCTTTTAGTTTAAGCTCAATATCACTGAAAAGGCCAGCTGCTGTTAGTCCTGATGTAGCGGCAGTAGTGAGAGCAGTTTGAATAAACTTCCTGTACAATAGATAAGGACCCCTTAGTTGTTCTGCTGCTTAATATACACACTTTGTTTTTTTGTCTAGGTTTTAAATCTTATTAGTCGGCTCATTATCATTGTCGTTTAATACATTTTCGTTTAGTGACGAGATGATGGGCACTTTCTTCAGTTTACTCGGTGTGATAGTTGTTTGAGTCTCTTTATTCTCCTTGATGCTTGGTGTGAAATTGGTTTGAGTCTCTTTATTTTATGTTGGACTCAGTTCTTGAGCGGTTCATTTGCGGGCCACTTATAATCTTTTCATTAATGCTTCGCCCGCTTCAGTCTTTATTTTGGTTTGGGGTTTTGTTATTGTGCATCGGTGACATGGTTTTACGACATGGTGTTGAGCATATTTTCTTGTATGTGTTAGTGGTTTTGATCATTTGTTGTAGGTCAGATTTTAGACGAAAGTTTTCAATGATCGTATTTTCTATTTCATTGTGTGCGCTCGCTAATTGCATCTTGAGTTTTTTTATTGGTTCATTTAAATCTTATAATGTAGCTATTATCATGCAGACTATCTGTAATGCTCATCATAGTGGCATCAAATATAGATTTCTCGCTGCTATTTGTTATGTTGGATAGGTTAGTTAGTAAACTCGACCTGCATGGTTTGCGATAAGTGACATTGTCGTTCGGTGAAGCCATTTTCCTCGACTTATCAATTATTTATTTCTTTTAAAATGATCTTGTCTTTATGGTTTCAATTCCAACAACCTTACAAAATTTCTACCAAACCCACATATATTTTTTCTTTGTGGTATCACTTTTAATTCTTCTACTTACCATTGGACGTCGTAATGGCGCCAGTTGTACATAGAATGGTAACACTTTTTTATATAATGGTAACACTTTAGTTCTTCTATTTGCCGCTTGTGGTTGAAATGGCACTAGTAGTACCAATAATTAGTTTGTCTATTTGCTGCTTGGAGAAATTATGGCGCTAGTTGTTGTATAATATCAGAGTTCAAAGTCCAAGTTTTGAATTGTTTTTGTTAACCGTTTTTTACTTTAACAGTTTTTAAATATAGTGGTATTATATTCACTAAAACTTATTGATTTCGTCACTGTTTGTAGATGACCGTTATTGTATTTTCATGATCAAAGATTGATTGTTTAAGATGTCACTTAGTATTGAAAACTGAACTTTTCACTGACCATTGTCTTAAAAACTTCCGCATCATTCATAAAGTGTTAAAAATAATATCACGGGTTAATCACTGTAACTGCATTTTGTCAACTATTTATACAATTTGGATGTTTATTTAAATTTTTGCTAAATTTAAAATATGCGGTCAAGTGTCACTCAGCCAGTGTTGCCAGTGCAACGCTTTCAAAGTTAAGGTTTATTTTATTTTCTTCTGACTTCGTCACACTTCCTATCGAAAGTCAACACCAGGTGCCTGGTACCAAATAGTTACAAAAAGTGGAAACTACACAAATGTTCGCAAGATGTTAGCTTGCAAACATTTGTACGACTTTCATGTTTCGTTCAGAGCAGAGTTGTAGCTTCTCTGTGGAACCGCGAGTGTGCAAGTAACTCCGGGCCACATAAGTTAACCAAGTTGGTAATATTGTGCTTGCTTACTGGTGGTCGAAATTCATTAACTTTTGTTAAGCTTGGATACAAACAATAAGTAGGTGTGTGGTAGTTGATTTTGGTATACCACAAACAGACTTATATATTTGTTTTTTATTTATTTATTTAGAATTACCAATTATAACATCTTTACAGATTGCTCCAATATGGTGCTATAAGTCACAAATACACAAAATTACATAAAACTAAAACAACCTAGCAGCAAAATTTCACATAATAAAATAATAATAAGTATTAATAGATACATCAATAAATTAATTTAACCATGCCAAAGGCTCCAGGCCTCTTTCATTAATTATTTGAGCCCTTTGGAGAAATCTCCGCAAGCTTTGCCCAAATATGTCTTCCGACACTGTAATAACGTTAATAATACGCGCGGCTCGTGAGGTAGGGGCAAACTTGAGGAGGTTGGTCCTAGCCGCTGGCACGTCTAACAGAGTGGGGCGGCGCGATGGCGCGCGCAGCCACAGCGCTTCCAGCACCTCCAGGTGGTGCAAGCCTATTAGAATGCTCGCCACATGTTACCACCGCCACTTAATGCTCACACTATCTAGATTCTATCTAAAGTCTGGGGAAGACAGTAATTGACCACGTTTAACCACTAATCAGGTAACACCATTCGGTGACGCAATCAGAGCTTATGACTACGTAATGTTATTTTTTTATATATTTTGTCACCGACACGCTCAGAAGTAGAAGAAGAACTTTCAAATGTAATGGTTCCAGTAAAAATAACTCTAAGATTGATTACTACAGGGTTTAATCATCTGAAATTGTAATTAATTAGATTCTCATTCTAAAGTCTCATTGAATGAGCCTCTCGTTTATTCGTCAAACGTTAACATATTTTTTTAGTAAATGGCACTATTTATGATAGGTAATCTCAGATGGCTTTCTTCACAAAATTATTCCAGACTAGTAAAACAACAAATATAAGTACAAACTAATACAAATTATTGTAACGATGTTTCAGTTCAGCAAACAAAGTACGCTCCGTTGATTTCCCAAATGGTATGTTACAAATTATGGACATCAGTAATTCTATGTTTTTGTAATAACTATCAACAAAGAAGTAAAACAATGGATTACATTCATTCTTGTTGTTCTTAGGCTTTAAACAGACAGGCTGCATTTAATCAGTATAACTGAAGGACCCCAAGCACGCTTGCCTTGAAGAAACCTATTCAGCTTTCTTCTAGGGAAGCGTGCTTCACCGTAGACCACATCATCGCTTACTATCAGACGAGATAGTGGTCAAACGGGAGCCTATAGATTATAAAAAAAATGCCTACTGCACAATTGCAGATTTTCTGCAGTTGACATACTACTTGGTATGTCTTGGCGATCTATAACTTGGCGCAGGAAAGTGAGGAGACCCGATCCCAAATAATGGGACAGGGGAACGAAGAAGACATACTACTTGTTATGTGCTGCGTCGTAGCTTCTACCGTTCTATAAGATATCTTGTCCTGTGTTACGAAACTGCTTGTTTAGTATTTTCTGGGATACAGCGTAGCCTTTTTCTATGTTACAACATAGCTTGTTCCGGGTTCTGGGCTAAGGCATAACACGTTCTATGCTACGACCGACGCGGACGTAGCTTCATCTATGCTAAAATGCAGTTCTCATTCTGTGCTACGACGTTGCTTGCACGTTGCGACGTAGCATAGAGCTACGATCAAATAAAAGCCTCAGGCACAGTCAGAGCCACGCGTGATCAAAAAGAACGTTATTTTCTGGTTAATGTGTGTTAATGTATGTTTTTAGTGAATAATAAAGAAAGCCGTTGTATTCTACTCCGATACTTACATACTTCAACGTCCACAACTTTATTTACAACCAAGAAGTCCGATCAACTTGTAACTAACCTATCAATGGACTTAAGTTTGTGAAACATGAGCCATCATGAAGGTTCATTACTCTTTTTTTCTCTTTTACACAGCACAATGTGCTATAAAGAAGTTTAAATGAGGTTCCATTAGTTTACTAGTTGCTAGTGAACCCGTTGTTGAGAGACAAACCGCGGGAGAATGTTGGGAACTAAGTTCGAGTTTTGTGTGGCGTAATGAAAAAAAAAAAAAAATAGCGTATGGACACGGTTTAAACACATTGATACGAGTACTGCTTGAATGTTTTTTTATATTTTTTTATTCATTTATTGTAATTTTAATACAGAGGTGTTATTTAATTCTAAACTCGCCAAACTTTTACGTTTGATGGCGCGAGGCGCTCTTTTACATCACAATGCACCACCTTACTTACAAATCAACTACTTATATATTATACTAGCTTTTGCCCGCGGCTTTGCACGCGTAGACTTCATGCTTCTCCTTATCATATTTTAACAGTATGTAGAGAAAAATAAAAATTAATGTAATGTGAAAGTGTTTCTTAGGACAGACTTATACTTACCCACTCTATCATCAATACGCTCTATCCTTGTCCCGTTCCGTATGCCTACACTATTTCTGTGTTTATCCATGACAAATAATAAGTAATCATAAGCATAAGTAAGTAATTAAATTAAAGTATTTCCTTATAAACAACATTTTAAACCATTTTGGATGTTGACGCCAATATCACCAGACTAATTGATGAGATAACACGTGAACACGCTACATAGAACTGTCCATGGGAAAAGCAATTTGCCCAAATCTACACCAGCATACTTCAGAGTTTGTACTTGAGCCTTATTAATTGTCATGGCGAAGCAGATTTTCCCGTCCCTATTTAATTCCTATATTTATGCGTTGAGCCATTTTATAGTTACCAACAGACTTTAAAGTATTGAAAGTATTTTTAATAATTTTTCCTTTGTAAAAGAAGGACTTTTGTACACAACATTTCATCCCCCATGATCCGCCCCCCCAAGGATGGAATTCCCAAAAAACCTTAATTTGCGTTAGATTTTAATCTTCAGCCCAAACCCAATATTCGAAGATCCTAACTTCAAAACTGGCCGACTTTCATACAAACTTTCATCCCCTATTTCACACCCTTAGGGGTGGAATTTCCAAAAATCCTTTATTAGTGCTCACCTACACTACCAAAGGAACCTACGCGCCAAGTTTCATGATTGAAGCTTCAGCCGTTTGGCCTGTGCGTTGATGGTCAGTGAGTGAGTCAGTCAGTCAGTCAGTCACTTTCTTCTTTTATATGTTTAGATAGATGTATGTATGTTTGTTCACCAGAGAATGGGCAGCAGCGTTCTCTGTGCACTTTATCAACAAACTGCGATCGCCAACTCGCCTGCCAAGCGTGGCGATTATGGCAAAACCCTCCAGTCCTAATGATCAGCACACAGAAAAAACGGCCCCGATTACCCGGCAGCCCGTCTACCCTCGGCTACGGTAGCGGTCGAGGCGATGGCGTGGCAAGGGGTGCTAAGAATCCCCGGAGTGGACCCGGCTACCCTAATAAACACCGACGACTTGACCTGGGAACATATAACACGCGAACACTCCGGACCGACGAGAAGATAGCCGAACTGGAGGGAGAATTGAGCAGGTTGCGATGGAGTATTATAGGGTTATCTGAAGTCCGAAGAGAGGGGGAGGACTCGATAATCCTCAAATCCGGTAACCTGCTCTATTTCCGAGAGGGTGACCGACAGTCCCAGGGTGGTGTCGGGTTTATCGTCCACAAGTCCCTTGTGAACAACGGGTTGAAGATCGAGAGTGTGTCGACCAGGGTGGCGTACCTTATACTCAGAATATCCGCAAGATATTCGCTGAAGGTCATACAGGTCTACGCCCCGACCTCGGCACACCCCGACGACGAGGTAGAGACCATGTATGAGGATATCTCTAGAGCTCACGAACAAGCCGGATTACATAAACGCTTCAGCACCGTAGACCACATACATACGTTGCGAAGACCGAAGAGTACAACCTGCCTCTCTGTTTAGCGTTTGTAAACTACGAGAAAGCCTTCGATTCGATCGAGACTTGGGCTGTACTGCAGTCTCTCCGTGCCAAATTGACTACCGGTACATCGAAGTGTTGAAGTGTTTATACAAAAATGCCACCATGTCAGTTCGACTTCAGGATCAGACCTCGGAACCATTCCTTCTGCAGCGTGGTGTGAGATAGGGAGACGTCATATCTCCGAAGGCGTTTACCGCTGCACTGGAAGATGTCTTCAAGGTGCTGGATTGGAGAGGGCTAGGCATCAACGTCAATGGCGTGTACATCACTCACCTTCGGTTTGCCGACGATATAGTGGTTATGGCTAAGACCATGGAGGACCTCAGTACAATGCTCGATGACCTCAGTAGAGTTTCCGAAAGAGTGGGTCTTTGAATGAACATGGACAAAACCAAGGTGATGTTGAATGCCCATGTTACACCCACTCCTATCAAGGTAGGAGACTCTACACTCCAAGTTGTGGGCGACTATGTCTACCTCGGACAAACGATCCAGTTGGGTAGGGCCAACTTCGAGAAAGAGGTCAACCGTCGAATCCGACTCGGCTGGGCAGCGTTCGGGAAGTTGCGCGGTATCTTCTCGTCCAACTTACCACAGTGTCTCAAGACAAAAGTCTATGACCAGTGTGTGTTGCCAGTGATGATATATGGCTCTGAGACGTGGTCGCTTACAATGGGCCTCATCAGAAAGCTTACAGTCACTCAAAGGGCAATGGAGAGGGCTATGCTCGGAATTTCCTTGCGTGATCGAATCAGAAATGTAGAGATCCGCAAGAGAACCAAGGTTACCGACATAGCCCGGAGAATTACCAAACTTAAGTGGCAGTGAACAGGGCACATTGCTCGCAGAACGGATGGCCGATGGGGCAGAAAGGTTCTGGAGTGGCGACCGCGAACCGGAAGACGTTGCGTTAGAAGGCCTCCCACCAGGTTGACCGATGACTTGGTGAAGGTTGCGGGAATCCGCTGGTTGCGAGACGCACGGGACCGGTCAATGTGGCGACGCTTGGGGGAGGCCTATGTCCAACAGTGGACGTCTTTCGGCTGATATGATGATGATGATGATGTTTGTTCCTATGTGGCGTTCCAGAGACCAAACGCGTTGGCCGATTATGATGATTCATACGTCAATCGATTCGTCTTAATCTTGCGATTGTCACTGGCTACGTTAATACGCCTGTATGTTTGTTCCAATATGGCACCCAAGAGCCAGAAAATGGCGGCTCTTGGGTGCCATATTGTGGAGGCCCAATTTTATTTTTTCTTCCTATACCATCGTGTGCGGTATCAAAATAAAGGGTTTTAAGAGGAAATTTCAAAAATATATTACACTTATAAAGTGTAATATATTTTTGAAAATAAAATAAAATGTACCAAATTTGTTTTTTTTTTAACTTAAAGTGTTAAATAATAAAAAATATTAAAGATATCAAAAAACCTGACTGCTTAAAAAGCGAACAAAAAAGACGTAAACAAGAAAAAAAACATGCTGTGCAGTCAGAGGATACATCTGGTTTTGGTCAGCCAGCTCGCGAATCACATCAATCCATCCTCCGACTGCACAGCATGATTTTTTTCTTGTTTACGGCTTTTTTGTTTTAACATCACATCACGTTTGTAGTCTCCAAAGGTTTCGAGAAATCAGATATAATGATCCAAGGAAAAGCACTAGGAAGACACTCACTTTAAAAAGCGATTCCGTAGAAAATTTTAAAACCGTATTTCAGTTTACGTGAAAAATTCAGAACGTATCACTCTTGCAAATTTCTTTTCCAGGCAAGCTAAGCGTATATCCAAAATAACTGACCAACATAGCCACCAGGCAGCTACTTAATTCACCAATCTAACTCGTTATGACGCAGCCCCGGGACAGGCCAAAGGGAATAGCTCACCGCCAGTAATATTCTATTTCAGGTATATACGTCAGGCACACGGAGCAACAGGCAGGATAATCTAAGAGGCATTAGTGGTGCGCTTAAGTACCTCTAGTGTGTACTCACAGTAATCTGGAATTGATTGCATGCGTGGCATCACGAGCGCAATATACATATACAATGTAGTAGATACGGGTGTATAATGGTTGCGTAGGTGGTCTAGTGATTGCAAGCGGGATTGCCGAGTTCGATGCTTAGAGATGCTATAGACAAAATGAAGATTAGTCTATAGTTTGACGACGAGACATTTCGGTAGCGTCTTCTAATCCTTTTGAAATTTAAGAAAATCGTTATTGCTGATAGCATTTTCCTCTGGTAGGCAGTTTTTTATTCTTCTTCTTTTTCATTTAATTATTTTTTCCTACCTAAAACTTTGCCACTTCCTCGGCATCGTCGGTGACAGCGCGTAGGCCACTTTTCTGCATATTTTGGGGCACAGAGGACAGGATAGTAGGTGAAGCATAGTTTGCGACTCGGTTTCGCATTCACACCCTTCTTTTGTTCCGTCAAGGTAACCCCATTTTGCGAGGTTGGCATTTTTTATCATTTAGAGTTTGTCATTGGCATCCTGAAGTCTTTATTTATGTGTGTATTATAGCAACAGGTTCACCACATACATAATTGTTCTTTTGTGGCTTTTGTGGCTTTTCTAGCTTTTAGGTAACTAATATGCACATAGAGCCCGTTTTAGATAGGTAATTGGTGGCGGGCAGCAAACAAGCCGTCTGATTAAAAGTGACACGTCATCCCTCCGAGCGTCCGACTGAACTGGATAATTACTATTGGTCGGTTGGGGAGGACGTATTCTGGATATACGAGGTAAAGTCCAAAAGTTCGTAGTAAAGAAAAAGAAGATGTCTACTTCTTCTCCATCCTGCGCCCTTCCCAATTTATTTTGGGTCGGGCATCCTTGTGCGTTCTTTAAAAAATTATAATTAAAATAATCAAAAAACTCGACTGTTTTTTTAATTTATATTTTTGTAGTTATAATTTTTTTGAATTTGTTACGTAAACATATAAGTGTTATATATTTTTGAAATTGCCTCAAAAAACCCTTTATTTTGATACCCAATACGATGGGACCGGAAGAAAAAAAATTGGGTCCCCACAATATGGCGCCCAAAATCCGCCATATTTCTATTTTACAATTTTAATGTAGCCTAACTCGCAGGGTTCAGAGGAATCGATTGACGTAAGAATAATCAAAATCGGCCAACGTGTTTGGTCTCTGAAACGCCACTTAGGAACAAACATACATACATACACACATACTTAGACTGATAAACACATTACCCTCCTTCGGCAGTCGGGTAAAAAGAAGATGTATTTCAAGGTAAATATTCCTACAAATTTTGGACCTCCTTGTGTACCATGCATGGAGTGTAATGTGAGTGACGAACGATGGTGATGTTAGGTTGTTTTGCTATAGAATTATGAAAGAAATCTGTTGGTTTCAAAGTAAAACATGATCGACCAATGGCCCGCTAGATTAATAAACATTAAAATTTACATAAGATTATAACGCGCGACCTTCATGACGTTCTAGCTAGGAACAAGTGGTGCAAAAATACATTAGGTATAGATAGCATAAGTACACTATAAAATATAAACACCACTCCAATATACCAACAAGCAAAGAACAAACCAACTCAAGCATTACCTTTGGTCTTTTTGTACCTAATAAATAGATGCAAAAATATTTACATGGTTTAATTTCTTAGAAATAACAACTACGGCACTAACACTGTATTTATTTAAAATTCTAAGAAGTTATTTTTCAGTTTACTTCAGTAAACTTTATTCAACAAACAAACAATCAATCCTTGAAGTTAATGATAGCTCAGACGTCTCAGTCTCGGTATACCGACTCTGGTGTAAAGAATACATAATTTAGAAGTTTATGTTGATCGTGGAACCATACTTACTTATGAAAGTAGCCGTTGTACAATCATTGTTAATCACGTGGGTTGTAAGAAAATCATCAAGTAGAAGTTCTACAATCTTTAACACCTGCGTAGGATGCGAGCAGTAAGTTACTGAATTCTAACAAAACAGTGTTTTGGAAGAAAATACGTTGAATGCTGCCAAGTTTCCAGAATACGGACACTTCAGTATTTGCGTTGATACCTACGGACGAATCGAGAAGGACATGAGTCCAACCAATACCACGACCAATGACGTCCACTGACTATCGACTATGTCCCGGATAAACATTTGATGAAGGTAACGTTTCTATTTCTGTTTGATACTGCTAGTTAACGCTATGTATGATGCTTAGAACTGTTCGAACACAACAGTGAAGACAACTCTGAATCATCTATACATATAAAATGCTTTGTCCTGAATGACTGACTGACGGATCAACGCACAGATAAACCGCTGATCGTAGAGACCTGAAAATTGGAGAGTATGTTCTTCGTATGACGTAGGCATCCGATAAGGAAGGATTTACCAAAATTTTACCCCTAAGGGTGTGAAAAAGGGTAGCAAAGTTTGTATGAAAAATCTTATTTCTTCGGCTAATATTCTTGAAACTTGGTACAAATTGTAATCTAAGTAAATGATAAAAATTCACATTATTAGTTTTTCGAAAATACCCCCAAAAGACGATTTA
Source organism: Anorthoa munda (assembly GCA_945859665.1). Taxonomy (NCBI): domain Eukaryota; kingdom Metazoa; phylum Arthropoda; class Insecta; order Lepidoptera; family Noctuidae; genus Anorthoa; species Anorthoa munda. Next base: position 30,802,022 of record OX243905.1, on the reverse strand, counting down.
GGGAGTGTTAAAGTTTTTTTGAAGAATCTTATTACTTGGGTTAATAAACTTGAAACTTTCCATAAATACCAAACTAAGTAATCAATAAATTAAATTAAAATTAAATTTTATTCAAATTCAGACAATTTTGGAGTCCATTCTTTGTTAGTACACAAAAGAAAAACAAAGAAAGACAAAGAAAGACTGCCATTATTAATTTTCAAAACCACCCCAAAAGACGATTTGTTTATTTTTTTGAAGAATCTTCCTTCTTGGGTTACACTACAATAAACTTTAAACTTCATATAAATACCAACCTAAGTAAAAAAAACCGGCTAAGTGCGAGTCGAACTCGCGCACGAAGGGTTCCGTACCATTATCGCAAAAAACAGAAAAAAATTTTTGTTTGGGAGCCCCACTTTAATATTTATGTTATTCTATTTTTAGTATTTTTTGTTAGAGCGGCAACAGAAATACATCATCTGTAAAAATTTCAACTGTCTAGCTATCACGGTTTATGAGATACAGCCTGGTGACAGACAGACAGACGGACCGCGGAGTCTCAGTAATAGGGTCCCGTTATTACCCTTTGGGTACGGAACCCTAAAAACAGGTTGTCATTATTAGATTTTTGAAAGTTCTCCTAAAAGACGATTAAGCGGGTGTTTAAGATTGCTAAGAATCTTACTGGACATGGTTTCGTTTTTGATGTAGGTACCTAGGGGAGCACGACAAAGAATTTTCGGACAATCAACCTTTCACTATCGTATTTATTTCTGCCAAAAAAACATCCACTGCTGGACATAGACCTAATTCAAGCGTCGCCACACTGATCGGTCCTGTGTGATAATCAAAATTGACATAAAACGTTTTTTTAACCCTCCACTCCCCCAGATAGGGTTAAGGGGTGTTAAAGTTTTTTGAGCAATCTTACTGAGCAATCTAACTTACATAAACGAAAAATAAAAAAGAGAAGAAAAGAGTGAATAAGTAACATATTTAGGTTGTTAAAAACTAAACCCTCAATGGGACAAAAAGGAGTTATTAAGTTTTTAGGGGAGGATTTTACTTTGTGCCGGTAACCTAAAATTTATTATTCTTTAAGTCAAATAACAAATCGTCCCAAACCTATAAACCGTAGAACTTTACGAAATCCCATTTTATTTGGTTTAATAACAGCTTATTTTTGGTTGTCTTCACTAACTGCACATAAGAAAGTCATCTGTAGGAGGCATAAAATACGAAAACACGCGAACGAAGTCGCGGGCGGAGTTAATATTATAAATGTGAAAGTAACTCTATCTGTCTCTCTGTTTACCTTTTCACGTTTAAACCACTGAACCTATTCATATGCAATTTGGTTCGGAGATATTTTGAGACAATGGGCAGGAGATAGGATAGTTTTTATCCCGGAAATCATACTTAAGAGGGTTGAAAGAGGGGTAGAAGTTTGTAAGGAAATTTACAATATTATTCCGAGATATAAAAAATAAGCTATTCGAATTAATAATGTTACGCAGGCGAAGTTGCGGGCAACAGCTAGTTTATTATAAAATCTTTTAATTTCAGACTATATTCAATGACACACACATACTATAAAACGAAGTTCGATAACCTCATTCGAGATTAACATCATCATCTTCATTTCAGCAGAAAGACGTTCCTGCTGGACATAGGCCTCCCCCAGTCGTCGCCGAGAAAACATATTACACAATAATCAATTGATTTCACTAAATCCTCATTCCGAAGCCACTTTAACTAAATTAAATCCAAAAAGAGTCACCATATAATATAATCGAAGCTCCTTGTTTGTTGTTCCTATTTATGGAATCCTTTGATCGATTATGTTAATGTTATTCAAATATTAACACGCTTTTATAATAATTGTTAGGGTTGACCGGTACAAAACCGTATACCGGGGTAAAACAGTAAAGCATGTTTACACTTGTCAATAATTCAAATTGCCCGCGCGCAAGCCGCCTTGAACCGTATGGACGTATAGAATTTTACTATCCCATATCTTCCCGTAGCTGTCGTAAGATGCGACTAAGGGACACACCAGAGAATGGGCAGCAGCGTTTTCTTTGTACTTTAACAATAAACTGCGATCGCCAACCCGCCTGCCAAGCGTGGCAATTACGGCAAACCCCCCAAACCAAAATAGCACAACAAAGAAACGGTCCCGGGTGCCCAGCAGCCCATCTACCCTCGACTATGGTACCTGTCGAGGCGATGGCGTGGCAAGGCTTGCGAAGAATCCTCGGAGTGGACCCGGCTACCTCAATAAAACCGACGACTGTGTCTGGCAACATATAATACGCGAACACTCCGGCCCGACGAGAAGATAGCCGAACTCGTGGAAGAATTGAGCAGGTTCCGATGGAGTATTATAGGGTTATCTGAAGTCCGAAGAGAGAGGAAGGACTCGATAATCCTCAAATTCGGTAACCTGGTCTATTTTCGAGTGGGTGACTGGCAGTTCCAGGGTGGTGTCGGGTTTATCGTCCACAAGCCCCTTGTGAACAACGTGGTGAAGATCGAGAGTGTCGACCAGGGTGGCGTACCGTACACTCAGAATATCCCCAAGATATTCGCTGAAGGTCGTACAGGTGTACGCCCCCAACTTGGCACACCCCGACGACGAGATAGAGACCATGTATGAACTCCAGAATCGTTTCGAGTGCCTTGGGAGCTCCGTGGACGAATACAGCGATGGGTTCGTGGAAGCTGTCCATACGGTCGGGTCTGAGTTTTTCAAGACCCGCCGTACAGATAGAAACAAAATGCTCTCTGATCCAACTCTCAAGCTCATGAAGAATATGCGTGAGATGATCCTGCTGTCTTCAGACAATACGTTGAAATACCGGCAGCTAAATAGACGGATCTCAAATTCCTTGAAAAGCGACCTCCGCCGCTTTAATACCGAAAGTATTAAAGACGCGATTGAGCGGAGTATGAGCTTTGCAAGAGATCTGACTATTGGGCAGAGCCAGCTCACGAAATTGAAGACCGATGATGGCAGGATCATATCCGCCAAACCGGTGTTTCTGAGGGAGATCGAGGGATTCTATGGACAGTTGTACACGACAATCAGTAAACCCTTTGCGAAACTAGCAAATAACCCTAGAGCTAGATTGACCCAACACTATACTGAAGACAATCCGGACGTCAGCCTGTACGAGATTAGGATGGCTTGAAAACAGCTTTAGAACAAAAAGGGACCGGGTGATGACGGATTTACGGCCGAACTCCTAAAGGTGGGTGGAAAACCAGTACTTTAGGCCCTTCAGAAGCTGCAAAGGCATGGTGCAGGGGTGTGGTGGTACTCTTCTTCAAGAAGGGTGACAATGCCCTATTGATGAACTATAGGCCCATCTCACTTCTTAGCCTTAGCTTCACGATTTCTAGCCTCCCGAACAAGCCCGTAGACCACATACAGACGTGGCGGCAAGTTATACAGATGACCGATAAATACATCTGCCTCTCTGCTTAGCGTTTGTGGACTACAAGAAAGCCTTCGATTCGATCGAGACTTGGGTTGTACTGCAATCTCTCCAACGGTGCGAAATCGACTACCGGTTCATCGAAGTGTTCAAGTGTTTGTACAGAAACGCCACCATGTCAGTTCGACTTCAGGACTCGGAACCTATGCTTCTGCAGCGAGTTGTAAAATAGGGAGACGCCTTATCGCCCAAACTATTCACCGCTGCACTGAAGGATGTCTTCAAGGTTCTGAATTGGAGAAGGCTAGGCATCAACGTCCATGGCGAGATCATCACTCACACGACTATGAAAGACCTAAGTACAATGCTCGATGACCTCAGTAGGGCTTCAAAAAGAGTGGGTCTTAGGATGAACATGGAGAAAAGGTGATGTTGAATACCTATGTTGCACCTATTCCTATAGGTCGGAGGTCGGAGACTCTACACTCGATATTGTGGACGACTATGTCAACAATCCTGTAGGTTAGGGTCAACTTCGAGAAAGAGGTGATCCGTCGAATCCGAATTGGCTGGGCAGCGTACGGAAAGTTTGGCGGTATCTTCGTCCAACTTCCCACAGTGTCTCAAGACGAAAGTCCACAACGTGTAACCACTGTGTGTTGCCAGTGATAAACTATGGCTCTGAGACGTGGTTGCTTACAATGGGTCTCATCAGAAAGCTTACAGTCACACAGCTAAAAACACTAGAAAGTGGAGACGATTTTGGGGAACCATTATCGTAATTTTGGATTTACAAAAATGATTGAATCTTGGCCTATTTTAAATGAATGCTCATTAATTTTTGTATTTTGTTTTTTTTTTGTGGATCTTCCCAATTGTTGCCATAATTCTAAAATATTGAATTAAGTACGAAACATTTAAGAAGAAAAACAAAATTACTCACCAATTTAGTCTAAACATTAGTAAGCACAACTTTATAAGTGCTCAAATCGTGTCCTGTCGCCGCATCTTCAACTGCCAAGTTATCTAAATACTTAAATATGTCTGTATGTATCTAAATATTTTCGCCGCTATCACCCTCTGAGTCTTCGCAATTGGTGTAGCTCTCTAGCACTTTTCCGTCTACTGTCTGTGGTTTGAGAGCTCCTTTTAGTCTATGGCCGATTTTTAGAGCTGCGTTAAAGAGTTTGTCTTGTGATCTGGAGAGAGGTAAATAAATAAATTTCTAATTATAAAATAAAAGGGCAATGGGAGGCTATGCTCGGCGTTTCCTCGCGTGATTGAATCAAAAATATACAGATCCGCAAGAGAACCAGCGCTACCGACATAGCCCGAAGAATTCCCAAACTTAAGTGGGCAGGGCACATTGCTCGCAGAACGGATGGCCGATGGGGCAGAAAAGTTCTGGAGTGGCGACCGCGAACCGGAAGACGTTGCGTTGGAAGGCCTCCAACCAGGTGGACCGATGAAAGTTGTGGGGATCCGCTGGATGCGGGACGCACGGGACCGGTCAATGTGGTGACTCTTGGGGAAGGCCTATGTCCAGCAATAGACGTCTTTCGTCTGATATGATGAAGCTGCTCAGCGGAGTCGACTAATGGGAGCTTTTTGTCAAAAAGCACTTGTCGCTGCAGACATGCGCGTTACCAAAGTATTTTATTTTAATTCGGCGTACTTAATATTATTCTTGTGAAAATTCAATCAACAACAGTGAAGTATACGTATTATAGGTACGTGTCTAATCAACTATGTTAAAGTATGTGTATTTTCTCGTAATGAACAAATACTCGTACCGGCAAAATTGGGTTGCGTATCTACATATACGTGAATGATATACTGATACTTTGCTTTAGGTCAAAACCGTTTGGGGCAAAACCGGCTACTAAACGATTTTGACCCGCATGAATGAATATAAACTTACTTGCTTTTCATTATTGTAGGTTTGGTTAAAATGCCGCGTAATTTATAAGGACCACTTCTAGACAGGGAATGGGCTCCAGATCTGATCAGATGAAAATAAAAAGCCGTGCAAGCCTTTTTTGATGACACCATGCGTTACTTAACAGCTGCTAAAATTTTTGAGGTACCAAAATCAACATAACAAGATCGAGTAAACCGACTTAGACAAAACAATTATCTAGACTCTTCAACACTCAAAGGCTTGGAACGTTTTAAACCGATTTAATTCAGTATCGTATATAGTATACGGTTTTATCAGGCGTTTTTTTCTGTTCTGTGGTTTTATCCATGTGTCGGGGCAAAATCGTAATAAGTAGAAGTTTGATAATTTTTGGTTCTTATTATTTAATATTTTAATTATTCCAAAAACGTGCATCTAATTAAGTTCCCTATGAGACTGATTAATTATAATTGTTGATTCAATAAATTTGTGTTTTGAGATGAAAACCTACAACCCTTAAACCAACCAACCCTTACTTTTACTATTTTGTCCCTGTCTCCCCTACATGCTGAAGCCACAATTAGGTATCAAAATGATTGGCCTATTATTACCCGACTGCCGAAGGAGGGTAATGTGTTTATTAAGTATATGCTTACGTAATAGTTAATACAACAAACCAAAAACAAACATAAATTTAAGGAGCCGAATTTATTGAAAGACTTTTCCAATCTCGAAAATGTTTACCGATAGCTTAGCACATTCCATTTTTCGAGAATTCCAACAAAAAGGTTCAGTTGCTAAGCAGATTTTTATAAATAAGGACCATTATGTATAAGATATTAATATTATGTGTAATGTATACTATTAAAATAAATACTATCCATTATCCCCTTGAAACATATACATTTTCATTTGTATAATCTAGCCTGCAGGCACAACAGGCTCATTAATAAAGCTTAGAACTTGTTGAAGCGCGTCACGTCCATCCCGTTTTAATTTGATATCTAGCTAGGTTCTCCGGCTTCAGTGCGAGATCAAATAAAATGACTTCGAGTGAATGACTTACGTTTTACGCCCGTCATAAGTTAACGAGTTAGTGCCAAATTTAGCGATGCACTCCCCTGCCCTCCACGGCGAGACTGTTTTTATTTAACAATATATATATATTTTTATTTATCGATAGGCTCGCGTTTGACCACTATCTCGCCTGATGATGTAGTTGACGGTGAAGCACGCTTGCCCTAGACTCACGACTTAAGACCCCAAGGTTGTAGCTATCAGGAAACAAAGACTCCGGCAGGGAATTCCACTCCTTAGCTGTGCGTATAATGAAAGTATTCGCAAAACGCTTTGTATGTATGGCTGGGATGTCCACCATGTACCGATGGCGCATCACCGTACGTCTTGTAGTCCGATGATGAAACGGGCTAGGTGGAATTAGATCATGCAATGCCATCGCACACTCCCCGAAATGCAACCGATAAAAAACCGATAAGCTGGCAACTCGGTGACGATGTTCAAGGCTCTGGAGCTTTGACTCAACCAGTGCCACATTGCCAATGAGCCTCTTGGCCCGTTTTTCAATCGAATCTAATGCATCAAGCTGGTACCTGGCAGATCCGTCCCAGAGATGAGAACAGTATTCCATGCAAGATCGAACTTGCTCTTGATACAACTTAAGCAGCTGCTCTGGCATGAAGTACCGTCTCACTTTCACAAGGATCCCCAACTTTTTGGCAGCCAGTTGAGCTTTTGCCTCAATTTATGGGCCGAAATTGAGTGTCGATGTCAACGTTACGCCAAGAAGTTCAAGATGGTCCGTTATTGGCACGGTCATGCCTCGGAAAGAAGGAGCCGGGTGGAATTGGCTCCTTTTAGCGGAAAAAAGACACGCCTGGGTCTTAGCAGAATTGAACCTGACTAGATTGGCATCTCCCCACTCGGAGACTGCCTTCAAGGATAGATTCAAGTACCCAACCATGGCCTTCGTGCAGGCGTTCGCGGATGACATCGTCTTGGTCGTGGATGGGGACACGGCGACTGAAGTCTCGAGATCTGCCAATGCAGCCCTCGCCCATGTTCAGGATTGGGGCGTCCGAAATAAGCTGAGGTTTGCACCGCACAAAACCTGTGCGATGACCATAACCAATAAGCTTAAGTACGACACCCCAATGCTGAGCATGGCCGGGGTCGACATCGGTATGGTCAAGAAAATGAAGTTGCTGGGTCTAACCATAGACGAGAAGCTCACTTTCAGTGAGCACACCGCGAACGTCTGCAAAAGGGCAGCTGACATCTACAAACAGCTGTCCCGCGCTGCCAAAGTGAGTTGGGGACTGAACACCGAGATCATACACACTATCTATACGGCAAATAATTGAACCCATAGTTACATACGCGGCCGCAGCCTGGGCTCCCGCCACGAAAAAGCTGGGTATACGGAAGAAGTTAGGCTCTGTCCAACGAGGATTCGTTCAGAAGCTCTGCAAGTCTTACCGTACTGTCTCTTTGAACTCGGCACTGGTATTGTCCGGGATACTACATCTAGACCTGCGCATACAAGAGGCAGCCGCCCTGTATGTAGCAAGGAGAGGGTCATCCCGGTTTGTGCCAGGAGACAGGGTTATCGAGAGTGCGGTAGGGTTTTCAGAAGCCCCTCATCCAGCTACACAAATTCCCCTGGAGTTCATGTGCCTGGCAGACCAACAGTCGCTAGATAGCAACAATGTGCAGACGGTGCGAATCTTCACCGACGGCAGTAGGATTGAGGGGAAGGTCGGAGCCGCATTATTCATTTGGAATAATGTAGGCGAGATCCGGCAACTCAAGCTTAGCCTCGCCGCGTACTGCACAGTCTACCAGGCGGAACTCCTGGCCATTTGCAAAGCGACAGACGTAATCCTCGCGCGGCAAGAAGCGATCTATGGTTTGTACAGCGAATCAATGTCAGCATTGCAGACGCTTGCAAACCATGGCTCTCTCCATCCCCTGGCAGTTCGCGCGCGCGCCAACCTGGCTCAAGCCCTGGGCCAGAACAAAGCTGTGTCTATGTTGTGTATCTGAGGCCCAGTAGCGTGCGCGTCGGATACATATCTCTCAGCAACAGTGCTGTAGTCTGCAGACCCGAAGGTTTTAGCAGATCATTTATATGCAGCAAGAACAACGTTGCTGAGAGTACCGACCCCTGAGGGACCCCGGCGTTGACATCCAGTTGGTCAGACGAGCAGCCATCAATAACCACTCGTATACACAGGTCACTCAGGAAGTCTGCTATCCAATTGCACAGACCACTGGGCAGACCGAATGAAGAAGCTTTACTAATGAGGCTCTCATGCCAGACCCTGTCGAAAGCCTTCGAGATGTCGAGGGAGACGGTAAGCGCTTCCCTGTGTCTCCTCACTCCAGATGTGAATGGCATACGATAGAAGATCTCCAGTTGACTGGTTTGGAATATCCATCGGGCCCAGTCTTCTGCTCGCCAACCAGCACGATGGTACATTCTGGGATTTTTCGACAGTTGGAGACAACCTTTCGTGTGTGGCTGGCACACTACTTGGGTCCCGCTACCCTCCGCTACCAGTCTCCCTATACGCCCATAACAGCGCGCGTCAGGCTAGTCCGCCTGCAGTGGAACAACTGTTTCGACCCAACTCCTCTAATTGGCTACACCAAGCATCGTACAGGAACACGGCTAGGCCACTTGGCGGTACGTGTGTGCCCGGTGGGTCGTCGCAAGCCTTCGGCCGTAACCTACCACCAGTAAATGTTACCTGATTAGCACCACCCGGGGGCCACGAGTAGGAAATCGTATGGGGTGCTCTCCTACGGACCAGGGTGACTCAGCTCCATCATCATCAGTTCCACTTGATCAAATGATATTTTCTGAATGCAAATGTTTGCCATATTGATGAAAATAAAATACCGAAGTGGTTTTATGTATGCCTAGAAAATCGGTCCATAATTGACGAAGTAATCGGTGAGCATATATAAAACATGCCTACAGTCGAACATAGAACCTCCTACTTTTTGGGAAGTCGATTAAATAAAAATGTAATTAAAAAAATCAAAATACCCGACTGCTTAAAAAGCGAACTAAAAAGACGTAAACAAGAAGAAAATCATGCTGTGCTGTCGGAGGATACATATTCACGAGCTGGCTGACCAAAACCAGATGTATCCTCCGACTGCACAGCATGATTTTCTTCTTGTTTACGTCTTTTTAGTTCGCTTTTTAAGCAGTCGGGTATTTTGATTCTTTTAATTACATTTTTATTTATAACTTTTTAGTTAACATTTTTTTCGAATTAGGTACATTTGAATATATAAGTGTTATATATTTTTGAAATCACCTCTTGAAACCCTTTATTTTGATACCCCACACGATGGGTTTGGAAGAAAAAATAAAATTGGCCCCCCACAATATGGCGCCCAAAAGCCGCCATGTTTCTATTTTCCAATTTTAATGTAGCCTATGACACTCGCAAGGTTAAGACGAATCGATTGACGTATGAATCATCAAAATCGGTCAACGCGTTTGGTCTCTGGAACGCCACATAGGAACAAACATACATACATACATACATACATACATACATACATACATACATACATACATACATACATAGACTGATAAACACATTACCCTCCTTCGGCAGTCGGGTAAAAAGGAGGAGGTTCTCAATTCGACTGTATTTTTTTATGTGTCCTCAAAACTTTTTACTAGGTAAACTAATTATGCTGATTCTTTTTTTATTTGCAAGCTGGTGTTCCCCTGTGGTCCTATTTACGTAACAAGATCTGATGAAGAACTTAAGAGATATAAACAGAACTCTTCAATAAAATCGCAGTCGCATGTTTGTTTAATGTTTACATCATTTTATAACATAACATTACGCCGGTATGCTCTAAAGGGGTACGCAGATGTGTACAGTTCACCCTGATATACTCTCATTCTACCGGTTATATTTTAATTTCATGTTATTAGGGTAATCTATTCTAGCTTTTATTCTGTACCACAAAACAGGAAAAATAACTTCAATTTCGAAAGTCGGTGTCAAACCAATACCGACTAAAGAACAGTCATCTGACCCAAAGTCAATGTCTATATAAATAGAGAGGAATGCAAGTCAAAGCTCAAAGGTTACTAACAGAACACTGACTAAGTAATAAGTTCCAAGGTGTTCACACTCTCATACACATGAAAAACGTTAATCTTTCTTTAGAAAGCAATTCCCGAAATAGATTCTAAAGATTTCCAGATTGAAAAGCTGTTAGATAGGAAGGTTTTGTGGCTTTCCTTTAATAAAGCCCAAAGCCTGATTAGGACTCTTTTTGTTATACCAGACCAAAATTTGTAAAAGAAATTTCCTAAGAAACCGCTATACCCACTTAGTTTGTTTTTACAATAAAAATCTTGTTGTTTTCAGACAGTTCAGATTTTATTCTGATGATGAGAAAATGTGTAAATTTTGCACATATCACCAGAATCACAACGCTAAAAATGGTAGACAATATTACCGCTAATAACACTGGCGTGTAAATAGCCCACCATATTATGAAGATTAATTTTAAATGTTAATTATGTGTAATAGATAGTCCATACGTACTTATAAAATATGGATGTCCGCGGTTTTTACAAAAAGAATCATGAGAACACCAAAGTCAATTTGCAATGTTTAGGTAAGTCCGTGCACCTTCAGACCGCTTCGAATATCACTTCTGGAAATCCGAAGACGGGAACAGCAGCAGGAGTGGTCTGTCTGATCATCCAGACGATCGCCGGCCGGCGGAATTTATCGCGAGTAATCTCAGCGAATTCAGGACACTAACACCTTGTCAGCATCACGATTGAATGTCTGCAGATTCTAGCTTAAGGTTTAATATTTATTTTGACACTTGGAGTCTCGGATTTTAGTAAAAAAAATGTTTTTTATTTAACACACATTTAGGAAGAACGATGTCCATTCCACCCACTTCACGCACGACGCAGAGTAAAAAGACGACTGTCATTCGCGCGTTCAGCGTTAGCCAATGAGAGCTCCTTATTTCATTGCAATGTTGTTACAATGAAGACAGCTTACACCATCTAGCGAGAAATCCATCGATGATCTCTAACAGCCATCCAGCTTATGGGCTCAATACATAAAACCAATGGGCTCAATACACAAATATACCTAGTACTTCTAATGATTCTTGTCAATAAATGATGAATAGGTAACAATAGCAACTAGGCGAAATATAAAAAATTATAGATTACGAGTATACGTGAATGGCGAATGTATTAAAAAAGAAGGGCATTGACGCTTCACCAGGATACCTATACAAGTGGTTCCGATATTATCGACTGTACAAACTTTATCAAAACACAAGTACCATGAATATTAACAAATTTTATTTTTTTATTTTTACCGACTTCAAAACAAGAAGGTAATCAATTCGATCCATATGTCATGAATGTAATATTGTTAGGATTGCCCTATATTTACATAAATGTTACTTAATGTTTTTATGTATGTTTGTCCACGCAATTCGCCGAAATTAATTATCGGATCGTCACCATTCTTTTTTTATTAGATTAAATATCTCTAAACTTAGAGAATAAATGAAGTTACATCAAAATCGGTTCAGCATTTTCAAGATATGGAACATACAACCGAATTCCTTAGCGACAAACAGTGCGAAAATATAAATTAAGTTATTATGGGTACTTTGTCAATACTTTGGCTAATTACCTTGGCTTTTACCTTGTTATAGAATTTGGTCACTTTTGAGTGATAGTTTACTAACACTAAAAAGAGAAATAAAACTTTATCACAAAAAAATAAACCGACCGATTATTTTGTGAGATTATTTTGTGATATTTCTCTTTTTCACTCCTGAAACGAACTCCTTATTTTTTATGTTTTATTTTTTTAATATTTCATTGTTTTGCCTAGGGTGAAGGTTGCTTCCTATTTATGATTACTGAGTTCTAAAGGGTCTTTCAAATAGAGCGGGTCGATGTTAATAATCTGTGGCGGCCATTTTGTTTTGGCGGCATCTGTCAAATCTGTTTTTTCTTATTCAGTCACTGATGCCAAATCACCATGGCAAGTTACACGGTTGAGCAGCATGTGCAAATGATAAAACTTCATCTTTTAAAAACTTCATCGTTCAGATCACCGTCAACGGCGAGCGCTACAAATCAATGATAAACAATTTCTTTTGGCTTGAATTGAACAATATGGAAGTGAACGACATGTGGTTCTAGCAAGATGGCGCTACTTGCCACACAGCAAACGACACAATCGACATTCTGCATGAACGGTTTGAAGGTAGAGTTATCTCTCGCAGAGGTGATTTGACTCCGCTAGACTTTTCCTTGTGGGGTTTTCTGAAGTCGCAGGTCTATGCCAATAAACCACATTCGACCGTTGCCCTGAAAGCCAACATAACGCAGGCCATCGCTCGGATTCAGCCGGATCTATGCAGCAGAGTCATTAAAAATTGGACCTTTCGGATTCGTGCCACCATACGAAGCCGCGGCGGACATTTAAACGATTTCATATTCCATCCACAATGGCATAAATGGGCCTTTTAAATAAAAAATAAATTTCGTTAATATCTCACACACATCTTGTTTTATTCAATTTTAACATCGACCCGTCCTTGTTGAAATACCCTTTATAAAGATTTATACTTAGAGTCAAAAGCCGGGCACTATTTCCGACAAATTCAACCATAGTAGTGGCCAGTATCCCAGCCGATACAGTGTCATGCAACAATATTAAGCGAACCGGTAGCCCGCACTGCATGCATACAGCACACTGAGCAAAAAACCTTGCTGATTGCTTGTCATTGACAATACTAATTGGAAATAGCGAGGTATTCTTATTTTTAACCGTCTTCAAAAAAAAGAGGAGGTTCTCAATTCGTCGGAATCTTTTTTTTTTATGTATGTTCCCCGATTACTGTAAGACGCCTGGACCGATTTGGAAAATTCTTCTTTTGTTTGAAAGGGTATACTTCCCAGTTGGTCCCATAGTCATCAAGTCAAGATCTGATGATGGGATCTTGCAGAAATCGAGGGAACTCCTCAAATATTATAGGCATACATATAGCGATTTTGGTATTTTTATCAACAATGCAATCATCTGCACTCAGAAAGTAACATTTGAAGAAGTGGAACTGGTGAAGAAGACCATAGATGGCCAATAGAATTCCTTAATGCTAAGTATATCATGGGTTATAAGATATCTAGAATAGTTTAACGACTATGATGAAGCAAATAGTGCTGATGAAAATGGTAACATCGAACTGATCTGATGATGAAGCCGGCAGGTAGGCACTGGTACTCCGAAATAAAACATTGTATCCTAGTCGTGTATGGGCTTATTGGAATCGTCATGAGATGTACTTTGGCTATATATGATGTTTATTGCAATTGGAAGTACCTATCAAAACTAAAAAGAGATAAATAAAAAACTTTTTAACAAAAAATTAAACCGACTTCCAAAAAAACACTGCAAAACGAAAAATAACTTTCTTTTCCGAAGTCGGTGTCGAAACATGGAAAACAATAATGTACCAAAGACACACTTTTTCATTCACTCATAGCTGTGATCATATTTCTAATAATTTCTTAAAATTTAATGCGTTCAGAATTAACATCCTACCTTTACATTCATAACTGTTTTAGTCATCCCTCTTCATCACGAAGGTAACCGGGACAAAAGAAATAAAAGTGCTTACCATCTTCTAATAATGACCACTGTCAGCTGTCAAAAAAAAGGCTAGCCAGATGAAGTTCGCTGTCAGCGAACGAATAATTCTCAAAATTTACCGGTCTATAATTCTATGAAGGAATATTTGAACGGCATTGTAATAACTTCATTTAACAGCGCCATAGTAATTTCTAAGAAAATTCTTATGACTCTTGTTACTAAAAACTGAAATCCAATTTAAAACAGAAGATAAACAACAAACGACAGTACTGCATAATCACCCATAATTTTCTCGCTACTTTCTGCAGGAAAATCTAATTATAGAGTTGTTAATAAATGATTAAACGAGTCACAGCACGCCCTCGAAGCAAACTAAATGGAATTAAAAAATATTTCCTTCGCGCTATGCTCTAATGACATCGCAGTGCGGTTTGTAGCACCGTGCCTTATGGTAAGTTATGTCACATATTTCATGAGAAATGCTACTTTGTGAAAGTGCAGTATTATTATAGCACCTGTGTTTTAATATCTATCTAGTATTGGCATTGTTTAAAAATCGCTTTCAGTAATAATGTATCACTACTAGTACCTTTTATCTTTTTTAACAGGATACATGTTCAGGTCAGGATCATCACACGAGTACGAGTACGTGAAGATGGACACCGGCAAGCCTAAAAAACGCTGGCGTGACGATTTGGCCTTATTTCTGAAAGATTGGTCAAAAAAGGGCAGGAGATTTAGTCAGCTAGAAAAATATGGGCTGATAGTAGTGGGACAGTATAGCGATTACCTATCGCTATGTCTCGTGATCAATCCCTTACATTTTGGCATTTTGACCTTCGTCATCGCATATGAAATACCACTGTCTGTGGCCTCAGGTCTACCTTTGTACCAAAACTGTCCAAATCCGCACAGCCATCGAGGTGTGATTTGAATATACAAACACAGGCTCTCACGTTTACAATATTTAATTGGTATTTTAATAAAATATTCCTCATTAAAGTTCATGCTCATTTGTAAAGTTAAAATGAAAAATATAATAAAGTGATACTGAGTTTCACAAGCTGGCCGTGCACTCGGTATTTATCAGGGTACGGTCAGAGCACTCAATTTACTGCACGATCATAATGACGTATTTTAAGTAAACCTAGCTGATTATAAATTAATTACCTGATTTTTCATTGTGCATCATCAGTCGTTGTGTATTATCAGTCATTGTGTATTATCAGTCATTGTGTATTATCAGTCATTGTGTTTGTTTATCAAGCTTTCACAAGTGAAAGTGAATGTATTTGGACGAAATATTGTATACAGGTAGACTATAGACGGATTAACTTATTGAATTTTATTGTATACGGTACATGAATAGGAGTTTTCGTGTGATACGAGAATCTCTTTGCGGTGATGATATTTCGCTTCCATCGTTCAATTTCGAAGTACTCGGGTTCATTTTTGCTTCTTGGAGTTTATCACGTTGGGTCACCACTGTTGGATCGCAGGGTATGAAATGCTGTTTGAGTATGGAATGAATATATTTTGAAAATCGGTGCCTTGTATACAAAATCTGTTTGTAAAATTAATACAAATAGTGGGTACATATAGAAAGTGACTTTGAACACAATAATGTTAAATACGTGCTGCTTATTGTAACACTTTTTTTTGGTGTAAAGAATTCATGTTGAAGCAAGATTTGTTACCTGGATTATCATATTTCATTCACTATACTGCATTCCTTTGTTTGTGTCGCTTCTTGGTTCTGAACTCGTGGCTGAATTGTGGAACCACTTAGAAACGGCACTCTGGCATAATGATCTCCTGATAAACGCATTCATTTCGCTAAAATAACTTAAAATCACTTGATATTCGTCCTCTGGAATTTGTATTTCTGTTTGTTTGAATCATTTTTATGTACGTTCAAAAGTGCCGCTTGGTGGCCTAGTTGAAATAAAATATCTTTGTCTTTGTAGTTGTATTTACTTTTTTTGTGACGTGTTTCGAGGGTTTCACAAAATAAATGTAAATTCAAGTATTTGGTGCTTTATTGTTCCCGAAAAGAAATCGCGTTACATTATCTGTGAGGATGATATTCCACTGCAGTGCCAAATAATTCATCGTACAGTTATTAGCTACCTTATTCCATCCATCTCTGCCTCGTTGGTGTAATGGTCGCAAGGGTTACTACTATGCATGAGGGTCTGAGTTCGATTCTCGGCTCGGCCAATGTTATTGAGCTTTTACAGTCCGGAGTCTGGAGTTGTATCCGGTTGATGGCAATAACCTCGCCCCCTGTTACATGGCACTTAAATATAACAGTCTGTATATATTCTATCCATGTCAGACAGGTTACTACAAAGGAATGACACCAATTTTCCAACAAGAAACCCGGTGAGTATACACTAGAGCATTTTCGCGAGCATCACAATGTAATGTAACGTTCTTACAAAGAGTACAATACAGACTAATGCTCAGTTTCCTAAAACATTTTCAAGTAATGTAACGTTCTTGCGAATGTTTGACACTGTGTTCGACGTACTGCTCTCGGCGAGTGAGCAACATGTCATTTTACCTTGCGTACACTCTTTGTTTATATCCTCCGTCACCCGCGCTCTTGTTTTTTCTAGATAAAATGTTACACCAAAACGCTCGTTGGTTTTTAAAATCAGTTTGTTACAAAACATTGAGCGTCACGTTCTAAGTGTGGTTCGAGTACATTTTAAAACAGCGATTGCCCCATGTTTTGTTACAAGTATATGTTCTAGTCTATAGTCATCTTTACATTTCACCATTTTTACAGTTCACTTCCTACTAAAAGATTTTTCAAAACAAATTCCTCTATATCTACGCTCCGCAGGCCAATCAAACCGTTTCCTGAACTGAATATTTTCAATTTTTCACGTTTCAAAACCGAGCGAATAACGCAGAACAACAGAGTAACAAAACTGCGGCGGTATACAAACCGACAGTTTTGCATTCACTTGACAATCTTTACCAATTTGTGTGGCATGTGGAATAAACCTGTGAGCAGATATTACTTCTTTGATGTCAAATTGTAGCTTTATTTTATTAGATAGGACTGTATGTATGAGCAATATTGTTCCAACCGAATATTGAACAATGTTAGATAACTGCTGTAAGGTTTGTAAACAAACGATTTGATTGAAAATTTATTGGTTTCTGCAAAACCTTGTCGTAACTATATTGGGTTCGTCACACAGCCTAACCAGATATTATACAGCTGAATCCACAGACCTACATTTAGATCTTTGGTTGAATGCCAGCATTCCACATGGAGAGACTGACAATCTAACCTCCAATACCCAATACCGGGTAGTCAACACGGTACCTCTTGGTAAATCTTACGGGTTTCTGGCTACTATCTGACCTCCACAACCCAAATACTGAGTAACACTATGCCCCTTTGTAAGACTTTCGGAGTTCTGCCTATTATCTGACCTCCACAACACATTTACTGAGTAAGACGATATTCTTTGGTAATACTTTCGGTTAACTATTTTAATGCCTTTTGTGACTGCAAATGCCGTCCCTTAGACGACCCACCGACCGCATTTTCTCCGCCAAATTCACCCACAAATTGCGCAACATTTCTTCGCAACACAACTCGAAGATAAAACAAGAAATACTTTCATACAAAGTATTCTATTAAAACAATGTGTTCGCGGTACATATAGGTTATGAAACATGGTGTCATACATGTTACTGCAGTTAGCACTTGCGATGCTTCTAATACATAACAACTGCCATTAAACTAAGACTTGCACCAAACTATTAAACTACCCACATTTACCTACATTCACTCATGCGAAGAATTTTTAACGCTGTATGTGAAAAGAAAATTCTTATTATTATATTTTTGAAAGATTATTAATAAAAGTATTAAAAGACCGTAGCTTCATTAGTGGAGCCTAGAGAAAGTAGGTGAAAAGCCTGGGACTTAATTGCTTACAGAAAAAATAAGTTGTAAAAGAATATTTTTTTAAGTCTTAAAAAAATACTAGGCGAGGCGGAGTAAACATAATGTGGCCATGTATATCACTGCATACTTACTTTTGCATAATAAGAGTTATCTAAAAATAACAAGTTGACAGTTTTGCCCTTAATCATTTGAGATGCGATTCCACCAGTGTGTTGAACTGTGTGGCACTGTAATGTACAGTGTACGACATAAATGTTTATTCTGCTCAAGCAAACAATAACAAATTGTGCGCGAACATTATAGAAATGTTCGCGCACATCTGTATACTTTCATGCGCGCACACGTGTCAGCAGTGGACTTGCGTCGACGCGTACACACTTGTTATTCGCGAACCCAGTCTTGCTGCCGTTACCGGAGTGAAAACATTTGTTTGTACGCGCACATTGTTTAACCGAGAGAGCAGTGGTGGCCCAGTGGTAGCGGCCACGACTTACAAGTTGTAGGTCGTGGGTTGGAGCCCAGGTAGGCGCTTTACTTTGTGTAAATTATTTCATCACCACTGCTCTCAAAACGGTGAAGGAGAACATCGTGAGAGAACCGAAATGTCCTAGAACCAAAAATTCGAAGACATGTGACATCCACCAACCCGCACTTGGCCCGCGTGGTAGATTACGGCCCATCCCCTCTAACAAAGAGGAGGCCTGTGTCCCAGCAGTGGGAACATTAACAGGCTGATGATGTGATTTTTTTAACCAAGTTGAATATGGATTGGACGAATGATCAAAATCTAAAATTTATTCGAGAAATTGAAACTTATCCTCTACTATGGGATTCCAGGCACAATGATTATAAAAATAGTTTCTTTTTTTAAACGTTGCCCCACACTAGGAATTTCTTCCTGTATCGTGTGGTATTCATTTCACAGCTCTTTTTATTATTTATTTATTAAAGTACAAGTTTATAACATCTTAACTTAAGAACTATGCCCCACAAAACCGTTTTCACGGTTTGTCTGTGAGAACGGAACAAACAGTATTATAAATAAAGTTTATGTGCGGACACTTAATTTTACAATAACTAACAATAATATATTAACTTTTGAAATGTTATTAATGGAATCTTATTATATATCACATGACCCATATCTTATAAAACTACATAATTACTTATTTGCCAACCCAGGGAGGGTTAGCAAATAAGCAATTACTACAAACTGCAAACCACTTTCTTGAGAAGATCATTACAAACTCTTTAAAAGGAACTGCTTAAGTGATCTGGCAAATTTGCCTTTTATTTCTTGACTTCTTATGTCAGCAGGCAACTGGTTGAGAAGGTAGGGTACTCTTTTATCAAGCGTTCGGTCGCCAAAATAATTCCTTATTCTAGGTACATCAAATTTACCTGCCGATACCATTCTCGTTGTGTGGTTATGGGTAACGAGTGAGTGACGCTCCCAGCTGCCATGACTGTTAACCAGAAGTAGGTATTTATGTTTTAAGCTGATAGGGAGAATTTTGCAAATTTTAAATAATTTATTATAATCATTTTTAAATTTATTTTTAGTTTTCTTACTTACTAATAGTTTTAAAAATCTTATTTGTTGTGCTTCTAATTTTTCTATGTTACTTTTAAAAGTGAGTCCATAGCAGTCGAGGGCGTAACTTAATATTGGATCAACTAATTGTAGATAAAGGCACTTAAGGGTACTACTTGGTACTTTAAAGCTTAGATGGTAGAATTTACCGAGTAATATTCTAAGTTTATTACATAAGTACTCAATGTGGTTTGACCACGAAAAGTTCTCGTCAACTTTTACACCAAGATATGTTACACATTTATCGCGTATAATAGGTTTACAATTACAATTAACATAATTTTTATGAATGCACGTAAACTCATGTGTGTACATCGGAGGTGGGTCGCCAGGTGGTATTAAATATGGTGAGCGTATCAAAACTAGTTTGGTTTTATCCGCGTTTAGGATTATACCGTTGTCGTGCGACCATTCAACAACTCGATCTACGTCGTACTGCACGAGTCGACAAGTTTCGGCGAGATCGGTGCCGGCGCGCAACACGCACAGGTCATCCGCGAACATGTATGCTGAACAGCTGCGTAAAACGCCGCACAAGCTATTGACGTGCATTAGGTAGCATACAGGCCCGCATCCCGCGCCCTGCGGCACCCCGCACCTCACCTCCCCCGCGTCACTATACGACTCGTCCACCCTTACACGGAAACATCTCTTTGTGAGATAGTCTCGAAACCAGTTGTTAAGTGGTTCCCCCACCCCGCACTCCTCCATTGCATTTAATAAGGTGTTTTTTTCGAGAGTATCAAATGCTCTTTTAAAATCAAAAAATACTACTATTACAAATTGTTTTTTATTTAAATTGTTATTAATTTCGTCACAAAACTTAGATAGCAAAGTGGTTGTACTTTTACTTTTTTGAAATCCATGTTGGCATTCACTAATAATACTATTTCTTTGAAGATAATTTCCTAATTGATTAACAATACATTTTTCTAAAATTTTGTCTACACTTGATAATATAGCAATTGGCCTGTAATTGGACAATGATTTACGATCACCTTTTTTAAAAATTGGACGCACTATAGCCTCCTTTAGCTTGCTCGGACATGTATATGTACTTACACATAAATTAATAAGACGTGCGAGCACGGGACTTACTATATTAACCAAATATTTAAGATCAGACATGCGTATGAGATCGCTTCCGGGTGATTTATTTGTATCCATACCTGTTATAACTTTCTTAACATCCTGACTATTTACCGGTCGCCATCGCATACACATACTTTTCTCCTTTACATATGTGCTTCTGTTTAACCATGTCGCATCACAATCGTGTTTTATATTTTCAATTTCGGTTGTAAATGTTGACGAGAACTTATCACAAATATCTTTTACACTGCCTTGCCTCTCAATATTATTTAATATTACGCTATCTAAGGATTGTTTATTCTTCCCCATCATTACATGTATTCTATCCCATAACTTTTTTATATTATTGTTACAATCTAGTATACTTTGCCTGTCGTATTCATTTTTACATTTAGTTATTATTTTATGGCATTTGTTCCTATATTTAGTGTATTCTAAACGTTTAACCATATTCTTTGGTTCGTTACTCCATATGGCATAAAGTCTGTCCCTTTCTAATAACAGTTTCTTATGATCTCTCGTTATCCAGCTTTTATTATTTCGGACTCCTTTGTTAATAATTTTATTTTTATAGCAAGACTCATAAATATCAGCAAATATTTGTCTAAAAGATTCATATAATTCAACAGGACATTCAATCAGCATGAGTTTATCAAAATCTATGCACAATAATTTCTCCCGCACCGCTCGATTATCAAGGACACGCCGTTTCGTTGGCTCAGTGAACGCGCGCGAGTATGGCACTTGGGCGCGTTCCCATTCTACTGCTACCGCTACTGGGTAATGATCAGATATTTTAGTTCGTATTATCGCTGATTGTATATGTGCAAGAGGCGCTCGAATAAAAATGTGATCTAAACATGATTCCACTAAACTACCCATGACAATCTCGCTACGAGTGACCCGATCTATACATTTTATAAACCCATATTCAGCTAATAGATCTTCATACAAAGCTACATGTCTATCCTGTTGTTTAAGCAAGTTAATATTTATGTCGCCGCACAAAATCACTTTTGTGTTATGTGGTATGCTACTAAGTAATTTACGAAATTCGTCCAAAAATTGTACTATTTTATCTTGCTTATTTATTTTAGGCGGCCTATAAATGGAAATTAAATAAATTTGCTCGTTGACGCACCTGAATGAAATGGAAACAAACTCCGCGGAGCGCATCTCGGCGAGTATCGGGGACTCAATAACCTGAGCCGCGAGCCCCTCCCGCGCGTACACTAATACCCCGCCCCCGGTTCGCCCGGTGCGGGTGAAACTATTTATTATGTACCCATTAATCTTATAGAAACCCAAACATTCAAAATTTATATTTGGTTCCGTTATAACTATTACATCAATATATTCTAGACTATTATTTAAACTAACTAATAACTCGTTAAAGTGTTTCTTTAATGATCTTATATTAACATGTATTAAGCAAAAGTCATTACTTCTACCTAATGTTGATGTCCAGCTATATATTTCGTCAACATATACAGGTACAACTTGGCCATCTGTTATTGTTTCAATATTATTGAGGAACGAGAATGTTGCAAATAAAGTTATCAGTTCCACACACTTAGGTACCTATCTCTTTCACTTCTTGAGTAGTTCACGAATATCGCCTTCCGATCTAACCCACACAGACTTATCACCTTCTTCCTTTTTCACCAGTATTCTGCCGTTTACGACCCAGATGTACTTGTAAATATCCTTGAGTTGAGTCTTAGTGTACCATAACAATTCCCGAGTGGTTTTAGTTAGATCTTCATTTACATATATCTTGTTTTTCTGTGATCCTGAAGTAATAATACTGCTGTTTACTTTAACAAGCTTACGTCGATTTGCTAACCAAGAATTCCGACTTTCAGTACCCGTACTCTTGAATCCTATTACTATCGTGGCTGGTTTGCCGCTTGTTTTCCGTTGTTGACGACGGCTCACCCATTCGATATCATTGCAGGTCACATCCAGTGTATCTCCGAGTTTTTTAACTACCTCCATTATATTTTCATCCGGAATTTGTTCAATACCTACAATTTCGATATTATGTTTACGTGTGGATTGTTCAAACTCATGGACTTTTTGTTCAAGTGCAGTATTACATTTTTCTAGGTACACACATTTATTATTGACACTTTCAACGGACTTTTCGAGCTTACAAATTTTCTTTTTGGATTCTTCATGTTCTGCCAATATGATGTCGTATTTCTCCGACAGAACCGCCATGCTAGTTATGATGGAATTTAATTGTTTTTTAAATCCCGGCAGCGAATTGACTTTGTTCTGTATATCCTTAAGAATTTTTTCGAACCCTAGTCCCTCTACTTCCTGCTCCTCTTCCTCGGGTTCTCCATCTTCTTCATCTTCACAATTATTGCAAAAATTTCTTGTTCTACCTGCTTTCATGTCTGCTGCCAACCCCTTTACACAATTCCTATGGAATGTTCCTTGGCAAGTACCTTGGCACAAGAAGTGAGATCCATTACTCGCCAGTTTCTTTTTGCACTTTTGACACTGCATATCCAATAATAATTAGGTAAATACTTTTTATTTTATTTCGTACTAAGCGCGATCGTAGCCTAGATGCACGTACGCGTCCGCACACGATGAGTGTTCACAACTTAGTCTACTTACGTTTTCTAACACACTTTACAAACTTCATCTTCACAACTTTTGAAATTTTATCAACTCATTTTAATGTATTCTTTGATAATGTAAACATCTGAAAAGCATACGATTTTGTTTAACATCCAAAACTTAATTTTGCTGCTAATTTGTAAAAATCATAGCATTTTTTAAACTCTGACATTTTTATCTGATAACACATATGTCTATTTTATTTTCTTAAGCCATAGACATAAGATACCATGGACTACCTTCTTTAAGTACACCTTCTTTAAGTACATTACTTTTGTACATTACTTTTGTAGTAGTACATTACTTTTGTAGTACATTACTTTTAAGTACATTACCTTTTTAAGTACATTACTCACTACTACCTTCTTTAAGTACATTACTTAGACTGTACATTATAATTTTCATAATAAGGGCAGCGGCAGGCTGCCCCCTCTGTAAACCGTTTTTATTTGTTCGTCATGATTTCTTAATTGATATTTGAATTAACATTTAGAAGACATGTCGGAACGAAGAAAAACGGGCGTCAGCTTTTTATTTTTGAATCTGGACTAAACGCGGAAAGTCGGTTTATTATTGAGTACTATAATACCAAGTGTATTTTCTATTCTGAAAAGTCTCAAAACTGTGAATTTTATAGCTTGTTTAAGAGATATTACTATCTGAAGTGCTCCAATAAAATATATTTTGTGTGGTTCCCTAAAGAGAGCATCATTTCCAGGACCTTACCATCAAAGGTCATCTCTTGGAATCAAAGGCTGTTTGACGTATTGAGTCATAGCCGGCCTCCACACTCCTTGGTGCCTACGTACTTACCCGTTTGCCTGGCTATCCGTCCTGCTACCTATTCTACTGTCTACCTGCTCGATTGCCTGCCTTGACCATAAACCCTTGCTGCCTGCTCACCTGCCTACCTGCCCGATTTCCTGCTCACCTGCCTACCTGCCCGATTACCTGTTCACCTGTCTACCTGCCCGATTGCCTGCTCACCTGCCTACCACGGGCATTCAACGTCTTCCTGCACTACCTGTTGCCTGGTTAGCTGCTCACGTCGGGCGAAGACGGTCCATAGTTTTATTATCTATATCCTTTTTGTTAGTTTTAATTTATAATTATTCACTTTTACTAACGTGGCTTACGTTTAGCTCATCTGAGCTATACGTAACGCTACAGTTTGGCGC
This sequence comes from Anorthoa munda, assembly GCA_945859665.1. Taxonomy (NCBI): domain Eukaryota; kingdom Metazoa; phylum Arthropoda; class Insecta; order Lepidoptera; family Noctuidae; genus Anorthoa; species Anorthoa munda. The sequence goes on along the minus strand of OX243905.1, from coordinate 30,777,566 downwards.
CCAACTTTTAAATAATTGGGCACAACATTGTTTGTGCGCCCAATTCTAGAACTCACCCACACACTACCTACTTGCTACACTTGTTCCTTAACATGGGCTCGATTTTTAGTTTCTCAAAATTCTAAACCATACTTACACAAGTACATAGACAAATTTTTTGTTTCTATATCAGGCCCTCATAATCATATTTTCTTGTTCACTTTTGCTAGCACTTTTCTTTTTATTCTGCACAATTTACTCTTTGATCAATTCTGGATTAATTCTTTAAAATCCTTTAGTAAATAATTCTTAACATAAATTATTAAATAACTCTTAAATAATTTTCAATTAAATATTTTATTAAACTTTATTAATAATTAAACCGTTTTACTTTTGGTTGTAATTTTGCAACTATATTTTGACCTTAACTGAGAGTATTATTACTTGATTTTGATTCTATCTTACTTGTCATTTAATCATGGCTAGGTCAATTAAGTACTCTTATCTTAACAAACCTGAACTCGAATATGAGAGATGTGAATCAGAACTGAGAGTCCAGCTGATAATCTCCAAACTCTTTAAGAGTTTGGAGATTATCAACAAATGTCGAAACTTGTTCATGTTCTTCCTGAAGACATAAAATCTTCTCCCATTCCCCTCAAACTTGATCTCTCCCAGACGGAAATTACTCTTAAATACGTAGAAGACAAAGTTGCCCAATTAGAGATGTCTAAAGATAAAATTAACATTAAAAAAAAAAACATAAACCACCTTTATCATCATCTTAAACGATTTCAAGCAGCTGCACCCTTTATCGAAGCCTGCTCTAACTTAAGATCACGCTTCTACACTCTCGATAAAAGATTTGAGGCTATCGATTTTAGCGATACTGAAAGGTTCTGAAGACGTGTTAGTTGAAACATACAGTCAACCTCAACAAGCACAACCAGTTCCTTGTTTGACCACGTCATTACCTCATACAGTTCTTCAAAGTTCTGCAACTCCTGTACTTTCTCAACCTTTTTTGACCACTTCGACTATCTCAAACCCACAGGCTTCCACGATGTGGCAAAATTATGTGGAGGATGATAATTAAAACAACCAGACGACTTAAACAACTTTCTTTTAATGGCATATCATGCCCTAGGTCATTCCTCCAAAGATTAGAAGAATTTTGCTTATCTAGGAATGTATCCGAAGAAATGCTTTGCAAACACGCATTTGCATCAGAGTCCATTATTGTGTATGTGAGCATTATGTTTGCAATGTTTTCTCGCCTTACTAAGAAACTAGATGAAAATGAACGACTTCGAATTTTACTTAATAATGTGAGACCGTGTTATTCAGTCTTTATAGCGCTTAAAGATGTCAAAACAATTGACTCTTTAATTTCAGCTTGTCAAACATACGAAAAAAATTCTGAAAAAGATTGTAATTTTTCTGAACCTAAATATGAAACAGCTTCATATGCTACTGAATTTGCTTATCGGCCTTCTACTTCTAAATGCCTTCCAAATATAAAACACACAAATGCAATAAGAGATAATAAACAACCTCTTTCCGCTACTAAAACTAATGATGACTCTAAAGTAGACTTTTGTTATCGCTGTCGTATCTCGGGTCATTCCTTACAAACTTCCACTAAACCTAGGTATCTGATATGTTTTAAATGCGGTCGTAAATGAGTTAAAATAACTGACTGTCCTAAATGTAACCCAAAAATATAACAAAAAAACTAGATGGCGACTTGAATAACGTTTCTAAATCTCAAAATGATAATTTTGATCTTTATGATTGGAAATTATGGCTAAAATGTATAAAAAAATTCATGTATTGCTATAAAACAACCTCTGTATTTTATGACACAGAAAAAGATTATAACAGACCTTTTACTAAAGTGTCTATTAATAACTTGCCATTTTCTGGTCTATTAGACAGCGGAAGTTGTATCACTATCCTTAATTAAATTTACGGCGAGTTAAGTGGACAATAGAGTACTCACATTTGAACACTTTTCGTTTAATGAGAAAAACATTGCAACAGACTTGATTGATCGTTTTAAAACAATATCTTTTGAGAAACGAGGCATATTGGGTCGTACCAGTTTAGTTTCTCATGGTATTGATACCGGTAACGCGCTGCCAATTAAAAAACTTTGTTACAGACTTTCCGTTTCTGTTTTTGAAAAATAAAAGGCATTAATTAATGAGGTTGATGGCGTTTCTGTGTTGATAGTAGAAAATTGAATTCAATCACTCGGAAAGACGCTTATAGTCTTCCTTTTGTTTCTGAAATTCTAAATAATCTTAAAAACGCTAAATATCTGATCATAGACATTGCTAAAGCTTTTTGGGAAATTCCATTAAATAAGGACGATAAAGATAAAACTGCTTTTTATGTCCCTGGAAAAGGAATGTATCGCTTTAAAGTTATGCCATTTGGCTTAACCAATGCTCCCGCGACTCAACAAAGACTCATGGATAGCTTATTTTACTCCAGATTTTGATAATAAAGTCTTTTGCTACTTAGATGACATAATAATAATAAGTGAAACATTTGAAGAGCATATCTCACTTCTAATTAAAGTTCTTCAAAAACTTTCTTACACAGGTCTCACAATTAACTTCAAGAAAAGTCAATTTTTTCGTAAAGAATCAAAATATCTCGGTTACGTGCAAAGACGTGGTCCATAGTTTTATTATCTAAATCCTTTTTGTTAGTTTTAATTTATAATTATTCACTTTTATTAACGTGGCTTACGTTTAGCTCATCTGAGCTATACGTAACGCTACAATCGTGGGTGCGTTTACAAACATAAATACCCACATACACAAACACCCAGAGGCGAAACAACTATCTGTAGGTCATACAAATATTTGTTCCGTGCGGGAATCGAACCCGCGACATGCAGCGCAGCAGTCAATGGCTCAACCACTGTGCCAATCGTGCGCGATATTAACAAATGAATGCAGAAAACTCTGCTCAGTGAACAGTTCGTGCACAAGTGAGCTACACTGTGCGCTTATAAAAGTTACATATAGCCTTGCCGGTAGAGACGGAGGCTAAACGCGATACCGGCTAAGTAAAATAAATAATATTACGTGCAATGCTGGAGTTTTGTATAAAATGTTTGTTAACAAATGTACTGCACACTATTTTGGTGTAATCGTAACTCAGCCAAGTCAAATAATTTATGAAAAAAATCAAATCATTCCACGTTTGATAAGTTTGCCAGTAGAAAATTAAATTGTTAACATTTCTCTCCATTTCACCTTAGAATTACTATAAAATAAATCAATTCTCGTCACTGAACAAACTCTTGTTATAATTGAATAGAGATGGAACAAGCCCGACGATGTCACAAACCTCTCGCTAACTTGATTATCTCTTGTTTAACAAATACTCGTCGCAAACATTATCAATTAGACCAACAGACGCAGTCTTAACAAATTGCTGAGATGAGAGGTTGCAAACAACTGCTAAAGAAAAATATCAACTTGTTGACTATTTGAAATCACAAGTGCAAATTATTTCTGTTGACTAATATTTGATGCGAAAACAAAATTGAGTTGATTCTGCAAAGAGCGATGTCTCTTTATTTCACTGTAAATCAGTGAAATAAAGAGCTAGATTTTTAATTTACTTGAATTCGATCAGTTTGCTGCAAAGCTATTTGTGATTTCGTCGCTTATATCTAAGTATTTGTACGAGGAGGGTCCTTCGAAACCCTTAAATAAACCTATCGCAAATGTGATTGATACCAATCGACAAATATTTCTCCTCAAATGATTAACAATAAATTACCAAGAAAAATTTAAAAAGGCAAAAATCCATTACCCATTCAACAGCACTGATGGCATCAACCAAATACCGCGTTAACGACTTAGGACATAAAACAAAATGTGGTATGACACAAAGGCCCCGTGTCGTATGTGTCGTGTACTCGTGTCGCATATTATGTCGTGTTGTGTAGGTCTGTCGCCCGGCGGATAATGATCGCTTAACACAAACTTATGTGACGGGCCGATATACGTAGATAGTGTAGATATTACAAGGTTTATCTTCTTTAGAGGGTCTGGAACTGGGTGGTTAGCAGAGCGGTGGGTGAGAACCATAGATATTAACTTATTTTAGTAGATTTTATGTTCTATAAAAATGTACACAATCATCATTGTTGTAATTCTTTTTAAAGAATAAAGCTAAAGGCTAACTCAAGTTATGGTGGGCCGCACTGCTAAGCAAGTCAATGCAAAAATCCTCCAACATACATCACTTTTGTTGTGTATTTTGTCATGAACCATTACAAGTGAGAGTTTATGTACTGAAATTCGCTGCGACCGGCTGCGAATGTAATGTCCGATTAGCGCCAATACCTTTATTGGCACAAATGAGTACTATATAACCTCCACCTTATGTCGATTAAAATAGGTTATAAGATACACAACAATAACCAAAATCGCTCCGCTCTTGCACTAAGGTTCAACGCTAATGTTACAAGCCCTACAGTTAGGGTCTAAAAGGCCGGTCCACATAATGGTAGCCTGATGAATACAGCATTGTACTGCGCATGAATACTAATTAATTCATTCATTCTTTAAGAGTGACCTAACAGGCTAAGCGGGCCATTAAATATTACTATAGGCTTAAACTTGTTGTACTGACAAAAAAGTTGAATGGTCGGCTAAAAGGGACTTTTTGTTTTAGCAAAAAATACCAAACAAAATATACTTTGATTGACATTATTCAGGATTATTAACAAGTGAAATGATGAACAAGCTGCCTCTTTGGTTCAGGTCGCAAGCGCTGCTGAGGGTCCCGGGTTTGGGTCAGCAACAGTCCGCAGTCTGGATGTGTGTCCAGTATCAATGGTAATAGGCTCACCCCATAAAACATAAGACTTACACATAACTCACAATTTGTGGAAATTATTCCCAGAAATAATTAGTTTCAGTGCCACCTAAGTACCTACCTTACCTAAGTAATTACCCGACTGCAAGGACAGGTTATGTTTTTGGCGCGGATCTTGTATGTATGTAATATTTTTTATTTACCTCATATCTTTTAAACCGCTAGACCGATTTATTTAGATAAGTCTTGACCGCCCAAGTGATCTTAGATCGGTGAAGTTAAAAAAAAACAAACATGGCAGATTTTGGGCACCATATTGTGCGGGTCCCAATTTTTTTTTTCTTCCGAACCTATCTAGAGGGGTATCAAAATTAAAGGTTTTAAAGTGGTCAGCCAGTTCGCGAATATGTATCCTCCGACTGCACATCATTAGTTCCCTTCTTATGTAGTCAAGTTTTTGAATTTGAAATTATTTATTTACCCCATATTTAGGTACACTGAATCACACATAAGGATAAACAAATTAAAGTTCTGAACATGTGTCAAAAATCAGCGCAACATTAAAAAATATATCGCGTGGCGTTAGAAAAGAATAGAAAACATTTATTCATATCATACACAAAGCAGAGAAGTAAATGACTTTATTTGTATTAGGTTGCATAAAATTATGTTACAAGTGTTGAATGTTGCTATAATTTTAGGTATTTTCGCCTTTGAAATAAATAAAACTACACCTTTTCCAAACGCTCATATTATTACGTGTAGCCACACGGTTCCAAATTGAACTTATAAACACCTATTTTGTCATGTAATTGCTTCGGGGGTGATTTTATGGACTAAAGCGATTTCTGTTGACTTTTCTTCAGTTTCGCCCCGCACGGGGGTGACTTTGTATCTCGATGGGGTGTAATCGCGTTCGCGGGAAATTTCCCGAAGATGAAAGTGAATTTTGATTACTTTGCGTTAAAACATAATATTTTGATTTTCTTCCAAAGTTGTCTTTTAAATTGTTTTTTATTGGTTCAATTTTGACCCAGTTTTCCAGTTTAACAACTTTGAAATTAATGTTTTCTTTCAAAGTATCTGACTTTCATACAAGGATAACAGGGATCAATGTTTATATTATGATTTGCCGTAAATTTTGAAGACGTTGAGTAACTTCAAAAGTTTGGAACTTTTGCGTGGGTACCTCTCAGTTTTATTTATTTAAAGCCTGTTTACAAGCCCACATGATACCTAAACTATACTCGCCTTATATCGAAGATGGAACAGTCCACATCAAATATTTACCAACCACCATTAAGCACCGACCCTCACACCCAGCAATGTCTCTAGCATCAATAGGCGTCATAACCGCATAGCCCCACGTGACCTCTAGCCGGTCCAAGACATGCATTGTGAGCAATAAAAGGGTCTAATGACTCACATCCGACACTGTGTCGTAGTCTTTTGTAGTGGGGCTATTCTGGGTTATCCCTGATGGGCTTAGATGCCTGATTTAGCTTTGGTATTTGAATAGCCTAGACTTTTTACGTAAATATATTTTATATATTTATGGACTTAATTATGTAAATCGGTTGTAGTATGTAAAAGGTATTTTATCGGGTTGTGAAAAATAGTCTGTACAATAAAGTAGCTTCCATTGTGATTCTGCTATTGACTCGAACATATACAACATTATTTTTAAGCCCAAAAAACTGTTTTGTTCATTGCTTTCTTTTATTTACGTATTTTCATAGTATCTCATCTCTAGGTAGACATGATATCAGAAGAGCTTATTTTTTCTGAAACATACACAGTTTTATAATAAAAAGTTTTCATAACAATGATTTCACTATTGTTGTCACGAAAATCCAGAACATAACAGTCGGCCGTTTGGGATAATGTTTTCGATTTATAATAGTTACCCCAGAAATATATATGAAAAGATAAACTTATATATAAAACTCTGCGGGTCTAACCATTGAGACAATATGTACTGCGTACTAGAGAAGCTATCCTAAGCAAAACACATGCTCAATTTTGAAAAGAGTTTAAACTAAAATTCGCTGCAGCGCTGAAACAATAACTAGTCGTCTAACAAAACAATATAAACATGCAGCGCTAGAGCGCTTCAATAGTGTATTTTTCTCGCAACCAAAAAGACGGAAGCGCCGTGATTTTCATGGCGCTTACGTGTTTTGTACAACGTTCTGCAACACCTTGTCATTCATATAGACTAAACTAGCACTCCGCCCGCGACTTTGTTCGCGTGATTACGTTTATCCTATAAATGATTTTCTTATATGCAGTTAGTGAAGGCGACCAAAAATAACAAATTATTTAAACAATAAAAAACTGGGTCGTAGATATACAGGGTTTATTGGATTGGGACGATTCGTTATTTGACTTAAAAACTTATCAACCCCTTTTTGCCCTGTTGGTGGTCGAGTTTTGAACAACCTAAATATGTTATTCACTCGTTTCTTCTCTTTTTAATTTATCGTTTATGTTAATCAGATAGCGCAGTGAGATTCCTCAAAAAAAACTTTAACACCCCTAACTCTATCTGGGGGGGAGTTCTAAAAATGTAAATTTTGGTTAACAATTTTATCCCCAAGGAATTCGATATTACATACAAACTAATTTCGACCCTTTTCACCTCCTTAAAGGTTGGATAGCCGCCCTAAAACCCTACGTCAAAAACGAAACCCTGTCCAGTAAGATTCTTAGCTTCAGTTAGTTTAGAAAAACTTATAATGACAATTTTTATTGTTTCCTTAGGTTGGTATTTGTGCCAAGTTTCAAATTTATTAACACATGAAATAAGATTCTTCAAAAACACTTTAAACCGAATAAATCGTCTTTTAGGGGTAGTTGCAAAAAACTAACAATGACAACCAAAATCGTTCAATCAATTAAAAATCGTTTAGAAAGATATTATTTAGAAACGTGTCTTTAATTAATAATTAGCTTTAAGTATGAAATCTAAGAATAAGTGTAAAGAGACTCACCGACCCCACAGTCAAACCATTACTACGGTTTTGTGGGGCTTAGTTTATAAGTTACTTACCATTATGTGAATATAAATAAATAAAATAAAATAAACCTTCATTATTTATTGAGGTTTGTATTTATGTTAAGTTTCATGTTTATTGACCCAAGATATAAGATTCTTTAAAAAAATGAACATCCCCTAAATCATATTTTGGGGTAGTTTCGAAAAAAAAACTAACAATGAAAGCCTTTATTGTTTATTTATATCAAGAGTCAAGTTAAATAAGATTCTTCAAAAAAGCTTTAACACCCCTAAATCGTCTTTTGAATGTAGTTTCAAATAATAATAATAACAACCTTTATTATTCATTTAGGTTAGTTTTTGTGGCAAGTTTCAAGTTTATTGTCCCAAGAAATCTGACTTTTCTATACAAACTTCAAATCATCATTTGGGGGTAGTTTCGGAAAACTGATGTCAATCTTTATCATTTATTTAGAATATTATTTGTGCTAAGTTTCAAGAATTTTGGGCGAAGGAATTAGATTTTTCATACAAACATTCAACCCCCTTTTTACCCACTCAGGGAAAGAATTTCTAAAAACCAATAAATACATTAATTATTTTTATCAACCAAGAGCGTAAATCTAAAGTTTTACGTTTCCAACTTACAAACTGTAGAAATTACATACAAACTTTCAACTCCTTTTTTACACCCTTGGGAGTGGAATATCCAAAATCAATAAAAACATGCATTCTTTTTATCAATCAAGAGTGTAAATCTAAACTTTTACGTTTCCAACTTACAAACTGTAAATATTTCATATAAACTTTCGACCCCTTTTTACCCCCTTAGGGGTGGCATTTCCGGAAATAATTAAACTCATTGTTTTTTTTATTAATCAAGAGCGTAAACCCACAATTTCAGATGTTTTACCTTCCAAAACAAAGAAATTTCATATATAGTTTAACCCCTATTGTATCCCCTTAGGGGTAGAATTTTCAAAAACTATTAAATACATGAATTCCTTTTATCAACCAAGAGCATAAATCTAAAATATCACATGTCCAACTTACAAACTGTAGAAATTACCTACAAACTTTCAACCCCCTTTTTACCCCCTTAGGGGTGGAATTTCCAAAAACCAATAAATTCATTAATTTTTTTTTCAAACATTAGGATAAATCTAAAATTTCACGTGTCCAACTTACAAACTGTAAATATTTCATACAAACTTTCAACCCCCTTTTTACCCCCTTAGGGGTCGAATTTCCAAAAACCAATAAACACATTAATTTTTTTTATCAACCAAGAGTGTAAATCTAAAATTTCACGTGTCCAACTTACAAACTATAGAAATTACATACAAACTTTCAACCCCTTTTTTACCCCCTTAGGGGGGGAATTTCCAAAAATCCTTTCTTAGTGCTCACTTACGTCACTCGAGGAACCTTTCTGCCAAATTTCATGCTTCTAGGCCTAGTGGTTTTGGCTGTGCGTTGATCGATCAGTCAGTCAGTCAGTTTCTTCTTTTATATATATAGACTAGTTGTTGCCCGCGACTTCGTCCGCGTGGTTAAGAAGGTATAAAGTTTAATGATGTTTAACACAAACTATTTTTATATTTCAGTCAACAGAAAATGCCTATCACACTAAGCATCATTCAATTTTTAAAGCACGAATCAGAAAAAGAATATAGAGTATCACAAAATTCTTTCTTAGCTTATGTCTCCTACTCATAAACTCTAGACTTGCTAAATTTCAGGACAGTAGTACAAAAAGACATCCGGACTTTCATACAAGAGTGCTTAGACCTCCTTAATCCGGCCAAAATCCGTTCTGAGTGTCGTCTACTAACTATAAACTACCTCCCTGCCAAATTTTAAGTTAGTCACTCAAAAAATGAAGGACTTTCATATAAACTTGCGAGAGACCCCATAAACCCGGCCCTGTTGCAAAATCCGTTCTGAGTGTCGTCTACTAACTATAAACCACTTTCATGACAAATTTCAAGTTTGTAGCACGAAAAATGAAGGATTTTCATGCAAACTTGCGAGAGCCCTTAGACCCCTAAATCCGGCCCTGTCGCAAAATCCGTTCTTAGCGGACGTTTACTAAATATAAACTACCTCCATGCCAAATTTCAAGATTATGGTTCAAATAATGAAGCACTTTCATAAAAACTTGCGCGAGCCCTTAGACCCCCGAAGTCCGGCCCTGTCAAAAAATCCGTTCTTAGCAGACGTCTACTAACTATAATCTACCTCCCTGCCAAATTTTAAGTTAGTAACTCAAAAAATGAAGGACTTTCATATAAACTTGCGAGAGACCCCATAAACCCGGCCCTGTTGCAAAATCCGTTCTGAGTGTCGTCTACTAACTATAAACCACTTTCATGACAAATTTCAAGTTTGTAGCACGAAAAATGAAGGATTTTCATGCAAACTTGCGAGAGCCCTTAGACCCCTAAATCCGGCCCTGTCGCAAAATCCGTTCTTAGCGGACGTTTACTAAATATAAACTACCTCCATGCCAAATTTCAAGATTATGGTTCAAATAATGAAGCACTTTCATATAAACTTGCGCGAGCCCTTAGACCCCCGAAGTCCGGCCCTGTCAAAAAATCCGTTCTTAGGAGACGTCTACTAACTATAATCTACCTCCCTGCCAAATTTTAAGTTAGTAACTCAAAAAATGAAGGACTTTCATATAAACTTGCGAGAGACCCCATAAACCCGGCCCTGTTGCAAAATCCGTTCTGAGCGTCGTCTACTAACTATAAACTACCTCCCTGCCTTTTAAGTTTGTAGTTCAAAATATTAAGGATTTTCATATAAACTTGCGAGAGCTCTTAGACCCCCTAAATCCGGCTCTGTCGCAAAATCCGTAAACTACATCCCTGCCCATATTTTAAGTAAGCAGCTCAAAAAATGAAGTACTTTCATACTAATTTGCGATAGCCCTTAGACCCCCTGAATCCGGCCCTGTCGCAAAATCCATTTATAGCGGAAATCTACTAACTATAAACCACCTCCCTGCCAAATTTCATCTTTATACGTCAAGCAGTTTTCGATATTTCGTGATAAGTGAATGAGTGACCTTTCGCTTTTATATAGATATAAATAAGATTATTCAAAAAAACTTTAACACCCCCTAAATCGAACTTTGGGGGTATTTTTCAAAAACTAATAATTGCAACCTTTTGTTGCTTACTTAGTTTGGTATTTATGCCAAGTTTCAAGTTTATTAACTAAGTAATAAGGACTTTTCATAAAAACTTTAACACCCACTAAATCGTCTTTTGGGGGTAGTTTCGAAAAACTAATAATCACAACCTTTATTATTTATTTATTTTATTATTTGTGTAATGTTTCAAGTTTAGTTACCCATGAAATAAGATTCTGCCATACAAATTTCATCACCCCCTAAATCGACTTGAGGGGGTAGTTTAAAAAAACTAATAATGTCAATCTTTATCATGTACTTAGATTACTAATTGTGCCAAGTTTCAAAAATATTAGTCGAAGGAATTAGATTTTTCATACAAACTTTGCCCCCCTTTTTAACCCCCTTAGGGGTAGAATTTCGGAAAATCCTTTCTTATCGGATGCCTACATCATACAAAGAATATACCTTTCAAGTTTCAGGTCTCTACGTTCAACGGTTTGGGCTGTGCGTTGATCCGTCAGTCAGTCATTCAGGACAAAGCATTTTATATATATAGATTGCTGATTGACTACAGAAGTGAAATAGCTTTATACCTAACAAGCTTCATTAGAATTCACACTTTTTCAAAATGTATTATTAGTTGAAATAACCTTAGTAAAGTAAAAGAAACTAGTATTTCTTTATCTATACTAATATTATAATGCTGAAGAGTTTGTTTGAACGCGCTAATCTCAGGAACTACTGGTTGGAATTGAAAAATTTTTTTTGTGTTGGATAGTCCATTTATCGAGGCAGGTTGACCAATAGGTCATAGCGTGATGTTGTATAGCCTATAATAACCTAAATGTTGCAAAAACGGGAAAAAAATCCTTTTTGAGAGTTTCCGTTGCGTGCGCTGCGTAAGCGGCAACATTTATGTATGTAGGGTAAGGTAGGTAGGTAGCCAGTTAACGGGAGCGAAGCCGCGTGGGACAGCTGGTTTAATAATCAAATGCGCTTACAATAAGTTAAAAACATATAAAATCGGAATAGGGAGTTTTATAATTCGCTTGGGAGACGAATCTTTTGTATATTTTTATTATAATAATTAAGTTTATTTAATTACCCCTAAACAATATAAGTTTAGTTTACTTTTGACGCTTCGATAAATAAATATTAGTCTGATCAATGTTAGCTTCGTGCTTCAAGCGAATTGTTTATGATGGCCCGTATCAAATGTGTTCGGTGATTTCAAGTGCTTGGTTGCTCAAAAGAATGTTGAAGCAAAGATGTTAATACTTCTTTGTGAATAAAATATTCCAAAGTATTAACAGTAATATAACTGAAATGGTATTTAGTAGAAAGACTGATTCAGAAAACGACTGCCCGTTTTTGTGGTATATTTATCCTGTTTGCGAAAATACAACGAACATACATATTGTTTGATTGGATGGTAACCAGATATCTTCACTGCGGTTGATTTGGATAAATTTTATCCATTTTTCCCTATCTTTACGGCCCAAAAGTGGAAACCTTAAATAAACAAAATGTAACAAATTATGTCTTACAATAAGCAATAATTATTTTTCATCTTTATTTTTTTTTATCTTTTTCATTGAATAGCCACAGTCAGTTCTTTTCTAAATATATGTTAGATATTTTCCGCTTTAAAAAGAAACGTCAGCTAATTCTACCTACACTTGTTACACAAATTGTCACATCTTAATTTTTAGTCTATATGAAAAATGACAACATGGCGTCCACCAAATATTTTGTTGAAATCATTGAACGGAAATGTTTATTTCCGTTCACAGGTTGAAATAATATTTTAAAATTATTATCTAGTTAGTCACCGATGAAAAATTATTCCTTTGCATTTCGCCGGATTGGTTGAATTATTAGTGCAATATCTTAAAACAGACGACGGCATATTTAATGCGTTTGAACGTTTTTTCGTTTAAAAACAAAAAATGATTAAGCGCTCAAGAACTAGCAAGCAAATGAGTGAAGTGCGGCCAGAACTGCATTTGAACGGAACACATTAGTGATGTGTGGCGACTCCTCTAGTGCGTATTACATTATTACCTCAATGAGTCTAACGGATATTATTTACAAAACATGTCCACACACTCTTTAGATAAACCCTCGTTTCGTACAGTGACAGATTTCGTACATATTTTAAACCTTGAACAGCACCGAGGCTTTGGTGATACACCTTCCCAAAAAAATTACAATTTTTTCATCAAATTTTCTTAGAAATGAGATTTTCTCCTTTGACTTTGACGGATTGCATAAGGTCACGGTAAACTCCTTCGTTGAATGGCCCCCCATAGAATTCCAATACGGCAAGTAATGTTAACTTTTTATTCAGGAAGCTATGTATTGTGTTTGGTCAGGCTCCTCGAATCGGGTCTAATGCGAAAACTTTCCACTGGAAGTATGTTCTACAAACATTGACCCAGAGAACTAGCATGTTTGCAGAACATACAACTAACGGAGATACGGCAAGAGGACGAGAGGATCGTGCAATAGAATACATAAACAGTCTATTCAGCAGTAACAAAGACTTTAGGTCTTTGCTAGGGCTGAATTATTTAATATTTTTGGAAATTATTTGTAATGACCTCAATATTATGTCTAGTTCTAATGACGAACGGCACAATATCAAAGTGTAAAGCAAAATTTATAAGGGGTAATTAATAACTGTTTTACAAAAAAATACCGACTTCCGAAATTGAAGTTATTTTTCAATTTGTGGTGATTTTTTTTCAAAGTCGGTTGTATTTTTTTGAAAAAACGTTTTTTTTTTCTCTTTTTGGTAGTACTTAATGAATAGGTTCTATAGTAAGGTACCTATAATGATGTCCACAATGATTCTAGAATAGATTACTCGAATAACATGTAACTAAATGAGAGTGTACTAGGGTGAACTGTACACATCTGCTTACCTTTTTAAAGCATACTGGCGTGATGGTATGTTATGAAATGGTGTAAACAATAAACAGACATGCGATTGCAGCAATCCCTAGAGATTCGCCGTCATTTATTGAAGAGTTCTTTAGTACATCTCCGAAGTTCTTCTTCAAATATTTACCAAATTTAAATGGGACCATTTCGAAAAAAAATGAAGTATTTTGTAAATTCGTTTATATATGATGGAGTTATGCCCGAAATTACATAAAAAAAATAACATCCGAGTTGAGAACCATGTTAAGGAGCCATTGTATTCAACATTAGGAAAAACTTTATCCAGAGGCTGTTGGTACCAATAAAGGTATGCAAAATATTAAAATTCTTCCCACGTAATTAAAAACACAGTAACTTCACCATGTAATTAAAAACAAAGTTACTTTTGAACTGAGGTTACTGTTTTTCAATTACGAGAGCAGCATAAACTGCGTTGATTCTAAGCTCCTGGTCGGCACTCCATCATAAGTCGTGAGGGTATTCGTCAGTGCGTTGTGCGCAGAATATCAATTCTGCCAGATTTAATCGCCGCTCCGGAGAAACTTTTATTAAATTCGGACGATCTCCGGCCACTGCCGCCGTCGTATTATCCTAATGGCTATCGATATTTTCTGCTCCAGAACTCAAATCTGCGGACTTTGCGGATTTTAGTTAGATTGCCCCCAAAATTCGGCACCGGATTATAATGTGGTAATGTTCAAAGAGTAGATTGCATAAAATTAAGTGGATTTTAAGGAACATTTTGTTTAAAATAGATATGTAATATCTGTAATATCTGTACGACTGCCACCTGCAAGCAACTGGCATGCAAGTTTAATTACAATGCGAGAAACGATCGAGCGATTGATCACATTATATCTAGTTAGCCCGCAATGTAATGCACCTTGTATGCAAACTGGTTGAGGGTGGGAACGTGGCCTGAGTGCCTGACTAATATAGCATGATGGTGACATCAACACTCGGGGTAAAGTGGTCTATTTCCTTTTCAACAGAAACCATTTTGTATAGCGTGACATGTGTAATGTTAATGTCTGCTTGAAACCTTCTCATTTATGTAGCCTTGGTAATTCACATCTTGACGATAATGTTAACGAGTGTTAGGTTTTTGGCTCGGTTGGAACAGTGGCTAAGCGATTGGCTGCTGAGCTGCATATCACGGGTTAGATGGCCGCATGGTACAAATATTTGTATCTATGGCCTACAAATAGTTATTCCGGGTCTGGATGTTTGTGTTTGTAAGTTTAAATGCTTGTAAATACACCTACGATCATGACTTCATGAGAAATTCCTAGTGCAGAGAAAGGTTTAAAAACGAAAGATAATGTTAATGTCTACTTGGATACCTTATGTTCGTAAAGTACAAGTTGTAGAATTTTTGCACCTGCCTTGGTTTCTGAAATGAAAAATAATAAAATATTCAACCTCATACTCCTTACAAAAGCCAGAATATATTCTACTAAATTAGCTATCACACAGAGCTCTGCATAAACCAGGAAGAAATTAAGTCCTCAACGTTTTCGCATAATAGGAATCATAAAATTCTCGTCCCACTCATATTTACTCAAGCTCTCCTCAAATATTCATTTATACTATCCAAAGGCACGTTAACCACTAAAATCTAGAAACCTTAGCAAAGTATAATGTTAGGTAGAAACTTTTTTACACTACCTTGTCTATTATGTAACACATAGCCTAAGAAAATCGTTTCGGAATATGAAAATTTAGACACCAGATTATAAAACAAAAATAAAAAAAAAAAAAATTACATAATGACAATTATAAAATGACTTTTGTATGGTTCATTAGGTAACTGGCAGAATGATATTTGACCTGTTACCTCTCGAAAAAGCGCGTTGTTTGTGTGTAAATAGTCTGTGGTTCTTAGTCTGAACGTTTCTAATAAATTGTTGTTGGAACTTATTTGCATTTAATTAAGTAAGCTCATTAGGTAGTGGACAAAAAATCGTACGTGTCTCGCATAAAAAGGCTTTATTTTAACACTCGAAATTAACTACATCGCTCGTGTTAAAATCTCGACTTTTTATGCTCGACACAAAATGTACTATTAAACTTGAGATTCTTTTTAAACGAGTTCAAATTAATGATGAGATCCTTTTCGTACCTACCTTTTGTCACAGATACTTAAATACCAGTAAAACCAAATAGTTTCACATATTATTATATATCCGTATTTGTACAACCCAAACTTGGCGATGCGTGACCGACAGTTTCAGTTACATTGTCAACTCAGACTAGTAACTCCAGTTAATTTGCCGAGTTAGTTTCATGTGCTCAGGTTTATTTCCTATTTACAGTTCGCTAGGTCGATGACCTTGACCTCACTGGTCGTCGGCAGGGTAAAGTTTAAAAAACGTGTTGTTTGCAATAGGCGGCAGACGACGCCTATTTATTTTATGTTTAAAGTTTTTGTGGCTTATTTTTTCAGATGATTATGTTTGTGACTAGATCGCTTTTTGAAAAACACAAAATTGTTTTATTTGTAGTTCAATAAAATGTTGTTAGTTTTGAATTTTAACCACAACTGATGTACGATCGATATACATTCAGAACTAGCGTCTATTTCAATGATGACAGACAGAAATTGCCTGATAAGCTTAAAGAAGCAATAATTCGACCAATTTATAAAAAAGGTTGTCGGAAAACCTATTCCAACTATAGGCCAATAGCTATCCTATCTAGTTTAGACAAAATTATAGAAAAGTGTGTAATTGACCAGCTTGGAGAATATCTGCAGACTAATAATATATTAAACAAGTCCCAACACGGATTTCAAAAAGGGAAAGGCACAAATACTCTTTTGTCTAACTTTACTGATGAAGTAAATACTTATTTGGCAGACAAAAAATTCGTTGTGACAATATTCTTTGATAATAAAAAAGCATTCGATACGTTAGAAACGTCCACATTATTAAATGCAATAGAAGAGTGTGGAGTCGGAGAGCCTTCGAATGAATGGTTCAGAGACTATCTGACTACACGCTCATACCGAGTGAAGGTCGGCGAGACGTACAGCGATGAGGTCGGAGTCAGATGCGGGGTGCCCCAGGGGTCGGGATGCGGACCTTTGTGCTACCTGATGCACGTAAATAGTTTGTGTGGAGTGCTTCAACACTGTTCAGCGCACATGTTCGCGGATGACCTGTGCATACTGCGTGCTGGCTTTGACTTGGCTGAGACGTGTCGCCTCGTGCAGCTAGATGTGGACGCTATCGTCAAATGGTCACACGATAACGGCATAGTAATAAATTCGGACAAAACTAAATTATTAATTATACATTCGCCATATTTGCCTCTGAATGATGTGTCTTGCTCATTATTTGCCCATTCCTATAATTGCTTTCATAATAATGTTGCTAATTGCAATTGTAAATCAATAGAAAGAGTTAACTGTGTGACATACTTGGGGGTAAAAGTTGATGAGCACTTCTCCTGGACTGAACATAATTATAAATTTCATCTGTAATAAACTAAGAATAATTTTGGGTAAATTTTATCATTTAAGTTTCAAAGTTCCTATTAGTACGTTAAGACTTTTGTATAGTGCTTTGGTAGACTCGATTTTGAGTTATGCTCTTGATTGCTATGGACTAACATTTAAATCATACATTGATAAATTGGAAAGCATTCAACTAAGATTTTTAAAACTACTTGTCGATAAGAAAGTTAAGAATAAGTTTAAAAATGACTACAGCAAATTGTTTAAAGTTTGTAAAATTCTCCCGGTAAGTCTGAAACATAAATACCTTCTTGCAGTTAATAACCATGGCAATCAAGATCATATGTCTTCGTTGGTTAAAGTTGTTAATAACTATAATACTAGGTCAATGACTGCGGGTAAATTTGTTGTTCCTATAGTCAATAATTATTACGGGGACAGAACTTTAAAAAAACGTATTCCATACCTACTCAACAGTTTGCCCGCAGACATTGCCAAAGAAACAAAAAAGAATTTATTTAAGCGTAAATTATTTAAGCACTACCTGAATTGTTTGCATTAAGTACCTACTTACTTACCTGCAATTCTAATTTTAAGCACTTGCGTAATTATGTACCTACTATGTGTAAGCGAGTATGATTGATCCCGCAGTCAAACTGTATGTGCAGTTTTGCGGGAGTGTGCGTAGCTTATAAGTCTACTCTGTATTTTTAATAAAATAAATAAATAATAAATAAATACGAGAGTATAATCATTCGCACAAGCATTTATTATTCATAATTGTTGCCTACAAATGAATTTTGTGTTCCAGTTACAAAATCGTAACCGACAAAAAATAGCTTTTCGGCCGTTAATATTATATTTTTACGACGCGCTATAAGTCGGGATCAGCAGTGATCGGACACACAGCTGTCTGCCAAACAGATCTACATGCTAAAATTAAATATAGTATTAAAATTGTCATAAACTACAATGGGATCGTTCACTTTTTATAAGAAAAATCCGTAAATTCTTCCAGTCGTTATCGTCTGAAGTGCGTATAATATTAATAGACGGAAGGAAGAGCTCGTGGCTTAATTATAACAGCCGCATGGATCGATCTTCAAGGTTAAGCAACGGTTGCCGAGGTCGGTTTGAAGATGGTTAACCATCCGTTACGTACGAGATTCCGCCGCGCCTCAGCAAGCACATTAAGCCGTTGTATCAGTTCTCATTTAAAGATCTTTAACAGTCGTTACGGTTATCAGAAGCCATTAAATCTGATACCAATCTTGTCAAAAGATACCTAACGTCGCGTCGGCGCGCCGCCACTTACATACTTTGTGGTAGAGCAAAGTTGAAACACCCTCTTAAACTCCACGGTGTTCTCTTGTCGCGCTAATGGCGGGAACACGGGCACACGTTAGCCTTCACCGCTAACCCACCGCGGCTCTCCATCTCTGGACCGTCCTCAGGGGAGTACCCCTCATCACCGGCGTACCAGAACACACTGTACGCCGTGACCACCCCAGGAACCAAATCAGCACATGGGCGCCAGACGACCCCGTGTATGGCACCCATGGTCCCCCTGTGACGGGTCAGGACAGTGGCCGCGCCACCTACCACTTTTCGGCCTTAGGGTAAGTTGACACCCCCTGGACTGAGCTCTGTCCAGTATTGCCCGAGAATCCCTGTAAATCGTAATGTAAATTTTTGCGTGCAAAACAGCACTTTGTTCGTAGAGGCCTCTCTGTCTGCGACGCACCTTACGTACTTTGTGCTATCGTATTACCCAGTTACTGAGTTGACGGGGTCAGATAGGCAGTAGCTTCATGTAAAATAAGTATTCTCAGCTGAATCCGGTTAGACTGGAAACCGACCCCTACATAGTTGGAACAGGCTGGGGATTGATCAGATAATATTAATAGTTTGGCTTCTTATTGGAATATTATATTATATTTATTGGTAGTATGAATATGTAGGTCGGACAATAGTTGCCATTATTTAGGATTCAGACATCATTCAGTTCTGTCTATGTAGTTTAAGTCGAAGGATTTGGTTCATATAAATTATTAGTTAACGCATTTATTAGCTTGTCTACTCGTATAATCTTAAGTTCATATTTTCAGATATCATGCAGAACTCTGGTTGAAGCGAAATCTTTTTGCTTTGGGTAGAACCTAAAGCAAAAAGGTTTTGGTTAGGTTCTACACAAACCAAAAAGGTTTCGCTTCAACCAGATTTGCGTCAGCAACAAAAATAGTGAGCCTAGAATCCGTACTTACAGCCTATCACGGCTATGTTGCATGAACACTCAGATATGGCGTAATATACTGGGGCAATTCAGTAGATAGACAACTCGTATTTAGAGCCCAAAAAAGATGTGTCAGAGCTATGTGTGGCCTTAAAACCACAGACAGTTATCAACCTTTCTTTATACGTCTAAAAATTCTTACCTTGCCATTGCTTTACATATACGAAACAAATATGTTTGTCAAATATAACATTTCATTATACAATATTGCTACTAAAAGTAACTACAGAAAATTACGCGATAAAAATAAGTCAGAACTTGAAGTGACTAATGTGAAAACTGCACTAATGAATAAAAGTACCTTCTGTATGGCCACAAAAATATTCCACAAACTACCTGAAAGAATAAAAACGTTAAATCGGGACCATTTCAAACAGAACTATTAAGAATTTTGATAAATAAATGCTATTACTCACTACAGGAATATTTGGACGACAATTCTATAATTACTGCTTCAGACAATTGTGCGTAACGTAACCTATTTGACATTTATATATAATTTTATTTGAAATTGATTGTATTTTAAACTCGACAATGTTAATTAAAAATATTTGTACGCCCTGATTGATTTAGAATTTTGTTTGACAATAGCATTAATATGACATGTAACATAATCTATTTGACATATATATATAATTTTATTTGAAATTGATTGTATTTTGTACTCGACAATGTTAATTAAAATATATTTGTACGCCTCTGTGCAAAACATAGAGGATCTACTTATGTGTAACATCTCGCACTCTGTTGTAATTTGACCTATGTTTACAAATAAAGCTTTCTGATTCTGACAGTGTTGCTGGCTCCAGTAAGTCGGAGCGATGGTTAAAGCTGAGGGTGATGACCAGGCGTGATTGTCCGCTGCATGCTAGTGGTCAGAATACTCCTGTGGAAGCCGTGGGTACTAGCTGGCTGTGTGACTCACTGGTCGAAAGCTTGAGGAAGTGATGATGACGTCACGATGAAGTAGCTCTGCACGAAGGCTGCGCTGATGTTCATGTTTGAGGGTCACCAGTTTGAGTGTATGCGGAACAGGGTGAAAAGTCCCACAAACCTCCATAGAAAAGGGAGGATCTTCCGACCAGACGGGTGTTATGTCACGTCCGGGCAACTGCCTGCCGTTTATTATCGTACTGTTGTATGTGTTCAAATCGCGCCGAAAACTTTGCTTGCGCGATGTAGGATTTGTGTGACGTCATGTCATTAGTTCGTAAGTGGCGGCGTCGGTGCCGCTACAAACTAATTGACAATGAGATAATTTTAGATTTATAAAAGAAAAAAAAATAGTTATCTTCCGCGCTACTAGAAACTAAACATTTCGAGACTTTAAAAGTTGCGCCCGTATCCCCCGAGCATAGCGAAGTCACGCGCACTTCGGCTAACTTTTTTTTTATTATTAATAGGCTTGCGCTGTAACTTTATCTTCGGCTTTCCGAAAATTGCCGAAGGCGATCCGGAACTTTTACATATTTAATACTATTTTGTACGTATTCTAAAGAAGCGACTCTGAAAATGGTTATTTATCTTGGAATAAAATCTTGTTTACGAGAATTCGTATAGATGGAACCTTTTACTTATCAATTTATATTAGAATTTTAATATTAGGGCTCTGTCATGCATAAAATAGCTTTATTGGTCACTTTTATAAATTTATGAGGGCCGTAAGGGTGCGTGTACACGAGCGAGTAGAGAGACATGTCGGTTATACGTGTTTACGGTCGGATCAGTAAAAGCCAGCCAGCACTTAATGGACAGTTCGCTGAAAAAATGGTTTAGTTGGCACATTGTTCATTATTCATAGCTGTGTTGAAGTACCTGACACGGCGATAAAATAACTCCAGTTTCGAGTAAAATTAATAATAGGTGTAGGTGACAGAGCGCAATGCGATCGCATTTTTTACCCAGCTGCAAGGAAAGGGTTATGTTTTTCGCGCGTATCTTGTATGTAAGTATGTAATATTCTTTAATATCTCGTATCTTTCAAACCACTTGACGGCCACCCAAGTGTTCTTAGATAACTGCCGTTAGAAAAAACCGGCCAAGTGCGAGTCGGACTCGCGCACGAAGGGTTCCGTACCATAATCGTAAAAAAAACGGCAAAAAACACGTTTGATGTATGGGACCCCACTTGAATATTTATTTTATTCTGTTTTTAGTATTTGTTGTTATAGCGGCAACAGATATAACAAATACATCATATGTAAAAATTTCAACTGTATATCTATCACGGTTCATGAGATACAGCCTGGTGACAGACAAACAGACAGACAGACAGACAGACGGACCGCGGAGTCTCAGTAATAGGGTCCCGTTTTTACCCTTTGGGTACGGAACCCTAAAAAGAAACATCGCGGCTTTTGGGATCCATATTGTAGTTGGTTAGTACATTTTGGGTATTGGGTATCAAAATGAAGGGTTTTTAGAGGTGATTATAAAAATATATAGGTATGTTTAAAACTCATTCGTAACAAAAAGTATAAGTAAAAATTTAAATATAAATAAAGTTATATACATATTCACGAGCTGGCTGACCAAAACTATAAATATCCTCCGACTGCACAGCATGATTTTTTTCTTGTTTACATCTTTGCAGTCGGGTTTTTTGTTTTTTTTTTAAATCTAATGTAAACTGACGCATACAGTAAATCGATTCGACCGATTCTCTTTATGCGTTAGTTGAAAACATGGCTGAACTTATAAATTTCTTTTGAAAACTTATTCCATGGATCGTGTACAGGCATAGCAATTAATAACTGACGCTGCCAGGCTGTACTTGATTAAAAGAAAGACACGACATATTTTCTAACTGATTGACAAGTCGCAGATCTTGATCAGATCGCGTAGAGCGGAGTTATTTGTAAGGAAAATGGAGCTCGTTGCCCAACAAAGGACAACTATTTTAAGCTATACAAAAAAGGTGTTAAAGTCTAAAACTTTTCGGAACTTTAAAAAAAAAAAACTGTTATTGGTCCTAAGGCCGGCTAGCTATTTCCCGTGGCTTCACTCCTGTGGGCTATCTCACAAGAATGATGCATTCTCGTAGGATACAATTAGTACTTCTATAACACACAGCAATAGAGCATACAGTAACTTTCTTACAGTGAAAGGATTTTTAATCGACTCCTTAATTTAACTGCTTTTAGGGTTCCGTACTTCGAAAGGAAAATACGGAACCCTTATAGGATCACTTTGTTGTCCGTCCGTCTGTCTGTCTATCAAGACCCTTTTTCTCAGGAACGCGTGGAGGTATCAAGCTGAAATTTATGTCAAATACTCTAATCTACTGTCTCTTAAAGCTGTGAAAAAAACAAACTTCTAAGCCAACGCAATCAACAGATACAGCCGTTTATGCCGCAAATTTTTGACACTCGCAAGGGAATCAATACCTACAGGGTACTTCCCGTAAACTCAGAATCTTGAAATTTGGTACGAAGAAACGTCTTATATCACAGATAAAGGAAAAATTGCGAAGACCGTAAATATTTAGTTACATCATATAATAAAAATATTTTTAATAATTTTAAACTTACTACCCCTTTCCTCATGAACGTGTTAGGAACATAAAGGAACTCTATATAAAAGTATCGATAGCAAGCTTAGAATGTCAAGATTGTTGTTGGTTATTTACTGTGTATCAGAGTTCCTATTATATGTGGTGTATAAGGGAAAGGTTTTATGAATAAAAGCACAGAAAGACAAGACTAGGTATTTATTTCAATTAGGCTTGTCAATTAATTCATATTCAGGCTCAGAAAGCTTACCGCCCGTTCGCTAAACTAGTTCTCGTGTAGAAGAAGGGCAAAAAACTCCACGGAAGCAACTATGGTTGTAAAAGTATTCATAGACATCTTTTACCACCATATAAATATCGTTTATCACAATAAAGATCTAATTCTATTATGGCCATTATTAATCTTGTAACATTTCACAATGTTACATAATCAAAACAACAAGGATAAGGCAAAGAACATGACTAGCCCTTAAATTAATTCAACATAATTATGAATAAAGGCCACAATATGAAAATAGAGTTTCAACACAACCATTAGCAATAATCAAGTTATAATATCAAATAACTTACATGAACCTTGTGTAGTCCACAACGAAGTCTCTTAACTTAATTACGAATTACACACTATTTAAAGAACAAGTCGACTTGTCTCAATACGTCAAATGTTCTCACCATTTTCTACATTGCTATAAATAATCTCACAATTAAGTCAATAATCAATTCTTGAGTAATGAAACGTTTTTAAAACGTATCAAGACAATTAAGGAATTTAATATAGCCTATTTAGTCGTTCTTAATCAATATTCGAAAGATTATTGATACTAACTGACAGTCTTTTATTAATTGTCTCAAAAGACTTATAATACTCAAATAGCAATATAAAATCCAGGATACATCACATTGATAATTACAAATTCAGTAATATTTTATAGGAATATCATTACTATGGCTTATATGTAAGTTTAGAGTTATTTCCTGTAGACACAACAATATTTACTTAGATGGGTACTCTAACAATTGTAGGTATCTGACAACACAATAATAATTTAGGTAGGTACTTCGACATTTGTCAGTAGATGCTTAATAAATATGACAGTTTGTATTTTGTAGCAAACCCATTGTGCTTAAAAGTGTAAATTTATGATTTAATGACGTCACACGTACTTCCAATACTAACAAACGTGTAGAGGTATTAATCTGAAATTCGTATTAAATACTCAGGTCATAATACTTTTAAGCTGAGGTTAGTACGGAACACTCGGTGCGCGAGTCCTGGCCATAGCGGGCTTCCAGCCTCTCAAATCTCCTGGTCCGAATGGCATCTACCCAATACTATTGCAAGAAGGGGCATCTGTTTTGATATCCCATTTCAGTAAGCTTTACATAGCCTGCATAGCCTTTGGGTACGTATCCAAGGCATGGAGGGAGGTCAAAGTCACCTTTATACCGAAGGTGGGTAGACCGACTTATGTAAGAAGCTAAAGCTTACAGGCCCATCAGTCTATCGTCCTTTCTCTTAAATGCTCTGAAGAAACTGGTAGACAGGCACCTAAGAGAGGGACCACTTAAAGTATTCCCTCTACATAAACTACAGTGCGCCTATAGCCTTGGCAAATCTACGAAAACGGCATTGCACTGTGTTGCGAGTCGAGCTGAGGCTGAGCTAGAGAGACAAGAGATCTGTGTCGGGGCTTGCCTCGACATAGAGGGAGCCTTCGACAAGACAACATTTGAGTCCATACGCATTGCTGCAAAGGAACATGGCATCAACGATACCACGTGCAACTAGATTGACTATATGCTGAGAAGCAGAATAGTCAGATCGGAACTGATAGGAGATAAACTTGGTGCAAAAACAACAAGAGATTTTCCGCAAGGCGGAGTGCTTTCACCATTATTGTGGTGCTTGGTATTAGACTCGCTACTTATCAACCCAAGCAAAGCAGTCATTATTCCATTCACGAGGAAGTGACAACTAGGACATCTAGGAGAGCTCTCCCTCAATGGAATAAAGCTGCCCTGTTCCACCGAACTTAAATATCTGGGTGTAACGCTTGATAAAGAACTCAGGTGGAAAAATTAAGTGCCTACGAGTGTTCGGCATGTGTCGTTCCACCTACGGTAAAACTTGGGGTCTAAAGATACGATGGCTGTACCGGACAATCGTAATACCTATTATCAGATACGGCAGCATAGTATGGTGGCCAAGAACAAAGCTTGCCTCGTGCAAAACGCCACTCACCAGGTTACAAAGAATAGTGTGTCTCGGCATCACGGGTGCTTTCAGGACAACACCTACGGCAGCGATTGAGAGATACCTCAATATCCCTCCTCTGCATATGATGGTTGAATTCGAGGCAAGGAAGATATTACATCGTCTTTATGGGATGCCTCTGAGCCAAAGACTAACCGTACAAAGTTCGATGGGAAACATATAACATAATAACCTGTGCTCAAGAGAATATAGATAGAGGAACCAGAGGTAAATACATATATATTCTTAGTGACAGTCAGGCAGCAATCAAAGCCATGGCATCCTATAAAGTGGACTCCGGACTTATTCTGGATGCTATTCAAACCCTAAACAGGCTTGGGAAGCACTATAGGGTAAGACTGATGTGGGTCCCTGGGCAAAAAGGAATCCATGGTAACGAAGTGGCATATGTACTGGCAAGAGAGGGCTCAGCAAATGATTTTATGGGTCCAGAACCATGTGTAGGCATTTCGACCTGTCTCGTAAAAGCCGCATTTAGGGAGTTTGCAGATCACAGACAACGAACTTATTGGCTGTCTAATACCGGTCTTCAACAATCCAAGAAATTCCTAGGCTCTACGTTCAAAGCCCGGGAATACACTTGGAACATGAGCAGGAGGCAAAGCCGCTACCTGCTTAGGGGTTGGATATCCAAAACCAGAAGATTATAGGCTCATATCTCCTAGTCTCGTTGTAAAACTCATGAAAAGAGTTTTCAACGAGATTGGGGAGGAGTTAGTTATCTATGGGACCACAATAGATCCCAATGGGTCGAAGTGTCCGAGTTATTTCTCGGCTCCTCCACAAGATAAGATAAGATTGTTTACTCCATTTCAGTACATAACATTACGCCCGTACGCTCTAAAGTAGTACGCATATTTGTACAGTTCACCCTTGTACACTCTCATTTCACCGGTTATGTTCAAGTTTTATGTTAATCGGGTAATCTATTCTGGCGTTACTTTGTGCATTAGAGGTACCTTACTATAGAACTTGTACATTATGTACCACAAATAAAAAGGGGAAATTAATATAAAAGTTAATAATTCAAAAAATCAAAAATCCCTTAAGAAGCGAACTAAGAAGACGTAAACAAGAAAATCATGCTGTGCAGTCAGAATATACATATACGCGAGCTGGTCGACCATAAATAGATGTATCCTAGATGGGTGAGCAAGAAAAAAAAATTGGATCCCCACAATATGGCGCCCAAAATCCGCCAAATCGATTGACGTAAGAATCATCAAAATCGGCCAACGCGTTTTGGCTATAGAACGCCACATAGGAACAAACATAAACACATAGACAGATAAACAAATTACCTTCCTTCAGCAGTCGGTTAAAAACTTTTTTAATTGTGTATGTCAAAGATTTTGGTGGTGGAACTTGTATTTTTTTGTTAAAAAGTTTTCGTTTGTAGCTAATCTGGTTAGTACTTCCAGACATGAAATTACTTTCTATAAACAAACAATAATAAGTTTAGATAATACCACTAGGATTTGAGTAGATTATTGACTACTGCCAGTCTAAATTCACCGTTAGCTCCCTTTGACTATTATTCCAGTCCAGACTGAGTTGATTCGAATGAGATAAGTCCACATCAAAGTCAAACGTCAGAAAATAAACAACATAAACCTGAAACATCATAAATATGGAGCGTTCGCGATTCATTGCGCTCTTTCAAACGACTTCAGATAAAATACCTGATGATTCAGATGAAATCGCGCAATGGACTGTGAATTAAACTGGCTCGTTTTATTTTTTACTGATAAGGGTTTTTATTTGCGTTTTTGTTTTGTTTTATAAATATTAACAAAGTAATGCTGTTACTGAATGAAGTTTATCAAAAAAAAAGTAAAATAAAAAAAACGAATAAACCGACTGTTAAGAAGCAAACCAAAAAGACGTAAGCAAGAAGAAAATCACGCAGTGCAGTCGGAGGATACATATTCGCGAGCTAGCTGACCAAAACCTTTTATTTATAATTACTTTTTAGTTAATGTTGTTTTCGAATTAGGTACATTTAAACATAAATGACTAGCTGTTGCCCTCGGCTTCGCACCCGTGGCCCACCCCACAGGACCCATTTTCGGGATGAAAAAATAGCCTATGTCACTCAGGAATAATGTAGCTCTTTCTCTTAGTGAAAGAATTTTTCAAATCGGTCCAGTGGTTTCGGAGCCTATTCGGTACAAACAAACAAATAAATCTTTCCTCTTTATAATATTAGTATAGATAGATATATATTTTTTAAATCACCTCTTAAAATCCTTTATTTTGTTACCCCACAGGATGAACTTTGAAGAAAAAAAATATTTGGCCCCCACAATATGGCACCCAAAAGCCGCCATTTTATTATTTTCCAATTTTAATGTAACTAGTGACACTTGCAAGTTTAAGACGAATAGATTGTCTGAAGTCTCTAGAACGCCACATAGGAACATACATACATACATAGACTGATATATCCTCCTTCGGCAGTCGGGTCGGGTCAAAGTGGTCCTGGATTTTTTCAGGCCGACCCTAGTGTCTAGTCCCTATGAATTTCCGAACCGAGTTGCACCTGTGTTTGCGCACACACTTATGCACTATAATATCTCCCGCACTCGCCTCCGCCGAGACTGGACGTCGTATTCTATGACTTTAAAAAAAACCTCAGATCAAAATGTAGATAATTAAATTATCTTTAAGATGGTAAAATAAGATACTCCCGGCGGTTTTGGTGAGATTTTCGTTTTTTTGTGCGTGATAGACTTTAATTACACTATGTTATACGAATAAAACTAAAAATTTTCTTTGATCAAATTGTTAAGAAAACGGTGTAACACATATATTTCCAAAAAAATACTACTAGCCGTTTAGACGTAATTCTCATTTTAAAATCAGCTACTCAGGATTATCTGCGCCTTAAGGCTGCGGGCATTTGCTGGATGCGAGACGCACAGGACCGGGTGTGGAGCCAAACAATTTCTTAATTGTACTGAACGTTCTTAGGAACGACCTACACATTACATTGAAGCTACGAGAACACTTCCTAAAATTATTGTTTCTTGAGAATTTGTGGTTAGAATACCTAGTAGGTGTTATAAAGACTGCCATAACTACTTACAATCAGTTGAACCAACAACGTATTTCCCAGATAATATCCAATATATTGCAGCTGAAGCTTGCTCAAACCCATCCAATAATAAACAGCATTCCCCACAATACCGTCAAACACAATTGTCCTCAATTCCTCAAAGTGCATTACCAACGTAACAGTATCGGCGCCACACTGAAGAGTGCAGCGAAGCAATATCCTCACTTAGCCGACGTGGCGGAGGAGAGATAATGTGTTATCACCGGCCGCCGACCCACTTGTGTCCACAATAAAAGTACAGATGAGTTATGGACTAAGGACACACAGGGCTTTAAACTTGCCAACTGTGTATGTTGTTAGCTTTTGTTGAACTTTCTAGTTTTACCTTACAAGTGATAGCTTGAAATTAGTTTGTGTTCGACTACTAGCTTATGTAAAATTTTACAAATAATACGCTCTCAAAAACCTAAAAACTGATTGGAAAATTCTTAATTATAATTGCCTGTGTACCATTTTTTTATTTAGATTTTTATATTATCATTAAGGTTAGTTACCGTTAATCAAAGACCTTTTTACCAATTCGCTATTTTCTCAGAACTATCGGAATCAAAATAAACTTTTTACAAAACATTTCAGATATTGAATTCTACCGTTATTACAAATAAGCAACTAAATTAAGTTTAAATCTAAGCCTATCATCATGTTTGATTGGTTTACACTGTCGGAAAATATGCCTGAAAAAACGCCTCTAATAAATAACAGAAACATGACTTTCTTTGTACATTTCTTCACGGATCTGTGAATTTGAAATTTCATTTAGTCAGATGATTTATAATCATTCTCATATAATTACTTTTATATTAACTTAGGTCGTACTCATTAAACAAAGGTTCTCACGGTTAACTACTCGTAGGATTAAAGAAAAGTTGTATAATAAGTGGAGTTTGAGAGTTTCCCTTGCGAGTGTCAAAAATTTGCGGATATTTGCAGCATAAACGGCTGTATCTTTTGATTGCGTTGGCTTAGAAGTTTGATTTTTTCACAGCTTTAAGGAACAGTAGACTTGAGTATTTGGTATAAATTTTAGCAGCCGGACGGATAACAAAGTTATCCTATAAGGGTTCCGTTTTTTCCTCTCGAGGTACGGAATCCTAAAAATATGTATCACATGATTAGGAAGGGTAGGGCAGGTAGGATTGGGTAGGCAGGGTAGCATTCATAAATCCTACCCTGCATACACTGCCTGGTAGGCTGGATACGCAGGGTAGGAAATATGAATGCGGAATATTGATACTGCAAACAATGACGCAGCGACCAGCTCCAGAATCTTCGCAAATTATTTTTTTTTTGCACGTGCAAAACATTAAACTGCACTGCTGCTTGCTTAGAATGCAATGGTGACGGCTGTACTAATCCTTTACCTACTATCTACATCAACGAGATCGACGACGACGACAATAATGAACAATAATGTATATAGTTGATGTTTTTTTTTTTAAATCTTTATTTTTTGCGAAAATCTAATAAATTAACATTAAAGTTACTAAGCAAATATAATTTATTAAATATAAAATTGAAATCTTTACTATAAACATTTTGTTCCCCCTTCCACCTCTCATTTTCTATTAAATTGTTATTAAAAATTGTTGTAATCGAGATCGGCCAATTTTTTATTTTTAACTTTTTATTTGAGCTTTTAATAATGCAGTCAAACACTCGTTATACAGATTCATTGACTGGCCCTGGGTTCCGAGATTTTGCAATTTTTATGTCCTACGGCGCTCCACTAATGGTAATTGGCTGAGTGGTTTTTGTATAAAGCCCCATTAGTGTCATAAAGGGCTAATGAGGGATTATGGGACATAAGGGTTAACAAATGTAAACCCAATAATTTGGAAAACAATACATACTGTAATACTGTTTGCCCAGAGGAGTGAGTATTATTTAAATAAATTAAAGTTTAGGCTCTAATGATTTTAAATGATTGACAATAGGGATGCGGTTAATCAGACTATAAGGTTTCTGCTGATGTGACACAGTCTCCTCCTGTGTGAGACGGAATGGGTTGTAAGTTATCCACAACGCGAGTCCAGTGAAGTTGTCACATGTGTCAGAATCGGTGGTTCTATGAGTAAGTAGGACGTGCCAGTTTCCTCACAAGGTATTTTTTCACAGTTTTGAGAGCAGTCAAAATATTGGGAATGAGAAAAGTAAATTATTTCAAACTCTTAATCGTCGTAAGGGGACGAAGCATAATATCTCTCTATGTAAGTAGCTTGGAAATACCTTTCTACTACAATATGTCAGATTGATATCCGACGTGATTTGTCATTCGATGATTTGAATAGCTTGAACGGTATTAATACATATGTTCAATATTATGTTATATTTCATGATAATTGGCATAACACTGTTCAATGTATTGTTTGCTATATTATTATAATAAATGTATTGAGTAAATTATTAATTTTATGTGACACAATTGTCAACATTGTGTATTATATTTCTATGTTAATTATTGTAATTGGTATTGTATCGTTTTAATTCATCATTTTAATTCATCATCAATTAATCATAATCAACTAGTTGATAAATTAGATGATTGTGGAGTACGTGGTCCATTGCTCAACTGGTGTAAAACCTATCTTAAAAATCGAACCTTTACTGTAAAAATTGATAACATCTGTAGTGAACGCGTGGATATAACTGAAGGAACAGCTCAGGGTTCGGTATTGGGCCCCCTGCACTTTTTGTCGTATGTTAATGATATGAGTAAATGCTTAACAAACAGTAAATGCTTTCAATTCGCGGATGACACTTGCCTTGTTATTGCTAACAAAAATCCTCAAATAGCATGTGAACGCTTACAACTCGACCTGGACGCTCTAACAAGGTGGTGTCACGATGCTGGCCTAGTGCTTAATGCAAGCAAAACCAAACTTTTGGTTATTAAATCTTCCTACGTTCGAAAATTGCCCTTACGGAACCTAATAGCCCATGACCATGACTGCTTGCATGCGGTCAATGTGACCAATTGTAACTGTCCTCAAATAGATGTTGTCAATAAACAAACATATCTTGGAGTAGTTATAGACGATAAGTTTACCTGGAGTTATCACATAGAACGTGTTTGCGATAAACTTCGACAATTTCTTGCTAATATTACAATATTAAAGAACCGTTTGCCCTTCAAAGTGAAGATTATGCTATATTACGCACTGGCTGAATCCTACATCCAGTATGGCCTTAGTAGTAATGGTCGTACCTACAAAACCTATCTTGATAAGATTTACAAAATTCAAATACAAATTTTAAAAACGGTAGTATCATCCAAAATTAGAAATCAATTTCACGAAGATATAAATGGCCTCTTTAAACACTGTAAAGTCTTACCAGTTCATACACAAGTGAATTTTTTATTATTAAAAGAACAATTTTTCAATGAATCTTTAAGAAACATAATTGAACATCCTGTACGCACGCGGGCAATTTCTGAGAATAGGCTTCGTACACAGCGCGCCAACAACACGTATGGCGAGCGAACTAGTGGTTATTATTATACCGAGACTTATTAACAGTCTACCCTCAGAAATAAATAATTGTATAACAAATAAAAATATAAAATATAAGCTTAAGCAATACTATTTGAGTACTATTTAGATAATGCAGAGATGTTTGTAATACTGGTTAAAGACCTAAACAATAATATTTGGGTCTTTGAGTAGTAAGAGATGTTATTAATTGTTGCCGACATCAACGTTTATTATTGTATAGTTTCCGTTATCTCTCTTGCTTAGGGAATGCTGTAACTATAGTATGTGGTTTGCTTTTAGCGTTTATTTATATATAGCACATACCTACATAAACATATTGATAGACTCATGATAGCACAAGTTTAAACCTTAGTGGTTTTTGGTTGCTATTTAATATGAATAATCCTGTACTGTTTTGTAGAATTGATAAATAAAGGAAAAAAAAAAAAAAAAAAATATCTAAAAATAAATAAAAATAAAAATAAATACAAATGTTACAATACAACAACTCATCGAAAAGTTCGGACTCTCTGAGTGCCGAAAATAGTTGACAACATAACAGGAAAATACCAAGTTATCTGATTTATCTCTTCCCATCAAAGGCGACATCCTCCTTAATATATCAATATCGAATAATAAATAACTGTTCATGCACATAACTCATGTTTCTTTATATACAAGTTCGCCTCCCGGCGTACCGTGTGTTCGGGGCAGGCGATGCTATTTCCTACCCTTAGGCGGACATTCATCCCTTACGCCTGTGATCTTTTATGGAAGATTACTAGTTTCAGATTAATCGTGGCTGTTATGGTAGGTAGATAGAATATAGGAGATACCTTTGGTAAAATAGATTGATGTAGAATCTGCATGCAATGATACGAAATCAGTTTGTTTTAACACCCTAAGAAGAGCTTTGATCCTTTTCGTTTTTTCGTAAAATATCTGCTTTTTATCTTCTGGTTTGTCTCGTAAGTTAAGAAATATAAACATGCGTGTTGCAAAATACAACCCAAGTAAAATTTTATGCATTCCTTTGAAATTTAATGCATAAAATATTACTATGAAAGTTTCAATTGATTAAATAAAATTTGATTCATTCACACAAAACGTAGGTTTAACGAACACTATTCTTAAGTTGAACTAAAAATATTCGCTCTAATTCCAAATATACCCAACAATCTTCAATCAAAATATTTTCTAAAATGCCTTCAAAGTGCTCTACTTATAACACCACTATTGTAAAAACCAATATTTCCACAGAGTAAATAAAAGCAGTATCCCCCTAACCTCTCAAATAATATTTCTTTACCTAAGCCTTAAAAAAACGGAGAATATAAAAAGAAGTGCTGTTTGATTTATGAAGGATCCTCGGATCATCTATCAAAGTGTTGCTGACGATGTGTTGATGTGTCGACGATCCTGTGAATGAATAAATACAACACGCTGTATCTTCATCGATCACTGATGGCATGTAGTGTTAGCTACGTACCCTTATCACACGCTTATGATAAGGGTGGTTTAAGTCGGGATATTAGATCAAAGTTAATACTTTTATGCATGTGCTCTGAGAGGGTTGGCGTTATTTATTTATTTATCAATTATGGACGACTTACAGCTAAAACAAACAGAATAAAAAATAGTATGTGAGACTGATAGCCAGTTCAAAGTCATCACTTCTAAAAATAGATTGTAAAGAAAGAGTGTGAACAACACAACATAGCTACCAAACAAGAAAATAACAAGACAGTATAACATTTAAGCTTAAACTAAATTAATATTTCATAATATAATGACGTATGATAATAACCAACTAACAAGTGAGGCCGAAATATGTAATGCATTTAATGACTTTTTCTACAAGAATTTTAGCAGTAGGCTAGAATCTTACACGCCTTTCTCAACTGACTGTGAAACATACGGCGACACACTACACAACCTGACCATTCACAATGCAAGCTTTCTCAAAATCTTGCAGAATTAAGATACATCGAAGGGTCCAGGAAGTGACACTGTGCCCCCTCTTTTCTTTGTTAACTGTGCTAAATCCCTGTCTTTACCAATCACTTATATCTTCAACCGTTGTTTCCGTGAGGGTTACTGCCCATCTATATGGAAAACTGCACACATTGTACCCATCCATAAAAAAGATTGTAGAAATAGTATAGAGAATTATCGTCCCATAACAATTTTAAATGTTTTACTAAAAATAATGGAGAAAATAGTACACAACTTTATTTATCCAACTATATCTAAATTAATTCCGCAACAACAGCACGGGTTTATTAAGGGCCGGTCTACTAACACTAATTTAGCAGTATTTGTTGATAGTGTTGTCAGTGATATGGATGGTGGTGGACAGGTTGACGTGATCGACTTTGAAAAAGCCTTCGACCGTGTGGATCACGTGATCCTTCTGCGTAAACTGCAGGAGCTTGGAATCCGCGGTAACTTGCTCAGATGGTTTGAGTCGTACCTTAGGAATCGGTCTCAAATTGTTATACTGGGTGGAATAAGGTCTAATTGCGTAACCATACCATCTGGTGTGCCATAGGGCTCAATTATGGCATCCCTGTTATACTCTATCTACCTATACGACATAGGAGAACATGTTCTCAATGCAAGGTTTTTGATGTATGCGGACGACACCAAGATTTATATAAATATTAAGAATAAGGATGATTGTGAGAAGCTACAAAATGACTTGGATAGATTATCTAACTACTATAGTACCAATATAATCAATGTGAATGTAAACAAATGTCAGATCGTAACATTTACTAGGAAGCGAAATTGCATCCGCTACTGTTATAATCTTAGTGGTGGCACTATTGTGTGTGGTAATACTGTTAGGGATCTTGGTGTTGTTCTGGATCAAAGCTTCTGTTTTCAGAGCATGTGACCTATGTCGTTGGTAAGGCATACTCATATCTTGGATTTATTATGCGTATGTGTAAATTATTTGCATATCTAGATTGCATCAAAATACTTTATTTTGCGTACATACGCAGTATTCTGGAATACTGTAGCAATATCTGGAATCCTCACTACTTGGTTTATATTCAGCAGATATAATCTATACAGTCTAAATTCATTAAATATATTAACTATCGCAGTGATTTCAGACAAAAAGATTATCTTCTATCATGCAAACATCATAATATACTTCCATTAGAGAACAGACGTATGATTTCGGATATGTTGTTTCTTTATAATATTTGTAGTGGAAACATTAACAGTATCGCTCTTAATGACTTAGTTCTAAGATTGAGATTAAAAATTGAACCTCTCGGATTCGTGCCACCATACGAAGCCGTGGCGGACATTTGAACGATGTCATATTCCATTCATAATGGCATAAACGGGCCTTTTGAATAAAAAATAAATTTCGTTAATATCTCACACACATCTTGTTTTATTCAATTTTAACATCGACCCGTCCTTGTTGAAAGACCCTTTAGATAAATTATGTAGCATGAAATAAAAATAATGTCGGGGGATTTTAATTTATCTTGTTGGACTAAACTTAAGTATTATTGAACATGTAGAGTGTATACCTCTTTTTCCTGACTATAATAGTCCTAGATATTATTTTAAAGTATAGACTGACGTATCCTGATTGTAAATAGACGGTTCCTGTATATACAGGTATCTACTGCGTTCCACTTAATATATTTATCACCTACTGTATTCTTCTATATAACAGAACATCATGCCTGTATGCCCTGAAGGGTTGGGCAGAGGTGCACCTACATATAGTAGTCCCATGTAATATAACTGCTGCACCCTCTTATAGTAAATATATTACACTAGCTGACCCCCGCGGCTTCGTTCCCGTCAACTGGCTATTTACATACCTACTACCTACCTATCTACCCTACCTACCTACCCTAACCTGCCTGAACCTACATACGTACCCTATCCTACATACCCTACCTTACCTACCTACCCACCTACCCTAAAAGTTGTTAAACTATTTATTTAAATAAGAAATTAATACTACAATACGAATGTAACCAACTTTTGTTACTACCGGCGGCGCGGCGCGGCGCGGCGATCTAATTAAATTTTAGAACATAAAAGCTGCTATTGTGACTTAACTATGATAGTGAGATATATTCTCTCGTGGAGATTTTTGTAGGTAATAATGACTAATTTAATAATGTAGTACATTATTTTTATGTATCATCAATATTTTTCTGAGCGCAAGCCAAATAATGAATATTATAGGCAAAATTTTGCTACCTTGGGTTTCATTATTGCAATTTTCATAAGGACCCCTATTTTTTTTGAAAATAAGTTTTAACCTATGTTACTCGGTAATACGAGTAATGTAGCTTTCCTCTCTACCATATGCATTCATTTTCTATTTTTTTTTTCTTTTTTTAACAATCATTTGCCCCACACTAGGAATTTCTTCCTGTATCGTGGGTGCGTTTACAAACATATAAACTTATAAATACACAAACACCCAGAGCTGGAACAACTATCTGTATTTCATACAAATATTTGTTCCTTGCGGGAATCGAACCCGCGACACGCAGCGTAGCAGTCAATCGCCCAACCACTGCGCCAACCGTGCACACATTATGCTCCTCTCCTATTGGTCTTAGCGTGAT
This sequence comes from Anorthoa munda, assembly GCA_945859665.1. Taxonomy (NCBI): domain Eukaryota; kingdom Metazoa; phylum Arthropoda; class Insecta; order Lepidoptera; family Noctuidae; genus Anorthoa; species Anorthoa munda. The sequence continues at coordinate 30,740,907 of OX243905.1, read as the reverse complement.
GTTATATAGAGTATAACCTTCCTCGATAAATGGACTATCCAACACAAAAAGCCAACCAGTAGTTACTGAAATTAGCGCATTCAAACATACAAAAAAACTCTTCAGCTTTATAATTTAGTATAGATGGAACATACTTTGATATTTAAATAATCTCTGAATACTGCCCGAGATGCAATTCAATAAAAAAACATTAATGAAACCGTGAATGAAGCGGAGATGCCATTAAACGCATGTAACGAAACCATATCGCGATTCAGATAAAGGTACAACGTCGTCTATGTGGGTGATGACAATTTGCAGGCTTATTACGTATCTTTTGCAAGAGCAAAACGATAGCGATCAAACGCTTTATGTCGTAAAAGTCGGCATTACCTGCAGTGTAGGTATGGTAAGTCCTACACAATCGGTTGCTAATCGATCGCTGCTTGTCAAATGCACTTATTTAAAAAAAAACCGCCTACAACTCTAAAACTTCTGTATCGAAGAGCAACTATTGCGCAAAAAACGCTTTCGTTTTTCTCTTGCAAAAGATTCATAATAAGCCTGACGGTCTTCTTTAACGCCACCAAAACACAGGTGTGTCTTTTTACCGCTAAAAGGTGTCGTTTCGATCTCTACTTTTCGGGGTGCGTCTGATCCTGTGACGGATCGGCTCGACCTCCTAGTCATGGAGTTGACATCCAGTCTCAACTTCGGCGCCTCCATTGAGTACTAAGCCCAAATTGTAGCCAAAAACTGGGCATACTAAATAGAGTAAAGCGATACTTTACGCCTGGACAGCTTTTAACAAAGCGCAAGTCCGATCCTGTATGGAATATTGCAGCCACCTTTGGGATGGCTCAGCTAAGTATCAGCTTGCTGCGCTTGACTCATTGGCGACGTTGTACTGCTGTGGATGCCAAGCTTCACTATATATATAATACAATCTATATAACTAGTTGAGTGGCTGGTTGAACTTTTAATACGGTAACTTCTTTGAATTTAAGAAAATAAATCAGCTGCACCTACTGTACTGCGTAGATGATTATTTTTTTATAGTTTAGTTAAATCCGTAGAAAAAGTTGTGAAGAACGATAACACACACATACACTCACACTGTAAAGTTTGGCAGATAATGATTTTTTCTTCTTTTGTGTTTGAGCTTCCAATGTAAGTCAGCATGCGTAGCTAATGTGTGCAGGAATGACCACTATCTCACCATAGCTGTACGCACGATGAAAGTATTCTCAAATTCTAAATGCAACAGCCCCATTGGTCTCACGGTCGCAAGCGCGACTATTGAGCGTGGGATCTTGGGTTCAATTACCAAGTCGGGCAAGACGTGTCATTGGATTTTTCCAAGAGGACAGTCCAGTGTCTCTGTGACAGTCCAGGGTACGGAAGTTGGCGGTGTGTCGTCCTGCACCTGACCTCTCATTGATTGCGGTCAGAAGCGCTACATTATCCTTAACGTGTTGCATTGATACCCTTTGGTATCAAATACAACACTAGTGAGCGATAATGTGATTAAGTTCCTTGAAAAACGACATACCTAAATCATTATAATATTTTTGTTCAGCTAATCGCCTTTCCACTCAAATCTTTTCTCCACAAACAAAACAATGCTAGCTCAACTAAATATTGTAAATATAACTCACGATATTCTAGTTTTCAACCCCCGACGGAAAAATAGGGGTGTTATAAGTTTGACGTGTGTTGCTGTGTATCTGTGTATATGTGTGGCATCGTAGCGTTCAAACGGTTGAACCGATTTTGATTAAGTTTTTTTGCTTGAAAGGTGATTTTATCGAGAGTGTTCTTAGCTATGTTTGAATAAAATCGGTCCAGTCTTTCAAAAGTTATAGGCGTTTCACTGTTTGAATGGGGTGTTTACGCAAGATATCGTGTCATAATTACGTATTCAATAGATTGCCGATTGAAGCGTATCTACTATGTACTAGATAAATTATGTAACATGAAATAAAAATGGGTCGGGGGTTTTTTTAAATTTTGAGATTTTATGCTTATATAATATATAAAAAGCTCACAAGAGCCTTTTGAAGCAAAATCTTTTGAATTTTCGTTCTTTGTGAGAAAAGAATCGCTTGATTGTTCGCAAAACGCCTTGTAAAATAAACATGGATTCTACCAAATATTTTGAAAGCCATTGTACTCTAATATTTTGGTACAAATCGGTACATCATTTTCACGAAAAACCACCGTTTTTAATGTGTTTCTTTCACTTCATTACAAAACCCTGTTTTTATTGAAGCAATTCTTTTGTGATTATTTTGATAAAGCGCTGCATCAAATGTTTTTTTTTTCGCAATGCGTAATAAGACTGTACAGGGGGGTGACCATAAGCTCTTAGAGTAAGGTTATTTTGAATGTGTGTAAGGGACAGATGTATACGACTTGTATACATCTGTCACTTACTCGATCTCAAAATAATCTTACTTTAGAGCTTATGGTCACCCCCCAGGTATCTATGTTAATTTTGAAGACCAACTTCTTATCTTGAAGTCAGGAGTTCTTATTAGTGTATTTTTTCAGGCAAGTGACCCATAAACTGTTTCGATGATAGTAACAGAAACGGATTAGCCTTCAATAACTACTAATTATTGAAATAATAATTGTTACTACTTGTTCTCGTTAGTTTAGTTTTCACAAACACTGCTGCTGTGGAAGAGGATTTTTGTATTAGCTGCCTGGAAACTAAATTTGTGCCCGGTTGATAGCAATAGGCTCACCCCATCACATGGGACCTACACATAACTGGTGAAATGTGGGTGTACGTACTATGGGTCCACCTGGCTAACTCTTTGAGAACTACAGGCGTGATGCAATGGTATGATGTTATGTTATTATTATTTAACTAGCGACCCAGCCCGGGCTTCTCATGGGGAGGAGATCATAATTATTTAAGTAGAGACCCAGCCCGGGCTTCTCATGGGTAGGAGGCCATAATTATTTAACTAGTGACCCAGCCCGGGCTTCTCATGGGGAGGAGATCATAATTATTTAAGTAGAGACCCAGCCCGGGCTTCTCATGGGTAGGAGGCCATAATTATTTAACTAGTGACCCAGCCCGGGCTTCTCATGGGGAGGAGATCATAATTATTTAACTAGCGACCCAGCCCGGGCTTTTCATGGGGAGGAGATCATAATTATATAAGTAGAGACCCAGCCCGGGCTTCTCATGGGAAGGAAAGCATAATTATTTAACTAGCGACCCAGCCCGGGCTTCTCATAGGGAGGAGATCTTAATTATTTAAGTAGAGACCCAGCCTGGGCTTCTCATGGGTAGGAAAGCATAATTATCGAACTAGAGACCCAGCCCGCGCTTCTCATGGGTAGGAGGCCATAATTATTTAACTAGCGACCCAGCCTGGGCTTCTCATGGATAGGAGAGCATAATTATTATTATGCCTACATGTTTTTATTAAAGTAATTATCTATCTGCCATCCTCCTTGCGTCGTATTCCTCAGTATGGGGTCGTGACCTCCCTTCTGCATCACCTTCTCTCGAATGGTCTTTCCCCATCTGTTTCTGTCTCTGGCGGTGTGGAGGGCGTAGTAAACTGTAGAGTCAAGAGTGGTGGTGGATCTGGTCAGACCAACGTATTGGGCTGCGTCCACGAGGCCTTTTCCCATCTACTTTGCCGATCACGATGAGCCTCTCGAGTTTGCCACCGTCTTTCCTTGCAATATGGCCGAAGTATTCTAAAACTCTACGCAGACAATCGAATCTATCTGCCATAAACAAAACTAAAATGCGACCTTGAAATTTTACTTTGAAATAATTTACAATGTAAACCAAAGAAACAAAATTGCAACCTTTCTGCAACTTCCTACAAGAAAATAAATAAATACACCAGCCATCACTTAAATGCCTCCAGTCATCACCTAAATGCAAAAACAGTAAATTCATAAACATTCGCTTTGGATAATAAGGATATATGGATGTTCTCGCCAGTCGCCTTGTGGCTGCGCAGTACTAAATCTCTTACAAAAACAGCACCGTTTCGTGCCTCGCGCATCCGGTAAACCAACTTCAAGGCGGCCAAGAAGATTGGCGAGGACTATACGCGTGTTATCACTCAGCTTATACAGCAACAGTGGTCGCATCAAGCGAGTCCCGTCATCAGTGAGAGACCCGCGCTTGAATTTATTTACGTGCGCGTTAGTTTATATTTTGCGATAACTCCTACGATATTCATTTATACACGTATTTTAAGTTGATAAGGATTAATACTATACACGTGACTATTTTTTTAGATGTTAGAATGGGTTTAGTAAGTTATGCTTATTAGATAGAGAGATGCCATCGCGGACATTTCTATAAACCTTTAAAAAAGGAATATCCCACCATACATTGTTTTGTTATATCTCAAAGAGCGTTTACGATGAAAACTCCCAGGAGCCTTGACTTTTGCCGACTTTTTCAACAATTATCGTAATATTGCCTTAGCATTAGCAAATTATATACCTACCTAAACCGTCCTCATGAATCATTCTATCTACTGGTGAAAACTGCATAAATAGCCGTTTAGTAGTTTTTGAGTTCATCACGAACAGACAGACAGACGCGGAGGACAGTGATTTATAATATTGTTATGTAGTGATTACTAATCAATATAATAATAAAAGTCCTCTTCCACTACAATTATTTAACACCAACTATCAAAATTTATCCTCCTCCTTGCGTCGTATTCCTCAGTATTGAGGGTCGTGACCACCCTTCTGCATCACCTTCTGTCGAACGATCTTTCCCCATCTGTTTCTGTCTCTGGCGGTGTGGAGGGCGTTGTAAACTGTAGAGTCAAGAGCGGTCCGGATCTGGTCAGACCAACGTATCAAAATTTATAATGAGACAAAATTATTTAATATTGCACAAATTTACCAAAATAACACATTTTTTAATACGAAAAATCTTAAACAAAAACATACACACACAAATAAAATTCACAACATACAATCAAATATATACTCGTAGTTCTAGGCAAGCACATGATATACAATTATATAATCCGCGAACTAATTACGGTAAAAAAAAAAGTTAATTAAAAATATCAAAAAACCCGACTGCTTTAAAAGCGAACTAAAAAGACGTAAACAAGGTGAAAATCATGCTGTGCAGTCGGAGGATACATATTCGCGAGCTGGCTGACTGTTAAATAAAAGACACGGCCGTTCGGTATCAAGCTGTTTATTCCACTGACACACTCACGCGTCATCCCGCAACTCGCAGGTCGCACATCTATAACTATAACTACTTACTAACCTAACATCCCTGCACCCTATATTCTAAACCTAGACTGTTACATAATTAGAAGAATTTCCTGTAATCTACTTGAGCAATATCTCTTAAATTTGGACGTACTTCTGTATCTATTCGGAGATCAGGCCTCTCAGCTGCTGGCACAGGTACTTGCTCAGTGGTTTGCTGAGATACTTGCAGATTGCTTCCTTCTTGGAGCTCTGAGCTTGCCTCGTTCCACACCTCCTCTTCCTCCGCTGTATATGGGTGCATTTGTTCTGAGGATTGAGCGCTGTCAACATTTTGAAGCATTTCGGGCGATTTTATTTTATTAATTTGATTTTTGTGTTTTTTTATTGTAGTGTTTGTTTCCGGTATAAAAATCTCGAATAAACTTCTGCCAATTTTATTCTTAACTACGCCTTGTATCCATTTGTTATTGTTAGTTCCTTTTATGAGCACTGTATCATTTATCATAAAGTCTATGTTTCTATTACCTTTATAATATTTGGCTTGTATGGTTTGTTTATCGCGCACTTTTGTTTGTAATTCTTGTGACGATAATGATGACGACGGTGACGTCTCAAGCGCGGGCACCGCACCCGAGGTGTCTAATATATCAAACCTACAACGCAATTTACGTCCGAGCATGAGTTCAGCTGGTGAGCTGTCTGTCGTCGTATGTTTCGAGTTCCTATATCTGAATAAAAATTCTGATAGGTGTGCCTTGAACTTGTTCTTAGGCGTGCCCTGTGCTACTAACCCATTTAAAAACTTTTAAACTATTTTAACGTAAACTTCTGCTTGCCTATTACTGGATGGCGAATAGGTTGGCGAAGTAACATGATTTATTCCACTAAGGCGACAAAAATCCTTAAAAGAATTACTTGTGAACGAGTTTCCATTATCAGTAACTATCGTATGCATTACACCAAATCTAGCCATTGTCTCTTGTAATTTCGCTATTACTGAGGTGGTTGAATAATCACTACTAAGGGAAAAACATTCCACCCACTTAGTGAACGCGTCGATGATGATAAGGTACATTACACCTTGCCACGGACCAAAAAAATCTAAATGAACGCGGTGCCAGGGGCGCTCTGGAAAAGGCCATGGCGTCAAAGGAGCCCGTGGGGGGACTGGGCCGTAAACTTAAACATACACTACAGTTGCCTATCTTGTTTTCTATATCCTTATCTATGTTAGGCCACCAGAATCTAGACCTCGCCTCAAACTTAGTTTTTATTATACCTAAATGTGGTCTATGTAATTCGTCTAATATTTTGTTACGCAACGACTTCGGTATAATTAATTTCTAACAATTCTAACGCCTTTAACTTTCTTTTTATTCTAACAGTTTATAACGCCTTGGCCATTGTTGTAGATGCTTTTTCGTCCATGAACAACTTGTCCCGTTCCGGTCCTGGTAGCATACCAATGATGAAACGGTCCCGCAACATTTCGTCCATGGCTGTTCCGAACTTGCAGTCCACCGCCAGTTGTCGAACACGTGCCGCCCTCTGCGCCAATTCCTCGCCTGCGCCCTGCGTCGCCGAATGGAATTTAAATCGTTCTGCCAAAACTGATTTCTTCAGCACGAAGTGTTTGTCGATTTCCGTGATTAATTCACTGTACTTTACGGTTTCGATCAGTTTTGGCGCAATCAACTCGCGTACCAATTTATATGCCTCGCTGTTGAGGGAATTCAGTAGTACCGCCTTTTTTTGGTCATCTTCCAGCCCTTCCGTTTTAATCAACAGCGTATTTGCCGTCAACCATTGATTGAGCCTTTCTTTAAAGATGATCTAGTCCTAGCCGAGCTCAAATGTTAGAACTGAACCGATGAACCCTGACATCTTGTCGCGTTTAGGTACTTAACTCGCCGCCACTGTTAAATAAAAGACACGGCCGTTCGGTATCAAGCTGTTTATTCCACTGACACACTCACGCGTCAACCCGCGACTCGCAGGTCGCACATCTTTAACTATAACTACTTACTAACCTAACACTGACCAAAACCAGATGCATCCTCCGACTGCACAGCTTGATTTTCTCCTTATTTACGTCTTTTTAGTTCACTTTTAAACCAGTCGGTTTTTTTGTTATATTTAATTAACTTTTTTTGTATTTATAACTTTTTAGTTATTTTTTTTTAGAATTAAGTACATTTAAACATATAAGTGTTATACATTTTTGAAATCACCTATTAAAACCCTTTATTTTGATACCCCAAACGATAGGTTTGGAAGAAAAAAAATATTTGGGCTCCCACAATATGGCGCCCAAGAACCGCCATTTTCCTATTTTACAATTTTAATGTAGCCAGTGACACTCGCGGGGTTAAGAAGAATCGATTGACGTAAGAACCATCAAAATCGGCCCACGCGTTTGTTCTCTAGAACGCCACATAGGAACAAACATACATACATACTTACATACTTACATACATACATAGACTAATAAACACATTACCCTCCTTCGGCAGTCGGGTAAAAAGTGAATTTAATTTGTATCAAGGAGCACAGATCTACAACTCTTTACCTAAACATATAAAAGATGCTAAGTCAATATGTCTATTCAAAAAGTTATTAAAACAACATATTTTCAAAGGCATCAGAAAAAAGTAAATCTGTCCGAGTCCAATATTATTATCGTACTCACTCCATGTAAACCGTTCCTTTTAACTGCTCAAAAGCTGTCGTAACACGAATGACAAAGTTATCTCAAATTACCCACTAACCCAGAAATGTAATTTCTTATTATGTTTTTTACAATACCTACCGTCTATGCGCATCTGTACTTGAAATTGCTTAAGTTTTGTTTTATATTTTATTTCTCCTCGTAAGTGATATATAATCTTAGAGAAATAAAGAATTTTAAACCGTATATCTGTTTTAGACTGGTATTTATCAGTGACAAGTATTGCCAAGTTTTTATAGGTAACTAGCTGTTCCCCGCGGCTTCGCTCCCGTGGGCCACCCCAAAGGACCCGTTTTCTGGATTAAAAAATAGCCTATGTTACTCAGGAATAACGTAGCTTTCTATTGGTGAAAGAATTTTTTAAATCGGTCCAGTAGTTTCGGGGCCTATTCGGTACAAACAAACAAACAAACAAAAAAATCTGTCCTCTTTATAATATTATTATTAAGTATAGATAATATTATAAAGAGGAAAGACTTTTTTGTTTGTTTGTGTCTGAGTAACATAGGCTATTTTTTTATCCCGAAAACGGGTTCTGTGGGGTGGCCCACGGGAGCGAAGCCGCGGGGAACAGCTAGTTATATTATATAATAGTAGAGACAAAACTACTAATCAGGTTTATTGTGTACAAGCATATTGATAAAACACGCCGCTTAAATCAAATTCACCCTTCTCATTTTCTTTCCATTTCAATATCTAAGAGAGAAAACAGCACATTTCCCCGCGCAGGTGAGGAATACTTTCAAAGGTTACAGTATTAATACAAAGGGGTCCCGCTAACTCAACAAAACTACCTATTGGTAAGAAATGTGTGGAAACCACAGACATACATCTAACTAGATGACGCGAATGTATGTACCTCGCGGGTCAAAAAAAGGATGAAAGAGAAAGAGAGCTATGCTCTTATTAGAGCTGTTTCAATTAGCGATATCGGCACCGGACACCATCATCATCTCATTTTCATCATCTTCCTGCCCTTATCCCTTACTTGGTCGGCGCTACACGTATTCTTCTTTCATACCATCCTATCCCCTGTCAGTATCACTGACTCTCTTTTATTTCAAATCACTCCTTACACTGTCCATCCATCTTTTCTTTGGCCTTCCTCTCCCTCTCCATCCATCCACATTTATATTCACATATCAACCGAAATCTAGAAAGATTCCTAAGTATGCCTTATTGAGCTATATATACTGTACATAAACAGTTGGCCAAGCCAATGGGAACATTATCTTTCATTGTTATGTAAATTTGTTTCTTAAATTGTGTGTGAAAACAATGTAACATACATACGTATCGACTTGATAACCATTTATTTTAAGTCGGTTAAAAAGTAGCACGCTCATGCAGTTTCAGACATGCGTTATCTAGTTACACTTATGTCTGGTGGAAACAGTCAGCTATTTCGTAACACAAGGAAGAGGCACATTACTGGTAACAATTTTATGGATTTCGGGCCAATTCACCTCTTTTCAGCTGTTGTGATTTTATGGGCAACGTGTGCGCGAAATTGCCTGAGAGTAAAGAACCTACTTCTTTACTCTCAGGCAATTTCGCGTTGAATCTTGCTAGTAGACTACCCAATTAAAGTTTATATTATTATCTAGGTACATAGGTACTTGTTAATTTCGTGTCAGAATGATTCATTAGTGTGCTCAATATATTATTGTGTATTTAAAAAGAACACTCAATTCATGACATAGGAAAAATACATTATTTTACAAAAAAAAAAACGTACCAATTACAGAAAACAAAATCTAATTATTTTGAACAAGCAATTAAAGCCATTTGCATAACAATTGAATGCTTTATCAACGTGAGTTTTCCAATTTTCCGCAAAAACTCGGGACACTGAAAATTAACGGAAAGACAAAATTTATGGGTACCTGCGAGTGCGGGATGCAATTATTTTGGACACTGTTGATTGGTCGATAGCAGACAGTTTTAAAGGCAATTAAGAGCATTCTGAACTGGATTTCCTACACGGTACCTTGAACGCAAATTGCAATTTATTTTGAAACGACAAAAAGAGCCATTTTAGCCAACCAATTTAGCTTTAGACTTACATAATTCATCATTCATCTTCTTTATAAAAACCTCGACGCTATGAAGCATATTCTTATTTCAAATTGTCTACAGAGAATTTGAATTTAGAACCTTCTAATTAGTTGCTAAAAAAATATGTGTAGGATGTTTATAAATATCTATCTCTATTTCTTTTTCTTCTGTGAGCAATACAAATATGATATGTATTTTCTATATATATCTTGGATATTGCTGACAAAAATGAAAATAAATATCGCGTGGAAACCTCGACTTAGTTTTAATTTTGAAATCGCAAACCCGCATTGAACAAGCGTGGTGATTAAGGCTCGTGCTTTCTCGGTATGAGAAAAGACCTATACCCTGCAGTGGAACTGAAACAGATTAGCATTATTATTATATCTTTCTTGGGAGATTGATAACATTTTATTGTTATATAAAGTTATATTTTTTTTTTATCTTAATTGGCGCGGGCTTGACTACTATCTCACCTGATGGTAAGCGATGATGTAGTCTACGATGGAGCACGCTTGCCTTGTAGTAATCTATTCACTATTGACTTAAGTGCCCCTAGATTGTTGCTATCGGTATAAGATTTAGGATATCGATGTCAACGTAACGCCAAGAAGCTCAAGATGGTCAGTTATTGGCACGGTTACATCTCGGAAAGTTAGAGCCGGGTAAAATTGGCTCTTTTTAGCGGAAAAAAGACACGCTTGGGTTTTAGCACCATTAAACCTGACCAGATTAGCATCGCCCCATTCGGAGACTGCCTGCAAGGACAGGTTCAAGCGCTCCGCAATGGCCGCCCGGAGAGACTGGATCTGAGGCCCGGTAGCGCAAGCGTTGGACAAGTATCTCTCAGCAACAATGCTGTCGTCTGCATACCCAAAGGTTTTAGCAGATCGTTAATGTGCAGCAAGAATAAAGTTGCTGAGAGTACCGACCCTTGAGGAACCCCGGCATTAATATCCAAGTGGTCCGACGAGCAGCCATCGATAACTACTCGAATGGACCGATCTCTCAGGAAGTCAGCAATCCAATCACACAGACCACCGGGCAAACCGAATGAAGGAAGCTTACCAATAAAGCTTTCGTGCCAGACCCTATCAAAAGCCTTCGAGATGTCAAGGCACACGGCAAGCGCTTCCCCGTGCCTCTCGATGGCCTCACTCCAGATTTGAATGGCATACGCTAGAAGATCCCCAGTAGACCGATTTCGGTGGAAGCCATATTGGCGGTCACTTAGGATATCGTTTGCTTCTAGGTATGCCAGGAGCATAATATTGAGTACACGTTCCATACGTTTACAGAGTATGGAGGTTACAGATATGGGTCTGTAGTTGGCCGGGTCAGCTCGACTTCCCTTCTTGGGCACGGGCTGTACGTTAGCCTGCTTTCAAGCATTCGGCACTTTTACAGCCTCATAAGAAAGGCGGAATAGGCGTGTCAAGATCGGAGACAATTCAGGCGCACAGGTTCTAAGAACAATTGCTGGTATTCCAATAGGGCCGCTAGCCTTGTTCACGTCGAGGTTGCGCAGCGCCCTACGGACGTCTTTTTGATGGATACGAATGTCCGACATACTCGTCTCGCATCCATCAGAAGAAGGAGGGGGCCGCACGTCACCAGGATTCTGACGTGAAGATTCCGCAAAAAGAGAGGCAAATAAATTAATTAATCTAAATATATAAAAGAAGAAAGTGACTGTCTGACTGACTCACTCACTGACCATCAACGCACAGCCCAAACGGCTGAAGTTTCAATCATGAAACTTGGCACGTAGGTTCCTTTAGTAGTGTAGGTGAGCACTAAGAAATAATTTTTGGAAATTCTACCCCTAAGGGCGTGAAATAGGGGATGAAAGTTTGTATGAAAATCCGTCAGTTTTATAGTCAGGATCTTCATATTTTGGGTTTAGGCTGAAGATTAAAAAATAATTTACACATTCATTCCTTTGGCGCTACAACCCTTTGTGGGTCTTGGCCTCCTCAACGATCTTCTTCCATTTCGCTCTACAACTGGCCTCCTTTCGCCAAGATGTTTTCCTTCCTATCCTCTTCAAATCTTCCTCGACACAATCCATCCAGCGCTTCCTTGGTCTTCCTCTGGGTCTTTTTTTAATCGGAGTCCACTTGGACATGACTCTAACGGCTCTGGTATTGCCCATTCTTTCCAGGTGACCTACCCATCTGAGCCTTTGCGACTTGAAGAACCTGACAATCGTTTCCCCATTGATCAGGTTTTATTTACATTAATTCCGTGCACGAAATTTCATTACACGGACACGTTTCCCTTTATGCTGACGATACCTGCCTTTTTTACTATGGCACTTCGATTGACGACATGATTAACCAAGCGCAGGAAGATTTAAATACACTATCTACTTGGTTCCAACAAAACCTACTTACAATTAATGCTGCTAAGACTAGTTACGTCATTTTTAAACCCAAAAATAAAAAAATACCAGCTCACCCCCCCTTGACCCTTGATAATCAAATAATACAGCAAAAACAGTACGAAAAATACCTTGGGCTAAGAGTAGACTGTCAGTTAAACTGGAAAATACAAATTGATCACATTAGATCCAAGCTATCCTCACTTTTGGGCTCATTGCGCAATGTTGTTCATTGCCTTCCTCATCGAGTACGCCAGACTATTTACAACTCATTAGTGAAACCACATCTGATGTACCTTATTGAAATCTGGGGCAACGCGCCAAAAACTAACTTAAAGGACCTACAGATCGCTCAAAATAAAATCATAAAACTATTATTCCACTACGATTACCTTACACCTACAATTAAAATATACAGGGAAACGAAACTCATGAGTATTAAACAACTCCATGCATACTGTACCTGCATACTCATAAGAAAAATTTTGGACAAGTCCATTCACACACAAATACACTTCACAAAAATACATCAAGTACATAATCGTAGCAGTCGTAGGAAGGATCACATTTTGCTACCACGAGTGCGCACGGTAAATGGCGGGAGAACAATTATTTTTGCGGGAGTACAACAATATAATAAACTACCTAAAGAGGTAAAGAATGCAAACTCGTTTAATATTTTCAAAACTAAATTAAAAAATCACATTCTTAATGATCAAGCACTACTTCCATAAAAAATAGTCTTGCCCTGCTGTTGTGTTGCTTTACTGTGGCACCGGGATCGCATTCATTATCTATTTATTATGAATACTTGCGACCGCGGTAATTATTTCTTTTGCGGGTGGATTGAAAAGTTTTGAGTTTTGTGTCTGTAATGTTGTTTGCATGGAGAAGTGTAATGTTATTGCGTAAATGATATTGTTATAAAGAAAATCAATACCTGCATGATACCTGCTTAGTTTGTGTGTCAAAGTTCTTATAATATAAGTTTAAAAAATGTTCTCAAGTAAGTGAAATATTTGTAATTTCTTATTGAGAAATAAATTTCTTTAACCATTTTTCTAATTCGTAGTTCATTCTACACGATACGTGCCTCGCACCGGTCCGAAAACTCTCCTCAAGACTTTCCTTTCAAACAGTGCTAATTTAAGTTCGTCTTTTTGAGTCAGCGTCCAGGTCTCACAAGCATATGTCACGACTGGCCGCTTGGACTTCGAGGATAAGTGTTTACTGCTTAGTATGGCCTTGCAAGCGTAGAAGCACCTGTTTCCGGCGGTTATACGAGCCCTGATCTCCTCCTCCATCAAGTTCTGGGAGTTTAAGTTCGACCACAAGTATCGGAATGCACTCACACCCTCAATTCTTTTATCTCCGACAGTGACATCTTGGCGTGGCGCAGCAAGGCGACTGTTGGCGAGGTATTTGGTCTTGGATGCATTAACCTGTAAAAGTTTGGGGGATAAAAGTTTGTATGAAAGTCGGCCAGTTTTGAAGTTAGGATCTTCGAATTTTGGGTTTGGGCTGAAGATTAAAATCTAACTCAAATTAAGGTTTTGGGAATTCCGTCCTTTGGGGGAAGATCATGGGGGATGAAATGTTGTGTACAAAAGTCCTTCTTTTACAAAGGAAAATTGATTAAAAATACTTTCAATACTTTTAAGTCTGTTGGTAACTATAAAATGGCTCATCATCTTCCTGCCCATATCCCATGTTACTTGGGGTCGGCGCAACACGTTTGCTTCTTCCATACCGTCCTGTCCCCCGTCATGTTATTACTGACTCCCTTTTCTTTCATATCACTCTTCACACAGTCCATCCATCTTTTCTTAGGCCTTCCTCTCCCTCTCCATCCATCCACATACACACACAACTATAAAATGGCTCAACGCATAAATGTATGAATTAAATAGGGACGGGAAAATCTGCTTCGCCATGACAATTAATAAGGCTCAAGGACAAACTCTAAAGTATGCTGGTGTAGATTTGAGGGCGAATTGCTTCTGCCATGGACAGTTCTATGTAGCGTGTTTACGTGTTAGCTCATCAAATAGTCTGGTGATATTGGCGTCGAGACACAAAATGGTTAAAAATGTGGTTTATAAGGAAATACTTTAATTTAATTACTTACTTATGCTTTTGATTACTTATTATTAGTCATGGATAAACACACAAATAGTGAAGGGATAGGGACAGGACAAGGATAGAGCGTATTGATGATAAAGTAGGTAAGTATAAGTCTGTCCTAAGAAACACTTTCGCATTACATTATTTTTTACTTTTTCTCTACATGCTGTTAAAATATGATAAGGAGAAGCATGTAGTCTACGCGTACGAAGCCACGGGCAAAAGCTAGTAAATTATAAATTAAAATAAATAAATTTGCCTTCACCTCAGTGGAGTGGGCCAGCTACCCGTCGGGTTGCTGTAATATAAAGTAAAAAGTAAATAATTCAAAGACATGTGACATCCACCAACCCGCACAGGGCCCGCGTGGTGGATTAAGGCCCAAACCCTCTCTCACAGAGAGGAGACTTGTGTCCCAGCAGTGGGAACATTAAAACGCTGATGATGATTATCTTGCTATAGTATGTGTGTCCGGCAACTAGTAATACATTTGTCCGTCACATCCGATTAAATTGAAACTTGCCTTACTTATGTAACTTTGGTAACATTTAAATAATTTGATACTATGGAGTTGGTCTCATGATGGAGCTGGAAGGTGACCATAGCAACTCCTCAACCAGACAACATAGCACCATCGTGTTTAGGCTCATTGGATGTGTATTGATAAGTGGTATCACATTCGGTACCTTTTAATGCTAAAAGCAAGTTTGAAAAAATATTTTTACTTAATACTTATATTTGTCTTTGCAGTTGCTCATAGATTTTGTATAAAGCTACAGTTATTTGTAATATATTTTTCTTTTGTGGGCAGAAGTCTGGCTTCATGCCTTTGACTGTGTGTAGTGTAAGACAACAGCAGAATTTTCTTACGGATCTAGAAGTAAGATTTTTCAACCGACTACCCAAAAAAGGAGGCGGTTATTAATTCGAAAGTTTATGTATATATATTTTCTTATGTATGAATATATCTCCGTCGGCGGATTTGCGTTTTTTTTTTAAATGCTATATCTCTCGAGGTAGTCCCATAACCACCAAGTCAGATTTTGATGATGGGATCCCATGGAAATCGAAGAAACTCCTCAAATATTTTAGGAATTAAGTAAGACATATAGTGATTTTGGTATTTTCATAAACATGGCAAGCATTTGCACTCAGAAAGTGACATTTGGTGAAGTGAAACTGATGAAGAAGACCACAGATGCATAGCATATACATATACATAAATGATACTGATGAAAGTGGTACCATCGAATTGATCTGATGAAGCCGGAAGATAGAACTGGAACTCCGAAATAATACATGTATTCTAGTCGTGTTTGGGCTTATTGGAATCGTCATGAGATGTACTTTGGCAATAAATGATTTTAATGGAAAGTACCAAAACTAAAAAAAGAAAAATAAATACTTTTTAAGAAGAAGATTTAACCGACTGTCAAAAATAAACCACTACAAACTGAAAAATTACTTTCTTTTCCGAAGTCAGCGTCGAAAAACGAAAATCAATAGGTACCAAAGACACCTATATTTTTTTGTTATAAAGTTTTTTTTATATATATTATTGTATGTAAAACTAATATTCACCACTGTCAGCTCCACAACAGTGTTTTACAATGTCCTGTCTCCTTTGCCAAAAGTGGAATTTAAATTTAGTGTGCGACATTTTATTGCTTGGAGTAAAGTTAGTTGCCTCCAAAATCACTTAGAATATAGGCATTACTCCCGCGACAGCTTCTACCTTAGACGGTACCTCTCGGCAGTAAATTCGGCAGAGGCTGAACTATTCATTGCCGTAAGTTTTGCGTTTTGTCGAGCGACAAGTGGAAACTGCACACAGCACGATTCAGATAGTGTTTGCTTTCCTATTGCTGCTATAGACCTTGAGTTTTATTTTTTTGTCAGGACAGAATTAGTTATGTTGTGAGTTATCAAAAAAGCTAAGGAAAAATTGACATGCAAACGCGAGTAAATAAGGAAAAAAATTATCGAAACGTAATTAATTTTGTATTCAGAATTAAATAATAGGATGGATGAAAGAATGTGGGGGATCCATACTAATATTATAAATGCGAAAGGCTTGTTTGTTTATTTGTTTTCATTTCATGACTAAACGGATGAACCAATTTAAATGAAATTGGGTATGGAGATAGTTTGAGACCCTGGGTAGGACGTAGAATATAGTTTTTATTCCGGAAGTACGCAAACTAATCCACGGGCAGAGGTTATAAATAAATAAAGCAGAAATCTGTAATTGTCACTAAAAGCGGCACTCTAAATTAAGATGAATTGATTAACTGCTTGTTTAAATACACCTAAGTTCTTGATCATAAATAACCGAGTTAGACCGATACAACTTGTAAGTTCGCCCCATCCTAAGCCCGCCTTTATAGAAATTTTAATGTCACCTACATTTTCCAAAGCATAAAGTATTTTCTAAGGGCGTGCAGTTAGGAGGATTTTCTTTTGAAAGGCTACTTCATTGTGCAGAGGCGCTCAACTCGTTACGTCGCAAACAGTATACTGGGGTTGAAGAGAATTTATTCTTTTTTTTCTGTTCTGTTGTTTACTGTATTTTATTTAAAGACTTCCTTTTGTTGTTTTATTATTTAAGTGTCGCTTAACAGATTTAAACTTGAGCTTCTTGTCTCAGAATAAAGTAAAGATCTTCATAAATGCTTGAATAATGGCAATGGTCTAATTTCCGGGCGTAGATACTTGATCTAAATTATTTTTTAAGCTTACATCCTTTATCTCCTTGAGGGCCCGAAACGTGGATCCACGCGAGACACAATGGCTTTTTAATTATTTCAGTAATTACGGCATTCAACCAGTTAAACACAATATTTTTATTTGATTTTAGCTTTTACTTAATGCTGTGCAAAGAAACTCAATTTTTTTTTTTTAACAATAATCTAAATAATGTTTATTTTATTTCCATCCAAAGTTCTAATATATGCCTTCATATATATTAAAAATTTTGATTTATAATAAAGAACTTCTTCTATTTCTTCCAACAAAGCTATATTTTTAGATAAAGCAATTTAAATAGAAATCATACACGATAAAAAAACCAAGAAAATAATACAGCATCTAACAAAAGCCAGCGTTCCTGATCAGGTGGCTGTCAGGCTGTCCGGCGCGGCACTACCACCGGCAACCCACTGAACCACTCATCCGGCATATTTATCGTATTGTATACTTACAGCCATAATTGGCAGTAAGTATACAATACGTAAATTATCTGATATAATATACACTGAAAGCTTGTACAACTTAGTTACGATGGAAACACATGTGAAGTTTGATTTCTACACCTTGAAAACTGTAAGAACTTTTTAATAGGTAGAGCTTAGAGCTAAGAGGTATAGACAGAGCTTGGATATAACAAGATTCAGGATTTATTAGGTGCGTTACCAAAGTGCCAGGAAATAGAAATAAAGTCTAGAATCTAGGTTATCAGACCTCCACAATTCAGTTGCTGGGTAACGTTGGCAAAACTGGTTATCCATGTAAAGATATTTTTTATGAACGTATTTATAAAATTAGCAGAAATATGAAATATATTATTATGCAATTAAATATTATGTTGTGTATTCTTCTTTATTTTCCTAGGTTTTTCAATATCCACCAAATAAACGAATTAAAAATAAAAAGAAATTGTTGAGTATTTGAAAAACATTCTTTTTCTGGTTACTAATCTTACGTAGCCGTAGGTCATTTAAGGCTTACGTTATTATTTCCAATTCACATTTTGAAGGACCATTCTTTATGACTATTGTGGTATTCATTCCACATCTCTTAGTCTACTTACGTTTTATAACACATTTTACAAACCTCACCTTCATAACTTTTGAAACTGTATCAACTCATCTTACTCATTTTTATGTATCCTTTGATAATGTAAACACCTGAAAAGCATACGATTTGTTTTAACATCCAAAACTTATTTTTACTGCTAATTTGTAAAAAATCATAGATTATTTTATACTCTGACATTTTTATCTGATATGACATATGTAATTTATTTTTTTCTAAAGTCATAGATATAACATAGGTACCATGGACTACCTAGACCTTCTTTAAGCTAGTTGTTCATTATTATAAGGACAGCGACAGACTGCCCCTCCTCTGTGAACCATTTTTTATTAGTTTTGGTCTTGAATTCTTAATTGAAATTTGAATTTGAAATTTAGAAGGAATGTCAGAACGAGGAAAACAAGGCCTTAGCTTTTTAGTTTTGAATCTGGACTGAACGCGAAAAGTCGGTGGACTACTTAATACTACCAAGTGTACTATTGTATCTGAAAACTCTTTAAACTATAACATATACGGCCTGTGAATGTTATCAAATCATTGAAATGCAATAAATATAATTTATTGAGTGTGGAACTTAAATATTGAGCATTTTTACTGGTTCATTAACCTCGTCGGTCACCGCTTCATATTAAAGGGCTGTGTTTGATCGGCGTATGAGGCTATAGCCCGGCCTCCACATTCCTTGCTACCTGTGCCTGCACCTGAGCTACTGCCTACCTGCCCGTTAGCCTGACTATTAGTTCAGCTGCCTTAACCATCTATCTGTGTGCTTGCCTATCCATTCTGCTGCCTACTCTACAGCCTACCTATCCGATTGCCTGCTCATCTGTCTACTTAGGGTACACCACGTCTTCCTGCCCGACCTGCTGCCTGGTTAGCTGCCCACGTCGTGCGAATCCGGACCTTAATTTTACTATCTACATCCTTTTTCTTAGTTTTAATTTAGAATTACTTTTACTTTTATTAACGTGGCTTACGTTTAGCTGTCTGTGCTAAACGTAATGCTACACTGTTCCATGGTGATTTTTATGTACCAAAGTATTGCAAATTTTATTAGTTGTAAAAAACACTAAACTAAATCGAACCATGACAGAGGCACAAAATAACCATAAGATTGAAAATCCAGCACTGCTTAACACGACAAAATATTGTCACAACCACAGCCTAACCACTACTACAGCAACCCTACCCACGCTCTTTTCTCAATCGAAATGGCAAGTGTCTGACACAGTGTCGGAGTGTTGCACTGTCTCCCTAGACAATATTTTTTTTTTTTTTTTTTTTTTTACTATGTATAGGCCTGTGTTTGACCACAATCTCACCGTGGTCAGTGATGATGTGGCCGATGCACAAAATGCAATAATAATATGCATAATAATAGCATAATATGTGATTAATGTCCCATCGCCGGCGTGTTAGCGACGCACGTCACGTTAGGATTCATCTCGCCGTGTTCGTGACGTCATCTCGACGATGCACCGCACTGTGGCTGATCGATTGGACGATTCGCTTGTAATGAGATGGGAAGCTATGGGAATTGGAGTCGGGACTAGACTAGTAGAATATACTGTAGACAATTGGATCCCGTGATTGCGTTGTTAGTGCAGTGATTGGATAGAGGATTAGAGGTGCAGTGTTTCAGTAATGCTACGGTATCAGGGCCCGCGTGGGATCATTGCTGCACCGATATTCTGTATAACTGTTAAATAGTTTTTGCGGTCTAGGTATTCTTGTATGTATATTTTTCTTTGTCTGTTAGTTACTGCAATAAATATGGTTACCTATGCTATATACATATTTCGACGACACTCCACATTATGTTTTCACACGACCTGTATCCTTTTTCAGCAGAACGTGACGCGACGGGATATCTTTGCAAGGAAGACAACATCTACAATCCATAAATATATATCCTTTTGATTCCAATTTCTATCTAAAATACACAAACGAAATGTTCTGGAAACATAATGCAAAAGTAAATAATAAAGCAGTTGCCATCATTCTTAGAATCTTAATGTATTTTGTGAGTTATTTAGACTCACAAACAAAAGTTTCGTGTAATTTAGTTTCTCATCACTGCTTTGATAATATTGCTGTCACATATGGTTCCAACCAATCATGCAACAACTATAATAAATTGCATACGGATCAGGCAACACAAACCTAATGCACACATAATGAAACCGCAAATGATCTTTTTCATTAATTATTTAATTATAATCATTTATTTATCTTAAATCAAAATGTTAACGGATTGATACGAAAGTTAGACTTATTAAGTATACACCTAAACGAACTCATGCATAAGGGTAAAATAGTGGATGTGGTGTGTATTACGGAACACAACATGATAGAGGATGATGACTTACAATTGTACATACCCAACTATAAAATTTCAACATACTCATCAAGAAGCACCAGGAAAGGTGGTACGTGTATTTTAATTAAGCATGGACACGAGTTTAGGGTTATAGATATTAAAGATATTTGCGTGCCCGGAATTATAGAATACTGTGCCATTGAATTGATAACTCACAAATTGATTATCATTTGCATTTATAGACTCCCAAAATCTAATAGATGTGCTAATCGATTTTCTTCGAAAAAATTGAACTTCTATTAAACCGTTGTGGACGAAACTTAGGAAGGAAGGTTTTGCTGTGTGGTGATTTCAACATTGATATCTTGAAAAATACCAGAGTATCTATTGAATTTCTAAATCTATTACTAAATTACAATCTGAAACCAAGCATAAAACAGGCTACACATATATCGTCTGGAACATGTATTGACAACATTATCCATAATGTCAAGGGTGGTAGTGGTGAAGTTTTAGAATTGGCCTTATCTGACCACACAGCTCAACTCTTTAAGTGTTCTGTAAAAAAATCCTGTTCGAGTGATCACTGGTACGTACTAAGTCGAGATTATAGCTCTGAGAACGAGTCTAAGTTTATTGAAACCATTAGTAATCTTAGTTTTGTTGAAGTGTACAACAGTACCGACCTAGAACTAGCTTTTAATTCGTTCCATGGCCTGTTTAAACTTTTCTACGATTTGTGTTTTCCGACTCTGAAATGAAAGATGTCTACTCGTAACTTCCCGAGATGGATTTCTAAAGGTATCAGAAGATGTAGTAAATGAAAAAGAGAAATATTATGGCGGTATAGACGATCACGTAATATTGAAAATGAACAGTTACTTAAGCAATTTCAAAACGATTAAAAAAAGTGATACACTTGACACAAATATCTCAAAACGATCATGTAAATAATAGTGCTGAGAATAAAACTAAAGCTACGTGGAAAATAATTAATAGATGTAAATCAAACTTCCCCTCTGAATCCGTAAAAAAAATACTCAATGGTGATAAACTAATAAGTGATCCAAAAGAAATGGCTACGGCATTCAATGATTACTTTATAGACTCAATTCATCCTGAAATTAATTGTAATAATAGTGATGCTATATCTTGCGTAAATTATTATCCCAAATGACTGACTGACTATTTATGAGACCGACAGATTCGTTGGAAGTATTTAATATTATCAATTCATTAAAGAACACAAATAGCGTGGGTTACGATGGAATAACTACTAAAATTTTAACTATTAAAATTAATCTATGCATAGAACATGGCCACTTTCCTAATTTATTAAAAACGACCATAATTACACCACTGCATAAGAAAGGTGATAAAGCTGCTATGTCAAATTATCGTCCAATAGCTCTGAAAAGGTCAAAATGTTTGAAAAAGGTAATTTATAGATCTATGAACACATTCTATGAATTAAACAATATACTAGCTAAAGAACAATATGGTTTTCGGAAAAAAAGAAACATTAATAAAGCTGTCTATGAATTATTTACAGAAGTTGTTGGTAGTGTTGACAAAAAAAATCCAATTGCAGCAGTGCAGTAAATCATAAAATATTACTGGATAAGTTAGAACGATACGGTGTCAGGGGCAACATATTAAATCTAGTCAAAACATATCTAACAGGACGTAAGTAAGCCACTGTAATAAATAGAATTTGTTCTAAATCCAAAATAGAAACTACTCATATGTCATCAATTAGAGATACAACATGTGGTGTACCCCAAGGAACTGTCCTGGGCCCTTTTTGTTTCTCATATATGGTAACGATTTGCTAAAATGCACTGAACATCAAACTGTTTTGTTTGCAGATGAATGTACACTTATTGTCCCATGTAAAAAATTATTTATTTATTTATTATTATGGCACTCCAACGAATTGTTCACAATTACATTGACACTAAATTAATCACAATTGACTACATACTAGAGCGAACTTTCCACTTATAGGTGTGCACAGCACTAGCAGTTTATGTTTACTTTATATAATTTCAAATAAAAAATGTCAAAACAAGAGTTAAAAAATTGATAGTAAAAATAAAACAAAAATTACAAAAAATCATGTCAAAGCGTTCTTCAATAACCACAACATCTGTATCTAACCTACCTATGTTCAACAAATAAAGATATTTGTATTTATAAAACATAATATCACGCGTTAAAAACGCACATTTCACGTTTTTAATACGTCCCCAGTCAGTCTCAGCTCATCACAATCAGTTCACGTCAACACTCCTCTTTTTACCCGACTGCCGAAGGAGGGTAATGTGTTTATCAGTCTATGTATGTATGTAAGTATGTATGTATGTATGTATGTATGTTTGTTCCTATGTGGCGTTCTAGAGACCAAACGCGTGGGTCGATTTTGATGGTTCTTACGTCAATCGTTTCGTCTTAACCTCGCGAGTGTCACTGGCTACATGAAAATTGGAGAATAGGAAAATGGCGGTTCTTGGGCGCCATATTGTGGGGGCCCAATTTTTTTTCTTCCAAACCTATCGTGTGGGGTATCAAAATAAAGGATTTTAAGAGGTGATTTCAAAAATATATAATACTTATATGTTAAAATGTACCTAATTCGAATAAAAAACATCTAAAAAGTTATAAATAAATTATAGCTTTCTAGTACTTAGATTCTCTGAGCTAAGCTGCGGACGGACAGACGGACAGAGCGAAACTATAAGGGTTCCTTGTTGACTTCGGAACCCTAAAAAAGGTAATTAAAAAAATCAAAAAACCCGACTGCTTGTAAAGCGAACTAAAAAGACGTTAACAAGGAGAAAATCATGCTGTGCAGTCGGAGGATACGTCTGGTTTTGGTCAGCCAGCTCGCGAAGATGTATCCACCGACAGCACAGCATGATTTTCTCCTTGTTTACGTCTTTTTAGTTCGCTTTACAAGCAGTCGGGTTTTTTGATTTTTTTAATTACCTTTTTTTATTACCCGACTGCCGAAGGAGGGTAATGTGTTTATCAGTCTATGTATGTATGTATGTAAGTATGTATGTATGTATGTATGTGTTCGCGACGAAGCGACACATAGCTTATAGTCTATATACTCGTCTATATACCATTGAAATACTTAAGTTATTATAAGTAAGCAATGTATGTAATAGCATAGGTAAATAAAGAATTTAATTCTTTTCGATTAGGGGTCCCCAAAAAAGCGGGAGCGCAAGTAGCGCCGGGTGCGACACACTCACGCACCAATGCGTATTATTTACCTTTACATACACTACACTGTTAGGAAACACAATCTAGGTGTTCTAACTTGGATGCCCTAAGGCTATGACTGAAAAACGATACATAACAACAGTACATAGCCAGGGACTATAGAGTTTCACCCTGGAACACTAGATACATACACATTTCTCTCAAGTAAGTGGTAAGATAAACTCGTTATAAGCGATTCAGCGCTTCTAGGTAACCTAGATATCTGCCGAGGGCATGTAAACAGATAGTACTCACATAGTTTTAGTACATAAAGGCCACTTGCTTGAGATAATGTGTCTGTATACATAAAACACAAGGGTTTTCGAGCGCTTGTCGGCGGGCCCGCCCGCCTTCAGGTACCTTCTGAACCTGAAGGGATATAGATTTGCTTACTGCAGCAATACCCTCGGGGGCTGGCAGGCAGGCGCTCGGATTCTCCTATAGGCCCCAGGTCCTCTGACCTTCGGGCATATCATAAAACCTGTTGGTTTTCCTGGGTCTGGCAAATATTTTCTTTTTCGGCCGCTTCCCGGCACCAAAACCACCAGAAGGGTTGGTGGTATACCCTAGTTACACACACCGTTCGATTCCTTGTTTCTTGGCCTCCCTGATCACACTTTTGTAAGGAGCCCAGCTCTGGTGACCAGGGAGATAACCACCGAAATATGTTGCCCGGCCCCGGGACATTCTCATTTTCGGACACTCCAGGGTGAATACTGACTCGAGGGTTGAACCCACGCCCACCAGAGTGCCACCATAGGGTAGCCTGTCGTGATGGCTACCGATTGATACCTGGTGGTCGTGGATTCCACGGGTACCTTGAGTACAAAATAACTTTATGTTAGAAAATAACACCTTTCACTACTCGCGCACACTTCCAGGCAGCTACACGCCTGAAGACTAACTATAGATATAGCTATAGAAACACTAGATTCCTATAGCTTAGGGAAAGGGCTTCCGAACCCCCGCGATGAAAGTAGTGGAAAAATGTATACTTTAGCATGTAATAGCCCTAAGTTCAAAAAACCAGCAGAATTTCCCTTCATCACTCATTCTTCCTGGCAGAACTCCTCGGAGGAGATAGTCAGGGACCTGGACCAAGGTTCATCGGATGGGCCATTTTAGGGCGCTTCCAACCATATGGGTCATGCTATGACCATGACGTTGGGAAGGGAGGTTCTGCTGATTTATAGCATAAGTTTATAATAAAAAATTAGGTAAATAAAAAACTTGTGCGAATATGAAATCAGGGTCCTCGTGACGGTAAAGTTTGGTAGTACGATAGTGCGCATGCGCATCGAGCAATTCGGTAGCCAAATTTGTATTAGAAGAATCCACGCAACTTTATGTCACAAAGACCTTGTGAAAACATCGCAAAACGCTAGCAACGCAGCTCACAGAGGCGAGAATTCTTGATGACAACTAGGACAATAGGTGCAAGGGTGTCAACGCGCTTGTGCAGGAGCCTTACAACCTCCAGAATCCCTATCTACCGCCAGCGATCACGTACACCCCGTACAGTATGTATGTATGTTTGTTCCTATGTGGCGTTCTAGAGACCAAACGCGTTGCCCGATTTTGATGATTCTTACGTCAATCGATTCGTCTTAATCCTGCGAGTGTCACTGGCTACATTAAAATTGGAAAAAACAAAAATGGCGGATTTTGGGCGCCAATTTGTGGGGAAAAAAAAATTTTTTTTCTTCCAAACCCATTGTGTGGGGTATCAAAATAAAGGATTTTAAGAGGCAATTTCAAAAATATATAACACTTATATGTTTAAATGTACCTAATTCTAAAAAAAATAACTAAAAAGTTGTAAATAAAAAAAGATAATTAAAACAATCAAAAAACCCGACTGCTTAAAAAGCAAACTAAAAAGACGTAAACAAGAAGAAAATCATGCTGTGCAGTCGGAGGATACATCTGGTTTTGGTCCGCCAGCTCGCGAATATGTATCCTCCGACTGCACAGCGTGATTTTCTTCTTGTTTACGTCTTTTTAGTTTGCTTTTTAAGCAGTCGGGTTTTTTGATTGTTTTTTCAATAATAAAATTGATATTATTCGGCAATACGCCGCCGAATGCAAACAAGATGAATGGTTGTCGTGCCGCGAGCGTGACGAAGCGTGCCCGCGGCGTGATGGAGCGTGACTAGGCGTGCCGGCTGGCGTGACGCGGGGATTATGCCCGCGTCGCTGACGTGACAAAAATGGCGATCGCAACTCATGTGGACGCTTGTATTGTGTATGATGGGTTGATGCGAGCACAGCATGAGCCAGACTTTCCTTGTATGTTGTTTTTTGCATAAAAAAAAACAAATGAATGCTAGAAAACAGCTATTTTTGTGCTGCTATGTGGACGTTTGCGTTTGTTTTCCGTGTCTAGGTATTTCCTTAAATTAGCATAGTAATATTTTTAGGTAGGTTGTACAGGGTGCCGCAAAAGTAATCACCCAATCGGAAGATGTTATAATTATTACAAATGGCAGAAAATGTCAATTCTGATTTAAAATGTTTGAAGTATTTATTTATTGTATTTTATATGTGTTTACATATAAAATACACGTCAACAAGACATGAATCGCTATACCCATGAAGAACGCGGAATAATTGCTTCCGATCACGAGGGCGCTAATATCTCATCGAAAATCATCATGAGCGACGATATAATGTGAATAACCCAAATTATCACTTCAGGAGCACTGAATCGTGGGTTATACACGGATTTTCGTTGAAACAACCCACCATGCAGTAACTTTGAGTGGGTGTAATGATACCCGCTCAGAGTTACTGTATGGTGTATGGTGTATGGTTGTTTACGCTTGTTTATTGGCAATTTGCACTGGCCGGCAAGGTCGCCTGATTTAACCATTCCATACATCATCATTCATTTCATTTTGTGAGGTTTTTTGAAGTCACAGATCTATGCCAACAAGCCTCAGACTCTTGAAACAGTTAAAGAGAATATCCATGGCCGGTAGTTCAAAAAACGAGCTTGAATGTTAATTAATTCTAATGGCACCGAAGGCGGCCACTTTGCCGATATTTTTTATGGACTTAGATTTTTTTTAATTTTTTTTATTTTTCAGTTATTAGAAAATAGAGAAAGCTTTATTCAAATAAACCTAATACAAAAGCAAAACCATAGATTTTCATTCATAAAAAAATTACAGCCAAACAACATCGGGTGATAACTTTTACGCCAAATTGTCTGTGTTTTTTTTCTTTCTTTAAATTGTATTTGAGATAACATTTCCCGAAGGTATCTAAGTAAATTAGATTTCTCAAATTACTGGTCTATAAAAAAAAGCCAAATACTTTCGCGGCAATTGTTAAAAACTTACCTAATTAGATTATTATCCTTATAATAAATTACTAAAAATTTAAATGATTTCACTTTATGAAAAAATTGTAGGCAACTGATGTTAATTACTCTTTCCTTGAACACCATTCATAATTTAATTTAGTATCGGTTTTATGATAAATAAACTACGGGGAAGCAAACTTCTATTAAAAATATACAGAATTAACCGTAATTTTGTTTTTAGAGTCCAATTATTTTTGTACCAAGATACTTCCAATTTTACAGTCTGCATAGAATCATAGATTCCCAATCTTACAAACACTGAGTACTATTCGTCCCAATCTTACTTTATGATGCTCAATACTCGACCAAGCTGACTGATCTCACCATAAAACTGCGAAATGTTTCAACAAAACACTACACCACGCATTCCGCTGCTTCATACATTTAAATTGCAAATTTTGTTTGATTTAAGAATAGGAAAACTATAGAATCGCTTGCACTAGATTGATTAATTTTGATACGATCAGAATAGGACATCAGTTAGGAATATAAATATATATTCTGTTCTGTCTAGAATATATTCGCAAACAAAAGATTCGTTTCTGAGATATGATTTCAGATAAAGAACATAATTTAACGGAATGACGGTAAAATAATAATATATGAATATAAAAGACTATAGTTAATATGGGTACCTACATTGTAAGTTAAATTGTTGTTGTTGTAGATTTCAAGTCATGTTTTCCAACTCGACTCTACCTCGAATCATCAAATTGACAGCTTAACTTGTTATATGTTTACAATAATCGAGGGGATTTTCCGTTGTCCTGACGATGGAGTTGAGCGGAGGTCCTTCAAATTGTTTGGAATATGAACTATATCCAATCAGAATACTCTATGTCCAATCATAGTCCTAAACAAAATCAATACACGGAATACTCTTCGAGGCGTGCATGAACTCACTTTGGTGAAATCACTCTCTCGTAATATTGGAAAAGTGCGTCTTTTCCTATATTTGCGTCATAGATACTTATTGTGTAAGTGTGAAGCAATAAGAACAAAAGGCTTTTTTTAATAATCACGAAAATCTTAGTTTAATGTTTTTTTCAAGTACTACAATACAGTGCTCTATTATTGTCACAAAAATCTTTTATTTAATATCAGTATCACCCTTGTGACGTGTGATATATACAAGCCTTATATAGCTCGGGATGGGTAGTATATTTAGACAGCCTTATAAACTTTATAGTCGCAAGTCATACCTCATGGACTGAGCTATATAGGTAGGTTTTACATTGTTGGCAAAGGTTTACGGTACTTCATATAGTTTTATATCTACTATGTAAGTTAGTTTATTCAGTGACTGAGCAACAATTATGTGTCATTGTGATTCAGGATAGTTGTAAGTTGTAAAATATCTGATGTGACGTGACATCTTCACGAATAGTATATGTGTATTCATTCGGCGGAAAGCAAATTAAAGAAGATAAATACTATGTTTAGGGCTGTTGCAGACAAATAGCTAAGGCTAGCTCGCAAAGTTGAAGTATATTTCAGTATTTTCACTTGTGTGGAAACAAAACACAAACGATGTAAATTAACCTCCGTAAATCTGAAAATTAGATAAGTACCTCAGCTATGCGAGCTAAGCTAAACTAACTTAGCTTAGCTCAAGGTTTGCAACTGGTTTAATAGGCTGATTGGATTTATATAAATAAGGCAACAAAACAATTACTATGTATTCATATTTCTATTATAATTTTTATATAACATTTCATTACACATAATTCTTTCAAGATACATTAATATAATTGCATATAAAAATCTAATAACTTCAATATGTAGGTAGGTACATCAATACTCACCCTGGTTTTTATGATTTTTTCCAAAGCCCCACATCGGATCGCATCACATGAACAATATAGTCCCCACACCGCAGTCACGTCTAGAAAACATTCTCGTCCACAAAGCTACGGCGGCCGCTATCAGGCCACAGTTCTCATGTGTGCTGACTTTCTCCCTGATTCTATTACAGATCAGCTCTTCCAATGCTCTTGTATTTTCTTCAATACGTTTTATTTTCCGGAGTCCTAGATTGAATACTCAAATACTGTTGTGTGATTTCTTTCAATTTAAACTTTTAAAATAATATTATATAGAGTTAAAATTGTTTGTTTGTTATTAGGAAAGTTCTTTCACTAACAGAAAAATGCAGCATTCCTGTGGGAAAAGCCATGGCAGTGAAACTCCAGAGCAATTGCTCCGGACCTGTTTGCAATTGCTAGGGCTTGACGTTTCTCATTCAAACAGGTTTAAAGTACTTTTTACCCGTATACACTTAGATTAATATGAACATGTATAGCTGTCTGCCCACACAATATACAAATCCATAAAATGCTTTGGTCATTCAATTGCTGTGTAATTATATGATGATATCGGTATCTGGTCGTGTAATAATGCTATTTTTGTATAGGTACAACAGACGGATTGTACTTTCCCGACTAACAGAAACCCTCGTGGCAGTAAAGTCGCAGACAACACAAAGTTTTATTTACAAACAGAGTAATATATCCTATCAGAAGCTCGTCTCATACGGTAGACGTACATTACCACTTAAATCAAGATAGACAAAGAAGGTTTACTCCATACAAGATAGTGAGTGAGTAGCATTTTATTAACTTCTATCAAAAAGACACTGTTTAGCGATTGACTATCACATATTATATTCTATAGAGAATTTGAATAAAAAAATCTGCTAATCAGTTGCTAAACAGCTCAGAGATTTAAATAAATAAGAGCCTTGTACTATTGAAGTGTCACGTGGGCAATACTCAACATATTGACTTTTAGACAATTTTATCACTGACAGAATTTCAGTTTGTCTTAAGTCTAAAGGCATATTAAAATACCAAAAATCTGAGAATTTTTCTTCTTTTCGAGTCGATTGAAAATTCTTTAAATGTTTTGGGACCATTATTTGTCACGTCAGTAGCGTTCATAAATAAAATAAAATAGCTTTTTATAAATTACTAATAAAGAACATAATCATAAAAATAGTTTAAATATTATTCGGGTTGTATAGATTGTTCATCATATTTTAAGTAGCATTCTTAGGGTCCTCTAAATTGCAGGTGTTTGGGCACTTGAGATTGTTCGAAACTATTAACTTTATTTTTATTCTCCTGCCACTGCTAGACAGGATGTACTACACGGTTCACTTGTTTGCCAGCCACGCATTCGTGCGTACCGTACCCGTCGCGAGCAGTCGCACGGATACGTGCGTAAGCTTAGCAGTGGGCTGTAGTGGCACCTTTTTATTACCCGACTGCCGAAAGAGGGTAATGTGTTTATCAGTCTATGTATGTATGTATGTATGTATGCTTGCATGTATGTATGTATGTTTGTTCCTATGTGGCGTTCCAGAGACCAAACGCGTTGGCCGATTTTGATGATTTATACGTCAATCGATTCGTCTTAACCCTGCGTCACTGGCTACATTAAAATTGGAAAATAGAAAAATGGCAGATTTTGGGCGCCATATTGTAGGGGACAAAATTTTTTTTACTTCCAAACCCATCGTGTGGGGTATCAAAATAAAGGGTTTTAAGAGGTGATTTCAAAAATATATAACATTTATATGTTTATATGTACCGAAATCTAAAAAAAATAACTAGAAAGTTATATATAAAAAAATTAAATTTAAAAAATCAAAAGACCCGACTGCTTAAAAGGCGAACTAAAAAGACGTAAACAAGAAGAAAATCTTGCTGTGCAGTCGGAGGATATATCTGGTTTTGGTCCGCTAGCTCGCGAATATGTATCCTCCGACTGCACAGCATGATTTTCTTCTTGTTTACGTCTTTTTTATTTATTAACACACTTTATGCAGCCCTGGCTCTTGTACTAGGAAGTCCTGTATCACAAGAGCCAGTCAAGACCATCTACACCACATACAAACTAATGAACTGACGTCACAAAAAATCCTGTATCACGCAAGCAGTTTTTGGCGCGATTTGAAGACATACAACAGTGTGACAACCGACGGGACCGGACCAGACACAACACTCATCTGGTCTGAGGATCATCCCTTTTCAAAGGTGGCTGTGGGACTTTATACCCTGTTCCACATACTTCCAAAGAGCGATATGACGGCACAGCACCTATATATATATATGATCGAGCCTTCTGAATATCTTCTCGCATCTCGTCTCATAGATTATGTTGGTAGTACATTATTAGTTGAGTCCCGGGCCGACAGAAGTGCACGCTGTCTGTCTGTGCAGTACATTCACTGGTTTATGAGCCTGTCATCCGCTCGCTTTACGACCTCATAATACACTCCGTTTTAGAACTTTGTTTTTTAAGTTTATCGAAATGAGACAGCATCAGCTGTTTATCAGAGTCATAATGTTCGGTAATAAAATAAATTGAAAAAGATAGTTGAAGGAACTTTGTTGGAAAAGTAAGAATTTGATTTGTGATTTAGGGTCGACATCATAAGAGTATGTTTGTGTAACTGATCATCATCAGCCTATTAATGTTCTCACTGCTGGGATACAGGCCTCCTCCCTGTGAGAGAGGGTGGGTCGTAATCCACCACGCGGGCCCTGTGCGGGTTGGTGGATGTCACATGTCTTCGAATTTTTGGTTCTAGGACATGCCGGTTTCCTCACGATGTTTTCCTTCACCGTTTTTGAGAGCAGTGGTGATGAAATAATTTACACAAAGTAAAGCGCTTGCCTGGGTTCGAACCCACGACCTACAACTTGTAAGTCGCGGCCGAT
This sequence comes from Anorthoa munda, assembly GCA_945859665.1. Taxonomy (NCBI): domain Eukaryota; kingdom Metazoa; phylum Arthropoda; class Insecta; order Lepidoptera; family Noctuidae; genus Anorthoa; species Anorthoa munda. The sequence continues at coordinate 30,708,909 of OX243905.1, read as the reverse complement.
ACCACTGTCTAACTAATACTAGGTAAAAATTAGATTGATAATTTAAATAAACAGAAGTATTATTCATGAACTTAGGGTACTTAAATTGCGAACCTGCCAGGATGTAAGTCGTGCGAAATGAAAATATCGCGTGCCGTCAAAAAAACAGACGGCGAAAGAATCTAGATGTTATTTTGTCACTTCTGATTCGCAAACGAAATCGCTACACTAACATTTCATACTAATAGTAATGTTTATAATTCCAAAAAAATATATCATCGCATCCTTTCATAATATGTATCTATTGTTGGTTTCCATGATGTATCAAACTAAAACACTAACACCATAGCTCACGCGCAATAAATAAATTTTGCATTCGAATTCGTTCGCGCGTTTTAACATATAACATACGAACATCACTCACCATTCCATTTTTTTTATTTATTTACCATACTGTTAACTCTGGATGCAAGACGCACGGGACCGATCAATGTGGCGACGCTTGGGGGAGGCCTTCGTCCAGCAGTGTACGTCTTTCGGCTGATACGACGATGATGATGACTTGACTGTTATTCAGCTGTATCCGGTAAGACTGGAAGTCAACAAATAACTAAATTTCATTTCAATTCATTTCAACCCCGATATTGTTGGGTACAGGCAGGCAGATTGATTGATACAAAAATACGTAGGTATAAATAACATATAGACCTCGAAAATATCATCAATGAAACAATTTTGAAATCGGATCAGTTCTTGCAGAGATATTTATCTTCATATGGCGTTGTCCTAATACAACGCGAATACGCAATTATCGCGCGAATAAGCGATGCGATGGTCGCGTGGTCGCACGATCACAAGATCTGGGTGTCCTAATTGAACGCTAATATGCAACCGTCGCGCGAATTAACGACGAGCTACTGCGGATCCAGGTACTCAGGACGAAGAAAACACTCAGTTTTTACTTTCGGGCAACGTGAGGATGACTTATTTTGTGGGTCTCAATAGCAATGGAAATAAAAAACGTGAGAAGCAAGCATAGCGCTTTGTAAAAATAAAACGTATTACTTGGCGAATTTCACAATCAATATTTAGACTTTCGAGGACATGGGTCTGCATTTTATGATTACCTATAGGTCTATGTCACAAGAATCAATTAACTACATATGCAACATTATCAGAGACGATAATAACCGGATGGCACGAACTACAAAAGACGATGCGACGCGAATATCGCGCAAAATCAATTAGGACACCTATCGACAACAATATGTCTGAACGCGCGTTCGTACGAACAGTTCGCGCGGATAGATTATCAAACATTTTAGTCGCGCGACCACATTGCGCGAATGACAATTAGGACACCTATTTGACATTAATATGTTAGATCGCGGGTTCGTACAACAAAAATTCGAGCGAATTTGCAATGACCGCGTATTAACGTTGTATTAGGACAACGCCTTAGTAAACAATTTTACCTCTTTACAATTATTAAGTTTAGAAAAAACACTAGACCCTTGTAACTATGAGTCAATAGACCGCAATGAGGGCTACCGCGTTGGAATTTACCGCTAGGGGCGCTGGTGTAGACTGAGGTCTTCAAAATGTCAAATTCCATAGGTTTTTGGCATTTAGCTCGTATTGATTTACATTGTTTTATTGTTGTGAATATTTTCCATATATAGCAGATTAAGGTAGGTACGGGTTTAACTATCCACTGCTTAAATAGAGTGTTATATGCCGAAAAAGTTATCCGCCTTTTTAAAAAAAATGAAGTGTCTGCGCAAAACAGCGGCATACTCGATTTTATATTTAACGCACTTCTACGGCATTAATAATAATTGTTAATTCAAACTTCGCACGTTTAACAGCTTTATTCAGGACCTTACTCGCCAGTGGCGCCAACTGGTGAGCACTAAAACTTTACCCCTCATTGACACTCGGCCCCCGGTGACTCCAAAATGGCTGAACAAGCACCACGTCCTATTATGTAGACGGTGATGTTTATGGTTCAACGGTTTTAAATCTTTCTGTGGAGATTCAAACGATTGTTAGAATTTAGAATATTTTTTAAATTGTATGCCGAATGTTTTTTTATTTGAAAATAAAAATATAACTAACCAACCAAAAACTGTATCATTTTATTTTATAACTGCTGTCGTTTAATCATTACCAAGATTCAGTAAGGAGAAGCAAAGCCCAAAAAAAAAAATCTATTAGAGTAAAATCAAATAGATACTTGAATAAAACCGGCCAAGTGCGTGTCGATAGGATGATGTTATTTTTAATCTATATTCTCGCGTTTGACCACTATCTCGCCTGTAAGCGATGATGTGGTCTACGGTGAAGCACGCTTGCCTAGATGTAACCTATTCACTCTTGACTTAAACTAAATAAGAACTAACTGGTAACTGAAGTAGGAGTTATAAAATCCAACTTCGCAACTGAAGTTATAAAAATATTATCTTTTTGAGTACCACCGCGGGTGTTAATTGCGAAAGGAGCCGATACGAGCGCGCGTTATAGCCACGGGGAATGGTATGGTTCGTTCCTGGATACTTGCGTGCGCGCTCCTTGTTTATTTCTCTTTCGGAATTAGAAAAAATTTGTATGTATTCTCCTCTAATCTCCTCTAATACCGCAGATTAGAGGTGAATCCTCTAATCTGCAGTATTCACTATTTCATTCTGGAAAGTTTTACGCTACTCAATTAGTGATGTAGTCGGATCGAATATTGACTTTATAGATGGATATCGACAAAAGAAAATAAGTAATTTGCTTGGAAATCGAATATAATTTAACTTTACTTTTACGTTTTAATTACAAAACGTCGAAAATACTTCTGCACTAACACAAAATAGACTCCACCGCGCGCATGCGCCGTATGGCCTACGGACTGGTACTGCCAACGACTGCGGCCACTCCAATGCGTTATTCGAGCTTAAACATTATTAATTTAGAAATCATTATTATTAAGGATGTTATGATTTTGTTTTTGTTTATTTTTACATGGTTCATAAGCATATATTTACTATCTATTTTACACAGCTAACAATGTTATTAAAGTCATTTTTCAATGGCATACAAAAATTTTACTTTGCCAAGTACATTTTATAAGTTGGTCGACTATTACTCGTAAACTTGTAAAGCCTGTTATGATGTTATTTTTGTATATTTTTACATGGTTTATAAGCATATATTTACTCTGTTTTACACAGCTAACAATGTTATTTAAGTAATTTTTCAATGGCATTTGTACATAATTTTTACTGTTCCAAGTACATTTTATAAGTTGGGCGACTATTACTCGTAAACTTGTAAAGCCTACTTATCCGTGATAGTTTTCCTTTTAATTTCGTTATATTTACTACGGCCGTGAATTTTTTCACATAGCTAAGAGCAACCATTTCGCTGGCAGAGGGGGGCACTTGACTCTAACATAATTTTGCAATTTAAAGCTTAATTTTACGCATGCGGATCTCTAAATCGAAAAATGGTTTGAATAAACCCATAATATATAATATACCCGTTTGGAGTGAACACTTCAGCCAAATGCGTACCAAATGCATCCGCTTTTTCCTGTTTTGTTCTTGCCCATGTATTGTTATGTAGCCGAATTGGCGGCTTAGGATCGGAGGGTTTATTCAGTGTTTTACAAGCGCGCCACAGTGAGTAATTGGTAGCATTTGTAGCTGTAAGAGACTCCAAGAGTCATCGTTCCAAGAGTCTCCAAGAGCCTCCATTGAGTCATCGTTGGCTTTAGCAATGCATGCTTTCAATTTCTTGATTGCAATATTAAGAGCAGTTTTGTAAGCCGGGTGTCTGCTAGTTTGCCATACTCTTCGAAGCCGCCTTTTTTCCAGAACTTGCTGTTTAATGTCTGCCGATTTTCTGTTTTTTCTTGTTGTTGAGTTTGAAATTTCCGGAGTACATTTCCAACAAGCCGATTGGATAGTGGTCGTGAATTTAGATGCTGCCGCGTCTATTTCATCTTCAGTTTTTAGGGCCACATGTAGACTTAGCTCTGTATTTATAATTTCACGAAAGGCGTCCCAGTCAGTTTTCTTGTTATATAATGACGGTCGTCTTTCCTGGCTGAGTACATTAGTACTGACTGTGAGTATCACAGGAATATGGTTGGACGATCTGTCAATGCTGGACTCAACTTTGAAGAAAAGACGCGACAATCCCTTCACTATAAAAAAGTCCAGAACATCCGGAAGTCTGTTGTCTATAGGAGGTACCCGAAAAAAAATGATTTATCATGATTTTATGTTACCACTTTGTCGGTATTATTAATATGTATATCCATGCCAAATTATAGCTTTCTAGTACTTAGATTCTCTGAGCTAAGCTGCGGACGGACAGACGGACAGAGCGAAACTATTAAGGTTCCTTGTTGACTTCGGAACCCTAAAAATGGCAAAAAAAATAATCGACTCCTGAAACTCTACTTTTTAGGGTTCCGTACCCTAAGGGTAAAAACGGGACCCTATTACTAAGACTCAGCGGTCGGTCTGTCTGTCTGTCTGTATATCTGTTTGTCTCTCTGTCTGTCTGTCCGATTGTCACCAGGCTGTATCTCATGAACCGTGATAGCTAGACTGTTGAAATTTTCACAGATTATTTGTTTCTGCTGCCGCTATAACAACAAATACTAAAAATATAATAAATATTTAAGTGGGCCTCCCATACATCAAACGTGATTTTATTGCCGTTTTTGCGATAACGGTACGGAATCCTTCGTGCGCGATCCCGACTCGCACTTGGTCGGCTTTTTTTAACTGTCTTGAAAGTACGAAAACTGTCTCGTTTAGTCTACAGCCTACATTCACGATTGCCGTAATAAGGGATTATAAATAATTAGGTATGTGCCGACAAGTCGCTAAAGCCGACTATCCAGCCACTTTCGTAGTCGACAAAGAGCACCGACTACGTACGATCCGGCTTCGTACTTTGTATGTATTTCTCAATTAAATAGGCGGTAAAAAAATCTATACACGAAACTTACTTTTTGACCATGATTCAATTTCAATTTCACTTTAATGAACAATATATTGTCTTCATTTTTTATACAAAAACAACACTTTGACCCACGCAAAAGCAAATTAATATCAAGAAACAATGCGACGTAAACAAAACATGTCCCGATACGCTAGCAGGCGGCGGCGAGGCGGTTGCGACTTGCGTGTGAATCAGCTGTACGAAGCATTACGGAAATTGCTGAATACCCCTGAAACAGTGATTGGCTTGGCCAACTAGTCGCCCTCTTTACAACCGATTAATCGGCTAGTCAGTGACTAAGTAAGTCATAGTCGGCACATCTCAATAAATAATCAAAAATCTGTCATCGTCATCATTTCAACCTAAAAATATTTTTACACATTACACCTTTACTATTTTCATTTGACGTACAAGTAGACTGATGTATACTTAATGAATACACATTGTTTTTTTTTTAGATATTTACAGTAAATATCTGTTCCAAGTAGTTTCAAAACAACAGGAAAAGCCTCGTAAAAGTCTAGTGTTTTCCGAAACTCCTTTAGTATCTGAAGTAAGCTAGAAAGTAAGATTGAGGCTATCAAGTTAGTCGCCCAGAACTGTTCAATTTTATTATACCAATGTGTTTGCTATTCCGGTTGTCTCTATTTCTTATTGAAAGTTAGTTGTGGATTTCAGTATTGGCAGATGTGGCACACTGTTAATGTTTAACGTATTGCGGCTACTTACGTCCTTCGTCTACATCAACTTGCAATATTTTGGAATACTCTAATTGCTAATATGAATCCGTGCATTATTACTCAGAGACTCATAGAGTCCGACTCGCACTTGGCCGGTTTTTTTTAACTGTCCTGAAATTACTACATGCATGATTGCCGTACAATGGGTCTCTCCAACTCGCTCACGAAGGGTTCCTTAAATCCTTCGGGCGCGAGTCCGACTCGCACTTGGACGTCTTTTTTACCCGACTGCCGAAGGAGGGTAATGTGTTTATCAGTCTATGTATGTATGTATGTATGTATGTATGTATGTATGTATGTATGTATGTATGTATGTATGTATGTTTGTTCCTATATGGCGTTCCAGAGACCTAACGCGTTGGCCGATTTTGATGATTCATACGTCAATCGATTCGTCTTAGCCTTGCAAGTGTCATAGGCTACATTAAAATTGGAAAATAGAAAAATGGCGGCTTTTGGGCGCCATATTGTGGGGGGGCAATATTATTTTTTCTTCCTAACCCATCGTGTGGGGTATCAAAATAAAGGGTTTCAAAAGGTGATTTCAAAAATATATAACACATATTTATTTAAATGTACCTAATTCGAAAAAAATGCTAACTAAAAAGATATAAATAAAAAAGTTAATTAAAAAAATCAAAATACCCGACTGCTTAAAAAGCGAACTAAAAAGACGTAAACAAGAAGAAAATCATGCTGTGCAGTCGGAGGATACATCTGGTTTTGGTCAGCCAGCTCGCGAATATGTATCCTCCGACTGCACAGCATGATTTTCTTCTTGTTTACGTCTTTTTAGTTCGCTTTTTAAGCAGTCGGGTTTATTGTTAGAGTCAAGTGTCTGCCTCCCCAACCAGCTAAGTGGTCGCTTTTGGATATGTGTACAAATTTGGAAAAACTGGCCAAGTGCGTGTCGGGCCACGCGCAGTAATAGGGTTCCGAAGTTGCATAATAATTCGGACTAAGAAGAGGGTTTTGTTGTTTTTACATGAACATTAAAACGGTATCAGCGGCACACAACGTCTAAAAACGGGCCCACATAGGATGATGTTTTTTTTTAATCTATATGATCGGGTTTGACCACTATCTCACCTGATAGTAAGCGATGATGTGGTCTACGGTGAAGCACGCTTGCCTAGAAGTAACCAATGCACTCTTGATTTAAACTAAAGAAGGACTAACTGCTAACTGAAGAAGGAGTTATAAAATCCAACTTTGCAACTGAAGTTAGAAAAATATTATCTATTTGGGTACCACCGCGGGTGCGAATTGCGAAAGGAGCCGATACGAGCGCGCGTCAGTGCCACGAGGAATGGTATGGTTAATTCCTGGATCCATGCGCGCACGCTCCTTGTTTATTTCTCTTTCGGAATTTGAAAAATTTCGTATGTATTCACCTCTAATCTGCAGTATTCGCTATTTCGTTTTACATGGTTCATAAGCATATATTTACTATCTGTTTTACACAGCTAACAACGATATATAAGTAATTTTTCAATGGCATTTGCGTACAACAATTTTACTGTGCCAAGTAAATTTTATAAGTTGGTCGACTATTACTCGTAAACTTGTAAAGCCTGTTATGATTTTATTTTTGTGTATTTTTACATGGTTCATAAGCATATATTTACTGTTTTACGCAGCTAACAACGTTATTTAAGTAATTTTTCAATAACAAATTTATTTCTGTTCCAAGTACATTTTATAAGTTGGTCGACTATTACTCGTAAACTTGTAAAGCCTTCTTATCTGTGATATTTTTTCTTTTAATTTCGTTATATTTCGGCTGTAGTAGCCGTGATTTTTTTCACATAGCCAAGAGCAACCATTTCGCTGACGGGAAGAGGGGGACACTTGACTGTATCATAAATTTGCAATATAACGCTTAATTTTACGCAAACGAATCTCGAAAATCGAAAAATGGTTTTAACAAACCCATAATATTATTGAATGGCCTATCCAACGATATCCCACACCATGGTATAGACGAGAATAAAAAATACATCCCCACTTTACTTCTATAGGAGGAAACCCAGGAAAAAAAAAATTATTTGATTTGTTTTTACCACTTTGTCGGCATTATTAATATGTATATCCATGCCAAATTATAGCTTTCTAGTATATGATTCTCTGAGCTAAGCTGCGGACGGACAGACGGACAGAGCTAACTATAAGGGTTCCTTGTTGACTTCGGAACCCTAAAAACAGAAGGAGGGTTCGTTAACCCTCATGTCCCATAATCCCTCATCTCTCTTTATGATACTCATTGGGGTTTTATATAAAAACACTCAGCCAATTACCATTGAAAACAATATTAATTAAAAACATGAAAATTCGTTCATAAAACAACGTAATCCAAGGATGACGAGCTGCTCAAACTCCACTTATTTCTTTAATCCTAGATAAGCGTGAGAACCTTTCTTTAATGAGTACGAACCAAGTGGATATAAAAGTAAATTGTATGAGAATGATTATAAATCATCTGACTAAATGAAATTTCAAAATCACGGATCCGTAAAGAAATGTACCAAGAATTATAATCAGTATATTGCAAGTCATGTTTCTGTTATTTGTTAGAGGTGATTTTCAGGAATATTTTCCGACAGTGTAAACCTACAAAACATGATGAGGTTGATTATTAGGGCTGTTATGATTGCTAAGGTTTAAATTTAATTTAGTTGCTTAGTTGTAATAACGGTGGAATTCTATGCCTGACATGTTTTGTAAAAAGTTTATTTTGATTCCGATAGTTCTGAGTAATAGTGAATTGGAAAAAAGTATTTGATTAACGTTAACTAACCTTAATGTTATAAAATCGGTCAGTAATCGAACACAAACTAACTTTAAGCTGAAGTATCACTTGTAAGGTACTACAAAACTACACAACACACTACCAAAACACCACTACTAACCACCACCACCATGAGCTTCTTGGCTCGCTTTTCAATTGACTCTAGTGCATCAAGCTGATATTTGGCAGATCCATCCCAGAGATGAGAACAGTACTCCATGCATGATCGAACTTGCGCTTGATACAAACTGAGCAGCTGTTCTGGCGTGAAGTACCTTCTCACCTTTGCAAGGATCCCCAGCTTTTTGGCAGCCAGTTGAGCCTTTACCTCAATGTATGGGCCAAAATTGAGCGTCGATGTCAACGTAACGCCAAGAAGCTCAAGATGGTCAGTTATTGGCACGGTTACATCTCGGAAAGTTGGAGCCGGGTAAAATTGGCTCTTTTTAGCGGAAAAAAGACACGCCTGAGTTTTAGCAGCATTAAACCTGACCAGATTGGCATCGTCCCATTCGGAGACTGCAAGGACAGGTTCAAGCGCTCCACCATGGCTTCCCGGAGAGACTGGATCTGAGGCCCGGTAGCACGAGCGTTGGACACGTATCTCTCAGCAACTGTGCTGTCGTCTGCATACCCAAAAGTGCCGGGTTTTAGCAGATCGTTAATGTGCAGCAAGAACAAAGTTGCTGAGAGCACCGACCCCTGAGCACCAACCGGCATTAATATCCAAGCGGTCCGACGAACAGCCATCGATAACCACTCAAATGGACCGATCTCTCAGGAAGTCTGCAATCCAATCACACAGACCACCGGGCAAACCGAATGAAGGAAGCTTACCAATAAGGCTTTCGTGCCAGACCCTATCAAAAGCCTTTGAGATGTCTAGGGAGACGGAAAGCGCTTCCCCGTGCCTCTCAATGGCCTCACTCCAAATGTGAATAGCATACGCTAGAAGATCCCCAGTAGACAAATTTCGGCGGAAGCCGTATTGGCGGTCACTTAGGATATCACTAACATTAGAAACGGGATATTTACCATGTTTACTGTTTTTTGTGAGTTCCCGATATTTCGGTGCTGTTGCAAGCACCATGATCACGGAAACTCTCTTACAGAGTATGAAGGTTACAGATATGGGTCTGTAGTTGGCCGGGTCAGCTCGACTTCCCTTCTTGGGCACGGGCTGTACGTTAGCCTGCTTCCAAGCATTCGGCACTTTTCCAGCCTCATACGAAAGGCGGAATAGGCGTGTCAAGATCGGAGACAGTTCAGGCGCACAGGTTCTTAGAACAATTGCTGGTATTCCGTCAGGGCCGCTAGCCTTGTTCACGTCGAGGTTGCGCAGCACCCTACGGACGTCCTTCTGATGGATACGAATGTCCGACATACTCGTCTCGCATCCATCAGAAGAAGGAGGGGGCCGCGCGTCACCAGGATTTAGACGTAAAGATTCCGCAAAAAGAGAGGCAAATAAATTTGCCTTCTTCTCAGCGGAGTGGGCCAGCGACCCGTCGGGTTTCAGCAATGGTGGTAGTGAGGGACGGCAGGAAGTTCGACTCGACCGACTTAGCCAAAAACCAAAACGCTTTACTACCTGCTGCGTAAGAAGCAAGTTTGGTCCCTATACGGCCAATGTGGTCGAACCGAGCCCTTCGCCACACCATCTTGCAGGACTTGGCAGCCCTGTTGAAGGTCTTCTTCTTCTGACCTACGTCACCCGCCTTACGCGATCGAGCGTCGACCCAAGCCAGGTAAGCCCCATGCTTAAGCGCGTCGGCGCGCTTACATTCGGCGCCAAACCATGGCCGGTCTTCGCTAGACATTGATACGTCAGAGAACGGAATGTAGTACTCCATTCCCTGACGCAACACATGCGTTACAGCGTCCGCGCACGACGATGGATCAGTCGAAGAAAAGCAAGTAGGCTGCCAAAGATAGCATGCGAAGAAAGATCGCATACCATCCCAATCTGCTGACTTGTACCGCCAAACCCGCCGGGTGCCTCTTGGGCTGGGATCGGGCGGGGAATAGACGGACACAGACTTCACCAGACAGTGGTCAGAACTACCCAAAGGTGAAGCTATCGACACAGAGTATCTGTCTGGATCTGTTGTCAGCAGAAGGTCCAAGCAATCCGCCGTGTGCGAATCAACGTCCAGTACCCTCGTTGCCCCTGGACCAGCTGGGTGAGGTTTAGCGCTAGCGAAAGCTTACGCATCTCCCGTCCAGCATGGTCAGTGCACTGGTATGGGAAGAGCCACTCCTGGTGGTGGTCATTAAAGTCCCCCAGTAACACTAATTGGGCGAAAGGATACCGCTGCTGTGCCGCATCAGCAGCCTCACTGAGGTACTCTGTAAGCCTGGTTGTCTCCTGATCTCCGCTATGCGAACGGTAGACACAGGCGTAGATAATTTTATCCAAACCTGTGTCCACTAAAGCCCACAGCGTTGAGAATCTGGAGTCCTCAAGGTTACGGAGATGCCGATAGCAAGTATCGTCACGGGCGTACATACACACACCCGCGCGCGGTTTAAAATTATGCTCCAGGGTAAACCCTGGGTAAGACAAGTACGACACGTCTGACGGACTAGCTATCTGCATCTCCGTAAGGAAAAACAGCGCTGGTTTCTCAGTCTCCAGGTGGAAGTGGACTGCAGAGAGATTTGAGTGCAGACCTCGAATGTTGGTGAGGTGCACTTTGTGGGGGAGGGGATGCAGCCGCTGTTTAACTCCAGTATTCTTTTTCTTTTTCATAATTTTTATAAGAGTGAAAGGGGTAAAAGAGAAGGAAGTGAGACGAGGTTCTACGCTGCTAACCTTCAGACACGCACTGAAAAGACGGCATCAATGGGGAACTAGTCCGGAGACTGCGGGGACGCCCGAGCCCCCCCGGAATGTCCATCGGGCCCTCCCCATCTGGTCGCCAACCAGCACGATGATGCATTCCGGGATTTTTCGACAGTTGGCGGGGCAGCCTTTCATGTGTGGCTGGCACACTACTTGGGCCCCCAACTACCTGCGGTCGGCCAGCGGCGCACCGTGCCTTGGATCCCGCTACCCTCCGCGACTAGTCTCCCGACACGTCTATAACAGCGCGCGTCAGGCTGGTCTGCCAGCAGTAGAACAGCTGTCTCGACCCAACTCCACTAGTTGGCTACACCGAGCATCGTAACCGGAACACGGCAAGGCCGCTTGGCGGTACGTCTTTGCCCGGTGGGTGGTCGCAAGCCTTCGGCCGAAACCTACCACCAGTTATTGTCACCTGATTTGCACCACCCGGGGACCACGTGTAGGGAATCAGAGGGTACATTCCTACGGACGTGGGTGACTCGGCCCCCAAAAATCCAAATCCAAATTATCCTAGAAATGTCCATTCCAAGTTGAGGTTGGAACATGGAATGGTTATAACTACTAACTACAACTAACTAGTCTACGAGTATCCATCCTACTCGAAGTAGGAATATGGAATGTGGGGTGCAAGTTAAAAGCCTCCACGCAGCGCACCCTGGGCAACGTCGGCTCCAACTGCCCACCTGCGTTGGGTGGACAGTTGGGGCGGGCGGCTAATTTCAACATACGAGGAAAGGTCACGGTTCCAAACACAGATCATCATCCATGATGGTCTGTGAAGGAAACCGGGCTAGAGGCGGGACGGCTAGTCCGTCGCTGCGGTGGCCATCTACTGCGCCTACTGCCCCCTCTGCTGACAGAGGGTAGGTCGAGTGGGCGTGGAGCAGAGGTGGAACCCAATCCCAAGGTCTCGCGTGCCGAGAGGATGGATGGCCGGAGGGTATGTATCCGGTCCCTAGCGCAGGGAAAGGGACCTCACCCTTAAAAAGGAACCGACAAAAAAATAAAAATGGAACAAAGACTACTGGAGAATAATCCTCAGGCGGGTACCCTTGCGCAATGCAAGGGCCAGCCCCGCCCCTCTAGGGATCCCCTAGAGGGCAGCCCCATCGTATCTGAGGGGGGCACCACTAGTCTCGCGGGCCGGCAGAACACCGCCGACCTGCGCCACAAGAGCCACGAGCGAGAAAAGGAGCTCCAGGAGAACCTGGAGCGACTGCGCGAGGTGGACGCACCACTTGCCGTCGCCGATGGCAACAAGAGCCGAGGAGGCTCAGGTCCTGGAGACAACTTGTCTGACCAGGACTCGCGCGGCACCTCCAAACTTTGGAGGAAGCGTCCGCGCAACAAGGACTCGGGGTCGCTGGGTCTCTCCTCGAGTGAGGAGAACCTGTCGGCTCCGAAAGTCTCAACGGGACGGAGAGGGCGGGGTCGCGCGTTGGCGGGTGTTGCTACCACTGGGGTGCCGGGACGCGACGTGCGGGGTCGCTTCATGCCTCGGCCCGACACGCCTGCCCCTGCAGAGTGCGTGCAGAGTGACCCTGGGCACATGAGTGCGGACCAGAGCGGTGGCTCCACCACGTCCCTGTTAGGGACAAATAAAGCGGAGGCAAATGCCGCAAAGCGGGCGCAGCGACAGGCTGTCGCGGCTAACGAGGTCAGCGAGTTGGCCCGACAGGCCCGAGAGCGGCGCTCGGCTCGGGTGGCTGCCGGTGGAGAAATGTCAGCGGTGGCGCTCAATCGCCAAGTGACGGACGGGCTGGAAGTCGTCCTGAAGGTTGCCACCAAATCGGGCAACCTGAAGGGCACTTTTACCCATGCCCTGAAGCAGGCGGTACACTTCCGGATGTCACTACATCCAGGAGGCGGTTGAGGTCCTCCTAAACCGCACAACCACGGACGAGACGGCATTGTTGTGGGAGGAAAACGGCCGTCTCCGATCCGAGTTAGAGGATCTCAAGCGACAGTTCACCGCCCAGACGGCAGCTTCTACCGTCACGAGCCCACCGCTGGCGCAGTCGTCAGCTCTATCTCCGGCCCTGACATCGGCCGCAGCACTTGCAGATGCGGAAATTGAAAGGATCGCGCGCATCTGCATGATGCAGTGTGGTCAAATGGTGGGTGCCCGGCTGGAGGCCATAGAGGCGAGACTGCCAGCCGAAAACCTCCGCCCACCGCTCGCTGGGGATAGGCGGAGACAGGAGGGACCCGCTAAGCCGGCAGTGACTCAGCAGAGAAAAACCGGGAAGGGGACCACAAAACCCACGGAAGGGCCCAGTAAGCCCGCGCCCACATCCCAGTCAGTGGCTGCGACCGTGCCAACACCAGCTGACCAGCTGGCCTGGACGACGGTGGTTAAGAGGGGCCGCCGTCGAAAGAAGAGGACGGCGCCGCCGGCAACCGCTGGAGCACCCGCACCAGCATCGAATAAGGCCGCTGGACCGCCTATGGTCAGAGCCCCACGCTCCGCGGCTGTAGTGATCACGCTGCAGCGCGCTGGTGCCGTCGAAAGGGGCGTCACTTACAAGGCGGTCCTGACAGAGGCGAGGGCCAAAGTCGCGTTCCCCGACCTTGGAACACCGTCCGGCTTCAAAATGAGGCCGGCAATTACGGGGGCACGGCTGCTCGAGGTGTCGGGTGCCTCTAGCGCCGAAAAGGCGGACATTTTGGCCACCAAGCTGCGGGAGGTCCTCAACCCTGAGGACGTCCGGGTGTCCAGGCCGATGAAAATGGCTGAGCTGTGGATCGACGGTCTGGACGACTCGACGACCCCAGCTGAGGTCGTGGCGGCAATCGCCCAAGCCGGTGGATGTCCGTCCGAAGACGTGCGGGCGGGCGAGATCCGCGCCGACGCTACCGGGCTCGGCATGATTTGGGTGCGGTGCCCGGTGGCGGCGGCGCAAAAAGTCGCTAAGGGTGGACGACTGCTGGTGAGTTGGGTTGCAGCGACGGTTAAGCTGCTGCAACCCAGGGCATTGCGGTGCTATCGTTGCCTGGACATTGGGCATGTCAGGGCACGATGCACCGCCGAAACAGACCGCAGCGAGCAGTGCTATCGCTGCGGTAAGCCCGGCCACAAGGCGGCCCAGTGCTCGTCGGCGCCAAACTGCAGCCTCTGTACAGCTGCAGGGAGGCCCGCTGGGCACAGAGCGGGCGGAAAAGCCTGTGGCGCACCCACGCAGCAGAAGAGGAGAAAGGGGCCAAGGTTGCTGGGGGCTCTTTACCCCTCCGTCAGCCTGGCTGCTCTTTGGCCGACTCCCGGCCTAGGAATGGAGCGGAGGGAATGGATTGCGCATAATGGCGCTCTACCATTTCCTCCAGGGCAATATCAACCACTCTGCCAGAGCTCAGGATCTCTTGCTCCAGAGCATGGCAGAGTGGTCGATTCGCGTGGCTGTGTTCGCCGAGCCGTATTTCGTCCCACCCAGAGATAACTGGGTTGGAGACCTCGACGGTTTGGTGGCCATCATTGGCGGGGCTCTAGTCAGCCCGTCCCGAGGTCACGGCTGGGTGGCCGCCCTCGCGGACGGCGTTGGCATAGTTGGTGCGTATTTTTCGCCCAACAAGAGTCTCGCCGACTTCGAGAGTTTCCTTGTCGAGTTGGGCGCTGTCGTAGGCCGACTCCACCCTCGCCCTGTGCTGTTGCTAGGGGATCTCAACGCCAAGTCTTCGGCGTGGGGATCTCCGGTAACCGATGCTAGGGGTGAGGTGCTGGAAGAGTGGGCAGTCACCACTGGCCTAGTCGTCCTTAACCGGGGTTCGGTCCACACATGCGTGCGGCAGCGGGGCGGTTCAATAGTGGATGTATCCTTCGCTAGCCCTGCTGTCGCGGGCCGTGTCCGCGACTGGCGTGTCGCCGTAGAGGTGGAGACGTTATCGGATCACCAATCTATCCGTTTCGACGTCTCCACCCAGACCGCTGGGGGCCGCGATGCGCTAGCCCCGCGAGCGGACGGTCCGCGCTGGGCGCGCAAGCGCATCGACAGGGAACTTCTCGAGGAGGCCACCATTGTCCAGGCCTGGATCCGGGAGTCGGCAACAACCGGACCCGTCGACGTCGAACAGGAGGCGCTGTGGTTCCGCGGGGCAATGACGCAAATCAGCGACGCGTCCATGCCCCGGGTCCACGCACAATCAGCGAGGCGCCATGTGTACTGGTGGTCCGCCGAGATCGCACAGTTGCGTGTCGCGTGCGTAGCGGCCAGACGCCAGTACACCTGATACCGGAGGAGACGTCGTCGGGTCCCTGACGAAGAAGCCGCGCTGTATGAGGTGTACCGCGCGGCGACGGAGACTCTGCGGCTGGCCATCGGCGAGGCAAAGAAGCGAGCCAGGGAGGAGATGTTGGAGATTCTAGACCGGGATCCTTGGGGCGCCCTTATTGAGCGGTTCGAGGGAAACTTCGAGCCGCCACGCCTCCACTTACGGAGAGTCTCCAACCCGAGCTGCTGGAGGAGGTAGTCGCAGCCCTCTTCCCGGCGAGACCGGAGCATATCCCGCCGCCGATGGCTTTGCCCACGGCTGCAGATTCTACAGAGGAGGACGCCATCAGCGTCCCAGAGGTGACACAGGCAGAGATGGGGGCAGCCGTGATGCGGCTCCGGGCCAAGAACGTGGCTCCGGGGCCCGACGGAATCCACGGCCACGTGCTAGTCCTCGCTCTGAAGGAGCTAGAGCCCTGGCTGAGAGGACTCTTCACTGCGTGCCTTGAGCGGGGCCAGTTTCCCACTCTGTGGAAATCTGGTCGTCTGGTCCTGCTCAGGAAGGCGGGGCGCCCTGCGGACTCGCCGTCCGCGTACCGGCCCATAGTGCTGCTTGACGAGGTGGGTAAGCTGTTCGAGCGAATAATCGCTGCCCGCCTCGTCAGCCACTTGTATAGAGAGGGGCCGGACCTGGACGAAAGCCAGTTTGGCTTTGACCTGCCCTGGAGCTGTGTTCGGGAGGCACTGCGGTATCATCGAGTGCCTCCCTACCTCCGCCGCATTGTCGGGGCCTATTTGGCGGAGAGGTGTGTCATCTACGTGGGACGTGATGGCGTCGAAAACCAGCACCGCATGTCGTGCGGTGTTCCACAGGGCTCGGTCTTGGGCCCGCCCCTGTGGAACATCGGGTACGACTGGGTGCTGACGCTGCTTCCCAATCTGGGGGGCCCGAGCGCTGCCTGTAGGCGGCTCTACATGGGGATCGTGCGATCGATGGCCCTGTATGGGGCCCCGATCTGGGCGGCTGACCTGACGGCCGGCAGCATCGCTGTTCTGCGAAAGCCGCAGAGAGCGATGGCCGTCAGAGTCATCAGGGGGTATCGCACGATCTCCTACGAGGTGGCTTGTGCATTGGCCGGATCACCACCCTGGAACCTGGAGGCGAAGGTACTCGCGTCATTGTACCGGTGGCGCGAGGAAGCGCGGGCGCGGGGTGAGAGGCTGATGCAGCGACATATGGAGTTGCGTCAGTCTTAGCATCGCGAGGTCCTGGTGGCGGAATGGCGGGACAGGCTTTCACGCCCTACCGCCGGCCTCATTACCATCGAGGCGGTCCGGCCAGTGCTCGAGCGCTGGCTCGGGAGGAGGCACGGCTCCCTGTCGTTTCGGGTGACGCAGGTGCTCTCGGGGCATGGTTGCTTCGGGAATTACCTGTGTCGCGTAAACAGGGAGCCGGCCGCCCGGTGTCACCACTGCGTCGACTGCCGGGAGGACACGGCGCGGCATACGCTGGCAGAGTGTGCCGCTTGGGAGGAGCCACGCCGTGCCCTCATCTCTGAAGTTGGCAGTAACCTGTCGCTGCCGGCCGTAGTCGAGTCTATGGTCAGCAGCGAGTAGTCCTGGGACGCGGTGGTATCCTTCTGCGAAACAGTCGTCTCGCAGAAGGAGGCTGCGGAGAGGGAGAGGGAGATTTCATCCTCTAACCCGATCCGCAGCAGACGCGCCGGGCGTCGGCGGAGGGCGGACAACGCCCTCTTCCAGCCCCCCTAAATGGGTCCAGGGGCGACGGACTCGGGGACGTCCGTCGCCCCCCACACATCAGGACCCGAGGTGGTGGCGCGTAGTGTTCCACGCGCGCCCCTCTTAGACGTCGCGGGGGGAGTCCAACACCTCACTCCCCCCCCAACCCGAGGTCGTGGCCCGCAGAGGTGGGCCGGCACTAGCCGGGGGTTGCGGAAGTATCGCTGTTCCCGCGACCCCCAGCGTAGGTGTGAGATGGAACACCGGGGTGGTTTTTAGTCAGTACGAGTCTGACAGACCCCTCCGCCCTCCCCAGGGCGGAGAACATCCAATTAGGATTTTTCACCCCGAAAAAAAAAAAAAAAAAAAATAAGGAATATGGAATGCCTTCTTCTTTCAAAAAAAATTACTTATTAATAATAGTTCGAAATTGATTAATTTCCTGACGTTCAAGGCTGCATTGGCTTCAAGGTAATTGCATCGTCAGTAACTTCCTATATTGATGCTACGTAGTTTCTGTGTCAGCAAATGCCTAGCAACGTGCGTTGGCTTCAAGGTAACTGCACTGTTATTAAGGTCAATGAATACTTAGTGTCCGCAATGTCAGCAGATTCCTAGGCATACGTAACACTTCAACCCTTAGAATGGCAACTATTTTAGCACGTTGAGTGAAAATGTTGCCGGAGTCTCGTCAGCATCTGATTTTTTTTTTCAGGATTACGGTTGGTGTCTGCTGGTTCTTGTGGTATGATAGGTGTTCTTTTGCGCGTTGCCCATTTGCAAGGGGTTCTGGATCATAATTCTGTCCTGGATGCTGTGTATTCCCTGAAGATCCACGGAGTTCAAATTGATGTGAGCAGTTGATGTAGCTCGTTTCCCAGAATCGAAGGGTATCCTCATAATTTTGGGAGGTTGGCCTTTGATTTCATCGTCGGCATCTGCTATGTTGAACTCTTCAGATTTCAGTCGACATCCAACGGGAGTTGTAACGAAATAACTTCCTTGGAGCGATGTGTAGTCTTTTTGGTGACAGTTAATTTGTAAATTTGTTTGCGGAGGGAATGACAGGACGTATTGTTAGTCATCGAGTTTTTTCATAGTTTCACATCAGGGTGTAGTGGGATAGCAGGATTCCAGCAGAACTTGATTGGTGATCGACTCCTGGATGCAATCAGGTATGGTGCAGATCTGGTGGGTGACTTCTTTTTCGCTGTGGCACCGGTTTGACTTCGGGCATTTAGCCTCCATGTAAATGAATGTCAACTCCTTGGTTGCTAAGACTGGGAAGGATGGGATAATGGCCTTGTTTTTAGGTACCAACCCACACTGGACCCGTGTGGTGGATTGCGGCCCATTATCTCACACAGAGAGGGGGCCTGTGTCCCAGCAGTGGGAACACCAAAAGAAGCTAATGATGATAATCTTTATAGGTCGTAACTATTCTTGGGGGCAAAAAGAAAAGGAAAAATTTAAAAAAAACGAAGGGAGTGGACCTACGGGAGCTGGCCAATTAGGTACCGGCTCCTTAAAATTATGGTGCTGATTTGAAAAGTTGTTAATCAGGGCAGCTCGACTGTCCAACCAACTTTCTGGTATCCCATTAGAGTTAGTGGTACACAAAGTGGTTCCAGAAATCTTATTAAGAATGCCGTTTAGTGGCCACAAGTTAGAAAATTTGCTTTCGGTTGCACCACTTGGATAATGAGTCAAGGATTTTAATAAACCACGCAAGCACGTTAGGGTTACAATCAAAATCCGGGACAAGGCGAGGGGCCTTAGAAATGGTATTTGGCCGTGCTGAGCCATATCTAAACTAATCAAGTTGCCTAATTCTACCTTGTCTAAAAATATATCACTAATAATATCTACAGTTCGTCGCGGGCCTGACGTGATGCAGGTATCCGCGCACTCGAGGTTCTGGGATGGTAAACCCTGAAGGTTAGGACTTAGGAGGGAGCAAAACGAGAACAATTCAAATGTCCTTACAGCTATTTCAGTTCTGGTTTCTCCCCATGAATCGATATCTAGATTCTCCTCTCGGTCTGCAGCACTTGCCGTATGTTCAGGATATCTGAAACGGTAGTTGATAGCCATCCGGGTGACACGAGACGTGATTATCGATATGAGATGTGAGTCCCGACGTCTCCCGCGGATATCCTACCGACTGCGCCAATTACGTTTACCACAGCCGGGGGATTGGAAAGAAACCCGAAATGATTCTTAATTTTTAATTATTAAGATTAATTACAATTAAATATCTTAGAAATGTCCATTCCAAGTCGAGGTTGGAACATGGAATGGTTACAACTACTAACTACAACTAGATAACCTACAAATGTCCATTCCAAGTCGATGTTAGGCCATGGAATGGAGCCCCCCCCCCGGTGGGTTCACGCATTGTCGAGGCGGGGGGGGGGGGGTTCAGTAACCGTGGCTTGGTCAGCCCCGGTGAAGCGAAGAGGAACCCGAGGAGGGGCCGCTCGTCAGGGCTTTTGCCGATAAGCCGACAACGTAGCGGCCAACATGTAGGTTGCGGTGCTGCCTGGGTGACATCGCATCTGAGGCTGGCCGCGTTGTCGTATGGGGCCTCCCAAAACCATACGATATCGTGGCTGAGTGTTGGAGGCCGTGGCGGGAGAGGAGTGCCGGTATTGCGGTGCGCCGCTCTCCCTACCTTCTGTGGCCTGGACGGGGTCGCCACCGTCTGATGGCGGACGCGGTGGGGCCGCAGGGGAGGAGGAGTGTCGGTATAGCGTTGGCCGCTCTCCCTATCCCCTGCGGCCGAAAAATGGTAGGTGCGGGGCCATTGACCTTGACCCGTCACAAGGAGACCAAGGGTGCCTATTTCTGTTGCCGCTATAACAACAAATACTAAAAATAGAATAAAATATTTATTTTAGTGGGCTCCTATACAAAAAATTGGTTCTTTTTCCATTTTTTGCGATAATGTTACGGAACCATTCGTGCGCGAGTCCGACTCGCACTTGGGCGGTTTTATTTTGTTAGAGCCATGTTCAGTGCTTTCGTTGTTTATGAATTACTAGGTTTTGCCCGCGGCTTCGCACGCGTATACTACATGCTTCTCCTTATCATATTTTAACCATAAGTCAGTCAGTCAGTCACTTTCTTCTTTTATATGTTTAGAAAAGAAGAAGAAGAAGATAGAAGATTATAGTTACCAACAGACTTTAAAGACTTGAGAGTATTTTTAATATTTTTTCCTTTGTAATAGAAGGACTCTTGTACACAACATTTCATCCCCCATGATCCGCTCCCCCCCAAGGATGGAATTCCCAAAAACCCTTAATTTGCGTTAGATTTTAATCTTTAGCCCAAACCCAATATTCGAAGATCCTAACTTCAAAACTGGCCGATTTTCATACAAACTTTCATCCCCTATTTCACCCCTTTAGGGGTGGAATTCACAAAAATTATTTCTTAGTGGGTGCCTGCACAGTATAAAGTATCTATTTGCAAAATTTCATGTCTCTAGGCGATTTCACCTTCATGGGGGTGAAATCTTCAAAATCGCTGTGATACGTGTAAATTATTTTTTAATCTTAAGCGTAAACCCAAAATATGAAGATCCTGACTTTAAAACTGACGGATTTTCATACAAACTTTCAACCCCTATTTCACGCCCTTAGGGGTGGAATTTCTAAAAATCCTTTCTAAGTGCTCACCTACACTACTAAAGGAACCTACGTGCCAAGTTTCATGATTGAAGCTTCAGCCGTTTGGCCTGTGCGTTGATGGTCAGTGAGTGAGTCAATCAGTCAGTCAATCACTTTCTTCTTTTATATGTTTAGATAGATAGTATTTTTACCTAATTATGTTGGTGAATGTAGCTATCTGTACGAAACCCTCATTGTGCGAGTCCGGCTCGCACTTGGCCATCTTCTCATCTTCAAATTATGAATTATTATAATTCAAAAATTGGGGGCATATGCAATTAAGGGCCTACAACCGCTTTAGTGCCGTAAAACGGTAACTTTCTAAAGCATACTCCTTAGTATTGGCTAGATTAAAAGGTTTAATTCACGCTAAGACTGGTAAATGGATTGACAGTTACAAAATCGAGGTTACAGTTCAACCTTATGCTTCGTCATGCAAGATCCTACGAAATATAGATAATCTAACATGTACCCTATCGGACAATGATATTGTTATAATCTCAGTTGGTAAACATGATAAAAATCCCTACCTGTTATTAACTAATCTGTGTGTAGTTTGAGCAATTGTTCAATTTTGATCTTAAGGGTTTCAGAAAATAAGTATCTTAATGTTAAGAAACTTAATAATTGTGGGAAACACCAACAGGAACAGGACGTAGTTGAGTAATAATACAGCGATTATACGAAACAGGCTTATATTTTACTTGCACATGTACATACAAAAATCAATACAGGAATAAGTACTTATTATCTAACAAGCTATCGCGTCGAGTCCCAAAATTCAAGAGAACGGCGCAACCAGCCACGTTCCGTTTGCCCACGTTGATATCTCTATTTTTAGCGGGAATAAGCGAGTTCTCTGATTGGTTCCCGCCATTTTGCGGCAACCAATCACAGAGCATTCACGAATATATTAAAAAGGTAAAGTTGCCAGCGTAAAGTTTAAAATAAAAGCTCGGTTAATACGAATATCGACTAAAATAATCAATTAACAAAATCAAAATTCACAAACCCTAACATAATGAACTAAAATTGTTTACAAAAAGCTATAAGAATTGTAGGTTTGTTGAAATTAATAAGTTGGATGTAAATTATCGAAAGAGGCTCTCAGAATTAGATTTAATTACCTATAATCTTAATATGGAAATTGATTTTATGCAACATGAAAGTTGTTCTACAAGACGGAATGTAAGTGAATGAAACTCACTTCATAGCACTGTTAATAGTTCCAGGACATTTTTTCGTTACTAAGTCCCCCATTCATAAAACTGCCGTTAATTATAACAAACCAAAACAAGATTGTCAACATAGTAAATTGCGAATTTTACACCAAAATATAGCCGGCGTCTGCAACAAACTTGACACATAAGAAATAACTCTTTCTGAATTAGTGGATATAAACAAGGAGGTTGATATACTATGTTTTAGTGAGACTTTTGTTAAGCAGGGTACGGAGGCTAATATCAAATTTAATCATTTTAAATTGGGTGCATCATTTTGTCGAGATAAATGTAGAGGGGGTACTTGTATTTTAACTAATAATGAATTTGAGACAAAAACTTTAGGTATTCCTTCAAATCTAGCAACAAAATTTTACTTTAAATGCTGTGGCGTTGAGATTGTTGGTCTGAGCCTGATAGTTGTCACTATATACAGAATACCCGATCAGAGAAAGACGCAAGTAGGTATATTTCTTCATAAATAAGATAATTTGTTGAATTACTTGACGGACAATTTCAAGAGAAAAAAAAAAAAAATCTGTGGAGATTGGAATAATTAATAATAATAATAATTTAATAATAATTTAATTTTTATAATAATTAATAATAATTTGGAATAATAATAATAATAATCTGTGGCCTGACTTGTCAAGAGTGACATTCAAAAAATTCTTAGCTCTTCGTATTTTCTATAATTTATTTATCAAACCGTTTTAAATCACCGTAATATCTGTATAAAATTAAATTTTAATAATGTTGACATATATATATATATATATTAAACCAAGAAGAAAACAAATAATATAATTACAATGCCAAACCATACAAAATCACACGTAAAATGACATAAGCTAAGAAGAAAATGCTCACGCGAAGCCAGGCCCGAGCCAAAATCACACGCCCAACATCTTCGGGTTCGTCGCTCAGCTCCGCCTATATATATCCCGCGGAAGTGTGGGGGTCGAGGCTTTTTAAATGCTAAGACCCTGCACAACCGCGAGGTATGCAGTCTTAGGGAATACTTCCAGGCCGCTGACGTGGGTATGCATCGAGATGTGGTAGCGGTGGACAAGGGCCTTACCCCGCTCTCCTTGGCTAACGAGAACTGGCGCAAACCTATAGTATTAGATACTAATGACCGCAGGGAGGTATGGCAGAGCAAGGAGCTTCACGGACGCTTCTACCGGGTCCTACATGGGTCCGATGTAGATCTTTTAGCGTCCGTGGCCTGGCTTCGATTTGGTGACCTTTTCGGGGAAACCGAAGGTTTTGTCTTTGCGATTATGGACGAAGTTATGATGACGAACAACTACCGGAAATATATTGTGAAGGATGGCACAGTTGACATCTGTCGGGCATGTCACCGGCCGGGTGAATCTATCCGTCACATTATCTCCGGTTGTTCTAGTCTGGCTAACGGAGACTATTTGCATAGACACAACCTTGTAGCCAGGATTATCCATCAGCAACTTGCTCTTAAATACAATCTTGTGGAATCGGAAGTGCCTTACTATAAGTATGTGCCCGACCCAGTTCTCGAAAATGGCAATGTCACGTTGTATTGGGATCGGTCTATCATCACTGACAGGACTATTGTTGCCAATAAACCTGACATAGTGGTGATAGACCGACCAGAGCGTCGCGCAATGATTGTTGATATAGCGGTCCCCCATGACGAGAACCTCGTGAAGGCTGAGAGAGATAAGAAAAGCAAGTATCTTGATCTGGCTCGCGAGGTTGTCGACATGTGGGATGTGAATACAGCAGTCATTGTGCCGATAGTCGTGACGGCCAATGGTATAATAGCCAAGAGCCTCGACGAACATCTGAGGAGGCTCTCGTTGGGCAGCTGGATCAAGGGCTTGATCCAGAAAGCGGTACTCCTGGACACGGCGCGTATAGTCAGGAGGTTCCTCTCTCAGGAGCCCTGACCACCGGTAGCTTGGACCCTGTTCCCGATACCGGTGGGCTACTATTTTTGTATTTTTAAATGTTTTTATTATTATTTTTTATATAGAATAATATTTAAAAATGTAAAAATATGTATATAAAATAAATAAATGCAATAATAATAATAATTTTAATTTTTATTTTACTCTTCAACAAAATAACTTTTAAGCATACTTGAAAATTAAAATTTTGAAGCACATATAAGATCACCAACTCGAGCAAACTCTTGCATTGACCAAATCGCCAGTAACATAAAGTGCGTTCAGTCTGAAATTCATAACCTCGGCTTGTCAGATCACGAAACAGCTAATAATTGTAGTAGTTTTAATAATTCTGATAATTCTAATAGTTTTAATAATTCTAATAATTCTAATAATTCTGATAATTCCAATAATTCTAATAATCATAAGAACTCTTACTTCAGTAAAAAAAACAAAAATCTTAATACTATATTCTTAAATCCTGTAGATGCGATGGAAGTGCATAAAATCATAATGTCCCTAAACAATAGCAAAACTTGTGGATATGACGACATCGCCACACAAGTTTTGAAATCTTGTGCTAATTGGACATGTCATCCTCTAGCGCATATAATTAACTTATCCTTTTTGGAAGGTGTGTTTCCTGACCAGCTTAAAATTTCAATCGTAAAACCACTATT
Organism: Anorthoa munda; assembly: GCA_945859665.1. Taxonomy (NCBI): domain Eukaryota; kingdom Metazoa; phylum Arthropoda; class Insecta; order Lepidoptera; family Noctuidae; genus Anorthoa; species Anorthoa munda. The sequence goes on along the minus strand of OX243905.1, from coordinate 30,684,106 downwards.
TAAAAAGGGCAATAAGACAGACCCTAATAACTATCGGCCTGTCACAATAGTACCGATTATATCGAAAATGTTTGAGAAGGCAATGCTTCTTAGGTTATATCATTTTCTCGGTACTCATAACATATTATGCAAAGAGCAGTTTGGCTTCCGTAAAGGTAGTTCAACTGCTCTTGCAATCTTTGACTTTATTAAACTGGCAACTGAAAGCATAAACAATGGCAATCCAGCGATATCTTTACTTTTAGATATGAGTAAAGCCTTTGATTTCGTAAATCATTCCAAGCTGCTAAACAAACTAGAATTCTATGGTATAAGGGGGCAAGCTTATGAATGGATTTCTAGCTATCTAAGTAACAGGAAGCAGTGTACAGTGCTATCCAAAGTAATTAAGAAAGATGATAAAATTTACTCCAAAGAGAAATTTAAATCAAATATAATAATAAATATGTGTGGTGTGCCTCAGGGTAGCATTCTTGGTCCTTTATTATTCTTGCTTTACATAAATGATCTTCCGGAGGTCACTTTGCAAAAATTTATCCTTTTCTCAGATGACACTACAGTACTTATAAAGTGTCAGGAAAAAAAAGAACTACAAATCTGTTACCGAAAAGACCCTATTAGAAATAATAAGCTGGATGAAGGAAAATGGCTTGAGTATAAATATTAACAAGACAAAATTAATAGAAATTAACTCATATAACACAAAACAACTATACCTAGATATTATGTATGAAGGCGAAAAAGTACACCAAGTAGAAGAATTTAATTTTTTAGGACTAAACGTAGATAAAAATCTAAATTGGAAAATCCATGTCGATCATATTTGTCAAAAACTTAATAGATTTGTGTTTGCACATGTTTAAGTATATCTTTTGAGTGAGCTGATGAAATTTTAATATTGATTTGTGGACAGTTGCAATTTGATGCATATATTTATTTAATGTCTTACAATTTCTATTATAAATAATTTGCACGCTTGCTTGCAGGCAGAATACAATTACTTTTAGGCTTTAAGATCTTCCCTTCTGAACAATGTATTTCTAGCAAATAAATATTTTATTGATTGATTGATTGATAAAAATAAAATATTTATTATTGTTTCATGTACTTTATTTGTGAAACGTGTTTTTTTCGTATAAAAATTGTTTTGCTTTAAAAAAAATATTAAAAAAAACTATATGTTTTTACTATTTTTGGATACTCCTCCAAAACGACTTCAATGTTTAAAAAAAAAATTTACACATAAAAATGGATGGCTAGAATTACTTTATAACTGAAACAGCATAATTATATAAATCAAAGAATATTTTGCAAATAAAACTGCCCAAAAGGAGGTTCAATATTGATATTCTGGCTCCGAGCGGGCGCACAGCCAGTACTGCGTTGACATTGGGGAATATATACGCCTTAAAAGCAGTAGCACGTCGTGTTCTGTAGTTTCTGCCCACCACTATAGGAAAAAGGCGTGAGTATATGTATGTTTGCTGTTTATTTGTTGTTACACCATTAGTGTAACTTTCAAGATTCGGAGACTGCCTTCAAGGACAGGTTCAAGCGCTCAACCATAGCCTCCCGGAGAGACCGGATCTGAAGCCCAGTAGGCGTACATAAACGTCGAACGAGTTGGGCAAGAGACAAAATACGGCTTGAGACGAGTTGGGAAACTGACTACATGTACAAAATGACGTATTAGTGAAATTGACCTGTTAGAGATAGCGACGAGATAGCGATGTTTGAGATTGTGATGACAACTTGTCACACTAGTGACAAGTTGTCATCACAACCATTATTTACGATACTTAGACAACTTGCAATAAATACTGCTTGGTGATTGTAAACTGCGGGGGTCCATTTGTCACAGTTTCCTATTGATATTGATATGAATTACAATTTGACCTTATTCTCATAAAGTGTGTATACTATTCCAATCAGTACATTTTTATGATTCTGCTGATTTTTTTCTGATGGGTTCACTAAACCTCTTTATTGGCTATAAATATTGATAGGTACCTGCCTACCTATTCATACTTGGAATTTTTATGAGAACCTATATTCGTCCTTATTGGCTCCTAAACTTCGCTCCTAAAACGATTGACACTTGATTGATCTTTTCAAATATTGAAACGGAACTTAAGCTATCAAAACTTGTCATTTTAGATTACCTTATTTCCACCTAGTTGGAGGCCTTCCAATGTAGCGATTTCCGGTTCGCAGAAGGTACACAATTAGAGGTAATATTTAACAAGGTTACATATCACCTGTAAAGGTTGACCGAAGACGCTATTAGTAGTAGAACAGCGGAATCCATTGGATGCGCAACGAACGGGATCGATCAATGAGGCAACGCTTGTGGGGCCTAAATTCGGCAGTGGACGCCTTTCGGCTGAAATGATGATAATATGATGAAAGAGTCTTTAAACTGGACAAGAGATGATGAGAACGTATTTATACGCCTTAGGATAGGATAGTATAGACGGGGTCCCTCTTTGCCGCACTTAGTGTAAGGCCAGAGTGCACGCTCTATTCGATCGTCGAGCGGGGCGGGGCGTGCAGCGTTCATGTTAAACACGTGCTACCGCTCGGCCGACACTCAGGACGGCCATTACGCATAGCTCTTTAGCGCATAATTCTTTATTGTACACCAAAAACAATATTCAATACAATGCTATAATAAAGTATATGTACATAGGCGACCTTAACTCAATGTTGAATTCTCTTACAGCACACGGTTTTTTTTTTTTTTGTTAAATCATCCAATAACTTCACCCGCTCTGGGTGCTCCGCTCAAGTGGGAAGACCTCCACCGTATGCTCCACCGTGTCCTCCGGGCGGTCCATACAATGCGCAGGCGCACGGTTGGCGCAATGGTTGAGCAATTGACTGCTGCGCTGCGTGTCGCGGGTTCGATTCCCGCACGGATCAAAAATTTGTATGACCTACAGATAATTGTTCCGGCTCTGGGTGTTTTTGTATGTGAGTTTATATATTTGTAAACGCACCCACGATACAGAAAGAAATTCCTAGTGTGGGGCAACGTTTTTTTATAAGAAAAAAAAAAACCCAGTGTAACAGAGAATGATGCCTAAAAAGGGTAGGACCAAGTGTATAATTTTAAAATAACATAATTATAATCATAAAAATAAATCATAAATATGTAATTTATACATAAATCAATATTATTAGGATATGATCGATATTATTAGGACATGATCGATATTTCGAATGATTGTACAGCTGTCATCCCTGACGTTTCACCCAACACCTATAAAAGCGGTTGTCAATCGGTCCGCGGCCCTTTTTCACCAATCGGCGCTCTCGCATTAAGGTCGTTGGATTTCGTCTCGGATCACAGCTAAGTTATTAGGTTTATTTGGTTTATTTTCCTTTGATTATTGTGTGTTGTCGTAGTCGATTGTTTCCAATAAAATGGTGCGTCATTATTTCTGTAATTAGTGAGTTTGTAAATAAAATGTAAGGTAGGCTAGTCTGACAGTTTTCTTTTTATTTAAAATCCAGTCCTGGTTCCTAAAATCAGAAGTTGGATAAATCCGTGTCCACAATATTTGAGTTGCACTTGGAAACAATCGGCTACTATTGTTGTTTTGAATAATGCCTCGATCGAGATCGCGTAGTGTCGGTTGTAGGTAGATGCGCGTCCGACTCTACCTACAACCAAAAGTGTAGAACGTCACCCGTTTACGTGATTTCGCCGTTCTCGCGGTCGGTCCCCGTCCCCGTCTCGTCCTCACCGCGTTTCACGTTTGCGAGCTCATCATAAGTCGCGTGAGCGATCGAATCGTAGGCCCCGTAGCCGGGAAAGCTCTGTAAAACAGGCATTGCATATACGATTACCTCACGTCTAAATGCAATCGAAGAAAGTTCCGCGAGTGTACCTCAAACTCCACCACGGCCTGCAGATCACGGCACGCCTCAAAATGTCAACTACACAAACATTAGCAGATATATTGAACATTTTTAATCCAACAAAATTACAAGGTTATTACGTATCCAATTTTGATCCTGCCATACATGATATTGAGGTGTGGTGTGAAGAGTTTGAACGCGCTAAGTTGTCGAATCATTGGTCTCCAACTGCCTTAAAGGTGATGCAAAGACCTGGCTTAGTGAATGGAATACCAATGACCGATCCTGGTCTAATTTTAAATTAGTTAAAACCGTTATGCCCGCGTAAACTTAACTATGCGAATATTTTATTTGAGGTTATGAATTCTACTTCCGATAAGTACCCAACTTATGCCGAATATGCCTGGCGTTCGCTATTACGGCTGCGTATCGTCAAGGGTAAAGGTAAAGAGCTGATGGTGCAGAGTGTAGTGCGTGGTATTACCGACCCGCATGTTCGTGCAGCGGCTGCGAATGCTGACTTAAGTCAACAATCTGGTATCATTTTTAGCAATCTGTCAAGCCTGTCAATACTAAGTTTGAGATGAGTGTACCTTCCACTAATGTAATGAAAAGGCGTTACGGTACTTCAGAGGATAAATGCTTTTCGTGCGGTCGGACTGGACACAAAAGCTACAAGTGTCCGAAAAATGAAAAACATCCGGCAAACGCGACTAAATCTTCGGAAAGCCTCCCAAAACCAACGTGCTCGTTTTGTAAAAAAATTGGGCATAAGGAATTGGATTGCTTTGCTAAACAGCGTTCCGAGGCGCGTAACGGCAACAATAGTAGCCTCATCTTTCATGGGGTACTGTACAAAATGTTACAATAAAATTCCTCCCCAAATTCTTGAACTGAATGAGACGAAGTTTAAAACCTGTATAAAACGCACACTATGTAGGCTAGCATATTATAAGTTGGGGGATTACATCTCTGATAAAAATGCTTGGCTCAATGCTAGTCCTGCTCCACAATCCACATCCACTAGGGCGCAATAAAAAGTGATATGCAGAACATTATTGTTTTGAGGTATTGTTGGACCTGCTGAAGACTGTATGAATATATTTGTATTGTATAAACTCAATTTCCTTAGTATTGTATAACTGCACAGCACATGTGTGGGTACTATGTACCCAACTGTAAATCTACCATTTACTGTACCTATGCGGCGTTCGTTGACTTGTGTGTGCCCTGGCCGTTGAGTGTGTCATGCTCTCTCAAATGTCTCTCTGATGGTGGCGCGTGTGTTGGATCATCCGGTTCCCTTCATGATGGTTGAGCTGGGTGGTGCCGATTCATGCGTCATGTTCGTGAACGGACGCCGTCAGTTGGGATTGGTCATAACTTGACTGCTTCGGATGTTAGTGTTTTTCTAGTATCTATTATATAACTGCACAGTACATGTGTGAGTACTTCTAATGCTTTATGTCTGTAGGTGGTATGGTGGTGTGTAGTGCTATTCTGGGTGCATTGTCCTCGCATATGTGAACTAATAACTATATATGTACCTATGTTCCTAAATATTGTAAAAAAACAATAATTTTTTAAAAGAGTAAGTATGGAGTTTCTTGTGCATTCTTCTCCATAACAAGCTACTTTCCGAATGCACGGTAGAATCATTTTATGTACGTTCAAAAGTGCCGCTTGGTGGCCTAGTTGAAATAAAATATCTTTGTCTTTGTCTTTGTCTTTGTCTTTGTCAATCAAAGGAAAGTAAACGCTATGTAGGGATCGTGTGGGTAGTTCCAGTAAGAATGATGTCTCAGCTGCCGTCATTCAAGGCATTCCGGTAGATGTCCTAATAGATAGCGGTGCGATTAACATTTTGTTGATTTCTGCGGATGTTGTTAAATTATTTTCCTGTACCCATAAATCGACTCTCTGCGTTATTAAAGGTGTGAGCGATAGCGAAATAGTTTCTCGGGAGTACGTTACTCTAACCGTCGAGTTCGAACATATTACCCTCGAAGTAGACTTAGTAGTCGTACCTTCATCATGCATGAACACCCCGATTATTATAGGCACGGATGTTCTCAACAGGGACGGCATTGTTTACGTTCGCACAAAAGATGACAATTCTTAAGCCGTTCCCCAAACGGAGTTTTCAAAGCACACGCCAATCAAACTAATATGCAAAGTAAAGTAAATACGCCTCTCCAGGGAGATGTATTCTGAATTTTTAATACCTGGCACTGCAACCACTACGGTAAAAACAGGACAAATGCATATCAGTTTGACAAGCGAAACGCCTATAGTTTATCACCCCTACCGTCTTTCTTACCATGAAAAAAAAAAAGTCGGAGAGATTATCAGACTTGTTAGGCAAAAACATAATTAGGGAATCGGAATAACGAAAAACGGGCGTCCCATACTTCTCGTGAAAAAGAAAGACTGATCATATAGGATGTGGACGTGCTTCGATTAGGTATCGGATGTTGCATATCTAGGGCGTTATATTAGTCGTGGTCAGGTAAGACCGAGCCGTAATAAAGACTAAGCATTACTTGATCCTCTATCAGAGAGGCTAAGTATGAGATGGGTCGAGAAAGAGCTTTGGAGCGACTTAAACAAATTAAAACATACAAGATGCTTTTGTTAATGCAGGGACGAAGCCTCCTTGTACTTTTGACGTAGATCCAAGTTTTTGTTGGAAAGCAAGCCCAGTCGACCGGCAAGTTGGACTCTTGCTTGCGGAGCCCGCCTGTTGTCTCCTTCACTGCGCAGTGAAAAGTGCTGCCTGTGAGCTGCTGCTCCTGGCTGGTGTCTGTGAGCTGCTGCTCCTGGTCGGTGCCTGTGCGCTTCCGCACCTGGTCGGTGCCTGTGCGCTGCTGCACCTGGTCGGTGCCTGTGCGCTGCCGCACCTGGTCGGTGCCTGTGCGCTGCCGCACCTGGTCGGTGCCTGTGCGCTGCCGCACCTGGTCGGTGCCTGTGCGCTGCCGCACCTGGTCGGTGCCTGTGCGCTGCCGCACCTGGTCGGTGCCTGTGCGCTGCCGCACCTGGTCGGTGCCTGTGCGCTGCCGCACCTGGTCGGTGCATGTGCGCTGCCGCACCTGGTCGGTGCCTGTGCGCTGCCGCACCTGGTCGGTGCATGTGCGCTGCCGCACCTGGTCGGTGCCGCACCTGCATGGCATCTGAGCACTGCTGCACCTGCATGGCATCTGAGCACTGCTGCACCTGCATGGCACACCTGGAGGACCACACGTGCTGCTGCGATTTTCATGATGGTCTCTTGAAATATTTATTCTTACTTACTCAGGCCGCGGCCCAATATATGGTGCCGTGGAAAGGAGAATGGTGTCCTGATACCTGTTCAGCCTTTTTTTTGAATGTGAGTAATGGTTTTGATTATGTAGCAGATTGTTTTGCACAAGGGCGAGTGACCCTTTTCGATGTTTGGCTGGCAAGCTGATCTGCATGAGATGGCGTGAGTGTGAACCTGGCGAGCTGATAGCAGGCTAGTGGCGAGCTGCTGGCTAGCTACTGGCAGGCTACTGGCGAGCTGCTGGTAAGCTGCCGGCAGGCTACTGGCGGGCTACTGGCAAGCTGATAGCAGGCTACTGGCAAGCTGCTGGCAGGCTACTGGCGGGCTGCTGGCAAGCTGCAGGCTAGATGCGCGCTGCGGTGCGATATTGCAGACTCGCTGCCATATATGTGTGGCGACTGGCGACCGGTGCTGCGGTGCTGGTTTGGAGGACAGTTGAGCGCTGCGGTGCTCCTGTCTTGTGTGATGAGGATGAATTAGTGCTGCGGTACTCTTTCGTCAGTTTTGGACATGCGCTGCGGTGCCTCTGTCTTGCAGACGCGACTCGTGCGCGTATTATCGGACATGTGCTGCGGTATCATGATCTCGATATTATGTAGAAATGCGCTGCGGTGCATTTAACATGTAGACACGTTCTAGTATGGGAATGTGTGGCACTGAATGAAATGGAGACATGAATGTCAGAACGACATAACTGTGACTGAAAGTGATTAGATATCTTAGCTGGCTTGTTTCAATGGAAGAGGGCCTCGAATGTGTGATGAATGATTGAATAGGCAAAAATAAGCTTTTGTTCCCTCACTTATACTCGTATTAATCTCATGATTTCAGGCGAGGATGATGTTGTCTTACAGCCAGGACCCACGGACGAGCTGCCTGCGAGCGGAGGCAGAGATCCAGCGCAAGATACCGTTCAAGCAGACGTACCCGAAGACAGCGCGTCAGGCCCCTTGAACGAGTCACCTGCGAGCCAGGACTAGGATCCAGGTCAAGATACTGCTCCAAGTAGACGTGCCCGTGGACGGCGCACAGTCAGGAGAGGCCGTATTAGGATATGATCGATATTATTAGGACATGATCGATATTTCGAATGATTGTACAGCTGTCATCCCTGACGTTTCACCCAACACCTATAAAAGCGGTTGTCAATCGGTCCGCGGCCCTTTTTCACCAATCGGCGCTCTCGCATTAAGGTCGTTGGATTTCGTCTCGGATCACAGCTAAGTTATTAGGTTTATTTAGTTTATTTTCCTTTGATTATTGTGTGTTGTCGTAGTCGATTGTTTCCAATAAAATGGTGCGTCATTATTTCTGTAATTAGTGAGTTTGTAAATAAAGTGTAAGGTAGGCTAGTCTGACAGTTTTCTTTTTATTTAAAATCCAGTCCTGGTTCCTAAAAATATATACAGGGTGTCCCAGAAATCGACGTCAAGCCGTAAATGGGTGATAGACCAAGTTATAACAGTTCTCAGAAAAATAGGAAAAAAAATCTATCTCATGTTTTAAAAAAATTATGTTCACTTTAAAAATTTACTAAAAAAATCAATCCCTGTAATGGTTCTTTAACTCCAATTGCTACAAATCCCATAATTTATCAATTTTTTTTATTATTATGTAATCTTGAATAATGCTTGTGTAGATTTTTGCCTAAAATTTAAAGCCAACTCCTCCTACTTAGATGAAAATTAAACTTTTTCAAAACCAAATTATTCAAATTTACTGTTTCGCCCAACTTTAACTGACTGTACTGAAAAAAAAATGTACTACGCTAGTTTGGCAAGTAACATGAAAAATTGGCGCATTTAATGAGAATTCAAAAATGGTGTAACACTTGCTAGATTACGTTTTCAATAATTGGTCAAATTTTTTTTTGTAAATACTATCGGTTTTTACCCAAAATGTCCATACTTCCTTAAAATGACTTTAGCTTACCTAAAGCTTTGCTAAACTCCGTTTCTAGTTCGATAGAGACGGAGAGAGTCATTTTACGAAGTGTGAGCGAGACAGAGAGTGACGCCACCTTTATCAGTGACACAACCTTTATCATGAAACGGAGATACAATTTACCGATGAGTGCGAATGAGACAGCAGTAGTTATTGTTCTGTTTTGTAAGCGCAGACGCACACACAATTACAAATCAGTACGTTTCGCTGCTTTGTTTACTGCGCATCTCCGTATTCGTTCATGTTGATTCCGTACTTACCACTTTTTGCGTTGTTTTCTGGACTTAATTGCTTGTGATTTGGACTGTTTAATTCCTCTTTCTGACGACCTGTGCTTTACTCTGGACTGTTGCTGATCCTGTGATTGTGTAGTACTACCATGGCTGTGAACACTGCATTGGAATATGCGAACATGCACCTCGTTTATGGGGAATGCAGATGCAATGCCAATGCAGCTGCATGACGTCGATTTCTGTGTATATCTCTACTAACATTGCGTAAAAGAAAATGTTGGTGGATGTCAAATATCATCGAATTTTTGGTTCAAAGACATGCCGGTTTCCTTACGATGTTTTCCTACAACGTTTTGAGAGCAATGGTGATGAAATAATTTACACAAAGTAAAGCGCCTGTCCTGGTTCGAACCCAGAACCTACAACTTGTAAGTCGCGGTCGTTATCAGTGGGCCACAACTGCTCAGAGTATATATCGGTAGGAGGACACAATCACTACGTAATACAAGTCAACGCATGTCTACCCGTCACATAGCCCTGCCGTAACTCCCATACAAAGCAATTGTTGCCTTACTATTATTCACTATTGAGTATTGACACACAATCACTTCGCTCAAGCTTAGTCTGACTACTCGTTTATTAACCCGTCTTGATCAGAGTCTCAATAGCCCGACGTCCCCTCAATATGCCACAGACGCACCGGTCGTCTTTGTGTATTCAAGGAAGACAGTGCTATTGTTTCATAGCAATTGCAGTTGACCGCAAGAGAACGAGCCTGTTGCTTACTGTTACATAAGCATAATCAGCATACTTTAATGTTCCCACTGCTGGGACTTAGGCCTCCTCTCTATGAAAAGGAGTGGCGGGTATTCCACCACACGGGCCCCGAACGAGTTGGTAGATGTGACATATCTTGTAATTTTTGTTTTCAGGTATCTTTAAGACTGGCTAAATATTAGCGTAAACTTGAAACTATTTATTCGCAAGATAAATGCTGGATTAAGAATACTGTGGCATGGCTTTTTTTTTCTTTGTAGGACTATTTTTGCTAGAGTTTTTCTAAGATTTTTACATAAATTCATACTCACGCCTTTTTTACATAGCTGGTGAGCTGGTAGAAACTACAGATCGCCACGATCCTTATTCGATAGATGCCCCTGCCAAGATCTTTATCCATGGAATAAAATTGAAGTTTGACAGTTTTGATATTAATTCTGAAAAAGTTTACGATAAAAAAATTGATAAGACGTCGCACATACGGGTATTTGAATGATCTACGCGGCTAAAATTATTTCATTGACAATATTGGTTCTAGACAATATTAGTAAACAAAACAAACGTTTTAATATGACATCGAGTCATATTAAAAGAAATATTGAAAATAAAAAAGTTAATTAAAAAAATCAAAATACCCGACTGCTTAAAAAGCGAACTAAAAAGACGTAAACAAGAAGAAAATCATGCTGTGCAGTCGGAGAATACATATTCGCGAGCTGGCTGACCAAAACCAGATGTATCCTCCGACTGCACAGCATGATTTTCTTCTTGTTTACGTCTTTTTAGTTCGCTTTTTAAGCAGTCGGGTATTTTGATTTTTTTAATTAACTTTTTTATTTATAACTTTTTAGTTAACATTTTTTTCGAATTAGGTACATTTAAACATATAAGTGTTTTATATTTTTGAAATCACCTCTTGAAACCCTTTATTTTGATACCCCACACGATGGGTTTGGAAGAAAAAATAAAATTGGCCCCCCACAATATGGCGCCCAAAAGCCGCTATTTTCCAATTTTCCAATTTTAATGTAGCCTATGACACTCGCAAGGTTAAGACGTATCGATTGACGTATGAATGATCAAAATCGGCCAACGCGTTAGGTCTCTGGAACGCCACATAGGAACAAACATACATACATACATACATACATACATACATACATACATACATACATACATACATACATACATACTTACATACATACATACATACATACATACATAGACTGATAAACACATTACCCTCCTTCGGCAGTCGGGTAAAAAAAATACAATCATCAAATCATTTAAGAAAGTCAGCTTTTCTTCCAAATTAGGCAAATCAAAACACTTTTTGCGGTCGAACAATTATATATGGGTCACAGTTCTTGCTCCTGAGGTATTTTGTGAACCTAAAATAGAATAGAATCAGACTTTCTATAGAAATGCACTTCACATAAGTTATTAAGTTTTCTTAAATATATACTACATATTAGGTACTTATCCGCGACTTTCCGCGGGCATTTTTTTTTGTTATTTACTACTGAAAACATTAATTTTTCTACTGTATCAATAATTATTACAGGATCTTACTTGGAAGTATAACAAATTTCCTATAAAACACAAATCGTAGCTAAAAAATCCTCCATAATGAGTGAGACTTCCAGTACACTAAAACTAATCTTTTAAATAACATAAAATATCCAAGTTCTATTTTAATTAGTTGATAATTACCTACTGTATCAGGATCCATAACTTTTTATTTTGATATAAACGCACAATAATAAATATTCACTGTTAAAGTCTTTGTTTGCACACGAACGCCGAGAACAGAAATATACACCAAACTGGACGATTGAATTCCGACTGCACGTGGAAGCGCGGCATCCACGGACGAGGGACAACATGGGCTGGGTATTGTTCTCAAACCTGTCCCCTAGCTCAAGTAGTCGTTCTTTTTAACTTTTTTGAATTTTGTTAATTTGAATTATGGCCGCGTAGATCATTCAAATACCCGTATGTGCGTCGGTTTTCGTGTTCTTATCATATTATATTAGAAGACTTAGGCGTTAGCATGGTTAACTTTTTCGCATAAATATTACAATCATATTGCAGTCGATCTTATTATGTCGCAATTTAAAGCTTCAGTGATTCGAAAGGGGGAATACCATTAAAATGTCTAAGTCAAATAGTTATTACCAATATACACTCCATATTGAAACCTATCATTATGAGAGCGTATTGATGTAGGAACACAAAGTGATAAAGGTTATCATTTAATGCAAATGTCAAGTTATAGATTATTTATTATATTTAGATGTGTCTAAAAGAACACCCTCACAGAGAGGAGGCCTGTGTCCCAGCAGTAGGAACATTAATAGGCTGATGATGTGTGTGTGTGTGTCTAAAAGATAGGATATTACAGGTCTTTAGTGTAACTTCTTTTGAGTGAACCTTAGATATAAAACTAACTAGATGACGCGACTATACGTACTTCGCGTGTCAAAAAACGTAGTAATATTACGACCAATGATCGCAATTTGAGCTTTTTAACCGACTTACCGAAAAGGACGAGGTTCTATGTTCGACTTCATGTATGTTTTTTTTTATGTTCGTTCACCGATATCTCCGTCATTTGAGGACGGATTTTGAAAAATCTTTTTTTGTTTGGAAGATCATTGTCGGTGACCACAACGCAAAAAATTGGTACCTACGAAAGACACCGACTTCCAAAAATAAAGATAAGACTGTGTAGAAAATTTTGGCCGAGGCATTGGAAATATTTTCTTTCATTGATAAGTAAATTTGCTATTAAATTATGTGTAAAAAAGTGGCTTGATTTTTATTACAGATGAAGGGACTTGCGTTATCTAGTTAGATTTATATCTTTGGTGTGAACTTTACACTCTAAATCTGTAACTTTATTTGTAGTCGTACCTAAGCAAATTGAACAGACAATTTAATACTTACTCAAGAAGTATTTGTAGGCTTCTCCGTTATTATACTATGTAACGCCTGCCAAAGATGTCGCCACTATCAATTAGTCTATGGCCACTGTCAAGTCAGAGTCTAGTCAGAGTCATGTCAGAGTCAAGTCAGAGTCAAGTCAGAGTCAAGTCAGAGTCAAGTGAGAGTCAAGTCAGAGTCAAGTCAGAGTCAAGTCAGAGTCAAGTCAGAGTCAAGTCAGAGTCAAGTCAGAGTCAAGTCAGAGTCAAGTCAGAGTCAAGTCAGAGTCAAGTCAGAGTCAAGCCAGAGTCAAGTCAGAGTCAAGCCAGAGTCAAGTCAGAGTCAAGTCAGAGTCCAGTCCAAGCATAGCCAAGCCACCCAGCTAAGCCAAGCCAAGCCATCCAAGCCCAACTTATTTGCCATAGCCGTAACTTATTTTCCATAGTCATAACTTATTTGCCATAACCGTAACTTATTTGCCATAGCCGTAACTTATTTGCCACAGCCGTAACTTTGTTTGCCCTAGCCGTAACTTATTTAGCATAGCCGTAACTTATTTGCCATAGCCGTAACTTATTTGCCAAAACCGGTACTCATTTGCCATAGCCGTAACTTATTTACCATAGCCGTAATTTATTTGCCATAGCCGCAACTTAATTGCCATAGCCGCAACTTAGTTGCCATAGCCATAATTTATTTGCATTAAATGTGGTACACTGGTCTGCAAGAATCAGACAAGTTCATATTGGCAATGCATTTATGTAAAGTAGTGGGAAATTATAGAAACTGGATTAAGGGCACAAAAGCTGCTTAGTATCGGATACACGGATGCTTAGTATCGGTAAATGCGCTAAGGCCATATAGAAGTAAAGCATATATCGGACAGTAACAGAGTACTGACACTGAAGACCTAATTTATTTATTTGAAAGCTAATGAATGTTTTTTTGTGGTCCCATTGCGGGAGCAATGCTTACAGGATGGCCGAATGTCACGCCTGCCAAAGATGTCGCCACTATATTGCCAGCCAGCCACCATTGCCATGACGTAACATCCTACCACAAGGCTTAAGTGGGGGGGTGACAGCCAGCAAGCAAGCCAGCCATTATAAAAACGTATTGCGCCTTTGCATGAGGGTCAGTATAATTTGTAAAAACAAGGAAATATAAGTGATTGCGTTTATACCGCTTTTTAATTATTTCCACGCCTACCCTAGTTTTACAACTGCTTATTTAGAAAACACTACAAATACAAATTTAAATTGATTCAGTTGATTCTAAAGGCTTTGTCCTCTCTCTTACGTATTTCTATTTAATTCCTACTAACTTTAAGTGTATAAAAGATTTAGTAAGTTCTTTTTGCCATTCGAAATGGGCTCTATATAAGTATATTAATTAGAGTCAACTTTACCAGCGTTTTTGCAGTCAATAGACGCGAGGGCGACCAAAGTTAAGCTGTAAAAAGTTCGTCTTGTACAATTTTCATGATTGCACTTAACACCGAGCGAGGCGACGGACCACGCATTTATTAAAACTTAGCTTGTACATAATTACACTATGTTTATAATTAATTCGACGAGTATTTTAACGAAGTAAAAAAATAATATAAACTTTATATTACGAAGAAGGGGAAATTGTTTGTTTTTATATTTGGAAGTACTGATTATGACTACGAAAATTCTTCCATTCGTATGAAGCTACACAATAGTTGAATGTACCGCATTTTTTTCCCGATGATTTGAAACCTATACATTTTCATCCGGGAAAACATATACGCCGTAGATGTAGAGAAAAGCCGCGGGAAAAAGCTTGTTATTTATAACTTAAATTTTAAATTGTGATTTTCAAGAATCCTCGTTTTTCAGAAAGCACGCTCTCATTTTTTTAAACACTGGATTCCAAATGCAGAGACAACTGTTTGGTGGCGCAGTTGTTGTTTTCTTAACTAAATAGAGGTGAATGGGTGATCCTACTTCTAATAAAAACGTGAAAGTTTGTGAGGATGGGTGGATAGATGAATACTTATTACTCTTTTACGCAAAAACTATGAACGGATTTTGATGAAACTTTACAGTAATATAGAAAAAAAGAGAAAAGAAAGAAAAATTGTTTAATAGACACAAAACGACATACATATTTAAGTACTAGCAATTTGCCCGCGACTTCGTTCGCGTAATCCGTGTTTTATCCTAAAGATGTCTTTTTAGTTTCACCCCCATAAAGGCTGAATTTCCAAAAGTCCCTTCTTAGTGCTAAAAGAGTTTCCTATACAGAAAAATTCATAAAAATATTTTAACACCCCCTATATCGTCTTTTAGGAGTAGTTTTGAAAAACTAAAAATGAAAACCTTTACTATTTACTTAGCTTAGTATTTATGCCAAGATTCAAATATAAAAGCCCAACAAATTACCACCTCCTTAGTGGTAGAATTTCATATTACCAATTAATACATGAAATCTTTTTATCAAACAAAAGCGTAAATCTTTTCATTTTACGTGTCACACTTTAAACCGTAGAAGTTTTACACAAACTTTCAACCGACTTTTTACTCCCTTAGGGGTAGAACATCCGAAAAAAAAACTCATTGCTGTTTTATTAACAAAGAGCGTAAATCAACAATTTCAGATGTTTTACCTTCCAAACCGAAGAAATTTCACATAAAGTTTCAACCCCTATTTTATCCCCTTAGGGTCAGAATTTCCAAAAACCAATAAATACATGAATTTTTTTTATCAACCAAGAGCGTAAATCAAAAATTTCATGTGTCCTATTTACAAACTACCTATAAAAATTTCATACAAACTTTCAACCATTTTTTTACCCTTTAGAGGTAGAATTTCCAAAAACCAATAAATGCTACATTAAAAAGGTATTAAAGCAGTCTTGAATATGAAGTAATTTATTTTGATAAGGATTAAAACCAAGATACAAATAAAGAGCTTTTTCTAGCGCCGGCATTTCAATAATTTTTTTAAAATAATTTAGCACATATTGTGGCATAACTATAATAGTTAGACATATGCTATCGTGACACTTTTTGTAAATAATCATGTGTTGGCCCTATTTGAATCAATTAATAAATGAAACAGACTTACCTGAGATAAAATCCACTTCCACTGTTGTTCAGGAACCTGAAACAGAAATTCTAAAAATAGATAAGTTTTCATCATTTATGAAATTGAGACACATACGAGTGTTCAGGAACCTGAAACAGAAATTCTAAAAATAGATAAGTTTTCATCATTTTTGAAATTGAGACACATACGAGTATTCGCGTATGTCAAAAGATTTATACATAACCTAACTTATCTTTAGGACTTTTATGTCTTAACAAAAAAGTCCTAAAGATAAGTTAGTTGGTAAATTTACAGTTAGTGTATTAGAATCATCTTTTATTAGTTTATGTAAAATTGCTCAGCAAACTTCATTTGCTCTAGAGTACAATATTTTGTTAAAAATAAAACATTAAGTAGCAAGTCAACACTCTTGTCACTTTCACCCTTTTTAGACGATGACATGGTTATGAGTGTCGGTGGTAGGATAGAATTATCTAATTACAACTATGCTAAAAAACATCCCATACCTTTACACGCCTCTCATCCGCTCACCAAATTATATTTTATATATGAACACTTACACAACTTGCATGCTGAGCCCTAGCTGTTGCTAGCCTGTGCAAGAGAGATTGTGTGGACTATAAACGGTAGGTACTTGACCCGCTGCACAGTACGCGCCTGTGTCAGATGTAGACGTATACAAGGTAAAACATTAATTCCCGTGATGGGAAACTTACCTGCACAGCGCATCACACCTGATTTTCCATTTCGCGCTGTTGGTGTGGACTTCGCTGGAATGTTCCACACACTGAATAGAAAGGGTCGAGGTGCACGATTAACCAATACCTAAATTGTTTGTTTGTATGTTTCCGGTATAAATGCGTGCACCTGGAAGCCGTTAGTGATTTGTCTAAAGACGCCTTTATTATGACGTTACGCAGGTTCATATCGCAATGGGGCAAGCCAGCGGAGATATTTTGCGATAATGGCCGCAACTTTGTTGCAGCAGCTAAAGAGATAGGCAATTTTCTTAAAACCAATCATAAAACTGTAATTAATTTTGCTACCAATGAAGGCATAAAGTTTGTGTTCTCTCCCGCGTATGCTCCACATTTCGGTGGCACCTGGGAAGCCGGCGTTAAATCCGCGAAATACCATATAAAGCGCGTTATGGGGAACAATCAAAGTCAAAGTCAAAGTATTTTATTTGTTTAACATAGGTAATATGGTACATGGTATAAAATTTGTGTTGTATCACTATGTTTTGCCTTGCAAGGCGTACAAAGTAGGTGTAAAAGAAAAATAAAAATAAAACGACAAACCAAACAAACAAGATAGAATAACAAGTGGATCGGACATTTTTTATTTTAAGGTTCTATCATCTAAAAACTCATTGATAGAGTAGTAAGCCTTTTCAATCAATAATTTCTTTAATTGCGATTTAAAATGGTTTATATTGGTCATGCTTTTTAAGGTTTTTGGTAGTTTATTATAAATCTTTGGACCCATGCCAAGACAACTCTTCGAGAAAAGTGCAGTACTGTGTTTTTTTGACTTTAGTATGCTTTGGTGACGTCTAGTATTAAGTTTCTCAAATTTAGACAGATTCTCCTTAATAAATATTGATGTTTCATAAATATAGAGGGATGGAAGCGTAAGTATTTTTAAACTAACGAAAAATGGTTTGCAACTTTCGGTGGTTTTTAACAAACATATCGCTCGAAGACATTGTTTTTGGGCTTTAAATGCCATTTCTCTGTTGGTAGAGTTGCCCCAAAATATTATGCCGTAACGAAGAGTTGAGGAGACATATGCATGATATGCAGTAAGGACAGTATTACGATTTACAACCTTATTCAAATTGTGTAGGGCATAGCAAAATTGATGATTTTTTTTTATCATAGTCTCCATGTGTGTTTTCCATGTCATGCTTTCGTCTAGCCAAATACCTAGAAATTTGGTTCTTTCCGTTTTAATAATCTTATTTTGGTCATAATTAATGTCAAGAATTTTAGAACTAGTTCTTTGTTTAAATGTCATTATTTGAGTTTTATTAAGATTAATCTGCAAGTTGTTATTATTTAGCCATTGAATTATTAGACTTAAGCTACTGTTTATGTCGTTTTCATGTGAATCAATATTTTCACCAGAAAATACTATAGTACAGTCATCAGCAAATAGGGTCATAGGATGTGGTATGGTTTTCGGAAGGTCATTTATATAGCATAAAAATAATAAAGGTCCAAGCACACTTCCCTGAGGCACACCATAGTAAATGTGTCTCTCTCTCGATTGGTAATTAATTTCAGTTTTAGTTTGAACATCGACTGCTGAAATACAAGTTACCTGTTTTCTGCCAGTAGGTACGACTTTATTAAGTCTAAAACTTTGCCCCTAATGCCATACTTATATAGCTTATTTATAAGGATTTCATAGTCAACAAAATCGAAAGCCTTAGTCATATCCATAAATAAGGCTGTTACAGGTATTTTTTGGTCCATATTTGTAACTATTTCGTTGATCAATTCATAAATGGCCATGTTTATGTTTTTACACTTTCTAAAACCATACTGCTCTTTAGCTAAAATGCCATTTTTTTCAAGGAACATGTACCTATATACTGTTATAAATAACCTTTTCAATTATTTTGGAAAATATCGAAAGAAGAGCAATGGGTCTGTAGTTTTGTATATTTTGAGGATCATCCTTTTTAAGTAGTGGTTTTATTACGGACAGTTTTAAGTCTTCGGGAAAAACACCATGTTCTATACATAGGTTTGTAATAAAGCTAAAAACCGGTGAAATTTCAACAGCTACGCTTTTTATTATCTTAGTTTCAATGTCGTCGAAGCCAGAGCTATTCGTATTTTTCAGAGTCGTAATTATTTTATAAATGTCAATTGGTGCTGTGGGTGATAAGAATAATGAATTCATGTTCGAATATGTTACTGTTATTTTATGGTCAGAATTGTTTGTTGGCTGTATTTGGTCAATAAAATGATTATTAAATAGTTCTACAATGTCAGTTGGATTTGTTACGTATTTATTGTCGATAAGGAGTTTATAAGGACTGTTCTTGGGAATGTTATTTTTTGATGAGTTTATAACCCTCCAGGTTGCTTTAGTTTTATTTACAGCGTTATTGATATAATGGCTATTTTGCGATTTTTGGGTCAATTTGATAATTGTTTTTAAACGTTTG
Source organism: Anorthoa munda (assembly GCA_945859665.1). Taxonomy (NCBI): domain Eukaryota; kingdom Metazoa; phylum Arthropoda; class Insecta; order Lepidoptera; family Noctuidae; genus Anorthoa; species Anorthoa munda. The sequence continues at coordinate 30,664,806 of OX243905.1, read as the reverse complement.
GAATAGGAATTATATCTTTGTTTATTGGCTACATTTGGATGCCGCCTGAAGGTCCATAGCATCTCCCGTTTACGTTTAGAGCACAGTTTAATTCCTTTCGTGATCCATTTCTGTGGTTTAGTAGTTACATTTTTTATTTTCTTTAAAGGGAAACACAGATCGTAAAATAATTTGAATAAGTTATGAAATTCTTTAAATGCGCTATTTGGATCTTTGCAGCCATAAACACCATTAAAACTAAGACTTTGGAGAGCATCTTTAAATTTTTTGATATTTTCCTGGCAAAAATCGCGTTTATAAGAGAACCAGTGTGTTATCGTGCAGGTCTTTTTGACGGGACATTTTATAATTTGAGCTGTATGGTCAGAGACGGCTAGCTCCATTACCTCACATACACTTCCTCTTACGTTGTGTATAATATTGTCGATGCATGTACCGCTATCTAGCCGGGTTAGTTCACGCACACCTAATTTCAAATTAAAGCTATGTAAGAGATTTTGAAACTGCATTGACATTTTCGTGTTATTGAGAATATCAATGTTAAAGTCTCCGCAAATCAGCACCTTTTTTTTGGAATTGAGACATATTTTCCTTAAGATTCCATCAAAGTTATAGAAAAATTAAGTTAAAGAGTCGATATTATTCTTAGGAGATCTATAAATACAGACTATAATTATTTGATGTTTAATTAATTCAATTGCACAAGATTCTAAGACACAAGAACTGCAATATTCTTTTAAGTCGAGAATTTTATAAGGATGTTTATTATTTACTAAGATGCATGAGCCACCTCTCCGCGACTTTCTTGCATAGAAGGTAGCAAGAGTATAATTTGGAATAAAAAGATTGCAATGGTCCTCTTCTGTCATATTGTGTTCTGTAACACAAAGTACATCCACATGTTTCCCAAGGCTAGCAAGATCATTTATATGTAAGCTTAATAAGTCCGATTTACTTATTAAACCGTTTGTGTTTTGATGAATAACATGAATATGGTTATACAAGAAAAAAAATTTGATTGTTCACAGTCTCAGGAGTATCAATTTTATGAGAGACATTGTCTATATTATTCGACTTGGAAAAACAATTATGAAAGATCATGTCAATATCATATTTTACATTGCAAAAAATATTGTTCATACCAGTATTGTTAATCACACCATTTAGCTTAGAAAACATTGTATAATCGTAGGGTAGATCGTAATTAGAGTCATATAGAAATGCATAGTTGTGTATCTGAATGTCATTGTATAACAGGTTATTGAACAATTCTACTCTTAAGTTGTACACATTAGAGTAATAGCTGTATTTATACGTAGGTAAACATATTATAATATTTGTGTTATTTACAGCTATAAGTGTTTCACGCAAGTTAAGAATTAGATCATGATAGTTATTTGTTGAGCTGAAGTCCTCTTCGCCGATGAGAATTATGCAGTAATCATCAGACGTAAAAGTGATCAATTTTTTATCAATGTCGCTGATGAGATGCTTTATCCCACAATGTGGTTTGAGGTAGTGGCATATATTATAGTTTGGCAATGTTGTTTCTGCTATTGATAAGATCTTGTTTGTCTTATTAGTACTCAGAATACACAATTTATGTTTATGTTGCTGTTTATTGTTAACTACCTCCATATTCGGTTTAATGGTGTGCGATGGACTATTTTGTATTGTATTATTCTGTTTCGTAACCAAAGCATTTGTATGTTTTGGAGTTACAGTTACTGCAGAACTTTCCAGTTTCTTAAGTGGATTTGAATTTCGAATAGGAGTGGCTTGCTCCTTATTAGGTGTCCCAAAGTCACTAATTAGCTTCTTAGTTACTTTTTTTACAAGTTTATGTTTGTTATTTAGCGAGTCAATCGTTCTTTTTAGCTCAGTGTTTTCACATGATAAATTATTTATTTCTTCATGGGCCGCTAGTAATTCTGAGTTGAGTTGGTCAATTTTTTGTTTTAATTGAGTGACTTCGTCGTTTTCATCATCCGATATTGTAGGTAAACTGTGTGTGGTGCCATCTATGGACGAGTCATTGGAATTATTACATTGTTCCACTATACTTTCATTAAGTGATTGAGTACGGTTGCGCGTCCGCCGAAGAGTAATATTCTCGAAGAAGTTCATTCTTACGCCTTGTTAGTGTTATTGTAGAGAATTTAAATAACACAAAAAGTATTTCACTTTCTGTGATTTGAACCGGCGACAGGTCGAGTATATCGAAGCTGCCACATAAACCACTCCGCCAGCGAGACTTAATATATCGTGGCGAAATTTTTGATCTTTATGCGCCGAGTATTGATGCGTAGGCGACAGCGGGGACAGCGGCGGTCAGCGCGGGAGGTATCGAGCGCTCCGCGAGTTGTCGTAGGTCAAGGATAAAAGTTCGTTAACACTGTTTTCAAATTTAGAGTTTTTTCCACATTTTTATTTTCACTATAACTTTGTATAACTTAAGCCGATTATCATAAAAAATACATAGGTCAATAGGTCGTTTCACTGGCTTTAAGTTAATGAAGAATTTTTTTTTTACCACAAAACTTATTTAAAAACTGAGAAGCAAAGATAACAACGAACCGTCTTGTTTCGCCGCTCGTCGACTCGACGAATCATCAATCGTCGAATCATCACGAATCATTAATCATTTAACGTTTGAGGAGATATTATGTACTCTTTTCATACAAGTGGAAGCTGTGCTTAATAGTCGACCTTTATGCCCACTCTCCCCTTCCCCTAACGATTAACATTTCCTAACTCCCGGTCACTTTCTGATAGGGCGTGCCCTATATGCATTGCTTGGTCCATCGCACGAGCACGAGAACCAGAACAACCTTCAACTTTACATGAAGCTTGAACTAATTAATCAATATTTTTGGCAGCGCTGGCAAAGGGAATATGTAGCAGAACTACAGCAGCGCTCCAAATGGCGCACAAAGTCAGCATCCCTGCAAGTTGGAGTTTTAGTTATTCTCCAGGAGGATAACGTCCCACCACTCAGCTGGAGAATGGGACGAGTCAGCCGCCTGTTCCCTGGGACCGACGGCACCACACGAATCGCAGACGTGGAAATTACCAGAGGCTGCTTCAGGAGGCCTCACACTCGGATTTGCCCCTTGCCTGCCTCTTCACCGGATTACGACTGAAGAAGTTGAAAGGCGTTTTTCAACGGGGGGGAATTATGTCTGCGCCATACCTACGCCTGATGTTTTGTGATAACACCAAGTTGCACATTCAAGTAGTGCTATATCTAGTTTTATAATTTTTACTTACACCCACATATTCTGATCAATTTCGCATTATAATTTTGTACACAACTGTGTCGACATCGATTTCCAAAATCAGAAGATTAAAGTAGTTTTGTGAAGAAACTGAGGTTTTTCATTATTAAAATTCTAAATGTCCACTACTAGACAGTATGTGTCAGTAAAATATACGTAATAATAAACAGTATCACTAAATTTCAAGTTCATAGGTCAATAGGAAGTTAAAAAATTCTTTGACAGAAAATTGTGTGACAAACGACGTACAGACAGACACGTGATTGACAACAATACAGCTCCGTTTGGACCCTTCGGGTACGGAACCCTAAAAAGATGTGGGTGGAAACGCCGGGATACGTCGTAGAAGGACATACACGGATCTAATTAGTGATATTATTCAGAAAGGCCAGGTGCGCAGTACTCATGCAGGTGTGAGTGTAGGACTACCTAGCTAGATGTATGTACGCAGATGAAGCAAAAGGAGTCTGTAAGGATCATTCGGTAGTTTTTGCCTAACCCATGGGAAAAAAGGCGTGAGTTTATGTATGCGTATGGTATGGTACGTATCAGGATCCACAAGGAACATATATTTCTAGTTCTCGTAGGTTTTCACAAATCCAGTCAATCTATGTCTGTAAAAATACCACAGTGTAAAAATTCTGGATTCGTTTCTACAGATAGAACAAATTGCTTTAATTCCGAATGGGATGTTCTCGCCGATTGACTTTTTTAATAAGAGTTTTGTCTGAAGTGTGATTCATTTCTGTTTTTACTGTAGATAGTTGGACCTCTCTGACTTTATAAAAGCGTATGCTTATTTTAATGGAGATCTGATTTATTTAATTTGGTGAGAGGACAAAAATATTCGAAATGGTCAGATAGCAATATATTTGATTGTATGTGGCTACTAAAGATAGAATTAACAATATTGAAACATGACCCATCCTAATTAAATACCAAAGCAGTATCCTTAATATCCATTAGTTACAAAGTTAAAGTAATATCATAAAACAGGGCCACCCATCACATTTCTAACCGCTTAAAACTAACTCTTAAAAGCAAACGATGATAATATTCATACATTCAGTAACTTACCGCCACCACACCACCTTATGATATCAGCAATTCAATTTCAAATAATCCTTCCAGGAGACAATTTCTGGAATTAATAGCAGGAGCAATTGCAATAAATCTAAGCTTAAAATCTATGTGCATGACACAGCACTCTACTCTAAGAGAAGTTTGCAAGTAAAAATGGTTTCTTACTCGGCTTTAAATTCAACCTGCAATATAAGTAAAACTGGTTAAAACTAAAAGTGAGTAACATACCAAGGACTTAAACGTCCACAATAGCGTGAGAAAGTTACTTTTGAAACGTGTAGTTGACAACGTGTCCCACGTTTTGTTATTATATAGTTGGGTAATGAATTTGCATTCTAAAACATACTAATAACTTATTCGTGGCTTATTACCACTTTCAGATGATAAATACTAAATTAATTAGCAATAAGCATTGTTTAAACACGGTTTATGAAATTAAACGCACTTTGTTAGCAGTTTCTGTGGATGGCAATTAAACTAATTTCAACAAAGATAGAAGATACGAGTATCTTCATTAATATTTAGAAAATTGAAAAAAATCAGTAGCTTTTATACTTGTTAATTAAGGTTACTTGTATCAGAAAATGTCTTGACCATGCAAAGAAGAAAATATCTTATATTGGTTGATACTAAATATGTCCCGTGCACCCAAGGCTTATAAGTTTAAAACTTAAAACTATATTCTAACACAGCAGTGAATTTTCACAGAAACTATAAATCATTATGGCGCTCTTTTTTATTTTCAATGGAGTACAATTTTTCTGAACATTTTAGTGTAAGCTTTATTTACGACTATGTGCAGCTTTCAGAGCTCGTTAGTAGTGTTGGTGTTGGAACAGCGCGACGCGGTATAAAAGTTACTGCGACCGATAACATTAACTTTATGATAGTGTAAACTTTACCCTTTTTTATTTTAGAGTTCGTTGTCATCGATTTGATACAGACAGATTTGAGACATTTTTTTTTAACTTAAGTTAACTGTGCAGCAGTGGCGCTTTGCCCTTGACTGAGTTTGAACCCGGTCTCGTTTGTCGTCACCCAGACAGGCGCTTTACCTTGTGTTATTTCCTTATTCACCACTGCTCTCAAAACGGTGACGATAATCCAGCGTCAGGAAAATGTTCGAACACATGTGATATCCACCAATCTACTCAGATATTAGACCTATGTCCTTTATATAGGCTGACTATGCCATTAGTAAATCAAAGTCTCTCTTATCTCATGTCGATGTAAATACCTACATTAATTAAAAGGATTTCCTACAAGAAATATGAAAATTAAGAGTCGTCTCATGTAGTGTTTAAATATTCTAAAGGTAACCTCTACGTCTACACTGAACCTTGTTTAATTACAAGCCGTTAATGAATTTAATTCTAAACTTATCACCTTTTCACATAAAATAATCATGTGAATTAATTTTTTATTCGTTTAAAATTGTAAGGAGTTGCAATGTAAGTGGTGATAAATAAAATAATATTATTACTATCTGCCAGGGTCTATGTTTCCCGATAAAATAAAAAATAAACTCTTTACAGGCTCAAATGAACTGCCGTAATCCAAAAAAAGAATGTTTTCTACTTCGCAAACGGTTTGGCGATGGCATGAAAGTGATAGTGGTAAGAAAGACGCTTTTTCCGATCTTGAATTAATCTTGTAAATAATCTTTTGCAAAGGAAGAATATTTTCATTCATAGACAGGTTCTCGGTAAAGATTTTCGTTTGATTACTAGCTGTATTAAGTTGATCCACGCGAACGTCCCTCCCATCATATTTACTGATCACGTTACTCCTATCCCCCTATGTATAATACACTCGCTCATCCCAATTGTAGTCCGATCTCATTTGCTCGGAGTATAAACTCGCGGTCTGTTTAACAGCGAGCACGTACTCATGTACGATGTCTACTGCGTTTTGTTTCAAAATTTTATATTGTTTACAAATGTGTACCTACTGGACATATAGCATAATATAAACCAGGCGTACAGTTACTAAGTGCAATGCACTTAATATTAACAATGTAAAGGTATATGTTTGTTAATTACATCATGTTTTATATATTTTTTAATAATCACACCTCAACGGCTAAACGAATTAGGACAAGAACACAAGTAGAGCATGGCGTAAGTTACATAGTATACTTTTTACCCGAATACAGAGAAGCCAAAAGGAGGATTACTATTAATTTACTTCGCTCACGTAGTAAAATTTTCGACATTTACGCAGTTGAAGCCGCTATAAAAGCCAAAATTAAATAAATACTACAAACATTTCAATGGCGAAGTTTTTATCATCTATTAAAGAAACACTTACAAGTGTTAAATTAGTTTAAACATTCTCCAAGTTAATGAAATAAACTACTTGTAACTTGAAAGTTAACGATGTCGGTGCCAAGAGAACTATAAAGTTAAATGAAATTATTATTGCACCTACCGCGTGCACATAACTAAAGATATTAATATTATACTTAAGGATATCTTGACGAACACCCATTTGGTAACGTTTATTGCTTCGTTTAAATGTTTAAATTATATTAAATAATTTTGTGAATAATATTAATATTTCATTTTGGAATTAAATGAGACATAACTTAATAACGAAGAACTTTAGTGTATTATTGAATAAATATTAGCAAATAACTATAATTTAGTAAAAACTTAGAACTGAATATGTATGAAAATAAATTCGAATAGATTATCCAAACGCATATCTCCCACCAAGGCTGAATTTGTCTCAGGTTTCAGTAATATATAGAACTAATTAATCACAAAAACAGGAGATAACCTTCCTCACATGAGATAAACAAAAACAACACAAAAAATACGCTTTTATTTAAAAAAACTAAATCTATTCACAGTATTTTTTTTTCCAATCCTAACCGTTATCTTTATGACCTCAATGTAGAAAGTATAAATAAAATAATCGTAGGGTCCGATAACAAAACAAGACCTTTTCTAAAAACGGTTAAAACAAAAGAAAATGCCTTTTACTAAATCCCTTTCAACACGGATAATCGCGTAGCTGTCTACGGCGTCGCAGTGGTCTACGGCGTAGCGCTATGGTCGAGTACCTGTATTTTTATTTAAGGAATTAATCTGAGTAGAAGGTTTTTTAACCGACTTCAAAAAAAGAGGAGGTTCTCAATTCGTCGGAATCTTTTGTTTTTTTTTTATGTATGTTCCCCGATTACTGTAAGACGCCTGGACCGATTTGGAAAATTCTTTTGTTTGAAAGTGTATACTTTCCAGTTGGTCTCATAGTCATCAGGTCAGGATCAGATGATGGGATCTTGAAGAAATCGAGGGAACTCCTCAAATATTATAGGCATACATATAGCGATTTTGGTATTTTTATCAACAATGCAATCATCTGCACTCAGAAAGTAACATTTGGTGAAGTGAAACTGGTGAAGAAGACCACAGATGGTCAATAGAATTCCTTAATGCTAAGTATGTCATGGGTTATAAGATAACTCGAATAGTTTAACGACTATGATGAAGCAAATACTTATAAATACATAGTGCTTTTGAAAATGGTACCATAGAACTGATCTGATGATGAAGCCGACAGGTAGGCACTGGTACTCCGAAATAAAATAATGTATCTTAGTCGTGTATGGGCTTATTGGAATCGTCATGAGATGTACTTTGGCTATACATGAATTTTATGGCAATTGGAAGTACCTATCAAAACTAAAAAGAGATTAATAAAAAACTTTTTAACAAAAAACAAACCGACATCCAAAAAAACACTGCAAAACGAAAAATAACTTTCTTTCCCGAAGTCGGTGTCGAAACACTGAAAACAATAGGTACCAAAGACACCGACTTCGGAAAAGAAAGTTATTTTTCGTTTTGCAGTGTTTTTTCGGAAGTCAGTTTGTTTTTTGTTAAAAAGTTTTTTCGTAAGTAAGATCCGAGTTATATAACTTTGTACAGGTCTTTTTGTATTTAATATACCTGTTAAATGTTAGGTAGAGGTCGAGAATATTAAGTAGCGGAAAGCGATTTTATTTATCTACTTACAGCAAATGTTTGACTAACTTTTGGGTATTTATCAAATGAAGTCTAATATCGAATAAGCATATTGCCAATAATCTCTTTTAAAATAAAATTATTTCTTAAAAAAGCACATTTTTGTGTCTAGATTTATTATTGAATCGCTCCTCCCATCACCCTATCCATACCCTGCACTACGAACACTATTCTTTAGAATAATGAAAAGTAAATAAACTTGCATTGATTAGCTTTTATTCTTGTTTAGTTAGTTTTAATTTGTGCTGCACTTATAAACAAGCTGTGTCAAGGTAAACAAGCTGCTTGAGTTCAAGCTATTTGCGTTTATAGAATAGAATAGAATAGAATTTATTTATCCATCTTAGATACAGTACACCAGTAGTAAACATTAAAACGTAGTTATAACTAAAGTACTTACATAGTTTTTAATGAACACTCACTAAGTTTATATTATACACTTGCACAAATACACAGTAAAATCAAAACTTAGATAACAATCATTAAGTATAACAAATTGACAATGCAACTATGCAAATAAACTTGCTTAAAATAATAAATGTCCATTGACGGTATACATAAAAAAAGTTCTTTACCTTCCGCGCTAGTTAAAACTGTGTTACGGCAAGGTAAGATTCTCGTTCGATGATTAATTTTCAACCGTATCGTAATGAACATAAAACACCATTTTGCTAATAGTTTCTTTCTTACAATGAGAAATAGACGTCGATGACGAGTTACGAGTTTAACGTAAACAAGTAGTATATGTAAAATAACTAGACAAGCATGATGTGCAATAAAATAAATACGATATTAGTTTTAAATGTGGATACTAGAATATATATGGTTAAGTAATAAACGTACTAATGTAAATAGATACATAAATATTTTTTGTCATAAATACAAAAAGCACATAAATGTGTTTTATTATGTTTCATAAATATTTTTTAATTCATTAAAACATGGAAGTAATTAAAATGATAAATTTCCATATTTTAACATAATATAGGGGTATAAAATAAATAAAATAGCGCATATCCTATATATATATCTTTAACAATTTTTCAGTCCGTTCGTAATCCAATTTACCCAGAAACTCATACAGTGCTTTTCTACAAACATAACTAGTCATATCTTTTAAGGGTTTCATTTTACTAACACGATTGTACAATAAAGGAGCCAGGAAAAAGGAGAAACTCTGTGCAAATGTTGTTTTACATGCTGGGACAACGTACACCTCATGTGATCTTCTGGTAGATTTATTAGTTGGCCTTTCACGGTTATGTTGTTTTAGAACTATATTCTGTATATAGAGTTGACGAACGTTTAGGACTTCAAATTCTTTGTACAGTGCAGTCGTTGGATACCTAAATCCCTTGAAATTAATAACTTTCAGAATACATCGGTGTACCCTTTCTATTTTTATGATAATACTTTTCCTAGCACCACCCCAAGCAGAGATACCGTAAGAAAGTATTGATAGACACAGTGCAAAATAAACTGTTCTGTTAGTGGTTTTATCTTTTAAATTTCTAATTTTTTTGAAAATTGGTATCAGTTTACGTATTCGAGATTTCAAATTACCAATATGCTGTTTCCAATTTAAATTTTTGTCGATTTCGATGCCAAGATATTTAATACTATCAGTTGAAGATAACAATGAACAATCGCAATTAATAGCATTAACACAATTAGAAGAATGAGCTTTCAAGGTGAAATTTGAGGGAGGTTGTAAGTTATTTTTTATACTGAAAGTTATATATTTTGTTTTCAAAAGATTCAAGGTAAGTAGGTTGTAATCAAGCCATTTAATTATCTTTTGAAGTCCTTGCTCGGCTGACAACTTGACGTCGTCCCATGTAGCTTGTTGGAATAAGATGACTGTATCATCAGCGAAAGTAGTCACCTTAGCGTCGGCTATTTCAATATTACAAAGATTATTTACATAAATAAGAAACAATGTGGGTCCAAGGACTGATCCCTGAGGAACACCGAAATTAACAGGTTTCTTAGAGCTACAGATATTACCAATTTTCACAGTCTGTGACCTGTTTGTCAGGTAGTCCTGGAAAAGATTTAGTGGTATTCCTCGAATACCTATGGCCTCCAATTTACATATGAGTAGGGGAATTGAGACAGTATCGAATGCCTTGGCTAGATCTAGAAAGACACCAAGGCACTTTTTCTTGGAGTCAAGATTGTCAGCAACAGTTGTAACAAAGTTATCAACTGCATCTGTGGTCGATTTATTTTTCCTAAATCCAAATTGGTTTTTAGAAAGAACATCATTCCTATCTAGATAACTAATTAGCCGGTTATTTATAATTTTTTCGAGAAGTTTAGCCAAAGTAGGCAAAAGTGATATTGGACGATAATTACTAATACTATCTCTTTCCCCCGATTTAAATACAGGTACAACTATTGAGTCCTTCAGTATGTCTGGAAACTTCCCGGTAGAAAAACATAAATTGAATATATGTGTTAAGGGTGTAATGACAAATTTAGAAGTTTTTTTTATAAAATCAGCGGATATTCCATCCCATCCAGTAGACTTCGTATTTTTCAGTGACAAAATAGTTTTATGTACCTCTGCTTCATCAGTCTCCCATAACATAAATGAGTTCATCGGACTATTTGTAGAATTCACTTTGTGCACAAGATCATTCTCCGTAAGATGTAACTTTTGTAGAATACCGTTTGACAATTTAGAGCCCATATTAACGAAAAAATTATTTATGAAGTCCACAGATTCTTGCGGTGTTGACTTTAATTTTAATAATTCAATCGGTACTTTCGACTTATTCAATACACTTAAATTACATACACGTTTTATAACATTCCATGTTCCTTTTATGTCTTTCCTGTTATTATTTAAATCTGATTTATCATGATCATTTTTTAAAACGTGGAGAATGTTGTTGCAGTGATTTCTGTAGCGTTTGTAGGTAACTTGCAGATCGCCATCATTTGGTGACTTTAGACACCTTCTATGCAACGTATCCCTAAATCTAATGCAACGCAATAGACCCGGCGTTACCCACGGTTGGAAAGTTTGGCGTCTATTGGGGACGGCAATCGTGTGGCTGCATTTTTTAATTACTTCAGATATGTTCTCAATAAGTACTTCAGCGGCTTTATTGGGATCTTTTAAAGATGTTATATTGGCCCAGTCCAACTCTTTCATCAGTTTAATTGCCTTTTCATAATTTAGTTTTTGTAGAGTCTTTTTTTGTTTATTATTATATTGCTCAGTTAAAGGTATACTAATGTAAATACTACTATGATCAGTAACCGACGATTCACAGACAACAGTTATTATTTTGCGCTTTGACTTGACAAAACAATGATCAATACACTTATTAATACGCGTCGGAAGCTGGTGACTCGGTAAAAGACCGTGAGTTGCTAGAAGATTCAAGTAGTCATCAGATCTTTGGTCAGTACTACTAACACTGATATCAATATTGATGTCTCCAGTTAAGTAAACATGAGGCACGTGTTTTATATCTAGCAAATTTTCCTCCAAAGAACCGAGAAAATTGGCAAGCGATGCAAAAGACGGCGATCTGTACATGCAGATAAAGGCATGACTGTTGTCTATTTTTACTATCAAGCAATCAGCGTCCACAAAGTTTGGCTCATAAACTGTGACACCCGTTAAATGGCTTCTTATATAAACGACTACACCACTGTTCTGGTTTATATGCTTATTGGTGTGAAATGCTGTATACTGGTCCAGACTCGGTATCATACTTGAACCTTGTAGCCAACATTCCGTAAGTATTATAATGTCATAATTTATGTTACTCCTTGCAAGAAATACCTTAAAGTCTTCAAAATTTTTATGTATGCTTCGTATATTTTGTACAATAATTCTCAAACAAAACTCAACTTCAAGTTTGTATTCCGAAAACACCTCTGGATCCTCAACCAAAAACGAGTCACCGACGTTGATATTTCTATCAATTTCGGTGACTACCTCATCTATGTTATCCATTGCAAAAACTTTTAGTATTTATATTTGCAATAATATAATGTTTTTGGCTGATGATCAGAGTTTCTGCAATTAGTATTACTTTATCTTCTGTATTGGACTTGTAATAAACATAATAGAATGATATAATACGCAAATATAATACATACAAGATATAACATTTGTAACATAAAAGACTACCCAGCATGCTTGTCATGTTGTTACACGAGTTAAGACTAAAAAAACAGATAGAGAATTGAACATAGTAATATAAAGTAACCAAACTAGAAAAAAGACAAATTAGAAAAAAATACCATAACTTTAAATGTTCTTTTTCGATAGATAGTCATTCCGAGGTGAGATCCATAATTTGACTTAGTGATTTGATGACGATGGCAGGCTGTCCTTCCTGCTTACGCAGCAAGATATTTCCTCTTGAAGCCCAGCAGTACTTAAACGATCCATTCTTCACCAGCTCTCTAGCCGCTGCTAAAAGCTGCTTCGACATGGAGGTTAGAGACTGGGAAACATATATTCGTGAAGACGCTCCTGTAAATCCCAGCATATCGGTGCTAAGCGGTTTTTCTTTGTTATCAGAGTTGTACTTTTTAGCAGCTTTAATTAGTGTTTCTTTGCTTTTGCTGTCCTGGTACTCGATAATAATTGGTCCATTTTTTCTGCCCCTTCTAAATACAGTTGCATTTTCATTCATTTGGGGTATCCCTAAGGTTTTATAAATATTAGTGACAATACTACGTACATCTTCTTTGTCATCATGCGGGATATTTCTAACTTCAACCGTATTTTTCAGAAATTGTTTTTGTAATACGTTTAGCTGAGTCTCCAATTGATTAATGCGTTCCACAGCTGCTTCATGCTTAGTTTCAATTATTTGTACTTTGTTGCAAATTTCCTTATAGTAGGCAGCATTTAATTCCAGTTGACTTTTTAATTCGGCATTAGACTCTAGTATCATGCTATTTTGATTTTTAATAACAGCAATCTCAGCAATCATCATTTCTTTGAATGACTGTAAGAGGTCTTCTTTTAAGTCTGCCATTTGTTGTTCATCAGGGTTTTTCTTCCTTATGTTTTTTCTCATGTTTACATTTCTAGTAATTCCTTGATCCTGGGATTCCATTTCAGAGGAAAGATCTGGTTGCGATGAAAACTTCACTGGTTGTGGTGAGCGTGGCATTTTATCCGAGTTCCTCGCATATACTACACGATGACTCAAAACGACTAGATATTTAAATGTCGTACGTAGATTCTGGCACCAAACAGAATTTAACTTTAAAACTGTCGAAGTAAAGCTTAAAATCGGAAATCTTCTTATTTTGAATATCTAAACACGTCGTACCCCAACGGCGATACAAACGAGAATGAAGTTTAGTATAACATGGTACATGGTTCAGTAATAATTAAAGTTTAGTTTATTTAGGCTGCAGTTGCTACATCATATTTTAGTATTAATTAAAAACAACATTCAAGAGTTTATTAAGTTTAGAATTTACTTAACTATTAATGTTAAAACCCACCTAAGCTCCTTAATCTGGATCTCCTTAAAAGAGATTAATCTAAAAATCTACGTTAGCTCTTCAAAGATTTAAGTCCGCCTAACTGACCAAATTAGTAACGAAGCGGTCACTTGTATAAAATATTGCAGTAAGGAAGGTATCTTGCTGCAATATTTTTTAGGCATTTGATGTAACTTTTCTCATTGCATTTAATTATTCATTTATGTACGAAATGAAAATCGCAAACTACTTTTTCACAATAAAATAAAACGACTTCAAAAACAAAAAATAAAAAGTGCTAAATAACTTTATTTTCAGAAGTCGGTGTCTTTTGTCCCTCATGTATTTATCGTTTTGCGACACCGACTTCCGAAACGCAAGTTATTTTGCAATTTTTAATGTTTTGTTTTTGAAGTCTGTTTATTTTTATGTGAAAAATATTTGATTTCTCCCTTTTTAGTTTTGGTTCACCATCACCACAAATTGTGAAATTTCCATGGTAAGATACCTAAAGGATTGACAAAATACCCAAAATAACTCAATTTACACATTCGTGCTGTTTGTCGCTGAGCGATTGGGTTGTAGGCTCCATATTTTGAAAACTGCCAAACCGATTATGATAAAACTTGCACTGTCATAGAGCAAGTTTCATCTCAGTTGAGAGAACCTTAATCTAATAAAAAAGAATCATCACAAGCCGATTACTAGTTTCGGAGAAATGCGTGAACAAACATACATACATACTTATGAAATTTGGCACACAGGTTTAGAAGTCCACATATGTGAATATTTTGCAATTCCAACAATATTACGAACATCCTTATCAATTAATAACCTCCTTTTTTTGAAGTCGGTAATTAGAAAAATGTAAATTAAACAAGAATCTTTTAATTTATACGCACTCAGCCAAATCAGGGGATCCATACAAAATTTCATTCTATTGGCAATTTTATCAGATGATTTTGGTAGCGCTTATCAATTCCATTAATTTCTTACCGACTTTTCAAAAAGGAGGAGGTTCTATGTTCGGCTGTGGTTTGTCTTCCGTGTTTCTTAGTTTTTTTTTTCTTTGCACGTTCTTCGATTTCTCCGTCAATTGTGGACCGACTTTTTTGTTTGAAAGAATAATTACGTTCTCAAATTGGACCCATTTAAATTTGGGCAAGATTTGATGAAGAATTGCACTGATATACAACAGAACTCTTCAATAAACTATGGCAAATCTCTCGGTCACATAACATCACGTCGGTACGCTCTACAGGGGTACGATGATAGGATAGGTAGATATGTTCAGTTCACCCTGGTACACTCTCATTTCACCGGTTATGTTCAAGTTTTTTGTTATTCGGGTTATCTATTCTAAGTTTAAGCATTATGGATAAACTACTTTACTTGTAGAACTTGCTCATTATGTACCAAAAGAAAAACGTGAAAATAAATGCTCCCGACTTCATAAATTTAATAAAAACACTACAAAGTGAAAAATAACTTCAATTTCGGAAGTAGGAGTCAAAAAACGAAGAAACAAAAGTAGGAACACCGTTCGTTGATAGAATGTCACTCTATCTGGGCAACATGATGTCAATATTTAGGATCACTTAATCCCCCAGGCCACAAGATACGAACAACAAAGGGCACCGCGATGACCGCGACCTGCCTTAATTAGACCCTGGCTTACACGATCACGCATTATCGCTTTATACTGCTCTGTTACATAATTATATTAGGGAGTATTCGCCATCCTTTGTTATGTCCAAAAAACAACAGAAAATACTCACCCCTAGTCTATATCTACACTAATATTATAAAGAGGAAAGATTTTGTTTGTTTGTTTGTACCGAATAGGCGCCGAAACAACTGGACCGATTTAAAAAATTCTTTCACCAATAGAAAGCAACGTTATTCCTGAGAAACATAGGCTATTTTTGTATCCCGAAAACGGGTCCTGTGGGATGGCCCACGGGAGCGAAGCCGCGCGAAGCAGCTAGTAGTGTATAAAAACACATCTATGTGACCGCAATGAAGTTAATTTTCTGTAACTATATTTATTACTAGCTGACCCACGCGGCTTCGCTCCCGTGGGCCACCCCACAGGACCCGTTTTCGGGATACAAAAATAGCCTATGTTTCTCAGGAATAATGTAGCTTTCTATTGGTGAAAGAATTTTTTAAATCAGTCAAGTAGTTTCGGAGCCTATTTTTTAATCTTATTTTTTTTCAATTCATATGTGATCAGCACGTCGATTCTGTAAAATTCAGACAACAACTCGCATTTCACGTCGCTATTCGCTCTCACTTCGCATAAGGTTCAAAATGACCTTGATTTTGCATTCTGTAAGCATCACATAGACACTTGCGAAGTGAAATGAGCTCCAAAGCGACCAATACTGTACTAGTGACTACCACACTCAACAAAATGTAAGTCGAGATTTATCGGTTTTTTATTTTACCATTTTTTGACACAGAATTTTAGCTAATAAGATGTTTAAATTAAAATTTCTTATTTTAAGGAATTTGAGGCAGCTAATAAGTAAAAAATAAACAGAAAACTCAAAATACATGCCGTAAATGTACGAAAAAAAATTACTGACAGCCGATATCATTATTAATCTGTGGACAATATTTTCATTAGTGCGTTGCATTTTTTTGTACGTTTTGTTTGTTTTTTGATCGTTCAGTGCCGATAATAATTGTGAAATAATCATAAAGTAAGTTTATATTTCTTGTTGTAATGTTCAAAATTAATTTTAATTAAAGGAATGGTTTTTTTTTTTCTAATCCAACAATAATGTTTCAGTCCAAATGAGACACGTTCCTCTCACCCATCGTCGGCTCAGGTTGAAACTCTGGTAGAGTTTATGGAAAGAAACCCTGGCATGGCGAAGGGTTTCTTGAGAACTCAAAATGCCAGAAAGCGAAGTCGACGCCAGTGGGAGGAACTAGCCGTGCGCCTAAATAGTATAGGTGGCACTATCAAAACCTACAAACAGTGGACTAAGGTTGGTTAGCAGTGCTTTTTTAAGATTTTTTATGTTTAGAAAACTAAGTAATAAGGTTTTTTTACTATTGATAGTTGTCTATGATGGTAATTATTCGATATAATATCAAGCAAGATGAATATTGTAAATCATAGAAGTGACGACTTAAAGAACTTTCATGTAATTTATGTACCTAAATGTTTATCTTTTTAGCTTCACGTCACGCAGCTTCAGCTGCTTTACCTTCTCGCCGCCCTAGGACAGTTCGTGGTAGTCGAGGTGGTTCTGTGTGTAAGTACAAACTAAAAATAACTATCAAAACTTCATTTTTGAAAAAAATTACAACGAAAAGCTGTTTTATTAACGCATGTAGTAATAGGTGTTCTCTTTTCAGCATCACGTCACACGTCTTCAGTTGCTGCTCCTCCACCATCACAACGGCGAACGGAATTCTCCACCATCACCGAGAGATTCCTAAGGGTGGAAGAACAGCAGCTGGAGATACAAAGATTAAATACACAGATCCTGCAGTCCTTTCTGGAGAGGAGTGCAGAGAGGGATAAAATTTTAGCTGAAGCTGTGACTGCAGTCGGGAAAGGGCTGCAAGCATTGGCAGAGGCCAAGAATAGAGATAGGGTTTAGCAATATAAGTCGTGTTTTAGTTTTTAAAGTAAGATTTTTAGTTTTAAAGTAAGTTTTTTAAATATCTATATTAACCTTTTTTAACTAATACAAGCGCAGTTTTATTGAAAGACCGCCTCACACACCACAGAATACATACAATAAACAACACCAAAATCCTTTGCCTCGACGTTTTGTGGGCTTTATCAGAGGCAGTAACTCATACTCCAGTTGGTCAATTAGCTCCTTTGACAATCTATACACGCTCACATAGTCGTCATCTCGGGTTAATAAAGATAAACTTCGAATTTTGGTAGATTATCGACGTTTTTCTAGTTTATCCAAAGCATGAGCTTCTTCTAATAAAGACTTAAACAAAAACATTTTTGCCATCGTTATCGCTTAAGTAGGTAGGCACTGATTCACTTTAAAAACTTTATTTAAAAACTATTTAACTATGATTTCTTCTATTTTCACTCCTAAAATAGATGCTTATAATTTGACACTTTGAATCGGGTTTGAGTGCGAAGTGAGCGTCGAAGTGAAGGGGGAATTACCTTATAGAATGCCACTTTTTACGTCATCTCATACTTTATCTGTCAAAATCTCGAGTTCAATTTAGTTCAATTAACAAACACGCTCGCAAGAGTAGCGTTAGTGTAGATTCGAATTATCAACCGAGTTTTAAGAATGCCAATCAAGAAACTCACAGCGGATTCAGATTCGAAGTTTAGAATGAAGTCTTACAGAATCACACTCCCGGTGTCGAGATGGGACTACAGCTAAATGTAATCCTAAAACCCATTTTTACTCAACACTGATTTATGGCAAACTTGATTAGCTGCCGTAAAAGTTCAAAGGACAAAGGTTCAAGGTTCAAATATGTCTACTAAAGAAGCGGATAACCCTCACACGGCTGGTGTAGTCCAATCTTGGCATCTTCCCCTCTCGACACCGTATCAAAGTCAAAGTCAAAGTCAAAGTCAAAGTCAAATATATTTATTTCAACTAGGCCAATAAGCGGCACTTTTGAACGTCAAACATTAAATCTAAATTAAAAATGTACAAGTAATAAAAATTGACTCTACCGTGCATTCGGAAAGTAGCTTGTTATGGAGAAGAACGCACAAGAAACTCCATACTTACTCTTTTTAAAATGTTTTACATAGTTTACTTATGTACATACATTAATAAATTCATATATGTGAGGACGATGCACCCAAAAATAGCACTACACACTATACTACGTACAGGTATAAAGTAATAAAAGCACTAACAGGTAAATTCATTAATTTGATAAATAGGAACATGGTTCTCACATACTTACAAATATTCCAAACATAGGTAAAATACCTAATTCAACAACAACGGAACCGTGTGTGAGTCAAATTCTGGAAAAATATAAAAAATAACATAAGAATACAATAACTACGAATAGGAATACAAATTAGCAAATTTGATTATGTGTACACCAAAGATTGCCCTACGGAGCGGGACCAACATGTTGCCAAGCATTCTTATCTTGAATATAATCATCTAATTTGTAATATGCTTGTTTACAAAGTGTGCTTTTAACTAAAGTTTTAAATTTACTTTCATTTAGTTTTAATATATCACAAGGTATTTTGTTATAGAATTTAACACAGTACCCCATGAAAGATGAGTGTACTTTTGCTAGTCTATAAGATGGTTGATCTAACTTATCTTTATTTCTCGTATTACAATTGTGTCTATCACTGACCTTACTAAAGAGATGTATATTTTTCCTTACATACATAATATTTTCATAAATGAATTGGCAAGAAACTGTCATAATATTAATATTTTTAAATAGCTCCCTAAGAGATTCTCGGTGACTTAAATTATATATGGCTCTGATAGCTCTCTTTTGCAATATAAATATGGATTCAATGTCAGCCGCTCGGCCCCACAATAAAATACCGTATGACATAATGCTGTGAAAGTAACTAAAATAGACCAAACGCGCGGTCTCCACATCCGTCAACTGTCTTATCTTTCTAACAGCATAAGCGGCCGAGCTCAGCCGACCCGCAAGAGATGTTATGTGAGAACTCCATTGCAATTTGTCGTCTAGAGTGATTCCCAGGAAAACCGTTTGATTTACAAATTCCAGCTTTTCGCCATTCAATATGATGTCGCATTCGCTACTTCTAACATTCGGCAATGTGAATCTAATACATTTGGTTTTTTTTCATTTAGTACCAAATTGTTTGCCGTGAACCATTTTTGGACCTGATGAATCGAGTTATTCACATCATCAAGATTTTGTGACCGCCGATCTATTTTAAATATCAAAGATGTGTCATCAGCAAACAACACCATTTTCGGTTGATTTTGTAGTAATTGGGGTAAATCGTTAATATAAACTAAAAAGAGGAATGGACCCAATATCGAACCTTGAGGAACACCCATCGTCATTTCAGACCCTAATGAGTTTACGCCGTTTACCTGAACTTTAACTTGTCTGGCTTTTAAATATGATCTAAGTAACCCAAGTGCTGTATGTCTAATTCCATAGTGCTCGAGCTTCAACAATAGTGTCTCATGGTTAACGCAATCGAACGCCTTCGAGAGGTCGCAAAAGATTCCAATGGCGTCTTGTGCTTCCTCCCAGGCGTTAAAGATGTTCTTTATTAGGGTGACACCGGCGTCAGTTGTGCAACGCCCTTTGGTAAAACCGTACTGTTGATCATAAAAGATAGAATGTTTGTTAAAATGACGCAACAATTGGTTGAGCATTAACTTTTCGAAGACCTTACTGAGAACCGGCAGTATTGAGACTGGCCTATAATTATTGGCTTCTTTGCTATCCCCGGATTTAAACAATGGAACTACTTTACTGTGTTTCATGAGGTCCGGAAAAATTCCTTGATCGACACTAGTATTAAATATGAAAGCTAAATAGGGTGCAACAGTTTCAATGATTGGTTTACACACTTTTACAGATAGTCCCCAAAGATCTTCTGTTGATTTAATTTTAAGATCTTTAAAAGCTTTTAAAATAGCCTGGGGATTTGTATGTTGAAACTTGAACTCCGATGGGCACGCATTTACGTTCTTTCTTAGTAAAGCAGCAGAGAGTGTGGGTGAGGAGTTTAAGGCTGCTGTAGTTTTAAGAGGAATATTAACAAAAAAGTTTTCAAATTCCTGAGCTACCTCTATATCTGAGGATATGGGGCCATGTGCAGTCGCTAAATTAAATTCAATATTACGCTGTTTTTTCCTACCTGTTTCATTATTTATTATTTTCCAGGTAGTTTTTATTTTATCGTCTGCTGATTTTATTTTATTGCTAATATACAGCGCTTTAGCTATTTTGCATGCAATTTTAAAAGTTATTGAATATTTCGCAACATACTTATCAAAACTTGTATTATTCATATGTTGCTTTAGGCCATAAAGTTCATATAGCTTTTCCCTGCTTTTACGAATGCCTGGAGTCGCCCAATCGCTAAATACGAACTTGGTGTAAATACTTTTCGCTTTCAGTGGAAAAGTGTCATTAAATTGCATGTTGAGTACTTTAAAAAACTCGGCATAGAACTCATTTGGGTCATCTATATTAAAAAAGTTTTGAACACATAATTTATTAGTCAAGGTTTTATTAAATTTTTCTAAATTTTTACTTCACATCATCATCATCATTTCAATTCATTTTATATCACAAATGAATTGAAAAAGAATTGAAAAAATCTAATCAAATAAAAATAAGATTAAAAAATATCAATTCTTAATTCTTTATTGTACACCAAAAATAAAACAACATTACATACAGTGTGATAATAAAGTACATGTACAAAGGCAAAAAAAATAAAAAAAATCAAATAAAAAAACAAAATTAAAAATCTCAAATCATAAACAAATATGGTTTTAGTCCCAGTAGGAAGGTAGTTTACTAATCACAATAACTAGAGTTTACTTCCTTGGCCTAACCCGTGAGAACCGTGTATTTACCCGTTAGAAAAGTATCTACTGTGGCACGAGGTGATATTGTAGCTTTCTTTCAGTATTCACGAACTTTCGCAATCAGAACAGAACTTCTAGAGATAACCTTTCATAATCATATAAACAAACAAACACCACTAACGATAACAATGTCAATTCTCTTAAAACTTTTTTACAAAAAATCCAATTATTTTGCCCGTCCGAGCCATAATAATCTTCACAAACACAAGACCACGAGTAAATAATAACTAGACTAGACGGTAATGCCCCAGAGAAATAATAAACTTCTTAAACTCCAGCCACTTTCAAGAGAATACCAAGTATCTAAACCAATTTACATGATCATGCCTGTATAAAGTATCATTTGTTCCAGTCAGATCGGGTAGCCTTAGGCGGTGTCTGGGAGGAGCTATACATAATAAACAGGTGCTGTGTCGGGATTTATTGCACGAAGTTTGTTATGGTAGACTCCCGAGCAGAGACACTGACGCCGCGACACTCGGGGAACAGTCTTGGCCGGCACCACATGTTGGCCCCAACGACACTCGTCCTACGTGTGGATCTATAAAATTGTATTGGCCCCAATGTTGGGGCGAGCGTTGGTAGTTGGCCGGCGCGTGTAGGTTTTATCAAAGGAATCTGTGCAACGATCGCAATTCGTCTACATATTGGTGATTTGCTCATTCCTATTGCAACACGCATCGAGTGAGTAGGGTGAGCGAGACTGTCATCCTCAAACAGAAAAACGTCACGCACATGGACAAATGAAAAAGTAATTGAATTTATAGAACGGTACCAGACATATCCCTGTAGTGTGCAGCTCGCCCAACCTTATATTTGTAACTGCACACACCTTTTATGAGCATTATTACACGAATCGTTGAATCGAACACTTCTCTTTTATTTCGATTACATCACTCTAATACATGGCGACCCTTAGCCAGCAATAAAAATTTTGCAACTTACGTAAAATGCGAAGACGTCAATAGTTGAAGAAATCCTGAAAAATATACTGATAGAAGTTTATGAAGACGGAAAATTTAGAAGAAAGAAACAAAAGAAGATTAAAAAAAAAAAAAAAGAAAAAAACAGAATCCAAGAATAAGTGTGAAGCGGTGAAAATATTAAATAAGAAGACAGAAAAGGAACGTTGCTGCCGGGTGCCGGGAGAATGCTCAAGCCTTATGATGAGAGGATATGCAGGGCGCCGGGAGATAAATCGTTCGGGTCCGATGTGGAGCAGCTGGGAGTCAGTTCGAGTCCAGTGCTGAGGAATCCGTTCATCCACACCATGTAAGACGTCGTGACCTACGGAGTCAGTTCGAGTCCAGTGCTGAGGAGTCCGTTCATCCACGCCACGTGACACGTCGTGACCTACTTATACGTTGTCAGTACAATACGTACCTACTGCAATGTAAGTTTTGCACTGCAATTTTTTTTAATATTCTACAATATTCCATAATATTGTAATTAGATCATGTTGTATTATTTTATATTTCGATTTGGGGAATAGGAATGTCCCAACAATTGCAAGATTTGCACGCTAAATTAAAATATTTAAGGGAATATTTAGTGAAACTAGGTCCAGATAGGCGTAGACAAGATTTAGCTTATAAGAAACTAGTAGAAGCAGAAAAGGAATACAGTAAACTGGATTGTATTTTGACTCAGTTGAACCAAGAAATTAAAGAACGCAAACTAGACAAAGAAACTTGTGAGGTTTTCCAAACATTAATCCATGAGATTCAATCAAATTATCAGAAAATAAAGGGTTTACTGACTTTAGTAGATAGTAGTAGTCAAACTAGTTCTAAGGATTTTATAGAACATTCAAATAGTGTTACAAAAATGGCTGAAACATTCGATATTAAAACTGCAATTTCCCTGTTGCCGATGATGAATGGCCAGGAGCAGGTGACAAATCAGCTTATTGATGGTATCTTACTTTATAGCTCGCTTATCAATGATGCCAGTAAAAGTCAATTGATACAGTTTGTATTAAAAACACGTCTCTCGCCTAGTGCAAAATTGCGTCTTAAAACTACTTACGCAGATATTGAAAGTTTGATAGAAGATATTCGCATTTATTTGTTACCTAAAAAATCATTTGTAGCATTACAAACACAATTGCTTAAGGCGACTCAAGGCCGTAGGAGCATAGAAAAATTCGGTACAGAGATTGAGGAATTGTTTGTGAATCTTACGATTGCTCAGGCTAACGATAAGCGTGATGCCTATGAGGTTTTGCGTCCGCTCAATGAGAAGACTGCAATCAAACGGTTTAGCGACGGTTTGGCCGATAAGCGGCTCAGCACCATCATTGCCTCACGACAGTTTGCGTCGTTGTCTGAAGCTATTACGGCTGCGGTAGATGAGCAATCCATGTCTGTCCAGCCACAAGACCAGGTTATGCAATTTAGGGCTAACCAAAACTATAAACGTGGAAGCTTTAGAGGTTCTCGAGGCCGAGGAAATAGACAGTTTTATAACAACAATAAAACTTATCATCATAATTATAATAAAAATTATGAAAATAGCACAGGTATAAGAACTTCATACAGTGTAAATCGAGGTAAACACACAGGTGGTCAGCGTCAGCATTTACGCGGACGTCCGGTGCGTTGTCAGCGTGTTCAGCATAACGCGCAACAGTCCAATGTCCAAGACAACTTGCGCAATGATCAGGCAAATAGTCATGAAAACTTAGAATTTTTTCGTACCTAAACCGTACACTCATTCAATTCTTAGTTTTAGTAATTTTTGTATTATTAATTGTCAATTACAAAATAGTAATGTTGATCTTAATTTACTGATTGATAGTGGAGCAAGCTTATGTGTGCTTAAGTATGAATGGTTGTCGCGACATAGGAATTTATTGAATTTAGTAAAACAGGATAAGATAGTTATTAAAGGAATTAGTGGTAATTTAGAATCTATGGGATACATTTATTTAGATATTTTAATTAATAATGTGACTTTTCAACAAAAGTTTCATATTTTTGAACACTTATCTTGCGCCGCAGAAGGTATACTCGGGCAGGATTTTTTTGAGCGCTATAACGCGGTATTAAATTATAAAAATGGTACTCTGAGTTTAGAAACCCGAGACCAGTCTGTTAGTGTTCATGTAAATAGGAATTTGTTTACAATTCCACCTCGTTGCGAAGTAATTAAACACATCCCGACGTCACACAATAGTGATTGCGTCATTTTGTCAAAGGAAATTTATAATGGTGTGTTCACAGCGGGTGTAGTATCGAAGCCACATAATGGACTTATTCCTGTTAGGATTTTAAATACAACTGATAGTTCGGTTAAGATAAATATTTCAGATCTAATTATTAGCTGCCTAGATAATTTTTATGTTTGCAAGTTTGACGACGATAGTATATCTGTGGATAGAGTTCGAACTTTGCTAACTACGTTACAACTACATACTTATTTAAATAAAGAGGAACAAAGAGGCATTGAAAACGTATGTGCCAAATATGCCGATGTTTTCCATTTGCCAGGAGATACGCTCACTACTACAAATTTAATAGAACATTCAATTAAACTAAAGGAAAATGCGTCTCCAGCGTACGTGAAGCCCTATCGATTGCCTAAAGCATTGAAAGGCGAGGTACAAAGACAAATAGATGAAATGGTTAAAAACGATATCATTGAAGAGACTATTTCAGAATGGTCAAGCCCAGTTCTATTAGTACCTAAAAAGACAGATAGGTCAGGAGAAAGGAAATGGAGACTTGTAGTGGACTATCGCCAACTCAATAATAGGATACAGGATGATAAATTTCCCTTACCTAACATCACTGAGATTCTAGATTCGTTATCTAACAACATCTATTTTTCAAAATTAGATTTCAGTCAAGGTTACTATCAGCTGTCTTTAGAAGAAAAGTCTAGGAAGTTTACTGCATTTACAACAGACAAGCAGTATCAAATGAAACGATGTCCAATGGGACTTAAGACATCGCCTAGTGCTTTTGCTCGTCTCATGACAATAGCAATGTCAGGGTTAAATTATAAATCATGCTTCTTATATCAAGATGATTGTATTGTCGTAGGAAATTGTCTTGAAACGCACAACAAGAATCTTATAAAAATTTTTGAATGCCTGAGAAGAGTGAATTTGAAACTAAATCCGATGAAGTGTGAATTTTTACGTAAAGAAATCGTTTATTTAGGGCATAAGATCACTTCAGAAGGTATATTTCCCGATCCATCAAAGGTAGAATGCCTGCAAAAGTACCCTGTCCCGCAGAATGTAGACGAAGTCAAGAGATTTGTTGCATTTGCTAACTATTATAGGCGTTTTATTCCAAAGTTTGCCGACATAGCCTATCCATTGAATGCGTTATGTAAGAAAGATGTAGCGTTCGTATGGAGTGATGAATGCGAGCGAGCATTTTACAAGCTAAAACAGATCCTTGTTAGTCCAACTATACTTGACTATCCAGACTTCAGCGATAATAATACTTTTACGTTACAAACTGACGCATCAAAACTAGGTTTAGGCGCCGTGCTGTCTAATAGTAATAGCAAGGTAGTCGCGTACGCCAGCCGTAACTTGAAACCAGCTGAGACACGATACCCTGTGATTGAGTTAGAATTACTTGCTATTGTTTGGGCGGTTCGACATTTTAGACCTTATTTATATGGGAAAAAGTTTTACATAAAAACAGACCATAAGCCATTGATTTATTTATTTAATATGACCGATCCTTCAAGCCGGTTGACAAAGTTTAGATTATATCTCGAGGAATATGATTTTGAAATCAGCTATGTCCCAGGACGGCAAAACGCAGCTGCAGATGCATTGAGCCGGATACCTATTACATCCAACAGCTTAAAGGATATGAACAAGCATGTAGTATCGGTCATGACAAGGGCACAGACTCGAAGGTTACGTACTGACTGTGACAACAACGACATGACTACTGAGGTATCCTCTACTCCAAGGCCTGATCAACCTAAGGTAGTGGAAATTCTCAAACGACCAATTGACAGCGTTGAATTGATTTTACTTAGCAATAAAAATACATTAAATCAGATAGAAAAATCAAAACATTTCACTAGTGACAATGGTAACTGCAAATTCGTGCCTGAAAAGTCAGCAATTTTTGTAATTTCTCGATCGTTATCGACCGTAAGTGTGTTAGCGAGAGAATTACAACGTTTTTGCAAGCAAATCAAATTAAACGAGCTCATAATAATTAAGAACAAGCGCAACGAAAGTTTTGTAAACAATTTTATAAAGGAAATGAGTCATTTAAAAGATACTCCTAAGTTACTTGTTATTAAAGATGTGACTAGAGTTACTGACAAAGACACGAAAATTGAGATCTTGAATGACTTCCACCTGTTACCCACGAGTGGCCACGCGGGGGTAAACAGAATGTTAAATAATATTAGGAAGTACTATTATTGGCCAGGAATGAGCAATGACGTATCAGAATTCGTAAAGAAGTGTAGAAGTTGTCAGATTCAAAAGCATACCAATAGGCATACGAAGGAACCGATGGTTATCACATCCACGGCATCCACTGCTTTTGAAAGAGTTAGTTTAGATTTAATAGGTCCTTTAGATGTAGATAATTTAAACTATAAGTATATTTTGACATTACAGTGTGATTTAACAAAATACGTCGAAGCTTATCCTTTAGAAAAGAAAGATACTATTTCTGTAGCTAAGTTATTTGTAAACAATTTTATTCTGAGGTATGGTATCCCTAGAGAGATAATAACAGACCAGGGAACAGAGTTTATGTCATCAGTTTTCACTGAGATTTGCAATTTGTTGCATATTAATAAACTGCATTCAACAGCTTATCATCATGAAACTCTGGGAGGTTTGGAAAATACTCATAAAGTTCTAGGAGCTTATCTTAGAATTCAGTGTGACAATAACAAAACAGATTGGAGCAGTTGGCTTCCATTCTGGTGCTTTTCTTTTAATACTACAATGCACTCTGAGACAAAATACACTCCATTTGAGTTAGTATTTGGCAAAAATTGTAATTTACCATCTAATATAGCACAAAATGTATATGTTGATCCGTTATATAATCCAGATTCTTACCCTTTGGAGCTAAAATACAGACTACAAAGAGCACAAGCAGAAGCTAGAAATAACTTATTATTCAGTAAGGAATTAAGAAAAAATCATTTTGATAAAAATGTAAATCGGTTAATATATAAGAGTGGAGATTTAGTTTTAATCAAAAATCAAGTACCTAGGAAATAAGTTAGATAAAATTTACTTAGGACCATACAGAGTCATTGAAGATGTATCACCAAATGTGAAAATTATAAAAGATGATAATTACTGACTGATTTATCAATATATTGGTATTTGTTAGTAAAATATGCGTAATAATAAACATTATCATCAAATTTCATGTTCATAGGTCAATGGGAAGTAAAAAAATTCTTCGGAACAAAATTTTTAATAAAATGCTGGCTTTGGTGGTTTCTCATTATTTTGCTATCCGATATTTTTTAAAACAAAAAATACAATATTTATCTACTCAACAAGCTCTAAAAACGATACCCCCTCAATGGGGTAGGATAAAAAAAAATCGCGCTTCCCTTTATCTGTATTGGAGCACCCCTTTAAAACATTAAAAAATATTTTTTGATCATTTGTTTAGCTTTGGGTCAAAAATATGCTTATACTGTGAAAATTTGAAGGCTGTAGATCCAACCGTTTGGCTGTAAAACCAGTGTGACAGACGAAGGAGAGACGGGCAGATGGACAGAACTAGTCTATTAGTCAACGTGTGCAGGCTTCACGGCTGGTACCAACGTGTGGAGCCGGAGTTAAGCGACGTGGATAACGCGTTGCTGACGCACTCAAGACAAACATCCTTGACCGCAGCGGCCGCGAGTGCGGAGTGATTTGACTCGAACGCGTAAGCGACACGTATTACATAAACTTCATGGCTGCATTCCACGAAGGATAAGGCATAGGTCCACGTATCATGTGATGTTTAAGACCCATGGAACAGGGGACGAGCCTATTACCATCAACCTAGCACCAGTCCAGACTTCGGACTGCTACTGATAAATTCCAGATGGCAAAACATACAATTGGAATTTTCCTGACCCGGGAATTGAACCCTGCACCTCATACACAGCAGTAGGGCTTGCGACCGCTTCACCATCGAGGCAGTCAACGACGGTATCTGCGCGTATTATATGGAGCTTACGACCTTCTCGAATTTCCAGTGTCGCTACATCAGTGTCAGGTGCTACTCTGCTCGGAAGTCTACCTTTATCATCCAACTTCTAATAATATCGCAGCAATATGCATTTTGTACACTTGAGGACAAAAGTTTGGGCGCACAATAAACATGCCCGGTTGCCGTCGTTCGACGTCCCTCGGATTTGATGAGTCGACGGACAGAGGTCCAGACAGATAGGTAATTCTCTTTGGCTTTTATTACCTACGTCCCTATATTGGAGTTTTTATGAAACGTTACCTGAATGTTATTAATTTTCATCGTAATTCTGTAGGATAAAAACAAGGCTATTAGTTAGATTGGGTAAAACATATTATGTTGTTTGTCTATAAATGTGATGAACAATAAAAATATCCGAGACTAAGTATTTATCTCTAGACGACTGTCTAAATTTCATGCTTAATTTAGGCTTTTGACAATTCAAATCATTATGTAACGATAGTTGCGAGAAAATGGTTTAAACTAAATAGCTTTCAGTAAAATAAAGCCTTGCATTCACGGTAAATGCCAATCTATCATTCACGTATTATTTATTTAGAATTTCCTACAAATTACAAAACGTTTTCGCGGTATGATTGACAAGGTTATCCCGAGCTGCCTCCATGAAAATAGTCACCATTGCAGTATGACAAATTAACTAACTTTATATATTTAAGATTGTAAAATTAATTAAGTTTGTAAAACACACCCACAATACCGGAAGAAATTCCTAGTGTGGGGCATAGTTTTATTTATAAAATATATATATATATTACGTGATAATAATACAGTTTTAACAAGTTCACAAATGATCCCGCAAAGATTTATCAAAACCGAATATAATTAATCTGATCAAAAAGCATAATAGAAAAAGGTATTTAAAAGCTCTGAAGCTCGGAAATTTCGTTTGGGCGATTAACACCCAAACGAAATTTCCACCAAAACTCATAAAGATACATTCGTAATTAAATGTAATTTCATTAGCAATGAAGGGGTGTCCGTTTAATTTGCCCGCCAGTTTAAAGTGGGAATATCGATATCTGCTACAGATATCAGATCTATTTAATTCGAATAAAATTATAACTTTCGTTCAAACGTCGATTTTCAAACATTTTCATCGAATTTTTCGAAGATCCTTTCACTGATAAGTCTTATTTAAATATCTTGATGCTCCTTTATGTGCTTTTGAATAAAGTTGGTTTAAAAGCTGGTTTTATGCAAAAGTGTGTATAATTTTGGGCCAACGACATTGGAGTCTGGCAAGTTTTTATGACTTTATTATTATACATAGCTACATATACTTTGTGTCTGTAAAGACACGTTACTTTAAATGTTGCGGTTCACATACCACAATGTTTCTATTCCCTCTATAAACTTTTGCTGCCAATCTAATACACGGACCGGGTATTTAAAACCAAATTCGGCCTGGCGAACCATATTTGCCACACGCTAGGAGATAAATTCATGGTCGCCGATATCGAAATCGATCAGGAGTACTATATATTAACACGTGAAATGACCAGGCTAAGCCATTTTCAAATAAGTACATATTCCAAAGGCATATGCTATGCAGGTCATCTTCCTAGAACTGTCATATTTATTAAGTACAGCCAATAGTATTCGTACTTGGAAATATTGTGAAGATTCACTGTGCAATATGGAAACGTATATTTTTTGCTGAATTCTACGAATACATTTGTAAAATAAAAATAGTTAGTGGTCAAACGTGAGCCTAAATACATTTGTAAAATGTGGACGTATATTTTGTTTGGTACTATGAAAAAACTACTGAACGGATTTTATGAAACTTTACAGTAATATACATATGATTTTTGAAGATATTGGGAGAAGTACTAATTCACCGTGGGTGGAGCCGTTGGCAGCAGCACGACTTTTCATATTGCGATTAGACAATGTATGTATCTATATAAATTCACACATAATCTGATATTAGCTTGACCCGGCCCCGTCCTTATTGTTCCGACTTCATGTCAAACATAATATTTACATGACTTGTATGTTAACACACAGATACACTACAGTTCATTTAGTCGACCCATCTCCATAGTAATGGCATGTTTGTACAACAAGATCTAGGGCAGATGTAGTGGCCTGACTCGGATAGCCATTGTGTGGCTAAATAGGCCCACTTTTATCAGGCCTCATATTTCGTTTGTCTTGTTAATAAGACTAGAATATATTTGTGTGAGAAATATTTTATTTTTATTTAGATGATTTTGAAGATTAAGATTTTTCTAGGCAACGTTGGACTTCGATACTATTTATGAGAATGTGAGACTATTTCTAAGAGTGCCCGTGGAGTTTTTTGCACTTTATATTCCATAGAGACCTACTGACGCTAGCGATTGTGAACTACTTCATCATCTTTTGCTTCACAATTCAAGAGTACCTTTTAAATGATTTAGTTGAAATAAATGCTGAAATTCTGTATAATACTGACTAAATAAATAAAATTAGTTTAATTAACTTACACAGTTAATTGATGACGACATTAAATGATGTTAGATTACTGCATTAGCTTGCTAAACATTAATTAGAACTAATGGCGTTGACAAGTTAGCAGCAAGTCCCAAACTAGGCACAGCCTGTATCTTGGTGACTCAAAAATATACATAATTTAAGTTCTATGTATCCCAATATTTGTCTCAAATTGTGAAGATTTTATAAAACAACTTTGTTTCAATACAGAATTTTAGCAATCGCATATTCAGCAAACGCAATACTTTTTAATTTAAAAAAGAAACCCTCGCTTAACACAAAATACGCAAAAAGTATCCAATATGAAAACTAGCGAACCCGGAACTAAGACGTCTTGGTCAACATAATGTTATATACTGTCGCCAAGGGACTTGCGACCCTATAAACTTTATCATAAAGTCGTAAGTTTCAATTAAGTTTTCTCTCAGAGGTTTTTGACCGCTTGTCACATTGTCGTGTAACTTTATTCGGTAAAACAATAGAGTTGGCAGTGTTCATTAAATTAATTGTTTCGTATAATTAAATCAATTAGTTTTTCTTAAGGAGCTTGTGTTGTTCTCACTAATGGGATATTCGGAGACGGTTCTAAGTGATACCATAATGTTTATTATGGCCGTCTTTTAAAGTGTAGTCAATTATCCTATTTGGGATAAGGCTGCTTAAGTAAGGCCATCCATGATGACCTAAGTAAAATTAGCTTTGAATTTGAAAAAAGAATTTGGATTACCAAGTTTAGAGTCAAGCCTGTAACTACATTTATGTTCAGTAGAGAGATATTTTTAAAGTAATACTTGGACAGCTTATTTTTTTAGTAAACTATAACACAATATTCGTGGCCGGTACTTAGTGTTAGCCGGGGTAATGCTGCATTTTTTTGTAACAAAATTATATATAATTTTTGTTTTTATTAAAAGCTGCACATAACAAACATATTCTAGCCAGCTCCGTATAGTTACGTTGCTTTACGGTGTGACAGTGGAACTGACCGGCCACCCCGGCACTACTCGTATTGTTGCATTATTACGCGCTCGCGTTTGTCCAGCCGATGATTAATTAATTTAGCGGTCAGTGCTAGCTAAGCCGCTTCTTCACATCTATAACAGGTGTGTAGAAGCTGCCTTGTTCCCGGAGAGATGGAAAGTGACTCGCGTTATTCCGGTTCCTAAGAGGGGATCAGCAAAATCTGTGGATGGGTATAGGTCAGTATTGTCGAAGGCGGCAAAAGTACCGGAAGCAGCCTTTCACAAGATTATTTATCAACAGGTTAGCGCACAGCTAATAGATGCTCAGCATGGCTTTCGACCGGGAAGGAGTACCACCAGTAATCTTCTCTGCCACATTGCTCATCTGATGCCGACAGCGGATAGTGGGAGGCACGGTGATTATTAAAGTAAAGAGGCTATTCCAGAAACACGTTTATTAACACAGTTTACATAAAATACCAACAAGACATTTTTCCTTGACGGATGTGTTGTCTTTAATGACAACACGACAAGTTCTGATCTTAAATAGGTATACAACCTCCATCAGTGATGCTGCTTAATCTGATTTTCAAAAAGCATTCGACTTAGTCGATAATGACATGTTGCTTGCAAAGTTAGCTGGTGTTGGTAAAACCTTTATGTTGACGTCGTGGTGGAGCTGGCGCGCTTTAATGATCCCTAGGTTTGTGCCGGTAGATATGCCTATGGTGAGAGGCCAGATTAAGAGAGATTCAATCAACAAAGCAGCTTTGTGGCGAGCTGGTGGGCAGTGACGACCCCATAGACCTGATCTCCAGGTAGAAGCCATGATCCTCATCTCTGGCTTGCCTTTATTAGCCGGTCAGAGTCAAAACTGACGGGGACCAGAGCTCCTACCTCTGTCTTGCCTTAATTGGCTGGCTTGAGTGGAGATACGCAAGAGCAAACTTGCTCGGAGGAAGGAAATTAACCCAGTAAGATGCTGACAGGAATCTTGGACCGTACTTCCGGGCTTTTCCTGATAGTTTGTTTCTCTCTACTACTCAAGCACCTCCGGATATATTGCCCCCTTGGCACTACGTCAATAAAGTGCTAGCGACCCTTTATGGGGGCCCAATAATTGAGTGTGCAAATCAACACCTGCCATTTTATAGCGTTGTAGTTCAACAGTAGTTAGGCAGGAGCCAGTAGTCCTCTTATAGTTTAAGGCAATTGATCCACTAAACCTACCAAATCCATAGCCCAATAAATTTTTCTCCATATTTTCCATATTCCTGCACCAACCGGGGATTGCATACAGGGATAATCGTCGGTTGATGTCGCATTTCCTGATACATGCCTAGTAAGGCCTCTGCAAGTTGGCTTTGGCCCCTCGCACGCCTCTCAAAGGACCGGGACCCCAGAGTCCCGAGATTGTCAAAGTCATGTGAATAATAATATAATAAAATCATATATTCAGGTAACTTTAACACATAACGAATAAAATCAAAATAACTAAAATACAATTATGTTATTACAAACAACATGTCATAACCTAATAAACTGCCGAGCAATGAAAAAGTTTCACCCACAAAATGCCGACAAACACCTTAATTTAATTTTTCACATTTAATTTAAAATTTGAACACAATATATACGTGTTTAGTTGGTAATATTCTGATGCGCTGTTAAATGTACTTCAATATTGCAGTCGGCGTCATTAACCTTTCCCGTTTAGGAGTAATTTGGTGCTATGTCACTGGAACTTTTTCATTGCTCGTTAGTGTATCATTCTAAATTTACACAAATCCATTTCGATACAAAATATCAATTCATAATAAAATACTGGATGTCGGAGGGCTGTAACAATGTCGGCGTAAAGCGTATCATAACACGCCTGTGCCCACAGTCTTTACAAAAAAAAATCAGCGCAGTAAACACACTCTGCAGAAAAGTCAACCAGTTTAGTTATCAGTTTTCAAACTGATTAAGACACTCTTAGGCATACACAGAAACCTGTTCCTCACTTTTTGTACCCCAAACCACAGTTTTATTTAAATTATCAACTTTTGACGCAACCTAAGTAAGTTACTTAAAATCACACATAATTATAAGCGGGCAATGATCAGACCATAAAGTGTCACAATTGACACTTACACCAACAACAGTCTGCTTGGCCGAGTGAGTGGCTAAACAGTGATCCAACCAGCTGCTAGTCTCGTGTACATAGCTTATAAACGTAAAAGTACCAGAGTTCAACCCCAGCATATCTACATCAACAACATTGTTCGTCAATACAAACATTCATTAGTTCACTGAAAAACATCTTACCCGGCTCCGAGTTCAAGTCACTTAAATTAAACACTGAATCAATTTCATATTCGTCAATAAAACCCCTTATCTTGCTCAAACAATCCTGCCAATTATCTTTGAGTTTGTGGGCATTTAAACACTCATTACGATCACTTGTCTTTCACTTATTGTAAGAGAGAGTTAATAGAGGCGGCGCTGACGCGTGTGTTAGAATCATAAAAAACTTCATATAAAAATATCGATATCTACCAAGATAGCAAGCTTGAAATGCCAAGATGTTGTTGGTTATTTACTGTGTATCAGAGTTCCTATGTATGTGGTATTTATTTATTTATTTATTTATGTACACACAAAACACTTTACAGAGAAAAGAAGGAATACAGATAGAATAGCACAAAGGTACTGCTTATTTCAATAGAAATTTCTTCCAGCAGACCTGCGACAGGAAAGTTGGATGAGAGACGAAGACACAGTGTGTAGAAAGAAATAAGGAAACTTAAAATATACTATTAAAACTTAACTAATTATAAAATACATACAACATAAAATATAATAATATATAAAATTACAAGATGGTGGAAAGGTAGTGTTCTTTGACCTGTTTCTTGAATAAAGATACATTTTTAGAGTCACGGATTTTAGGTGGAAGCGAGTTCCACAGTCGTACTGCATGAACAGAGAAGGAGTGGGAATAGAAATTAGTATTGTGGGAGGGGAAGTTTAGATGATGCCTTGTATGTGACAAGCCCTTAAATCAATTTAACATATTATTAGGAATAAAGGCCATAATATGATACATAAACAGTTTCAACACAACCATTAGCAAAAAACAAGTTATAATATCAAATAACTTACGTGATTTTATATATATAACAACTCAGGGAAACGTCTGAATCACAATATCTGGCCTGTACTGGTTTGTAGTTCACAACAAAGTCAACTTACGAATTACACATATTATATCTCTGCCTAAGCCTTCGGGGATAACAGGCGGAATGTTTTGTATGTTTATGTACCTTAACAAATATTACGTTTGTATTAAGTAATTAAGATACCTAATCTGTAAAGTAAAACTGTATTTCTCTAATCTTGTTATACAAACATGACAAGATTAGATTAATTTCAACAATAGTGAACACTCTCACTGAATGGAGACTCTGACTTTCAAGATCAAGCTAATCTCATTCCTATGAAACACATAACCTTTTAAATAAATTGGTTACGTTAGTAATTACACAGTGTACGAGCGTAATTAACGAAATCTTTACATAATAATCAAAACTGTTCATAATTTTAGCAGCTTGAAAATAATTTATTGTAGGGTAACGACCTCTTAACAGACAGAGGAGAAACGATTTATAATCAGCATAATTACTTGTTATGTGGGCGTGGTGGCTTTTCAGAAGATTTTGATAGATCTTAAGTATGTAACATCATGCTAAAATTTAACTAAGGGCTCTCCAGAGTATATAGAGGTATGGTGTACTGGTGGTCAAACTTATTGCCATTAACTTAGAAATTTATTGGAACACCTCAATAATACAATAGTAATTTGAAAAACAATAAAATTTTGCATGATGTGTAGGTATGGAACACAGGACTATTATTCTGAGACTATGGATCTGAAGAACTGATGTTGTTACAATGTACACCTAATGCTTGAAATAACATATTATTTTCTTCAGGATTCAAATCAAATCAAATGTTTTTTATTTCACATAGGCCTACATGGGCACTAATAAAACGTCGACAAAAGGTGCACGGTTCGGGTTGGTCGTTTCCTGTAGAGAAGAACCGGCAAAAAACTCCACGGTTGCTCTTTTAAAAAAAATGTTTTTTTTTTACAAAATTTCCATGTTACAGCATTAGTGCTTAGATATGGGGGGACAACGTAGGCCCGACAATAAGTCGTAAGAAACAAAAAAAAAGTTTGTATAAACGAGATAAAGAGTTAACAAATGTTAACAAGCATCTACAAATCTAGAAGGCCTACAATGTTCACACATTCACAAAACAATCGGTAAAATAACCTATACAAGGGAAAAAAATATATATATAACAAGACTAAATTTAACATGTTGCACAAATGTTGTTATCATTGCTGTAACTATTCTTAGCAAAGGGCTATAAAGATTATTGAAATCATTGTTAAAAGTCTAATTAAAAGAAGAAAAAAAAATATATATATTGAGAATAGTTAGAGACATCCAAATATTTGTGCCGTTTATGAATTACAAGGGAAGCCGCATGCGCAGAAGGAGCTAAAGCTAAAAATTTTATCTTCAACGTAGTCCTTGATTTTATAATATGCTTTTTTTAATAAGGACACGTTTGATGTAGTTTTTGAACTTTCCATCGGTCAATTCTATAACTAACTTTGGCAACTTGTTATAAAAGCGTATACTTTTTATAAGAAAAGACTTGCTAGTTTTAGTTAATCTGATCTATTCTTCTAATCTAATCTAGTTTGAGTATTACAATTTCATGCTTACTGCGTGTATTTAAATTATGGAAGTCGCTTCTAGTTTTGAAAAGCCCTCGATTTTTGCGGATATACAAAATACATTCCAAAATATAAAGTGAAGGTAGAGTCAATATATAGATCTCTTTAAATTTTTCTCTAAGGTACTAGCATGGACGAATTTTATAGATCGCGCGGATTGCCCTCTTTTGTAAGATGAAAATTGAGTCAACGTCTGCTGTTGATCCCCACAGCAGAATGCTATAAGACATAATACTGTGGAAATAAGCATAGTATACTAACCTAGCTGTGGCTACATCGGTTAACTGCCTTATTTTCCTTACTGCATAGAGTTACTTCAGAGAACTGACTGTTAAAAGTTAGACTGGTGGGTTAGACTTAATTAGCACAACAGCAATGCTTGCGCAAGGAAATTAATTTTGCTAATAAACAGAATTGCATTGCAGTGTAATCTTCTTCCTTTGTTTCAAGTTGCCTGCAACAACTATGTAGTTTGGTGCCTGAGAACAAAATCAAATGACATACCTACTGACATATCAGCACAAACGATTGTCGAAAAGTCGAAAAGTGCTACCGAAATATCATAATAATATGGTGATGATGATGAAGTAATTTTGAAACTCAAAAACAGGATTGCAATGTTCCTTTGACTTAAATTTTCTTATTTTTAGCAATCATTAAAATCTTGTTCTGAGACTGGTTCTAAGAGTTTCAGTCACAATAACTTTGAAAGTTGTGACTCACCATACAAAACTATACTCCACCGTTAAAATTCAAAGCAGCTTGTTAGTCTGTAGCATCTGTAGGATATTGAATGTTTTTGTTCTTTTTTGCAATCAGCGAATTGATATCGACATGCGATGCAACTGTGCATCTCTCTATCATGAAAATGTCGATGTTGAAGCATTCGGTACGACACATACAAGTACCTATACGAACTGACGAGGATAAAAGGGTAAAAGGGGGCAAGAGGACCACTTGATATCCGCGTCGCGCCTCGGTTGCGTACAAATTGCTATTGTTGGATAGCGTTAACTCTTTAATTGCGAATTTGTTTTAATTAAGGAAGAGATTGTTTATTTTTTACTCAGCCTATCAACAGTTTTTGTGCACACATCGATTTAAGACAAAAAGTTAATTCAAAAAATCAAAAAAACCCGACTGCTTAAAAAGCGAACTAAAAAGCTTAGCAGTCGGGTTTTGTAAGCTTTTTAGTTCGTTTTTTAAGCAGTCGGGTTTTTTGATATTTTTAATTAACTTTTTTTATTTATAACTTTTTAGTCATTTTTTTTTAAGATTTCGGTACATTTAAACATATAAATGTAATATATTTATGAAATCGCCTCTTAAAACCCTTTATTTTGATACCCCACACGATGGGTTTGGAAGTAAAAAAAAATTTTTGTCCCCCACAATATAGCACCCAAAATCCGCCATTTTTCTATTTTCCAACTTTAATGTAGCCAGTATCACTCGCAGGGTTAAGACGAATCGATTGACGTATGAATCATCAAAATCGGCTACGCGTTTGGTCTCTGGAACGCCACATAGGAACAAACATACAAACATACATACTTACATACATACATAGACTGATAAACACATTACCCTCCTTCGGCAGTCGGGTAAAAATATCAAGGTCCGGTTTATGAATTGAGAATATATAGTTAAGAATGTTTCAAACTTTGACAAATTGATATATGTATGTTTATGGATATGCGCGGGGCGCAATAATACGACTTTCTGGTAATGCTTCATTTATTACTGACTAAGATGGCGAGTGGGTGAGTGGGCGCGGCGGTACACACACACACGTGGCCGCTCACACACATCTCATTCTCATACACATCAAAAATACTTAACTTCAAAATTCTTAATTCAGATATCTGTATTAAATGTAGTTTTTCAAAAGTCAAGTAATTTAACAATATTATACGGATTGAAAATTCTTTTTTCAACTCAAGAATAATATTTTCCTCAAAATGAATATGTATAATTTATGATGAACAAAATGCATTACAGAATGAACGCATAACTTAGAATAAATATAGAAAACTATTATCAAGAAATCTAATATCTTCGTGAATTATTATATTACGTGATTGTATGCGATATTTGCATTAAAACGTTATGGTATGAACCGTTTGTAGTTGAGAAAATACGGATATGAATAAATTCTTGCATTTTATTGTTTTAAAATTTCATAGAATTTATTGTTCGGAAAATATTTTTATTTATTGTAATGTTGTTCTTTCTAGCGCTAAAGGCAAACCGTACAAAAGAAGAAAACCCTGCCTAGCTTTTAGATTTAAGCATAGCTATAATAGCTTAATGAGTCTGGATATTATTGTGTACAGTCAGCTGCATGGCTATGCTGTCAACAATATTACTTTGAAGGACGTTATTTGTTGAAGTGTTATGAACTTATGATAGTGATGTGCCATTGACCGTCCTTCATAAGGAGAATCGGGATATCCTCAGTCAGTGGAGGATAAAGATCTTTCCATCCAGTTCCTTATGCCTCATCAATCTGAAAGAAAGAAAGAAAAATTGTTTATTCTGCACAAACTAAACGCACAATACAAAGTAAAGAGTGGTATTCACTAAAGGTACAAATTAGCCAAAAGCCTCGTATTTAAAACAAAAATTAAAAAAGTATGTCAATTTTGTCTATTGCTTGATGAGAGCAATACACAGTTATCTGTGGGTGAGAGGCCAAAGACAATTTACTTGCGTAATATGTTTCGACATTACCAAATGAAAACAAACAAAACATCTGTGCAAGAATAGGTCATTGCTCAGCTTAATGCCGTGACTTCAGACGAACCTATCGTCAACAGCGCTGATTTTCAGCAAAAACCTCGCGAATGACGTAATGACGTTCCCCCATGTGAAAATACTATAATTGGTAAGCAAAATTTCGTACGAAAATGAGTGTGACTGACATAGAAAAAAATAAAAATATATATCATAGTCTTATTATAAACTATATTCCTATGTCTGCATTTATGCGTTACATATAAAATAAAAGATACATAAACTGTGAGGTAAAATAATTACACTGAAAATAAAATAAAATACCATGGTGTGTGTATTCCTAAATCTAATTTAATAATTATTATGTTTTATGTTTAAAAGAGATTTAGTCTCTCCCGCCAGTGTTGTATAATTCAATGCCCATATATTATTCTAAAAGTGCGAAAAACTTGGGCGTCCATATAGACACTAATCTCTCTTGGGAGGTTCATATCGCTGATGTGAGTAGGAGGGTCTACTACTCTTTTCAGTCTCTTAAACGTCTCCAAAAATTCTTGCCGTTTCACACTAAGGTCACTCTTGCTCAATCTCTTCTTCTATCGCTCATAGACTATGCGGATATCTGTTTTATAGATGCAACGGAGGTACTCCTAAACAAACTCGAACGACTGCAGAACTTGTGCATCCGCTTTATTTTTGGCCTCCGAAAGTACGACCATGTGTCGGAGTTTCGGGCCAGATTGAAGTGGCTGCCGATTCGGCGTCGGCGAGATACCCATATCCTATCCCTTCTCTATACTATCCTGCACAATCCTACTTCTCCTCAATACCTTCGCGAACGGTTTGAGTACCTCATCCCGAGGGGTAAACCTTGTCGCACGGCTACTTCGCTTCTCCTTCGTACTCCGCGTCACACTTCTAGCCGCTACGATGGCTCCTTCTCTGTTACTGCAGTGCATCTCTGGAACTCTCTTCCACACTCCATACGCAATAGCCCTTCTCTCGATGTCTTCAAGAGGAAAATTAAGGAGCATTTCCTTTCAACGCAATGAATTATATATATATTGTATATGTATTTGTCTTTATAAACGTAGGTAGGTCTTTTATGTATTATTATTTATTATTATTGCTATTTATAATAACTAGTACTAGTTTCATCTTACTATATAGGTTTATATATTGTACACTGGATTACTGCCCTCTATTATGATCTCTATCACTCAAAGATTTGCTGGAAGAAAATTCCATTTGGAGTTAAGCTCGCCTTTGTACATGAATTTTGTTATCAACTTGTTTAAATGTAATATCTTGTTGTACAATAAAGAATAAAGAAGAATAAAGGAGATTATAATAAAATTTAATCTATGGTACCTATATGCACCATGAGAATTGCGATGCCATGGCGGCCATTTGCAAAGCCATGGCGTTGGCAAACGACAACCTTACTTTTTCAATCGAGAGCAATAAAATTAGTTAAAATTAATTTAATAAAGCCTGAGAATGTTATTACTTATAATATATTCTTTCATTATCCTAGTGGGCCGTATGGATCGTCGATCTTTCGATGTACGAAAGAGCTTGATGGAAGGTGTAAGATCCACCGACATTTATCTACTTATGAAATGCAAAATGAAACCACTCCTCATGGTAAGTATTACAACAGTTAAGTATTTGAAGCGTTTACCACACAAATTCAGACAGTAACCAAGCCTTACATTAAATAGCATTAGTAATTCTTCTAGCACTTCGACGATCGACTTATGCCTACCCAGATAATGTAGCTTCAGAAAGCCAGCAAACACGCCCCAGATGACTGATGAATACCATTCCTGTGTCAGTGACACAAGACCGGTCCCAACCTGGAAGCAATCAGACAGGCCACCCACACTGATGGAAAACCATCTCCATTGCCCGTAGGCCATGACCCTCCAGGTAAGACCGATAAGAGCAGCTATTGTCACTGGTTCCAGTTCTCAAATCACGTGGTTTGCTGTATCTGCATGAAATAATTCTTTAAAATACTCAAAAAATGCCTTTTTGTTCTCAGGACTCTTACTGGTGGAGGAATGTTATTCCAACAGTGTGTGGCAGCATATCTGAAACTTCCCCTGAATGCTGCGGTCCTATGTGTAGCCGTACAAAGAGGTTGGGTAGAAAAACGTGGTTCGTATTTGCTCTGCCTCCAACTCAACTTCTCAAACAGATAGTGTGACTTTTGTGTTGTCACCACTCCAAAAAGTAAACTAGCCATATGTAACTTTCTTCTAGCAGCCATTTTAAAAAAATTATTTTCGTTTATATAAGGAGTGACATGACTTTACTAGGTATCTTTACACAGAACCGTGTACATGCGTTTTGTATGCGTTTTATCAGCTTTTCTGTTCTTGCCAACAGGCACGGGCCATACACGGTATCACAGTAATTGAGTCTTGATAAAATTAGACTATCCACTAACTGTTTACGTAGCTCAACACTCAGGTAGTCTCTAATGGAATATAGCAGTTTCAATCTATAAAAACAATTCCTCATAGCATTACTGATATGTTTCTCAAATCGAAGTTCAGGATCCATTGTTAACCCAAGATTGCATGCTATCTCTACCCTATAATTTTTTTCCCCTCTGATGACAACTTCTGGCTTGGCTGACAGTATTGCGCTGATCATTTTCCTACTTCCTAAAACCATAAACTTCGATTTCAATGGGTTCAATACCAGTGAGTTGTTATCTGACCATACCACAACTCTTTCCAGATCGTCATTGATTTTTCTCACTGCCTCTAATGTATCTGCTGGTTTAAAATTTATATATAATTGGATGTCATCCGCATACATATGATACCTGCAATGCTGGAATGACTTAGTAATGTCTGCGCTGTAAAGGATATACAAAAGGGGCCCCAAAATTGATCCCTGGGGTACCCCACGTGGCACCCGACGAGGGGGAGATGACATCTTAGATCCATCCTCCTTCTGGACTTCCATGAGCTGTGACCTATTTTGCAAATAGCTAGCGAACCACTCTATTGTTTCCGTTGAAAAACCATAATAGGCCACCTTGGAAAGTAACAGAGTGGTGTTTATTGCATCGAAGGCCCGCGAAAAATCCAGGAGTGCAAGGATTGTTCCCTCCCCCCTGTCACGCGCCTCCAGGATATTCCCCACCACATCAGAAAGGGCTGTGGCGGTCCCACGGCCCTTCCTAAAACCAGACTGAAGGTCAGGTAGCATATTGTTTGACTCTAAATATTCCAGCATTTGATTATAAACCACCCTCTCTAAAACTTTCGATAAACAAGGCAATATACTAACATGACGCAGATCTTTATAAGTGGTAGGGTTGCTAATTTTGGGTAAAGGTCGCACAATAGCGCACTTCCACAAGTCAGGGAAAGTGTGGGTATAGTCCAGGAAAAATAGGAGTTTCACCTCGGCATGAGAGATAGTCGGCTATAAACTTGTGCAAACCTTTATTTTGACACCATAACACTTGTCTCAAAACTTACTTATCGTAGGGTGTCCGCGTCTACAGATATTCCAAGGTCAAAGGTCAAAAAAACTATTTTTTACACATTTATTGCTAATATCTCGTTTCCTATGGGTTTTATGCTATTTGTATGTATTATAAATATTGTAGACGATTAAATTCTCTACAACTTTTGTATATACATTTTTTCAAAATCTTGAACCATTTTCGAGGTAGACGCTGCATAAAGTTTATAAATTATTAATAAATATATAATTCTAAATAATTTGCATTTCTTATTAACTATTACATCATAATTTTTTTTTCAATAATTCATCATTATCTATTCATTTAATAACACTTACCTACTCGTGTAATTATAAAATTATTAAGAGAAATACTTTAATTACATTTTAATTCTAATCTTACTTATACTAATTACTTCACAACTAAAAAAATAGTTATATTTTTTAAAAAATGTGTGTGTGTACCAGAGTACACAGGTAAGAAGTGAAACTTCTTTACGACATATCATTTTTCTACCATTTGCACTTCACGAAAATGGGGTAGATAAGGCTTAAGCCTTAAGAAAAACAATTTTTTCCGTATTAAATTAAAGCTATTTTATTATTATAGACATGCATACAATTAATGAGTAATTTATTTTATCATTGTTCTTATTATAATATATATTTATAAATTAATTAATTTATAAATATTAAAATCATGCTCATACGTGTTGAATTTATAAAACGAAATATATAATCACTCACTTTTCTTGTAAATTCACTTAAATTTGAATAAGTCTTTTTACGAAACTTTGATAAAAAAAGCAACATGGCGTGTAACCGAAAAACGTGACGATAGAGTCCGTCCAACGAAAGAAGTCCCGTAGACGCGGCGCTAGTTTCTATGCGACTGTACGCTGTCCTCTAACAAATCTTGTTAGTTCCATGTATTTCCGCGGGACTTTTTTCGTTGGACGGACTCTACGTACAAAATTTCTCCCATACGTCGATAAAGAAGTTTCACTTCAATAAGTAAATGTTTTTATTGTTACTGCTTAAAAAGCGAACTAAAAAGACGTAAACAAGAAGAAAATTATGCTGTACAGTCGGAGGATACATATTCGTGAGCTGGCTGAACAAAACCAGATGTATGGATGGATTTTTATTTTTTTGTAAACTTTTTTTATTTATAACTTTTTAGTTATTTTTTTTTATTAGTTACATTTAAACATATAAGTGTTCTATATTTTTGAAATCACCTCTTAAAACCCTTCATTTTGATACCCCCACACGAAGGGGTTGAAAAAAAAGTTGGGCCCCCACAATATGGCGCCCAAAAGCCGCCATTTTTACCCGACTGCCGAAGGAGGGTAATGTGTTTATCAGTCTATGTATGTATGTATGTATGTATGTATGTATGTATGTATGTATGTATGTATGTATGAATGCATTCCGGGGGGGCTCGGGCGTCCCCGCAGTCTTCGGACTAGTTCCCCATTGATGTCGTCTTTTCAGTGCGTGTCTGAAGGTTAGCAGCGTAGAACCTCGTCTCACTTCCTTCTCCTCTACTCCTTTTACTCTTATATAAAATTTTATGAAAAAGAAAAATAATACTGGAGTTAAACAGCGGCTGCACCCCCTCCCCCACAAAGTGCACCTCACCAACATTCGAGGTCTGCACTCAAATCTCTCTGCAGTCCACTTCCAC
The DNA here is from genome assembly GCA_945859665.1 of Anorthoa munda. Classification (NCBI taxonomy): domain Eukaryota; kingdom Metazoa; phylum Arthropoda; class Insecta; order Lepidoptera; family Noctuidae; genus Anorthoa; species Anorthoa munda. The sequence goes on along the minus strand of OX243905.1, from coordinate 30,619,986 downwards.
CTGGAGACTGAGAAACCAGCGCTGTTTTTCCTTACGGAGACGCAGATAGCGAGTCCGTCAGACGTGTCGTACTTGTCTTACCCAGGGTTTACCCTGGAGCACAATTTTAAACCGCGCGCGGGTGTGTGTATGTACGCCCGTGACGATACTTGCTATCGGCGTCTCCGTAACCTTGAGGACTCCAGATTCTCAACGCTGTGGGCTTTAGTGGACACAGGTTTGGATAAAATTATCTACGCCTGTGTCTACCGTTCGCATAGCGGAGATCAGGAGACAACCAGGCTCACAGAGTACCTCAGTGAGGCTGCTGACGCGGCACAGCAGCGGTATCCTTCCGCCCAATTAGTGTTACTGGGGGACTTTAATGCCCACCACCAGGAGTGGCTCTTCCCATACCAGTGCACTGACCATGCTGGACGGGAGATGCGTAAGCTTTCGCTAGCGCTAAACCTCACCCAGCTGGTCCAGGGGGCAACGAGGGTACCGGACGTTGATTCGCACACGGCGAATTGCTTGGACCTTCTGCTGACAACAGATCCAGACAGATACTCTGTGTCGATAGCTTCACCTTTAGGTAGTTCTGACCACTGTCTGGTGAAGTCTGTGTCCGTCTATTCCCCGCCCGATCCCAGCCCAAGAGGCACCCGGCGGGTTTGGCGGTACAAGTCAGCAGATTGGGATGGTATGCGATCTTTCTTCGCATGCTATCCTTGGCAGCCTACTTGCTTTTCTTCGACTGATCCATCGTCGTGCGTGGACGCTGTAACGGATGTGTTGCGTCAGGGAATGGAGTACTACATTCCGTTCTCTGACGTATCAATGTCTAGCGAAGACCAGCCATGGTTTGGCGCCGAATGTAAACGCGCCGACGCGCTTAAGCATGGGGCGTACCTGGCTTGGGTCGACGCTCGATCGCGTAAGGCGGGTGACGTGGGTCAGAAGAAGAAGGCCTTCAACAGGGCTGCCAAGTCCTGCAAGATGGTGTTGCGAAGGGCTCGGTTCGACCACATTGGCCGTATAGGGACCAAACTTGCTTCTTACCCATCAGGTAGTAAAGCGTTTTGGTCTCTGGCTAAGTCAGTCGAGTCGAACTTCTGCCGTCCCTCACTACCACCACTGCTGAAACCCGACGGGTCGCTGGCCCACTCCGCTGAGGAGAAGGCAAATTTATTTGCCTCTCTTTTTGCGGAATCTTCACGTCTAAATCCTGGTGACGCGCGGCCCCCTCCTTCTTCTGATGGATGCGAGACGAGTATGTCGGAAATTCGTATCCATCAGAAGGACGTCCGTAGGGTGCTGCGCAACCTCGACGTGAACAAAGCTAGCGGCCCTGACGGAATACCAGCAATTGTTCTTAGAACCTATGCGCCTGAACTGTCTCCGATCTTGACACGCCTATTCCGCCTTTCGTATGAGGCTGGAAAAGTGCCGAATGCTTGGAAGCAGGCTAACGTACAGCCCGTGCCCAAGAAGGGAAGTCGAGCTGACCCGGCCAACTACAGACCCATATCTGTAACCTCCATACTCTGTAAGAGTATGGAACGTGTACTTAATATTAAGCTCCTGGCATACCTAGAAGCAAACGATATCCTAAGTGACCGCCAATACGGCTTCCGCCGAAATCGGTCTACTGGGGATCTTCTAGCGTATGCCATTCACATCTGGAGTGAGGCCATTGAGAGGCACGGCGAAGCGCTTGCCGTCTCCCTAGACATCTCGAAGGCTTTTGATAGGGTCTGGCACGAAAGCCTTATTGGTAAGCTTCCTTCATTCGGTTTGCCCGGTGGTCTGTGTGATTGGATTGCAGACTTCCTGAGAGATCGGTCCATTCGAGTGGTTATCGATGGCTGCTCGTCGGACCGCTTGGATATTAATGCCGGGGTCCCTCAGGGGTCGGTGCTCTCAGCAACTTTGTTCTTGCTGCACATTAACGATCTGCTAAAACCCGGCACCTTTGGGTATGCAGACGACAGCACAGTTGCTGAGAGATACGTGTCCAACGCTCGTGCTACCGGGCCTCAGATCCAGTCTCTCCGTGAGGCCATGGTGGAGCGCTTGAACCTGTCCTTGCAGGCAGTCTCCGAATGGGGCGATGCCAATCTGGTCAGGTTTAATGCTGCTAAAACTCAGGCGTGTCTTTTTTCCGCTAAAAAGAGCCAATTTCACCCGGCTCCAACTTTCCGAAATGTTACCGTGCCAATAACTGACCATCTTGAGCTTCTTGGCGTTACGTTGACATCGACGCTCAATTTTGGCCCGTACATTGAGGCAAAGGCTCAACTGGCTGCCAAAAAGCTGGGGATCCTTGCAAAGGTGAGAAGGTACTTCACGCCAGAACAGCTGCTCAGTTTGTATCAAGCGCAAGTTCGATCATGCATGGAGTACTGTTCTCATCTCTGGGACGGATCAGCCAAATATCAGCTTGATGCACTAGAGTCGATTGAAAAGCGCGCCAAGAAGCTCATCAGCGATGAGGCACTGGTTAAGTCAAAGCTCCAGAGCCTTGAACATCGTCGCCGAGTTGCCAGCTTGTCGGTTTTTTATCGGTTACATTTCGGGGAGTGTGCGATGGAATTGCATGATCTAATTCCGCCCAGCCCGTTTCATCATCGAACTACCAGACGTACGGCGAAGCGCCATCGGTACATGGTGGACATCCCACCCATACGCACTAAACGTTTTGAGAATACTTTTATTATGCGTACAGCTAAGGAGTGGAATTCCCTGCCGGAGTCTGTGTTTCCCGATAGCTACAATCTAGAGGTCTTTAAGTCAAGAGTGAATAGGTTACTACTAGGCAAGCGTGCTCCATCGTAGACCACATCTTCGCTTACCATCAGGTGAGATAGTGGTCAAGCGCGAGCCTATAATAGATAAAAAAAAAAAAAAAAAAAATGTATGTATGTATGTTTGTTCCTATGTGGTGTTCCAGAGACCAAACGCGTTGACCGATTTTGATGATTCATACGTCAATCGATTCGTCTTAACCTTGCGAGTGTCATAGGCTACATTAAAATTGGAAAATAGAAAAATGGCGGCTTTTGGGCGCCATATTGTGGGGGGCCAATTTTATTTTTTATTCCAAACCCATCGTGTGGGGTACCAAAATAAAGGGCTTTTAGAGGTGATTTCAAAAATATATAACACTTATATATTTAAATGTACCTAATTCGAAAAAAATGTTAACTAAAAAGTTATAAATAAAAAAGTTTAATTAAAAAAATCTAAATACCCGACTGCTTAAAAAGCGAACTAAAAAGACGTAAACAAGAAGAAAATCATGCTGTGCAGTCGGAGGATACATCTGGTTTTGGTCAGCCAGCTCGCGAATATGTATCCTCCGACTGCACAGCATGATTTTCTTCTTGTTTACGTCTTTTTAGTTCGCTTTTTAAGCAGTCGGGTATTTTGATTTTTTTAATTATTCTATTTACCAATTTTAGCTAGTGACACTCGCAGGGTTAAGACGAATCGATTGACGTATGAATCATCAAAATCGGCCAACGCGTTTGGTCTCTAGAACGCCACATAGTAACAAACATACATACATAGACTGATAAACACATTACCCTCCTTCGGCAGTCGGGTAAAATACCATTGAAGAAGAAGAATAAAGTTGAAATTAGAACTTGTAGTTCTAATTTCATCTTGTATTAATAATATTAATATTTTTTTTAAATTTCAAGATATATTTACATTTATGAACGTTGAAATATAAAAAAAATTATAATAATAAGATCTACAAGTTCTAATTTCAATTTTCTTCTTCTTCTTCAATGGTATTTTTCAATAAAAACATTTATTAAACATTTAATTATTTTCTTTTTATTTTATCAGGAAGTAATTATTATAAATAAGATTAGAATTAAAATGTAATTAAAGTATTTATCTTGATAAATTTATAATTACACAAGTAGGTAAGTGTTATTAAATGAATAGATACCGAATTATTGAAAAACAAAATATTACGTAATAGTTAATAAAAAATGCAAATTATTTAGAATTATATATTTATTAATAATTTATAAACTTTATACGGCGTGTTTTTAATCAGGACTACAGGTTGACCTCGAATGATACTCTAAATAGTTAAACACTGCGTGCGGTCTGCCCTCTATCTCGAAAATGGTAGAAATTATAAAAAAAATGAATATATAAAAGTTGTTGACAATTTCATCTTCTACAATATTTACCATACATACAAATAACATAAAACCCATAGGAAACGAGATATTTGCAATAAATGTGTAAAACATAGATTTTTTTACCTTTGACCTTGGAATATCTGTAGACGCGGACACCCTACGATACGTAGGTTTTGAGACAAGTTTTAGGTTGTCAAAACAAAGGTTTATACAACTTTATAGCCGACTATCTCTCATTCCGAGATTCTTGCCTTAATTTGACTAATTTTCTTGGACTAGTATCTATCGACTTATCTATGATTGCAGTAATAGCCTGAAGGGTGGTCGGTAATGTTAACATTATCATATCCAGACTGACTCCATCAATCCCTTTAGCGTTTGTCCCCAAACTCTTGATAATTTTCAAAATTTCCTCCTCAGTAACATTTCTTATTTCAAATTGAGTTTCACCAAACCTATTCGCATCAAAATAAGATAATTGCGATGTGGGAAGTATGCACTGCCCTGGTATATTGAGAAATGCCTTGTTTATCTCGTCTGGGTCATTAAATTGTTCGGGAAGCGTACCTTCACTATGCTCTGCGAAAACATCTGATTTGAAATTTTTCCATAGCTTTTTGGGGTGTTTTATCTGACTATTAATGTGCCTGTCAAAGTATACCTTCCTTTCCCGCATTAGTGCTGTAACAGACTGTTTTTTTATATCCAAATAATACTTCTTGGCAGTGTCTGACTTATCCTTATTATAATTAATTTTTGCCTCGTCTCGCAGCTTAAATATCAATTTAATATTATCCGTTATCCACGGCGTGGGTCGGTCCCTAAATATTTTACTTTTTATGGGGGCATGTAAGTCGAATAATTGGGTAATAATGGCATTAAAATGTTCAATCATGCTGTTTACATCAGGCAGTGAATCAATTTCAAACCATGACATTAAATTCAGATCCACTGCAAAATAATCCTCCAATATATCCCTTAGAGGCCGATAAACAACTAGCCTAGGCTTACTTTTTAGCTTCTTTATGACAGTATCACATACAATAAACGAATGATGACCAAGTTCACTGACATGGCTAACCAGTACATTACGAACCCCCACATCGGTACAGATAACACCTATGAGAGTACTACTATCCCCTACAAAATGAGTTGGTGACTGCACTACCTGATTTAGATTGGTATAATTTAGGAATTCCGTCAAATCTTTAGTTTTTGTATTCTTTGTATCCAATAAATTTACATTGAAATCCCCCAGTAATACCAAATGATCGAAAGGTGCCAATGCGCTAATACTGTCAGTTATACCATCCAGAAATTTTGACAATTCAAACCAGGGTGGCCTGTATGCATTGCCAATCAGCAACTTCCTACCATTGACAGTTAGGTTTAACCACATCTGTTCCACATCAGACTGCTCTGGATGTGGTTGTACACCGCCCGTACTCCTGTTTCAATGAAAAACGCTACTCCTCCGCCCCGTCCCCCGCGTATAGTCGCAGGGCGCGGCACGTGCTTCAACCTATACCCCGGAACCTTAAGCGCGCGTCCCTCCTCCCCAGGTCGCAGCCACGTTTCGTTGATTGCCATTATATCCACTGAGTGCTGAGTCATTGCAATTAGAAACTCGTCCTGGTTAGTTGCCAGAGAGCCCGCATTAAATAAACCAAACTTTAATAATTTTGACTTAGTCATGGCATGTAAATAATAATGGTTGTATAAGTGTATGTATATAGCAAGGATAGTATTTCATTAATATAATATTTATTAAAGTACTTTTGTTTATTTGTTTTGTCTAAATAATTAATATTGTAGATAAGTTTTAGTTCTAGTAGTAAATAATGAATTGTAAATAATAAAATATATGTATTGTTTGTAAATAATGTTGCTGTTTGTGTGTAAATAATAATATATGCAGATAATATAACTATGTTCCTTGTTTGACAGCAGTACTCACTTCGATATTCGCAGCTCCCCAGATCACTACAGATACGACACACAGACACCATGCATCCTAAACTGTTACAGTCAGTAAAACTATGAACAAATACAAAAAAATGTGCAGCAACAAACAAAGATTTATTTGACAGTGTCCGCAAGAGGTCCAATAAGCTGATTAATATCTTCCTCAGATGCAATCCTGTGAGTGGCTTCGACAGGCTTTTGTCGGACCAGGATGCGACCGCGCTTCGTCCATACGAACCGCCATCCATGAATCCCCGCAGCTGCCCTTGTCTGACGAAACAACTGCGATTTGATCTGGTCAGCCTCTCGTTTACAAAGAAGCGTACGGGTCTTCCGGAGAGTCCGAGATTCTCAGTTGTGGCGTCACGTCGCACGCGGGCGCCGTTCAACACGGCGTCACGCAGGTCACGTCGTGCGAGGCGCACCATGATAGCGCGAGGGCGGGGCTCTGTTGAGACTTGCGGGCTTGTCGCCTTAACGTGTCTGCCGCCGACTCGCTCTGCGCTCACGATGTCGCGGTCCTCCAAAGTAACTCCCAGCTTTGTTGCAATTAGCAGGAACAGGTGTGCTGGGCTTTCAGCTTGCGACTCAGGTATGTTCCCTATTACCAAATCGTTTACCATCAGCTCCTGATCTCTGTCATTAAGGTCTCTCTTGAGCTGTAAGACCACACTCTCCACCGGACACACACTCGGTGATACGAGACGCTGCACTTTGAACACCTAGCAGTGTCAACCGCTGACACGAATTTACCGCACTCACCGCACTTCACCGCCATTCCTATTAGGTACTTGAATGAATTCACACAAACTTTGCTTACTTTGAACAGCTGTTAATTTTCGCAAACTTGTTTCTATAAAATTGAGGGTATTTATGTTTTGGCTTGGAGATTTTTAGGGTTCCGAAGTCAACAAGGAACCCTTATAGTTTCGCTCTGTCCGTCTGTCCGTCCGCAGCTTAGCTCGGAGAATCTAAGTACTAGAAAGCTATAATTTGGCATGTATATACATATTAATAATTTCGACAAAGCGGTAACATAAAATCATGAAAAATATTTTTTTTTCTGGTACCTCCCATAGACGTAAAGTGGGGCTGTATTTTTATTTTCTCATCTATCCCATGGTGTGGGGTATCGTTGGATAGGCCATTCAAAAATATTATGGGTTTGTTAAAACAATTTTTCGATTCAGAGATTCGTTTGCGTAAAATTAAGCTTTAAGTTGCAAATTTATGTTAGAGTCAAGTGTCGCCCCCCACTGCCAGCGAAATGGTTGCTCTTGGCTATGTGAAAAAATTGACGACATTAGTAAATATAACGAAATTAAAAGGAAAATTATCACGGATATCAAGGCTTTACAAGTTTACGAGTAATGGTCGACCAACTTATAAAATGTACTTGGAACAGTAAAAATTTTGTACAAATGCCATTGAAAAATTACTTAAATAAAGCTGATAGCTGTGTAAAACAGAGTAAATATAATACTTACGAACCATGTAAAACTATACAAAAATGAAATCATAACAGGCTTTACAAGTTTACGAGTAATAGTCGACCAACTTATAAAATGCACTTGGCAGAGTAAAATTTTTGTACAAATGCCATTGAAAAATTACTTAAATAACGTTGTTAGCTGTGTAAAACAGATAGTAAATATATGTTTAAGAACCATGTAAAAATATACAAAAATAAAATCATAACATCCTTAATAATAAAGATTTCTAAATTAATAATGTTTAAGCTCGAATAACGAATTGGATTGGCCGGAGTCGTTGGCAGTAGGTACTTACCAGTCCGTTGTCCATACAGCGCATGCGCAAGTATTTTCGACGTTTTGTAATTAAAGTCAAATTAGACTCGATCGATTCTTTTATTAAGTCAATATTCGACCCGACTTCATCACCAATTGAGTGGCGTAAAACTTTTCAGAATGAAATAGTGAATACCGCATATTATAGGATTCACCTCTAATCTGTGGTATTAGAGGAATACATACGATTTTTTTCTAATTCCGAAAGAGAAATAAACAAAGAGTGCGTGCACGCAAGGATCAAACTATACCATTCCCCGTGGCTCTAACGTGCGCTCGTATCGGCTCCTTTCGCAATTCGCACCCGCGGTGGTACTCAAATAGATAATATTTTTCTAACTTTAGTTGCGAAGTTGGATTTTATAACTCCTTCTTCAGTTACCAGTTAGTCCTTCTTTAGTTTAAGTCAAGAGTGAATAGATTACATCTAGGCAAGCATGCTTCACCGGAGACCACATCATCGCTTACCATCAGGCGAGATAGTGGTCAAACGCGAAAATATAGATTAAAAAAAAAACATCATTCTATGTGGGCCCCTTTTTAGACTTTGTGAGCCGCTGAAACCGTTCTAATGTTCATGTAACAACAACAAAACCCTCTTTTTAGTCCGAATTATTAAGCAACTTCGGAACCCTACTAATGCGCGTGGCCCGACACGCACTTGGCCGGTTTTTTTATTTAAATTGGTTTAATGCAGTAATTAACTACTTTAGGAGCTACACTGTATACCTTAAATTATGCTGCTAAACACTTGAAAAACTTTCCGGACACTTAATCGACTTTGTTTTATTTTATTTATTAAAAAAAACTCAGACTACGATCCCACCAGTAGAAACGTCAAACGTCAATCCGCCTATCCTTCTAACGGCTTCTAGTAGAGTGTCAGTATTTTACATGGAGCGACTGCCTAACTGACTTCCGCAACCCAGTAACTGGATAACACGATACTGTGATGAAATATTTTCAGGCTTGTAATGACAACCCGAAACAACTGTCAAATATGAACAAATTTTAATGACAGCCAGGATCAAACGACTTAACGTGCTTGCCTAGACATGGTATTTTTTTGTGTTATCTTAGGTGAACTGTCCCAATTTCGGGCAAAGGCCTCCCCTTAATCCTTCAAGACATTATTTTCCTGACCCAATTCGTAGTAAACCTTGCAGTAGGTGTGTAGGCCGTCTCGCCTTCTTATTCTGTTCATAATGTATGACATTACCCTCAACACTTATTCCAAGGGTCAAATTTGCATCTATAACCGCAGATTACACAGCATTGTTCTGATATGTTAACCCCAAACGCAGATACCTATGTACCTTCACATCTGTGTTAACACTTTACTTCAACATAAACCTGCGGCTGCGATGTATCTGTGCTAATACATTCACGCCCTGATGCATCGACAAGTAGGTAACAGTCACGTCATTGCTATGTGACGTCTTGTCTGACACCGTTAACGTGGCAACATACGTCTAAGATGTTTGGAGCGGCAGCTTCACTAGGATGATTAGTTAATTTACTGTCAAGTCTTTACTGTCTAGTTGCTTTGATCATTCAAATTCCGACATTACTTACATTAGGAGAAAACCCCTTAGATAGACGAATAAACAAGAAGTGATCTTATAAAGGTTCCATTTTAATTTTAACGGCCAATGCACAATGCAAAATCCCTTGCCTTTCATCCCTGTCCCCCAATTTCTTGATATCTTGCTATCAGTTAATTGGAAAAACGATGGGGTTTTGAAATAAACCACTTCACTTGCAAACTTTGCTTTGTGACTACATAGTATTTTACATGTGACAGTGTGACAAATAATTAGTTATTTAAATTTTGATAGTTTGGCAGGCTGCACCGGTAGCAGCCAATTATTTGCTCCGTGTTTGTGACTACGAAACTGTATTTATCAACGAACAAGCCTTCATTACAGCCCACGTATCTGCCCGCGTATATTACAGCGATGCCACAACAACATGCACCCGTTTACGTATGCAGTAATACGACTACTTATTTCACTATATGCACACATCTTACCCTGCACCACTTATTGCACTATATGCACACATTTAACCCTGCAGCACCGCGTGTGCCAAAGTTACCACGTACGGGTTAATATAGGTTGCTCCCAGTTATGGCTGGGATTTACGGAGTAGTATGTTTACTAAAGCGTTGCTGAGATATAATTAAGTCAGTATATATATGTGTACGTTTATGGAGAGATTGCAGAGAGTCAGAGTTGTACATATGTGTGTCTGTTAGTATAGGTTCACTTTTCATTAAATCAGAACTTAGCTTTAAAAACATGGCTATTTGTAAATTCTAAAACTCAACGCTGTAAGAGGTACTCGTAAAGAAGATGAAGGCACCGTCCACCCCGGCCAAGAAAGAGGTGGCGAGATGACTTGAAGGCGTACCATGAGGGATGGTTAAGGACGGCGCGTGAGAAGAGATTCAGGAAGCATTTGGGAGAAGCCTTAGTCCAACAGTGGGACAAAAATGGCTAGTACCTGGGAATTGAATGAAGAATTTATCTGGCAGTACTACTAGCAACTAATGAAACAGTAATTTATATATACGTACGGTAAGTATAACGTATAACTTCATTTATATCTCTAATGAGTTTGTTAAATAAAAAATCCACTGTTGCTCATGCGTCTTTCTGTGATGGCTACGGCAAATCACCAGAGGCCTTACTTTGACGTATCAAAACTCGTGGCTCCCGGGTGAGAGAGATGGAGCTATACAGGACAAAGAGAACTATCCCTTTTACCCGACTGACGAAGGAGGGTAATGTGTTTACCAGTCTATGTATGTATTGTAATGTTACGTTAGCTCAAACGAGCCACGTTAATAATAACGGTAGAAAAATAGGGCCGGCTTTGTACGACGTGCCGTTGTATGAGGTCGTCAGCTAGGCAGACAGCAGGATGGACAGGAACTCTTCAAAGTAGTGAAGGGGCAACCGCAGACCAGGGCGACGAAGCACGGTGCGATGGGACGGCTGGTGGAGCGCTACCGCGAGATGTGGGCCCTCGTGTTCAGCGTGCGCATCCTGCGCGTACTGCTGGAGGTCGCGCGCGGCCTCAGCGCGCATACCGCCGCGCCGTTGAGGTCCTGTCAGCCGCAGTTCTTACACCACGTGCCAAACTGGCACATCTTGTTATTATAACAGTAAAAGTTCACTTGAGTGTAAAATTGTTATTTATTTATAGGCTTCAGGGATTTATAACACTCTTTCACAAACTGAATTCATGATAATTTTAAGAGTACTTTGTGGATAAGAACATACTTTATAGATCAAGGCTAAAATATGTCCATCAAATTTCGCAACCAAAACCAAACTGGTTGTAATACAGACTTGTGTGCAGATAAGACCAAACACTTAGTATTTCTAGGTAAATATCATCGTCTTTCGGAGTTCACCGCCAGAACCAAACTAAAGAAGTGACTCCCGTTTTTCTTCGTTCTGTGTCATCTCTTTTGAAATTCAAAATCAAATCTCAATTAAGAAATCATGACCAGCACGAATAAAAAAAAAGGTTTACAGAGGGGCAGTCTGCCGCTGCCCTTATTATGAAAATTATAATGTACAACCAGCTTATAGAAGGTCTAGTCCATGGTATGTTACGTCTATGGATAAGGAAAATAAAATTGGACAGACAGATATCAGATTAGATAAAAATGTCAGAGTATTAAATATGTCCGGCACCTTTGGGTATGCAGACTACAGCACGGTTGCTGAAAGATACTTGTCCAACGCTCGTGCTACCGGGCCTCAGATCCAGCCTCTCCGGGAGGCCATGGTGGAGCGCTTGAACCTGTCAGCCAGCTGAGCCTTTGCCCATACATTGAGGCAAAGTCTCAACTGGCTGCCAAAAAGCTGGGGATCCTTGCAAAGGTGAGAAGGTACTTCACGCCAGAACAGCTGCTCAGCTTGTATCAAGCGCAAGCTCGATCATGCATGGAGTATTGTTCTCATCTCTGCGATGGATCTGCCAAATACCAGCTTCATGCACTAGAGTCGATCGAAAAGCGGGCAAAGCTCCAGAGCCTTGAACATCGTCGCCGGGTTGCCAGCTTGTCGGTTTTCTATCGGTTACATTTCGGGGAATGTGCTATGGAATTGCATGATCTAATTCCGCCCAGCCCGTTTGATCATTGGACTACCAGACGTACGGCGATGCGATATCGGTACATGGTGGACATCCCACCCATACGCACTAAACGTTTTGAGAATACTTTTATTATGCGTACAGCTAAGGAGTGGAATTCTCTGCCGGAGTCTGTGTTTCTCGATAGCTACAATCTAGGGGTCTTTAAGTCAATAGTGAATAGGTTACTTCTAGGCAAGCGTGCTCCATCGTCGACCACATCATCGCTTACCATTAGGTGAGTTAGTGGTCAAGCGCGAGCCTATAATAGATAAAAAAAAACAAGAATTTACAAATTAGCAATATAAAATCAATCAGAGATAACTAAAAATATGCTTTTCAGGTGTTAAAAGTATCAAAGAATACATAAAAATGAGTCACATGAGTTGAAACAATATCAAAAGATAAAGAAAGGTGGGGTTTGTATAGTGTAATAAATAGTAAATATACTAAAAGATGTAGATTTATAAATCAGAACACCACAGTATGTATGTTTGTTCCTATGTGTGTTCCGATTTTGATGATTAAAAAAATCGAAAAATATAAAAATGGATGTTGGGCGCCATATTGTGGGTGCCCAATATTATTTTTCTGTCAAGTGCATCGTGTGGGGTGTCAAAATGAAGGGTTTTAAGATGTTATTTCAAAAATATATAGGACTAATGTGTTTAAATGTACCTAAGGCATTAAGTCCGCCTCTGTACTTGTGTGTGCATGAAGTATTAAATAAATAAATATAAATAAATAATCCGAAAAAAAAATACTAATATGAAATAAATAATCACAGTGAATTAAAAAAATCAAAAAACCCGACTGCTTAAGAAGCGAACTAAAAAGACGAAAACAAGAAGAAAATCATGATGTGCAGTCGGAGGATACCTACATCTGGTTTTGGTCAGCCAGCTCGCGAATATGTATCCTCCTACACGTGAGTTACAACAATAGGGCTCCGTTTGAACCCTTCAGGTACGGTACCCTAAAAAAATACACAAACCATAAGCAATTCGTCATGACGAGACCCTCGCAGATTTGTATCGACCACCTATCAGTCATTTGCCATCAAATTGCCTTTATTGGCAACGCCGAAATTAGGACACCGTACCACATACGACTCGGTATTTATGCCTCACAAACACTCACCACTCAATTTAAACACCGTGTTGGAAATAATGAATCAGACTCACCGGTTATGTGGAACACAGTATCAATACATTTCGAAGTTGGAAAGCACATAAGTCAAACAATAAAAGACAAAGCGACCGATATTGTGCAATGTGTATTTACACACAGTATATTTACAAAATGAAGTTGAAGCCGTCATGCGTGGTTTGACGCGAGTGCACGTAATTTTGCGAGGTTAGATATATATGGTTTTCTTTTATGTTTTTTTATTATTAATAGACTTTTAAATTACCTACCATACCTATTCATATGTAATCATATGAATAGTTTTAAGTACTTATTAACAGATTCTTAATACTCCTGGTTAACCTGGACTTACATAGCTTTTGTAAGTCTGAAATAGCCAATACGGAGGCCTGTGGGGTTCCCAGAGGCGGTTTAATTAACTCTGACACTAGAGGTCACATCCTCACACGAAAAGAAGAAGAAGAGTAAACAGATTCCAAAAACCCATGAATAATATTCCTTAAGGTCACATACACGAATCTTATTGGTGACTTTCCTCACATAGTTATCATAATCAAGGATCAACAAGTGTAGGACCAAATGATGAACGTAATCAAAGCTAAAAGAGGGTTATAATATGGGACGTTGTGTAGTTTCTGCCTTCTCCCATGGGAAAAAGAGGTGACTTGTAGTTAATGAGCTGAACCGTACGTGCACGCACGCAACTCATTTGAGTAAATAGAATTATCCTTCTACTCCGTTCTTTGACATAACTTAACCAACCTAGTAGACTCCAGAAGATATCGGGACAACCACATTTTAATCAGATACAGCACACATTCCCATAAAATCACCATCATCATAATTTCAGCCGAAAGACGTCCACTGCTGGACATAAGCCTCCCCCAGGCGTCGCCACATTGACCGATCCCGTGTGTCTCACATCCAGCGGATTCCCATACAATTATTATCTACTTATTGCTCTTGTTTTGACCCGTGAAGTGTGGAGCATACACGCTACCGATAAACGTGAAATGATTGCGAGGATACTATAACTATTCTACTACTATAAACCTCGACTCCGAGCGTGTTTGTGCTCGCCATTATGTTGCGGATTCGCAGATGCATGCGATCGCCATCATATGAAAGTATGACTAGATTAAAGGGGAATTTGATTGATCACTTATTGGCGTGACGTCACTGTGAACTGAACAGATTGGGGGAATTTCATGTGTCATGACATTTTGCGTAAAATTATTTGCTTGGAATGGGAAGTAGAAAATTGCTTTTTATCACTATTTTGTTCTATGTTCATTTTGGTTTTCTGTCATTAAATATTCTGGGGACCTGCCTGTTCAGCAAATCGGGTTTTTTGAACTGGTATCATAAACAGAAGCTGCTATAAATGCAAATATCGTGTGATGAAAACAGCAGCTATTTATTTTTTACTATGGATAGGCTAATTTTAAAATACAAGCGAAACCCACTGTTAGAATGTTCTGATACAGTCACTGATTCACACAACACGACTATTTTCACAACTCATTTATAAGTATGTTAATTATTTACTTAGATGGAGCTCGTGGCTAAATAACAACAGTCGTACAGTTCGATCTTCGAGGTTCAGCAACGCTTGCCGAGGATGGTACGTGGATGGGTGACCATCCATAACATAGTGGCTCGGTGCTCACGCTAAGCCGTTGCTCTCGGCTGCCATTTATAGATCTTTAACAATCGTTACGGTAGTCAGAAGCCAAAAATCTGACACCAGTCTTCCCAAGGGGTATCGTGTTACTCAGTTAGGTACTGGGTTGTGGAGGTCAGATAGGCAGTTGCCTTACAGCCAAT
Organism: Anorthoa munda; assembly: GCA_945859665.1. NCBI lineage: Eukaryota > Metazoa > Arthropoda > Insecta > Lepidoptera > Noctuidae > Anorthoa > Anorthoa munda. Next base: position 30,604,943 of record OX243905.1, on the reverse strand, counting down.
CACGTGACACGTTATTAGTAGGCATCGTATGTGTATCTCAACGAGGCATTTAAATCCTTAGTCCATAGCACTGAGAAATTAATCAGAAATATTCTAGCTGCCATACTGATTGATTTTGGTGTGCCATCCTTTACTGAGGCTGGAGACTCGCTTGCCCGAATTCAAATCCACCCAACAAAATATCATCCTACACACGTTGGGACGAGCCACTCTGCAGAGCAGTTCATGAATACCTAATTGCCTGCCACACCTGCAACTCCTGCCGATCGTGCGCGCGTACTGGCTGTGGTTATGTGGGAGTCGGGTCTCTGGCTTCACGCACTACCATCGTAGAACATAGACACCTTGTTTGTCGACACTACTCTCCTCATCACTGCCACTGTGGCGAAGTTTTCAACAGCCTCGTTCACAACGGGCTGTCATGCAGCCGAAGTACGGGTCTAACGCGCGATCATCAACGAAATCATCCGACGTGCTCTTGTTACCGTCGGTTTTCCTGCCGTATTAGAACCCCATGGCCTGGCACGCGATTATGGCTAAAGACCTGATGGCAAGTCTTTGTTTCTATGGAAGATGGTTAGGCCTTTAGTGCAGGATGCGACTTGTGTCGATACTCATTGCGTCATCCCATGTTCCTAGCTCGACATGCTGTGCTGGTGCTGCCTCTACGGCTGCAGAGAACCTCAAGCGATGGCAATATAATATCATTGGAATTTATATTTTCGAGTCGTTTGGGGTTGAAACTCTTGGTCCACGGGGTCCAAGTACTCAGACATTATTCAAAAATCTGCTTAAACGCCTAGTTGACACTTCGCGTGACCCAAGGGCTATGGTTTTAACCTTGGTCAGAGGTTGCTATACAACGTGGCAATGCTGCCAGTCTTTTGAGCAAATTACCAGTGGACAGTGATGTGGTGGAGTTTGTCGACGCCATATTTTAGACTTATTTGTTTTTAGGCTTAGTTTATATTTTTAATTTAATTGTTTATATATGTATATGTAGTTATTAAGTATTTTAAACAATGTACATAGCTAATTATCACCCTGAATAAATATCGCATTTATTCTACGAGGTATATAATGTATGTTCAATGTAATTAATTAATCTTCATAAGATATTAGCTGTGCTAACTTGTCGAACAAGCGGCCTCATTATCATCGCCCCAGAGACAATGCTTGGTATATTACATGTACATAGTCGGTGACTAATAAGTCCGTCATTGCGGAGAAACGGGAATAACGTTGTGGAGGTATTTCATTATTACATGTAGGTATTTTGCAACATGTGTACAAAGAAGTCAAGGGCGGGCTCAGAAAACATCACCTGTGTTCCCCGAAGGGTTTGGCAGTAGTACATCTACGTGCGCTCACATGTCGTCATTTATGTTTAAGTGCCATGTAATAGGGGGTGAGCCTATTGTCATCAACCGGCCACAAATCCAGACTCCAGACTGCTACTGAGAAATTCCAGATGGAAAACCCAATAACACTTTGCTCCACCCGGGAATCGAACCTAAGACCTCATACTCAGCAGTAGCGCGTGCGATCACTTGACCAGCGTGAATAGAAAATAAATATATTTAGAAGTGCCGAAAACAATATAATCTCAGTTCCAATGGAATATTGTACATCGTCATCAGCCTTTTAATGTTCCCACTGCTGGGACACAGGCCTCATCTCTGTGAGAGAAGGAAGGGACCTTAATCCACCACGGGGGCCCAGTGCGGGTTGGTGAATCTCACTTGTCGAATTTTTGTTTCTAGAACATGCCAGTGTCCTCACGATGTTTTCCTTCACCGTTTTAAAGCAGTGGTGAGTAAATAATTTACAAAAAGTAAAGCCTGGGTTCGAACCCACGACCCACGAAACCTAAGTGGGGCCGTAACCACAGGGCCACAACGTCCCTTGGAATATTGTACAGTGTTTACTATTTCAAGTAGTTGCACGCATTTGTAAAACCCGAATTAGATATCTACCTTTATACTTTTATGTGACTCGATAATTTTTTGCAATTATTCGTAATATACACACTATGTATATTACGAATAATTACACAGGTACCGTCTATTATAGGCAGAGCATTTTTACAAGGAGCGGTCTATTGACTCGAGTCGCCTAAGCCCATTATGATTTGCGTCGGTTCATTGGCTTAATAAAAAGGTCCCATTAATTATAGACTCTTCGTTATAAAATGTATTTTTAAAATTTCGTTAATATACCGAGCCACTTTTATCGGTTAATTAATAAATTACATTTAGCCTCTTTAAAAAAGATTATATTGAACAAGGGCCTCCCGACCTCGGCCCAAGTTTTAAATAACTGTACCCATAATAGCGATAGGTAGGTATGTAGATTGTATGTCTTTTTACTTGATGAACATAGGGATAGACACAAATGTAATACTATCACTAATACTCACAAATGTATCACTTTGTTAACAAACATATTACAAATTAGATGATTATATTCAAGATAAGAATGCTTGGAAACATGCTGGTCCTGCTTCATAGGGCAATCTTTTTTATTCTTTTTTTTTGTTGTGTAGACAAAATCAAACTGGTTAATTTGTATTATATTCATAATTATAGTAATGCTTTATTTTATTGGTTTCTTTTCTTTTTTTTAAATAAATTGACCTAATATCAACCCCGAAAGATAGAAAAGGATTTATTGCTAATTATACGAATGAATTTGCAATTGTGAACCAATTCTGTTGAAATTAATTAATATAAAAACCGAAAATTATTAAATATTTCGTTAAAAGTGGTTTTTTTAGTTTCAGTCAATAGTTCAGGCCTTGAACATCGCGAAGCTACACAGACATCAAAAACGTCGGTCGCGACCACGCCCGGCAGTGGACACCGAATCGCTTGATTACCTCTGATGACACCATCGTGTTCGTGGCATCGTTGACAACCGCTTTATGGTGCCGGCTTATTTACTGGCGCATTCCACTTCTACAACGTTTTCGTTTCAGGGATATTTTTTGGCTAGAACTTTAGGGAATATTTTAAGTGATTAGAAACGTCATCGGGAGTGAATAAGTCTCGTCGTGGGAGACGTAAGCCGACACGCAAGCTGTAACTCACACTGTAGAGCTCGCAAACCTACTTTCTGTGTTTCTTTACTAAAATGTACATTCCTTTTTGTTTTTTTATCTAAAACTAATTTCAGCGGTATTTTTTCGAGTCCCGTTCCATCAATGTCAACGTCCAATTTAGTATTTTCTTTTTTAACTTCCTTCTGAAGTCGTACAACATGAGTTAATTTTTAGGATTCCGTACTCGAAGTGTTCAAACGGAATATTTTTTTAAATTTTTAAGGGGTGTTCCCATTCAGCTAAAGGAATAAACAAAAAAAATAAATTTACCTTCCCCATCACGTGTGTAATCGTTGTTTAGACCTCGTTGAGTAGATAAATATTGTATGTTTTGTTTTAAAAAATATTGGAAAACAAAGTAATGAGAATCCACCAAAGTCAGATGTTTTTATTACCTATGATTTAGACCTATGATTTTTTTAATTTTAGATAATGTTTGTTTATATTTTACTAAACAATACCAATATATTGATAAATCAGACTTTTTCTTTGAAATTTCCTCAATTTTAGGGTTCCGATGACCGTTTGTCGGTCCGCAGCTTAGCTCGGAGACTCTTAGTACTTAAACAAAAAATTATAAACTACCTCCGTGCCAAATTTCATCTTTATACGTCAAGCAGTTTTGGATATTTCGTGATACGTGAATGAGTGACCTTTCGCTTTTATATGTATAGATTCCGACAAAGTAGTAGAAGTAGAGACAAAAATAAAATCATGTTTTTTTTCTATCCCATGGTGTGGGGTATTGTTGGATAGGCCTTTCAAAAATATGACGGGTCTGTTAATATCATTTTTTGATTCAGAGATCCATTTGAGTAAAATTAATCATTAAATTGCAAATTTTTGTTAGAGTCAAGTCATGTAAAAGTGTGTGAAATTAAAAGGAAAACTATCATAGCTAAGTAGGCTTTACAAGTTTACAAGTAATAATCGACCAACTTATAAAATATACTTGGAAAAGTAAAAAGTTTGTCAAATTTTATATTGATAAAGTGGTTTTAACTAATGATACTTATTGACAACACTACTACCTGGTAGTATCGTTAAACTTTGAAATACCCACCGTACCCCCAGGGGTACGGCCAGGGGTACGGTGGGTCTGCAGTGGGATTTTACTTTGTAATTAAAATGAAAAAAACTAAAAATAGTTTTGTATGAAAACTTATCCATTTATTACAAAAAAAAATGGTTCAACAAACCAATTGACGTCCTTCATAGATTATTTATTGCAGCTCATTTACGTTGGTTGTTTGTTCCAATCATTGAATAATTTGGTTTTACGTTTTCGTAGTTGAGATAATGTTTGAAAATACTAATACTAAAATATTAGTTTTCAGTTTGTAAATATTTGGAGATTTTAAAGACGACTATCTCTGTAACGGTATTCAAATTATTAAGTGTAGCTGGTTATAAAACTGTATTATAAACGCTTGCCTCTACCCGCGGTGCCCGGTGGAACTCAAATAGATAATATTTTTTCTAATTTTACTGGTGAAGTTGGATTATATAACTCCTTCTTCAGTTACCATCGTACTATGTGGGCCCATTTTTAGACGTTGTGAGCCGCTGAAACCGTTTTAACCCATGTACATTGTAACGTGATTTCTTCTTGGGAACATGTGGATAACGGGGCCAGTACCTGACCGAATCCCCGCTGCCACAGAAGTAGCCCACGCCCAGATCAGACAGCAACACTCCACTCAGCAACACTGCCAGGTCGCGGTCGCACGGACCTCACGGTAGCACGTGGACCAAGGCGACCCGAACACAGCACAGCCAGGAGCAGCCCTTTCAGTCGCCGGGACACACCCACGCGTACCAAAGCGAATCCGGCCACTCACACACACCAACACTTCAGCAGGACAGATTATTGGTTAGGGCTTCGGCCCAACTAGCACGTTGGCAGGCAGGCGACGGAAGCTCTGGTCACCTCCGCCGCCTCGCAGGAAAAAAAAGGAAGATCATCCTACGCACAAATCCAAGAACGTCAAGTCACCCAGTGCCATTCGGATACGCATTGCACGGAATTGTCACAAAAATCAAATCACTTTGATTTTAACTAACCCACGAAACAATTTCAATCCTTGAAGAGATGACGCGGAACAATCCCCCTTCCGTAAAATACACCATCCCAGGTTCAAATCACATCCGTCAACTCATTCAAGTTCAATTTATAACTAAATTCTATAAAAAAAAAATACTAAATGACACTCTGGTTGACATATCCGGACGCACGCGTCGCCTTCTCGACACTTGACATTTCAGAACGATCTAAGCCGAAACTTCTAAATAAAATAAAAGTAATCGCCTGACCGACATAAATCTGGACAACAATCTCCCGTCATCCCAAAACAAATCTCGAATTGAACTCAATCGCTGACTAATAAAATGATTTTAAATATGTAATGCTGACAGCTAACCATTTGCGCATTTCCGAACGCAACGTCGAACGCCCAAATGACAGCTGGCAGTCCGTCAAAATAAACAAATAATATCTGGTAATTTTATTGTTATTTTAGTGAAATGAATGTATTTATCGGGGAGATTATTATGCCAGAGTGCCGTTTCTAAGTAGTTACACAATTCAGCCACGAGTCCAGAACAAAGAAGCGACATACAAAAGGAATGCAATATAGTGAATGAATATGATAATCCAGGCAACAAACCTTCCTTTAGCAAGATCGCCTTCTACCAAAAAAAAGTGTTACAACATGTAACAACAAAAACCCTCTTCTTAGTCCGTATTATTATGCAACTTCGGAACCCTGTTACTGCGCGTGGCCCGACACGCACTTGGCCGCCTTTCTTATTACAAACAATTTAGTTTTGCGGTTTGGTACGGAACCCTAAACGTGCAAAGTCCGACACGCGCTTGGCCGTTTTTTTTCAAGTAGGTACTTACTTCTTCTATCTATCTTTTTTATTAGATTATTATTTTATGTTGAGTTATCTAGCGTATAATATAACCTCTCTTCTATGTGCTGTAAATATAAATACACACTTAAAATCTCGGCCTTCACATTCGATGAAATCAATGAAACAATCGAGTAATATAACCGAGTATAGAATATAATTTAAAAATAAATATCTGCTTGCATGAGAGCGAGCGTTTGAACATTAAACTGTAAACCCTTTTTATTCCGCCTTAAAGTTTATCACTATAAAAATATGGTGTTTTTACCAGCGAGCAATATACTTTCTATTGCTCTATAATAACTGCTTTGGGAATTGATAACTGGCTTTTATATTCTGCTTACTATTGCCTTCGGGTTCACATGCGAGCAATCTTCTCAGATTGTTTTCTTGAAAAAAATATGTGGCGCTGACCACTTAAAATCATGTCGGCTTTCGGCTAGTTTGCCATTTTTTTTGTCATGACACACTGCTGGGCAAAGATCTGCCCATAGCCTTCCACTCTTTCGTGTAACCTTCTCCGACCAATCCGACGCTAACGCCTCTAGGTCCTCACGCTAGCGCTTCCTAGGCCTACACACTGGCAAAATTAGCGGAACAAGAAAAAAAATATCGTAAAACTTCTTTTACCGATACAGGCTAGTTTTTGTTTTGTTTTATAATAAAACCAATTATGCCAAATTGATAACAACAATTGTACATCAACTTTCATGCGATTGTTTTACTTTATTCGAAATTACATCATTTGGAGAGAATTTCGCTTATTGCCACTTTATGAATATGTTTTAAAATTTTGAAAAATGTTTCATTGACATACTGAATTATTTGTTTTATTTTTGACGTTTAGATCTTTTTCGAAGTTAAGGATGCTATTGAGGCCAACTTATTCCAAACTGAGAGGGCCAGGGCACTTGAGATGAGAAGAAATGATCAAACCTACAGATGATGTGCATAAATCATCATTTACCGCTTTCAACCATTTATTACAGTTTTCAATGATTCAGAGCCTATTTTTTTTATGAGGAAAACAGTACAAGGCTGAAAACCGTACTTCTAACAGGAATAATCGTTTCATAGAGCTTCGCGTTCGCAAAAACCTGCGTTTAAAGGCCGTTCAGGCTGAAATGAGCTGGAGGAAGTTCGAGGTGCAACAGTAAGTGAGCTTACGGTACGAAGGAGTTTGAAGGAAGCTGGTTTTGGTTCGTTCGTGCCCGCCAAAGATCTATAACTTGAGGCACACTACTTAGAAACAGTATAACTTTTGCTAGAAGACATCGACTTTGGCCAACGGACTAATGCAGTAAAATATTGTATAGTGATGAGTGTGAAAGACATTTAAATGGTATTGATGGACTGCAATAAATGTTTTATCATGAACAAGAACAACATAATCTGTTATTATCTATTGTAGCATATGGTAGAGGAACAATATTGGATTCAGGTAGGATATGTCTTGGAGCTCGTACGGTATTGGTGGTAATCGATAGAGAAGATCTTATTAAATAACGCTCTAGAAGTGTTATTTAAAATTAAAATGTGATTCGATTTGCCCTTTTAACAGGGATCACTTCGTTTTGATCCAGGATAATGCTCAGCCACATACCACTTTTACAACTTTTTTCTATGTTAAAAATGTGTGTGTGTTATAATGTCATATATATGTTATATGTTATGTGTCTGGTATATGTATATATATATGTTATATATGTTTTGGCATAGCCGGTGATAATGCATCCTATAGAACATATTTGGGACCCGATAAAATGTAGGGCAAAATTCATAATACCTACACCTGTTAATGTGGGTGAACTGCAAGTGCTGTTGTACAGGAATGAATGAGACAATCACACGAGCCAATGGATACCATTATTCTCAACATGTCTAGGCGGGTGAAAACTAAATTAAAAGAACGTGGCGAAAACACTCCACGTTCTTTTAATTTAGTTCGTTCTTCCACTCACATATTATGTGATATTAATTTTATTGTAAAATGATTTTTTAATAAACTTTTTTTAACTTTGCCTAATAACCTTAAAAAATCAACAATGTGCAGTTTTCTCAAAAAAAAAACATTTTACTCACACAAAATGTTTTAAATGAGAACTCATTTTTGATTTTATATGGTGTATGTTTAAGTAAAGAATCCTATCCTAATATAAGATTTAAAAGGTTACCTATCATAAGATCGAAAAACATTTGACCGAATTTCATTTCACCTAAAACTTTTCAACTATACTACTATCGTCTCGTTTTTTTTTACTTCATCGAAGTCACGTCTGCCACTGTCTCAGTTGACCTATTATCAATTCGATATTTTTCGTTACTCCGACGTTTCAATTGGTCGAAAAACTTTTTACCGAAGTTACACTTACCCGAAATAACATTTGTTCAAAATATTTATGTTAAACGCATATCAAAATACTAAGTGAGAGGGAAAAAGTGGGCGATAACAAATGTTTAAAACAGCGACTTGAAAAATAAAATTGTCCGCGGCGCTCCTATTTCTGTCTGCAGGGTCTAAAGTAACCTAACACGAAGGGGAAGACGGGAGCTAAGTTCGCTCGCTTTGCTCGCTCACTTCGCTCCCGTCATCCCCTTCGAACCTAACCTATCCGTGTCGGGGTGCCCTAAATTCCCGAGCTTGCTTCGCTCGCTCTTAGACAAATTCTTTGAAATAATTAATTAATAAAAATGTCTAATGCATGACATCTATTAATAAATCATTTGCATGAAAATTCGAAATAAATACGTAAACATAGACAAGACTGCGTGAAATCGATTTTGCAGCGATTCGTATCTGTCACTAAATTCTGTAGCACAACATGCTGACTTTTTATGACACTATTTCAATTTTAAATTGAAAATGCTACCAAGTTACTGGCTATATATTTGTGATTAAATAATATTCCCTTAAATGTTGTTTCGTTTTGGTGAAAATATGGCAAATGAAAAAAGTTCAAAAGTGGCTTCGGCCAAAAGCAAAAAGTTATTTTGTAAATCGGCGAAATGTAGTTCGGTAAAATAATACATATGGCAATTGATACTTCGATGATCTAAAATTATGTCAAATAATTCATACAGCAAAAAAGACGTCGGTCAATAGTTTTCGGTAAAATGAAATTCGAACAATAAAGATTCGGAAAAGTGATCGGTTCCCGATTTAAAAATACTAACACATTAAAAAAAAATCTACCTTTTTATTTTGTTCTTATTCTTATTCTTTATTGTACACAAAACATAAAAATATACAAATACAAAAGAAAGTTTATGTACAAAGGCGAGCTTAACCCATAGTTGGGTTCTCTAACAGCAAACCTGTTGCGCAAAGAAATATGCATAATATGAGGATAGTACATCCATGTGCACAACAAAAATATATTATAAATATAAAACAATTTTAAATACTTACTCACTAATAAACTAAACAAAGACGTGTGCAATGTATAAACATAATACATACAGCATACTATAGTAATTATACAATTGTAATATTTTAGTTGTGTAAACAACTAAAATATTACAATTGTAAATACATAAATTAATGTGTCATGTTGATAGGAAATATTCCTTAATTCTTCTCTTAAAAACCTCCAACGAAGGGCTATCCCGTATAGAGTGTGGAAGAGCATTCCAGAGGTGGACAGCGCGAACAGTAAAAGATCCACCGTAACGACTTGAAGAGTGGGGAGGAAAATGAAGGAGAAGAGATGATGACAGACGACAAGGTTTTCCTCTTGGTACAAGATACTCAAAGCGTTCCTGAAGATACAAAGGAGAGTTAGGATTATGAAGAATAGAAAAAAGTAATGAAAGAATGTGAGCATCTCGACGCTGTCAAATAGGCAGCCATTTCAACCGCTTCCGAAATTCCGACACATGGTCGTACTTTCGGAGGCCAAAAATGAAACGGATGCACAAATTCTGTAGACGTTCGAGCTTATCAAGAAGTTCCTCAGTCGCATCAAGAAAGCAGACATCAGCGTAGTCATGAAGAGGAAGAAGGAGAGACTGAGCAAGAGTAACTTGAATCGGAAAAGGCAGGAACTTCTGAAGACGCTTCAGAGACCGAAACGAGCAAAACACCCTCCTGCTTACCTCTGCAATGTGAACATTACAAGATAAGTGGCAGTCAAGGAAACCCCCTAAGTTTTTAACTTTTTTGGAATAGGCTATGGCGACGGCATCGTACAAAACAGAGGGTAGAGACTGGCTACTCAACAGATTGATGTAGTATCTGCCACCAATAATAAGAGCTTGTGATTTTGCTGGGTTCTGCAGAGTCCAAAACTTGACAGATGTTTCCAAGATCATTATTGATGGCCTCGATAGTTTCAGTAAGCTCTTCGATTTTAAAGTAGCGATAAAGCTGTAGGTCGTCTGCATAGAGATGAAAGTGTAAAGATAAGACCATAGTGATAGCGTTTATAAAAACCGAGAAAAGAAGAAGAAAAAGGACGCCACCCTGAGGAACACCCGCAGGGAGATCGCACCAGTCAGAGGAAGCCTCCTCTAAGCGAACCGACTGCGAGCGGTCCCGAAGATAAGAATTAAACCATGCAATCATTGAAGGAGACATATTTAGAGAGGATAAGATACCTAAGAGGATTTCAAAATCAACTGAATTAAATGCACTGATAAAGTCCAGTAGAATCAAAACTGTAAGGGACCTATTTTCCATGGCCAGTCGGATGTCGTCAGTTATTTTAACTAAGGCCGATACAGTGCTGTGGCCAGGACGGAATCAAGATTAATAAGGACTTAGCAGGCTATTAGAGAAAAGGTATTGAGACAGCTGATTATTAACAACACTTTCTAGGACTTTAGATAGGATTGGAAGTATGGATATTGGACGGAACTGGGTAACTGACGAGGGTTTAGGGACTTTGGGTAGAGGCAGAACATGAGCTTTCTTCCACGCAGAAGGAAAGCAGCCAGAAAAGAGGGAGTAGTTGATAGTGTGAAGGATGACAGGAGCGAGTTCATTTAAGCATCTGGAGTTGCAGACCGTCATCACCCACCGCCTTCGTGGATATAGATTTGACGGCCCGCTTTATATCCCCTTCTGTAACTGGTTGAAAAGAGAATGAATTACACATCGGCAGAGGAAGCTTAGAGAGATTGTTCAAAGTGGAAGCTTTAACGTTGTCGTCAAGACTGACAGGTGATTTAAAAATGAAAATTAATTGCGATAAGGTCAATATCAGGCTTGCTGTCATCAACAGCTTTACCGATACCAAGAGTTTTGAGAAATTGCCATACTTGTGCTGTGTTGAAATTTTGAACAGAGTTGTTATATACCAGTTCCAGTAGGATTCTTTTTGTACCGCCTTTTAGCCTTATCCCTTTTCGACATAGCGTCTTTGATGCTATCCCACATCCAGGGAGCTGGAAAATGCTTCACTCTGACCTTTTTGACACTGCAACACTATCTTGTTAAACTCCGCTATTTTAGTGTCCAAATCATTGCTTTCATAAACAGGAGACCAATCAATATTGCTCGCATCTTTTCCCAAGCGATCCAGGTCAATGTTCTTGAAACTGCGAAGAAAGAGAAATTTAGATTTACGTTTTGGAGGGCGAATTTTGTAAGAAAGAAAAATAAGGTCATGGTAAGAAAAGGAGGCAGAAAGTTGCCCGTGAGTGGCCACTTTGCTTGGATCAGAAACCAAAATAAGGTCTAGAAGTGTGGGGTTACAGTGGGGAGCATGATGAGTGGCGTCAAGCTGAGCTTACGACTGCGCACATCATCCTTGATTAAACAGGTGTTGAAGTCTCCGAGTATTATCGTATGGTCATATAACGAAGAAAACTATTCAAGTTTTGTTTCAAATGAAATGAAAAAATCTATATGATTTAAGGGGCTATAATAAGCACCTACTAGTAATGTTGTGTGGTTAAAAGTAACTTAAATAAAGACGTGTTCAGCAAATTTCGAATAATTACTCGGTGACTGATCGACGACATTGTATGTAATATCTCCACGGAGATAGATGGCGACTCCTCCGCATCCCTTGCCAGTTCTGTCATTACGCACAAGCTTGTAGCCGGGCAGAGAATACTGCGTTGAAGGAAGTGCTGGTTTGAGAAAAGTCTCAGACACGAGTACCGCATGAGTAAAATCATGAGAGGAACGCTTTGAGCATTTATATGGACTACATTGAAAAATTTACTGAAGCAAGAAAAGGCAGTAAACATTGATCGCACAGGTGAATCGAATCATCACTGAACGCACTAGCATAGCTCTCATCGGACGAGCAAGACGAAGAACAGTAAATAAAACCATTATCAATATGACCCAACATGATGCAAGTATAAATATATATAATATTATAAAATTATTACACTAAAATAACAGATAAGTGCAACACGATCTTATAGCAATAAAACCTCGATACAATCGCCATTTAAACAAAAGCCAAAAGACTATAACCCAAATTATTAAACTATAATACAGTCACTTGGAAAAGATTCCGAACAAAAATTATTTCTGTATAATAAGTGTACAGTCTATGATCAGTGCTGTCAAATAAAAATCATAAACAAAAGTCACAACAAATTATTAAAACGGAAATAATGCAAAATATTCAGTGACCGACATAAGAATATAATTAGATAATCAAAAAGATTATGACCGGTAATGGATGAGATTATTTTGCTTGCCTACGTGAAGTCTTATCCGATGACACATTAGTAGATGTAGCCATCGGGAACCGCGCAATGAGTTGCTTCAGTTCAGCCGCCGTCACAATTTTTTGGCGCGAATTCTCTGGGAGCAGGAAAACAATCTTGCCCTCGGAGGTCCAGCACTGTTTTACACTAAAGTGTTTGCGAGCACTTAAGAACACGTCGTGTCTCGGCTTGGTTAGGAACTCCGAGAAGAACAAACCAGAACCCTTTAACATAGTCTTGCTGCGCCACACCTCACTACGCAAGTTATAATTGGCAAACCTGACAAGAAGAGGACGTGGCTTGCCTGCATCCACTCCCAGGCGATGACATGATGTGATGTCTGAAGGAGAGGCATGTGAAATCTTCATCTTTTCTGTCAGTGTTGATAGAGCCCGGGTGGTGCAATCTTCATCTCTCCGCTCAGGAAGGCTATGGAGGAGCAAGACCTGCCTGCGAGATGCCATTTCGTGACGATCCAATCCTACCGTCAGCAACTCCATCTGCGTCTTCAGCGCATTTATAGTCTTCCAAATAAGACACTTGAATTCTATGAAGTCTCGAGATAGGCTGGCTAGATCCTCCATGCAGTTAGACAGCTTAGCGTATAGGTCCATTACTTATTTTGTTTTTGTGCAGGTCAGGTGAAGGCGAGAGGAGAACTTATTTACCAGTGAGTGTAACCGAGGACAGTGAAAACTTTAGTGTATTTGCACGTTAATAAATATAAATATACTCTTATTAATTTAATAATAAATGAGAGCTCCAAAAAAAAGTTGTGTTCATTTTAGTTACCCTCAAATAAAGTTCCGCTAATTTTGCCGGTGTGTGTAGTTTGGTCGCGGATAAATTTGAAAGAGAGTTACCGCCACCCTGGCACAAGCAACTGAAGGAACACGGGTTGGTTTTAGTCAGTAAAAGTCTGACACGCCCTCCCGCTTTATTCAGAGTGAGAGAAGTCATTAGATGATTTAAAAGGCTAGATTAGTTTGCCATCTAATCACATAAAATAACGCTATGGTCATGTATACCTACAATATGTTCATCCACAAAGAAAACAATAATATTCTATGACATAGTATTGTGAAAATAATTGAGATAGGACATTTATGTTTCCAGATGTTTTACAGCTTGTGTGCGGGACCAAGCAGGACTTGGGGTAAAATAAAACAGGCGAAATATGGATTACTGTAAATAGCGGTGTATTGGGAACAATGACACAAAAGCTACTGGCTATTACATTCAAAAAAACTTAAAAACTATGAACGGACGCGACGTCGCAAGTCGCAACTAGCTGCTACGTCGCGACGTGTAGATCAGGCGTTCGGCAAATGCTCCATTAAAGGCGTAACTACGTTACCCTTCATACGACAACAGCGCACACAGTTACGATAGCAAGCCATAGCTAAATTTCAGCCACCTATAGGCCAATACGATTCCTTAATTGACGCTAATAATAACTGTGGACCTGCATGCATCAATCTCGTGTGCTCGAAATTAAACAATAGCCTTGTAAATAAATGAGTGGACTGTAAAATAATAGGATGTTTTTTATTATATGTAAAATCAGAATTCTTTAAGCGTCCTCCGACACGCATTATTTTATTGCTGTGTAAATAAATATTAAATTTGAGAAGGGCGCTTTTTGAAGGTAAACTTTGTTTGTTTGCAAGTAATTTGTACTCTGGAAACGAATCGATTTGAGAAACGAGATAATAACATTTAATGCTTCCTGTAGTTCTTCTTCTAATAGAAACTTACTAATTACAGGAAGTTGCCTGCAAATATGAATGAATCTCAACACATATGCTATGGAACGAACAAGTCTTAAATAATTAGAGAAACGAAAATCTATAAATAAATTGCATGATTTATTTTCTACAATAGCGCTTAATGAAACGTCGGGTAATGTCTCGAATCCTAAACTTTTAGGTTGAGATGGCCAATTAGACTGATCTTCCCTTAAGAAGTCGGGACCACACCACCAATTATGTAACCCTTGCAGAGCATCAATATCCACGCCACGAGATAATAAGTCTGCTGGGTTCTTGTCGGTTGGGACATGACGCCAAGTACAGTTTCCTACCTTATCAAAAATTTCATTGCGTACAAATGGCTGAAGTTTAGAAGGCAACATCTGTAACCATCCCAATACAATGGTAGAGTCTGTCCAAATATATACCCGATCAAACTTTGATCGAGGTGATTTGACCACCTTCTCATACACGCGACTTCCCACCACGGCAGCACACAGTTCTAACCTTGGAATTGTGGTGGGTTTAATCGGTGCCACACGACTTTTGCTTATTAATAAGCGGACTATGCATTCACCATCACTGCTAACACTACGTACATAAGCACACGCACCGTACGCGCGCTCAGATGCATCCGTGAATATATGTAGTTCTAACGTCTGATACGAATCGGATATAACAAAACGTGGGATATGCAAATTATTTAGAAGCGGGAGATTTTTAACAATAGCATTCCAAGCTGTGTTGAGTTCCAGAGACAATGGTTCATCCCATGAAAGATTGTCTAACCACAATTTTTGCAACAACATTTTCATGGTCACTACAAAAGGAGATATAAGACCCAAGGGGTCAAAAATGCGTGCAATTTCTGAAAGCAAATCACGCTTAGTACTGCCATTAGAAGGCAGTTTAGCTTTAATTAAAAACCCTAGTTCGTCAGAGTCAGCAAACCAGTCAAGCCAGCAATAGTTTATTGGGCTCAATAGACCCCATACTTAAATCTAATGATGACTGAGAAGTCCCTGAGACTAAAAAATGTTACTTTTTAATTATTTTTTATAATCTATAGGCTCGCGTTTGATCACTATCTCGCCTGATGTTACAGGTCCCGTCACGTAAAAAGAACGCTGACCTTGAATCTGCGCAGTGAGCGATTTATCGATCAAACTGGTGGTATGAAGGGGGCGCGACGGGGGAATGCCCCGCCAGTGTTTCTGTGCGCGCACGCTATTGGTTCGTCAGTTGACCCATGCTTCCCGCGCAGAGATCACGCTTCGTTCGCTGCCAAAATACAGTCGCACACACATTTTTCTTTGCTCGACGATTGTTTTTAAAAATGAAGTAATGAAAAATGATTAATTGATTTTTTGATTTTATTTATTATTGATGATAGTATCTATTATTTTATGAAGAAAGAAGTTGAGAAAGGAGCAGTTGATAATTTATAATGATAAGATATTTATAATAATAAGATCGAAATAAAAAATAATGCTCAAGAAAACATTATCTAATTTAAATCCAACCTCTTCTAAAGTACTAATTAGCTAGAAAGTACCTATTATGATTCTACAATAAAACAATTACTCTTATATTATAAAACAATATTCTAGTTCTTTAGACCGCGACAGTACCGATGCGCAGACACATCCCCTCCACTGTCGCTCAGCGTTCTTTTTACGTGACGGGACCTGTAAGCGACGATGCGGTCTACGGTGAAGCACGCTTACCTAGAAGAAACCTATTCACTCTTTACTTAGAGACCCCAAGGTTGTAGCTAAATTATATAAATGTAGTACTAATTCCTACTATACTTAAAGTTTTATATAATAACAATTGGTTTATTGAACCAACTTTTTTTTTGTAATAAATGGAAAGATCATATATAAGTTTTCATACAAAACTATTTTTAGTTTTTTTTTTTTCATTGTAATTACAAAATAAAATCCAATCGAAAATATTTTTTTGAATGCAGTACCGAAAACACCCCGACAGTTTTCCGAACAAAGCCGAGCCCGTGTGACGTCACAACGTTCATTTCTACTCATTGTGGCACATAGCTTATACAGTGTTTTGACTTATAACCAATTCCATCTTGTTATTATCGTCAATATATTGATGAATATCGAATACATTGATCATATATATCGAACCTTAAAAGTTATCGTGCTTTCTTCACATGTACGAATATTACAAATAACTCCCCATTATTATGTGATTCGCGCAATACCCAACCTAGCAAACTGTACTAAAGTTTTGAGAAATGTTCTATGTCTAACTAGATTCCAATTAGAATATGTTAATTATGTTGTTATCTTGTTCAAATTTAGTATTAGATTCTGATTAAACTCTTAATTTGATCATTAAAGATTGAGAAAAGGGAACTTTCGAGCAAAGTTGACATTTTAGTATAATTACGTAACTTGAAAACATGATTTTTTGTTTATGGAGATATATTCATTATTTTAATTTTAAATGACGGATATAGGCGTAAAACTAATATTTCTGTTTGAATTGTGAAAATCGGTCGACGCATTTAAGAGATATTTGAAAATGTACCGAATTAATATTTTCACGTTTTTGTTCTACAAAGTTTTTTAGTGTTTGTAATTATATTATATAGATATTTGTGTTTAATATTATAAAGGGATATGCAAATAATAAAAAATACCGAAAATTTTAAGGATGTTATGCAAAAAATAAATAAAAATAAAGGCTCCACAGATTTCGGGTTGTATAATATTTAGTGGTACCTATGAAGTTTTTTGATATCTAAAGTCGAAGTTGCGCGCCAATCGTGTTTGTTAGCTTTTTATTTTACACGAATATCACCTACCCATATGTAACAACAATTACATTATGACAATTATGTTTCTAAATGTAATGTGTACAATGAACAACAATGACAAACACCGGTCGCGGTCCACTATCGCGTAATATTCATTACGACTACTTTACTTAAGCTCAATTTTTCCAAATCGTCCATCAGATGGATATCTTTTCGAAATTTGCCTTTATGAATCCTTTATCACACATGTCTAAATAAAACTTTGCTGTTATAAATAATATTTTTGCACTAATTTTCGGATATTTTTAGTAAATTTACGTGACAATGTACTATGGTGAAATTCCTTGAACGTTATGACGTCACCAACATGGCGACCAATCATGGCCCGTTCGTAGACAGGTGGTTCTTTTTAAAATTTTATCGATTTTCAATTGCTTATAATAAATTGAAAAAAAATATTTAAGAGATTTTTGCAACGACAATATAATTTATGATATGTAAAGTTTCAAAATAAATTTTAAAAATCGTATTTTTTTTTAAATTCAACAACCCAATTGTAGCTAATTGTAAGCGTAACATACGAAAATAACATTTATTATTTATATTTAATACAAGTTTAACTTAAAAATGCACTAACCTTTGGTAGCTTATAATTAAAGTTAGATACAACCTGTACGAGTGTTGGGTGACGATATTATCCATAAAACTAAACACCGTGAAGAAAATATGTACTCAATCCATATACCACGCTGCTGGCGTACATATCCTCTCAAGTCCTTGTAAATTATGTATTTCCGTGCTTCGTTAATATCGCTGATTTCATCAATCTTCGATGTTATATACCACAATACCACAATCCAGCTCGATATGGACCATGTGCTGGACCAAGCAGGACTTGGGGTTAAATAAAACAGGCAAAATATGGATTACTGTGAATAGCGGTGTATTGGGAACAATGACACAAAAGCTACTGGCTATTACATTAAAAAAAACTTAAAAACTATGGATGGACGCAACGACACAACTAGCTGCTACGACGTGTAGATCAGGCATTCGAACAGCTTGAGATAGTAGCACTTAATGTAGTTTCAATAATAAAAAGTTAGAACATCAAAATTGACGGTTTTTATGGCCGCTTAACATTTTTTCGAGCCTTATGTAGTTTTGTGAAACCTTCGGTTGAATATACGTTCTGTAGATAGATACAACTCTATTTTCTAAATAAGGCATCAAAACACTTCAGGAAACATATCCAGGAGCTCTCGATGAAGCGACTTTCGATCAGCGTATGTTTAGGATTGACCCAACGTGACATTTCGGTAGCGCATGTCAAGCGCAAGTTCAACAATTCGTACAGTGTGACTTAATTTGTCGTACTACACAAATACAGGCTCATAAATAGTTTGCCTCAATGTTCCTGAGATGGGTCTTGTGGGACATCTTACATAGAACAGTTCTGTGAACACAGGTGCGTCGGTTATTGAGAAGTACAGTACATAGTAGGTAATTAATTACCTAAACAGGGCTCTGGAGTACATTACTAAATGTACCAAACGTACCTAAGGTAAAAATTAAGGCTAATTATTTATTTTAATTGCTTAAGAATTAACTACTCTATTTCAAGTCGTACTTACGAAGATAAGAAATGCTACTCATGTAATCATGACACTTGCCACGGACATTAAGCCTCAATATCTATGCCACAACTGCTATCTTTCAGAGGGATAGTACGAAGTAGATTATAAATAATCAAAAATAGGTAAAGTGGCCCCGTAACTAGTGTCCTGATATTCAATTACAAGGCTTTTTCACTTATCCATTAGGTACGGAACCAACAGTACATTATATACTAAAGCTTCTTAAAGGCAGCAGCGACGCGTGTAACTAGTCTGTCGGTGTCGATACGATACCAAGAAAAGCGGTGACACGATACTGACGGGTACTGATTGAGTCAGTCACTGGTATCGGTATCACCTTTGGCTTCTATCTATTGCAACTGAAGGTAGAATACAAATTTGTATTTCATTTTCTCTCTTAAAAATAAGACATTTTCTTTGTCCGTTACAAAAATTAGCAGCCATTTTAGAAATTAATGACAAAAAATTTGCAGTGGTAGTGCCCGGCGGAAGTTTGTTAATTATACCTCAGGAATGTAGGTTCTACCTACTGGTTTAAAAAGTATCCTATGTTCTAATGTCTAATCAGAATCAACCGGTGTTAGATTTCATCAAAATCCGTTTTGCCGTTGGGGCGTGATTGTTCAACAAACATCCAAATTCCCAATATACTGTTTGTAATATTGGTAGGAAGTAGGATCTACATTAATCCCCTGTGTATCTCAAGAGATTCATCTGAAAATATCTATAACCCGGAAACCCGGAACATAATAAAAACATAATTTACCGATCTCTCTCTCTCTCTTGGTCGGTCCCGCATGTCTGAGGATCGTGGTCAGCATCAGGGTTGCACCTGGAGCGGATGATTTGCATCCACCGATTTCTGTCCAGCGCGTCCCTTACGACCGTGTAGAATTTGGAGGAGACGAGTCTTTCACTTGATCGGTCCATCTTGTTGGTGCTCTTTTCTTCCAGATGTTGTGTAGACGGGTCATAGCATCTTTCGCCATCCCGATTCGCCTCTTTATCTCGGGGGGTTTATCATAATTTACCGAAGCAACCGAAATAATAAATGAATAACGCGATGAACGATTAACATCAAAGAGATAAACAATAGTTATCAACAACTATCACACTCACTTTGAAGGCGAGTTCTAGATGATAGCGAGTGGCGGAGCGGTGGCGGGCCGTTCGTTGATAAAAGTTACCTCGACATAAAAACAAATTAAAACTGTGCCTGGAGGCTGGTGGCAACGTTGTTTGGTAATGCTCATCCTCTGGCTAAGGTAAAAGCCAGCCCTTGGCTCACGGAAAGTGTCGACTAACCCTTAGGATATCTGAGAATTTCAACACTAAACAGCTCGAAAATATTACTGCCGTCAGGTTATATTTTCGCCATTTGAGGTACTCCCCAATCGCTGCAGCAGAACAATACTTCAGTTAATTTTATATTTGAGTTAGTTAGAGTAAGGATATTGTAATGCTTTTTAATAGATTAAAGAGTTATAATTAACTAGCTTCTGCCCGCGGCTTTGCCAGCGTAAAAAGTGTTTTATCATCCCAGGGGAACACGCTGCCGAGAAAAAAAGACTGGGCAAGTGCGAGTCGGACTCGCGCACTGAGGGTTCCGTACAATCATCTATATTCACTAAAATAATTAATTCACATTACTGAAGTTCATATGCTTTGAGGGCACTGAACATTGCTCTAACGATAAGATAAACAGAATTGAGAGACAAAATTAACTTTGCCGTTGGAAACTGTAGTCCCCATACATTGACATAAGTCGTGGTCAGTTTACCAAGCGCAAATAAGTTTTATTTTTATTTTTTGATGTACGATTTTTTTCCTTTACTTGTGCTATAAGACATCGCTTCTTGCCAAATTTCATGATTCTAGGTCAACAGGAAGTACCCTATAGGTTTTGATTACCTTGCGAGTGTAAAATATGCGTTATTAACGACTGTATCTCTTTATTGCGTTCATCTAGAAGTTTGATTTTTTCACAGCTGCAAGGGATTGCAGACTTGAATATACGATATCCGGACATATTACTAGCCTCGGCTTACCTGCCTGGCGATGGAGACGTGCCTCTACCAGAGCTCGCCTCACTGGTGAAGTACTGTGAAAAGGAGAAACTTGAACTCTGCGAGAACGTGAGGCTTGTTAATACTGAACTAAGTAAGTTGCCATCTATTCCGGCTGAAATACCAGTAACCAATTTAGACGAATACGTAAACAATATCACAACCATCCTCCTATCTAGCTATGAACAGTCGTGTCCTCTCACCATACCAAGACAGGGTGTTAGGTAGTCCTGGTGGAGCGCCGAACTGGAAAGACACCGGCACAAGCTGAGAAGGCTGTTCAATAGAGCTAGGAACACGCGGTCTCCAGAGGACTGGGACCGTTACACAACAAAATGCAGAACTTATAACATACTAATACGCCTCCGGGGAAAGGCCAGTTGGAGGCGTTTTTGCACTAACATTGAAAATAACAACCAGGCATTAAGGGTCAAAACCTGTCTTGCTCAAGAGACTGACCTTTCTATAGGATGCTTGAAAAAACCAGACAACACCTTTATAATAAACGACGCTGAAACAAGCGAATTACATCTAACGCCGACGGAAAGGGCCATGAGTAGCCTGGATTGGGAGGAGGCGCGTTAGAAGTCATTGATAAAGATAAAATAACGTGGGCAATCAACACCTTCCTACCTCTCAAGGCAGCGGGTATGGATGGAATCTTTCCAGCTCTGCTCAGGTGGAGCGGTGGTCTACTGGCTGAATACCTCGTTAAGGTATTTCGAGCCAGTCTGGCCCACCACTACATCACCTTGAAATGGCACGAAATAAAAAGTGTAATAATAAATTTAATAAAATTATAAAGGTGTTGTCTGGTTTTTTCAAGCATCCTATAGAAAGGTCAGTCTCTTGAGCAAGACAGGTTTTGACCCTTAATGCCTGGTTGTTATTTTCAATGTTAGTGCAAAAACGCCTCCAACTGGCCTTTCCCCGGAGGCGTATTAGTATGTTATAAGTTCTGCATTTTGTTGTGTAACGGTCCCAGTCCTCTGGAGACCGCGTGTTCCTAGCTCTATTGAACAGCCTTCTCAGCTTGTGCCGGTGTCTTTCCAGTTCGGAGCTCCACCAGGACTACCTAACACCCTGTCTTGGTATGGTGAGAGGACACGACTGTTCATAGCTAGATAGGAGGATGGTTGTGATATTGTTTACGTATTCGTCTAAATTGGTTACTGGTATTTCAGCCGGAATAGATGGCAACTTACTTAGTTCAGTATTAACAAGCCTCACGTTCTCGCAGAGTTCAAGTTTCTCCTTTTCACAGTACTTTACCAGTGAGGCGAGCTCTGGTAGAGGCACGTCTCCATCGCCAGGCAGGTAAGCCGAGGCTAGTAATATGTCCGGAAGTTTTTGCTCTGTTCTGAAAAGCCTGGTTGCTGTCAGGTCAAGAATTCGTTAATTAATAAGTTAGGTACATGTTTTCGGACAAAGATGCAGGCACGTTGGTTCCTGACGGAGTTGTCAAGCAGCAACTTACCTCCGATGTTGCCAAGGCCACATACTCTGCCACCCCTAATCCATGGCTCTTGGATTAGGGCGATGGTTTTTTGTTGTTGGTTCTCCAGCACTATGCGCAGGGTAGCCGACGCAGTCTGACTGTGCTGGAGGTTGGTTTGCAGGATGCTTGTTGTCCCGCAAGGGAGAGGAGCCGAGGATGCTGTCCTCTTCCCCAGTCTCTCCCCCCGGCGGAAAGCAGTCCTCGTCCGAGGTAATCCCGGGCTAGGGGGCATCCTGAGTTGGTTCCAGGTTTGTTTCAAACTCCATCGCTGCCATGCAGGTCGCTAGCTCCTCCTCCGCGACGGACTCCGCCGCGGGAGGCGACGGAAAACGTACGGTTGGCAGAGAGTCCAGCTCTGGTACAGGCGTGACTGAGGCCGATGAGGTTGATAGCGTGGCATTATCGACATTGGCAGCTTCCTTCTCAAGGAAATGGAGATAGATGCTGCCCATGAGGTAGTAGATACGCCTCTGCTGTTCTTTTATAATTTTAACCATGGTCTCTGGAACACGGAAGAACAGCAAGGTGCCCGGAGGCTCCTGTCTGGCCCTCTCGTGGGTCAGGGTCCATGTAATGATTTTTAAATTGGAATTCTGGCTCGTCAGCATCTTGAGCAGTGGCGGAGTTTCCTCGGTGTTTCCAGTTTTTTTTGCTGGACAAACAGCATGCACATTGCTTTTTTTGGGATTTCAGACTGAGGCCGAACAGTTAGTCGGGTCCCCGGTATCGGGAACGTCATGTTAGTAATGATCCCTTTTAGCCATGGCAGCGTGAAGTCGTCCTCACACCATGTTTTGAGGACGCTTTCAGCGAAGTGGGCCTTTCCTCTGAAGTGGATCGCGGTATTTCTTGTTGTGACAGTTGGTTCAGGGTCTGCTATGAGCAGAGCTCGGAGCTGTTTTTCGATATTGGATCGAATTTCCTCCGCTTGCTCTTGTGTCATGTCCTGGAAAGGCTCGGATCATTGTTCCTGTACGTCTTGGCCGCTTCAGCGTAGCTCACCGAGATACCATCAGCCGTATAAAAGCGAGTCGGCTTAATTTTCTTGGACAACAACAACACACAACTATTTTTTTAAAATAGTTCACCATTGGAGCTCTCCACCCGCCACGGAGCCCACAGATGGGACGTTCCTCGTTCAACGAGCAACGTCAAAGCTACTCCACCGGTATAGGACCAGCCTATCAATGGGGGGGGGGGATATCACAGCCGATTGATTGTGGGTAACTACCCCACAACCTTCCGTGTGAGAGGAAATCCAGACCAAAGTGTTGTGTTGTGTGCAGACTGCTACACTCAACCACCAGGATTCCTTCATTCCCCCGTACGGGTCCCCGCGCACGGTACAAACACGCGGGAGTTCATTACTATCCATCATTGTTCTTGTTCAATGGTAGACCCACGAGAATGACCTCGCCACCCCTGTGATAAGTCGCCCGGTGATTTCTGTTACGTCTATTTCATAGGGAATTAAACCAAAAACAGAGCGACAACCATGTGAAGGAAAATCACCACACTTGCCTTGAGGATCTACACGACCGTAGCGCTCTCCCTCAAGACCACGCCACCTTGCCGTCTCTGAAGGAGCCAGACAAGGTAGGATTGCATCGACAAAACCAAGCCCTAAAAGGCTTGTCGCTGAAAGCTCAAAGCGTAAGTTTGTTAACACAGCCTAGCCCCCAATTCGCATTTGTTATATTCATCATCATATCAGCTGAAAGACGTCTACTGCTGGACATAAACCTCCCCCAAGCGTCGCCACATTGACCGATCCCGTGCGTCTCGCAACCAGCGGTTCCTCGCAACCTTCAACAGGACATCGGTCCACCTGGTGGGAGGCCTTCCAACTCAACGTCTTCCGGTTCGCGGTCTCTATTCCAGAACCTTTCTGCGCCATCGGCCATCCGTTCTGCGAGCAATGTGCCCTGCCCACTGCCACTTAAGTTTGGCAATTCTTCGGTCTATGTCGGTAACCCTGGTTCTCTTGCGCATCTCTACATTTCTGATTCAATCACGCAAGGTATGAATGAATGAATAAATTAAGTGCCACCATCGCTTTGCTACACGTAATCATCGAGACCTCGACCCAATAGCGTGTTGCCGATAAAACCGTTCCGTTCAGTAAATATTTACCAACAGCCTTAATTACTTGTTCCTAGTAACAATTAACATTAACTGCCGTCGGTGTTTATTTCTACGAAATTCACATAAATGACGGAAAGGTGTTGATGGGCAGATTGTAATTTCCTTACTAAGCGGTAAATGTTTGAGTAAAAGTCTTTATCCGAGATGACGGCATTAAGAGGAAATGAGATCATAATTCGAGGTTTGGCTCTCGCCTAGTTACTTCTCCAATATTAGACCAATTTAAAAGATATTCCATAAGTGAAAAAGAAAAATTTATACTGTGCCTATATGTTTGCCCGAACCCTCAAAATATGCTCAAAATTGCTCTATCAACAGAGACCTGGTGTACAAATTTGAAAACTATAAATGCAAAAAGAAAAACATAGAAGCACAACATAATTATATCTTTTTTATTCAATTTATGGAATATCTTTTAAATTTGTCCTATACTGGAGGAGGACATAGGCGTTACCAAACCGCGAATTAAAAAAAAAAATGAATTATAAAGTATAAAATAAATAATAATAATAAATAAATAATATGCCTTTTAACTGAGGAAATTCAGTCGTAGCGCTCTGCCCGTATTTCCTCTCACGGAAAGACTCGTGGATAAATAATAACAGCTGCAGGGGTCGACCTTAAAATCAACGAGGTCTGAGGTCCATGAATGGGTGAACCGAAGTCACTTCGTGTTCCGGCAATCCCACTGGCCGTTGGTCCCGGCCGTCATTTGGAAATCTTTGACAGGCGTACCGGCTAGTCAGAAACCGTCACCAGTTTTGCCCAAGCGGTATTGTGTCACCCAATAACTAGGTTGTTGGTGGAGATCAGATAGGTAGGTGCTTCATAAAAACTACTGGTAAATTATCTACAATACTATCCGGGGGTTTCTTTTAATTAAAACACAAAAGTCTTTTAATAAACACTTGCCATACATTTACAATAGTTATTGCTCAAGTGTCCCCCGCCCAGGTGCCAGTCGGTACGTGCCTGTACTACTGACTACCCTGTTAACACTACGGCTTGCTTATATGCTTCCACTGCACTGTTAATTAAATCTGAACTAATTAAGATAATATGCAAGCGTCAGATACACAGGTATGCGAGATGTTTGTTAAGTCAGATGTTTGTTTCCACATGTTAGACTGATCCAGTTAGCAGAGAGACAGCGCTGCACCAGCCGCATTATCAGATATTGTTAACACAAATCTCAGGCAGTGGCTTGAAGGCCCCGTAGAAATGCGTGACATTGCGACAACGATGCAACAATCAATTCTTATTGAAATTGTGCTACGGGTAGACTTGAGCCATAACAGACATACAGGATGATTTTAAGTTCGTGGGTAATATTTTAAGGGGTGAAAGTTCTCAAATATGAACCACTCGTGAAAAAAAAAAAATAGTATAATGTAAAGTCCCATAACAATTAACTAAACAAAAAAATTATAAAAAGTTGCAGTGCGTCTCTGAAACTCTCTCTCACATCCCTATATACGACAGCCCTTCTCTGAAGGTCTTCAAGAGGAAGATTAAACATCATTTCCTTGCGCAATGACTTAATATTAGTATGTATATAAAAAAATATTTATGTAATATATTTTATTTTATTCGTCTTATGTTATTTTAAAATTGTACACTGGATCCTGCCCTCTATAATGTTATCTTTCTCTGTCACCCTAGAGTTTGCTGTAAGAGAACTCAACTTTGAGTTAAGCTCCGGTGTGTTCCGACAGCAGCACTTGAGAGCCAGTTCCCTTCTAGGCTTTGTGTGCTTACCACCATCGGCCACATCATCACTGACCACGGTGAGATTGTGGTCAAACACAGGCCTATACATAGTAAAAAAAAAAAAAAAAAAAAGCTCGCCTCGCACGTGTACTTTATTATCACACTGTATGTAATGTTTTTTTGATGTTAAATAAGGAATGAATAAACTAAACTTGTTTGATTGTTACACCACACATTTGTAACACAATTTGTATCAAATTTTTATTTTGTAAAGCACGATTGTTTCCAAATTGATGCGTCCATCAATACTCTTCGCATCGAACCCTATTAGCCCGTTCGTAAACTCGCATTGTGTGTGTTTCCCGAGGTGAGCAGAACGAGAGCATCCGCGCGGGCGGCGCCCGATCGCGCGGAATGGAAGATAACGCTGTGACTGTGACTCGTACTGTGGTACCACAGCCAGGTGAAGAACCAGCCTTTATAACAAAACGATGATAGCATGGTTAATTATAGGACAGTTTGTGTGACAATAGAGTTCTGTTTATCATGTTGAGAGGATGAACGCCCTAGAAGGACATACATGGATCTTATTGGTGATCTTCGTCAGAAAGGCCAGGTGCGCAGTACTGATAACCGTATGACTAGATGTATGAATGTTAATGAAGTAATTAAGGATCGTAACAGATGGCGTTTTGTAGTTTTTGTCTAACGATATGAGAAACAGGCAAGAATTTATGTATTGTTGCAGCGTTCCGTGCACAGTTATATCTGAGGCTCTAGACAAGTGGCATTCGATATCAGCGAAGGGGATAGTTAAAATTTCAAATGTAAGGATTGATCACGTGATTGTTCGATATCGCTTGTCAATCCCATACAATTTAGCATTTTTGTCAATCGCTGTCGCCACACTTTCGATGATAGAATGTCACTTGTCTGGCCTCTGGTCAACTAGACAAAAAGTAAAGCGGTATGCGATTTTGCAGCAGTGTGCAACAATGAAACCAAACTGACCTGCTCCGCGTCAGCACATCACCTGTCCTGCAAACGACTACGGCCGCTTAGCCTGTATGTAAGTAAATCAGATGCGGATGCCTTTGATTTCATAACATTCCTTTGGCAGCTTTTTTATCCAGCCAGTTGAGCCTTTGCCTCAATGTATGGGCCAAAATTTAGTGTCGATGTAAACGTTACGCCAAGAAGCTCTAGATGGTCCGTTATCGGTACGGTTACACCTCAGAAAGATGGAGCCGGGTGAAATTGGCTCTTTTTAGCGGAGAAGAGACACGCTTGTGTTTTTGCAGCATTGAACTTGACCAGATTAGCATCGCCCCATTCAGGGACAATCAGGGACCATCCTCCAAGGACAAGCTCAAGCGCTCCACCATGGCCTTACGGAGAGACCGGACCTGAGGCCCAGTAGCCCGTGCGACCGTTGCTGTCATCTGCATACCCAAAGGTGCCGGGTTTTAGCTGTTTATTTATGTGCAGCAAGAACAATGTCGCTGAGAGTACCGACCCCTGAGGGACCCCGGCATTAATATCCAATAGGTCCGAAGAGCAGCCATCGATAACTACTCGAATGGACCGACCCCTCAGGAAGTCTGCAATCCAGTCAAACAAACCACCGGGCAGACCGAATGAAGGAAGCTTATTAACAAGGCTTTCGTGCCAGACCCTATCAAAAGCCTTCGAGATGTCGAGGGAGACGGCAAGCGCTTCCCCATGCCTCTCGATGGCCTCACTCCAGATGTGAATGGCATACGCTAGAAGATTCCCAGTGGACTGATATCGGCGGAAGCCGTATTGGCGGTCGCTAAGGATGTCGTTAGCTTCTAGGTTTGGCAGGAGCTTACTATTGAGTACGCGTTCCATACTCTTAGTATGGACATTACAGAGTTGGCCAGGTCAGCACGACTGTTCTTCTTGGGCACGGGCTGGCTTGCTTCCAAGCATTCGGTACTTTTCCAGTCTCATAAGAAAGGCGAAACAGGCGCGTCAAGGCAGAAGTTTGATTCAACCGATTTAGCCAGGGACCAGAACGCTTTACTACTACTAACTGATGTGGTCGAACCGAGCTCTTCGCAACACCTTCTTGCAGGACTTGGCAGCCCTATTGTAGGCTTTCTTCCTCTGACCAACATCACTCGCCTTGCGCGTTCTAGCGTCGACCCAGGCATGGTACGCCTCATTTTTACGCGCATCGTTGCGAATACACTCGGCACCAAACCAAGGTCGGTCTTGGCTAGACATTTTTACGTCAGAGAACGGAATGTAGTACTCCATTCCCTGATGCAACAAATCCGTCATAGCATCCGCGCACAACGTAGGATCAGACGAAGAAAAGCAAAGCTGCCAAGGATAGCATGCGAAGAAAGATCGCATGCCATCCCAATCCGCTGATTTGTACCGCCTTACCCGCCGGGTGCCTCTTGGGCTGGGATCGGGCGGGGAGTAGACGGATGCAGACTTCACCAGACAGTGGTCGGAACTACCCAAAGGTGGCTAAACCGACACTAGAACCGATTTAGATGTAATTTGTTAAAGAGATAGTTTGAGACCCTGGGAAGGACCTAGTTATTTCTTTTTCTATTTTAACGCGAGCGAAGCCACGAACAACTGCTATTATAGTATTATTACTATACTAGCATTTGTTCGCGGCTTGGAGTTTTATGTAAAATGTACTTAAAGCTTTATAGCTTCAAGTACATTATATATAAAACTGCTTGTTATACGCAAGTTGTAAAATCTAACCGAGTCAACTAGCTCATCATATGATATTAATAGACTTTATACTGGTATTATGTTACCCATCATAATATCTCAGAACTTTATACTGGGTAAATAGATTTAGATGATTCTATTTTTATCAAGATGTTGCTTCTCATATGGTCCCATTTAAATTTGTTCAATATCTGATGAATAACTTCTGAGATATACAACAGAACTCTTCAATAAATTACGGCAAATCTCTCGGGATTACTGCAATCGCATAATATGTATGTTTATTGTTTACACCAATTTCGTAACATAATATCACGCCATCGCCAGAACGATCTAAAGAGGTACGCAGATGTGTATAGTTCACGCTGGTTCACTCTAATTTCACCGGTTGTGTTCAAGTGTCATTTTATTCGGTTAATCTATTCTGGCATAACTGTGGGTATTATAGATAATAATAAGTAACACAATTAAAGAAGTGAAAAATAAATTACTTACAAAAAAAAAAACATTTTTACAAAAAAATACAACCGACTTCCAAACAAAAACACTACAAAGTAAAAAAAATAACTTCAATTTCGGCAGTCTGTGTTCATATTTTTGTTTCTTCGTTTTTTGACACCGACATTGAAGTTATTTTTATTTGGAAGTTGGTTGTATTTTTTTGTAAAAAAAGTCTTTTTTCTTTTTAGTATTTTTATTTGGAAGTTGGTTGTATTTTTTTGTAAAAAAAGTCTTTTTTAACCACGTTTACGTTACTTACACTTAAAACTCTATTTAAAAATAAAATTAAGTTAGTAATTGAAAAATAAAATGCAATTAGATGTATGAGGTTTAGATTGTATTCCGCGCACCAATTCAAGTAGCAGAAAGGACCATGGAGTTTTAGTCGGTAGGAGTCTCTATTCTCTCCAGACAAGAAAATACACAAACTAAACAAGGTGGTACCTTTTCCACATGGGGGTAAACAGAAACAACTGAACACCTCCAGCCTCCTGCTAATTTCCTACTTAATCCTCATTTACCTTTCGGTTAAGATATTCCTCACAAAAAAGGTAATACTTAGTTTTCTCTTCTATTCCCAATCATGAATGACATAAACACGTGCAATATGAGTGCGTTATAAAATACAAGTACAAGTGCCTTAGTGCCCCAACCCGCCCGCTTACCCGAGCGTTATGGCGAAGATTACCGAACGGAATGGCCAATAAAATATGACCCGTCAGACTATGGCGGTCTATGGGTTGTGGTGGACATTAATAAAGGTGCTTAAGCGCGGTGTTTTAATAATTTAAAGAAAGGAGCGTATAAAAGATACAAAAATATGTAAATCTTCATTCTACTTCTTACTAATATAATAAATGTGAAAGTCTGTATGTTTAGATGAATGTTAATCTCAACGGCTGATATAAGCCTTGTAACCGTTTAACAGATCAACCGTGCCTATAGTAAATTTATAGGGTAGATTTTACTAGGGAAAGATCCAATTAAACAAATATTTTATTACACATCACAAGGTTTATTGTATTAAACAATTATACAGGTACATATACCTAAAATGTGTCGAGCCACCTAACATCTAGATCTTTCCAAATCAATTATTAGTATTGACTCTAACTCAACCCGTCTCCGTAACAAGGGAATACAGAGATGAGACAAAAAAAAATAAAAAAATAAAAAAAAATAAAAAACATACAACAAGCTCAGAGTCGCTTGTGAGGGTTCGTGAAATGAACGCTTAATAATTTCTAGCTCAATCGAATAATAATAGACCTACTATGGTTGTGCTCATAAAAGAAACATAACACCTGGGCAAAGCTCCCAGAGACACAACTCAGACTTTAAATCTATAACAACTGGTCTTATGACACTGAAATGACCTTATCAAAATGTTCAGTAGAACTACGGTCACATGGTACCACTCTCTCAAAGTTATGGGTACTACACTTAACGTGGTTAACGCTCAGTTTAAATTGATCTCTCGCAGTTGCAATGTCAGTCGGCAACTCCGTTGAAATATCATTTGGCGGAACAAAGGACCCTTGACATCTAACTACCAGTGACCATAAATAATCGGTGCCATGCATAAAACACTGTTACGCATTAATGCCGTTTTGGACTGACATATTGACATGTCGTCGACGCCGGTTATTTCTATCTGAAAGATTGGGAAATAGATTTGAGTTGGTTTTTACAAATACTGCAACTTCGAATATGTGCATACACGGTAATGTCAGTATTTTACATTCAACAAAAAAAGGTTTGCAAGTTAATATTTTTGGGTTTTAAATATCCGCTCCAGAGTTTGCCCACAAATCTACACCGTATCTTAATATTGAACCAGCCATGCCATGGTATGCTGTAACAATAGCGTCCGTTCCTATGACTGACGCAAGTTTATATAAAGCATAAGCGGACTTGCTGAGTCTCTTCACCAAATCTATTATGTGTGCTAAGCCAAGGAATTTGGATGTGTTAATTTTTTTTTTTTGTTCTCGTAATGATTATTCATAGTCAAATTTTTGCTTTGGTTAAATGCCATTAATTTGGTCTTGTCTATGTTTATCTTAAAGTTATTGTTATATAGCCATTGTATTATTGAGTGTATAGTATTAGTGATGTCATTATGATAATTTAGTTTGTCTTTGTAGTCAATGATAACTTTTGGCAGGTCATTTTTATAGAGTATAAATAGAGGGGGGCTAAGAACGTTCCCTTATGGCACACCATATGTGACTGTTCTATCACGCGACCGAAGACTATTTAGTTTTTTTTTTTTGGATCTACTTGTGTAATTTCCACATACTGTATACGATTTTTTAGATATGACTCGATAAGCTGTAGGATATTGCCTCTTATTCCGTATGCGTATAATTTGTTTAGTAGAATATTGTGGTCTACGTAGTCAAATGCTTGAGTCATATCACAGTAGATGGAACATACAGGTATATTTCGGTCAACACTTGGAATTACTATATTCAAGAAGTCATATATGGCCATATTAATGGATTTGTTTTTTCTGAAGCCTTTTTGTTCTTCTGTCAAGATCTTGTTTGATTAAATATTTATAAATTTATTCATATATATATTTTTCAAGTACTTTTGAAAATATAGGAACAAGTGCAATAGGCTCTGTATGACTCCGCTTTATCTTTATCGTTATTTTTTGTGCAGTGGTTTCACTACAGCAGTCTTGAGTTCGGTCGGATATATTCCTCGCGTTATGGATAGACTAAGCAACTTAAATGACCGCTAATGTTGTCCAACACATATTTTACTATTTTTATTATATATGTGTTTTTAGCGCGTTTAGTTAATTTAGCTATTCGCTTGTAGGTATTGGTATATGCTTTAAATTTTCTTTTTTTTGCGTCATTTCGGTTCAGACGGTAATTCCATAAAAAAAATTACTTTGACTTTACTAACTGAAACCACACGATGTTCCCCCAACTAATCTATCCGGTAATGGATTAACTAAATACATTATAGAGTATTGACTGACGTACTGAGTATTGCGCGAATACAAAAGTATCTGAACTTTTTAGACATCCGGAGGGAACAAATGGCAACTAAAGTGATCAATTTCATAGCAAAAACGTGTCTGCCAAAATATAGTTAAAAACCTCACATGAAAGGGCGATGATATGAAACTACTGCCCACGCTTTATAGAAAATTCATTACCATTTCGCCGTATCTGACCAAAAATCGGTGGCTTTTCCACGTACGATCAATCACATGCGCTTTCACGGCATATTATAATTTGTTGGATAGTTAAATTATACGCTGTCAAAGCGTCCGTCCGGTCCGGACAGCCGCATGAGGTATATCTACTAATATAAGGTACGTACATAAAGCTATGAGTACGTTTCGCTGTTTTCGCGAACTTTAATTTTAATGCGTCGTAGACCGTCTCCGTGTGCGGTCATCGTTACGAGTGGCTAGCTAGAGCTGTGTCATTAGCTCTTTAGAATTTATCGATATTTAAAATGGCTTACCTTGTATATCCTTATCCCTCTCACAGAGAAGAGGCCTGTGTCTAGGTAGTGGAAACATTAAAAGGCTGATGATGATGATGATGGATATCTTTAATAATATTGGATTGGATGACTTACAAACATAAGCAATTATCAATTTTACCTAACAGTGGGTCAACACAGATTTAAAATCATATCCTATTGTTCTGATACAGGAAAGTCACTAAAATGTTTGGATGTTCGTTAATTAATCACAACTTAATGGATCTATCTAGAGAAAACACTGGCACACAAATGTAAAGCATGAAAATTTTTGTTTTATTTTTATTTATTTCAATAAAAATTACATGAGTGGTTATTGTATTATACAAATCTTCTGCCAAACTGTTCTCGTGAATACAGCAAATCTTTTTACAAAAAAAACAACCGACTTCCAAACAAAAACACTACAAAGTAAAAAATACCTTCAATTTCGGAAGTTGGTGTTCTTGTTTTAGTTTCGTCGTTTTTTGACACCGACTTCTTCTTCTTGCGTACCCCTTTTGCCGATTTGCCGTCATTTATTAAAGAGTTCTGATGTATATCTCCGAAGTTCTTCATCAGATCTTGATGAAAATTAAATGGGACCACATGACAAGCACCAGCTATCAAATAAAAAAAGAATCATCAAAATCGGTTCACCCAGTAACAAGTTCTGAGGTAACACACATAAAAAAAAACAGTCGAATTGAGAACTTCCTCCTTTTTGGGGAAGTCGGTTAAAAACAGTATTATTATATCATAAATTGAAGGGAACACACAGTTTTATTATGATATATTGGTAAATCTAAGGGTCAGTACATCGCCTTGTATTTTTAGCGCGCCGTATGCTCACACAGACGGACGTATGCCAAGCCCAAATGCACACATACTCGAGCTGCCCAGTTTGTATTTAAAAACAGACTTATACATAATTATACTGATCTACAGCTCGAGCATCCGTACATGTACACAGGCGTCTATAGATGGGCTCATATTGACCTGCCCGCCATGCCAGCACGCGCGGCGAATGCACATGCCCCTATCGTCCCGACCACCGCCGCCACGTAGATTAGTACATAAAATAAACTTTTTATTCCGATCGTAAAAAACACTTTTGATAAAACACATCTCGCAGGCAGAAGCTAGTATGTAAATAATAAATTATTATTATTTATATACTAGCTTCTGCCTGCACTAAAAATATGTTCAAAACAATATATTAATATTGTTTTGAACATATTCTTAGTGTCATTTATGATGAATTTCATTTAGCGCCCAATACTACATACTTCTATTAATATAACAAACATACAAAACATAACGGTTGCAGCAAATAGTTCTGAATTGAAACCATGCATGAATGGCTTGCCTAATGAAAGTATTCCTGCATAGTTTGCATACTCGTGCAATCTACAAACTTCTCCATTAATGGTATGGTTCTGCACTTGTTTCCTCGCCAACTTCCAAAATGCCGAATGTTTGTTAAATATTGGAACTATCTGCTATCAAACTTTTTCAATCAATGCTAGCGTGTTTCTTTTCTCTTATTCCTTTTTGTACGAAAACTATTTTAATACTATCTGTCCATGCGCTTTGGCTGTGTGAATCCAATACAGATTCCCGGCACTACGCTATGGTTTACACTACATTTTACTGCATTTTTTTTCAGAATAATGTTCGAATTAAACGGCAACATTTGACGCAACAATATACTGCAAAAAATGTGCTGCACAATTTAGTTTAAAACACGACTTAGTTTAAAAGACTTCATTACCTTATTCCTTCAACAGACAAAAGGTCAATTGATTAATGTTAATACTAGTAGATCCACAGCTCTACACAACGAGTCCACATTTAAATCCTCTCGCTTCACCGCTTATAATCCATTGCTCTTAACGATAATACTAGCGATATCGATAAATTAAATTATCGATAAATAACAACCCTATTGTTTTGTGCTAGCATGGAATATGAATTTATGGCATTTCTCATTCACCTTAAGGGTTTTTATTACAAGCCCAGAGTTGGGTAAAAAGTGGGCAATTGTATCGCGTATCTGCATGCTTAACTTTATGCTTTTGAAAGGTGAGGAGGCTTTTGAATCGTGAGGATTAGTTTCGACTCGTGCGAATTACTTTGCTTTATGCTGTTGGCTTTTATTTCACTAGCTTAGCTACATAAAAACCCGCCAGGTGCGAGTCGGACTCGCGCACGAAGGGTTCCGTACCAGTATCGCAAAAAACGGCAAAAAACACGTTTGTTGTATGGGAGCCCTACTTAAATATTTATTTTATTCTGTTTTTAGTATTTGTTGTTATGGCGACAACAGAAATACTTCATCTGTGAATATTTCACCTGTCTAGCTATCACGGATCATGAGATAGAGACTGGTGACAGACGGACAGACAGAAAGACAGACAGACATACGGACCGCGGAGTCTTAGCAATAGGGTCCCGTTTTTACCCTTTGGGTACGGAACTTTAAAAATAATGGTTAACCAACCGGTGTACCAAAAAGAGTAAACTCACTTTCTGGGCTTCAACTCCTTTTTTGAATAGTCATAACAAAGTGGGAAATAGTCCAGTAGGGATACAATTATTTTCCACATAACCTTTGATAATTCAAAAGTTTGTTATTTTCGCTGGGTGGATACCTTATGTGAATTCAACGCTATGTACAAAAATGCTAACAGTTTAGAGTGATGCAATAGGCATAAAGTAGGTATTTCCTATTATTTCGTGTTATAACAATAATATAAAATTTAAATTTAAATAATTTAATGTTTCTTTATTAGTACTATCTAAACTTTATATTAGTGAAAATGCTAACAGATACGTACTGTGGAACAATGGAAAACTGAAAATGGTTCGTAACTCTTTCAATAAAAGATTTAAGTTTTCAAATCATTTCCTATATGCGTAGAGGGATTAGTTACACCTTACAACAAAAGTTCTAACAACTAAGTATAATGCTGCACAGGTAATTGTATTTTTACATTGTGATTTGCGAAATATTGAATTTAAGTTTATAAATTTGCGCCTACATATTCGAAATAATAAACTCTGCCACCATACAAAAGTTTAAACACTTATGTGCTATGCTAGTTTAATAAATCAAATACAATTGGGTATTGCGGGGTGGTGCGTAAATAACAAGGGAATGATGGAAATGGCTAAGTTGTGGACTGTATTTAAGATAGGTGCTGATTGACTGACTCGTAGTTGCACATTGGACAATTGTACCTAGGCTTGGACGTACCTGCATATCCCGAAGGCGAATGCTCCTGCCTCCATGTACCTCTTCAGGAACCATAGGCGCTCAGGTTTGATATCACACACAGTCCTTTTACGTAGAATCTTCAGAAAATACAACCGAAAAACGGGAGCGCGCGGAAAATGTGTTTGCTCGCGAGCGCCGACATTAGAAGACTTTTTATTGGTTGATGATGTATGACAGTTCGGGGTTCGCAATCCAAACGGGCCAATGGCGAGCAAAGGTCACATTAACCCGCGTAACATACAAGCATCCAAACTAGAGTAATTTTGACATAAACAACTATGAGTATTTATTATAATTTAAAAATAAAAGCAAAAATGCAATGATTTTGATAAAACTGGCGTAACCACGGGGTGCGGTGACACTCCACTCTGAATGTATTGAATGAGGCGCGAAACCATTTCATTACTGTCACATCAGTATTTAAACCTCGTTCATAAAATCTAATTTTATGGCAATTTGTTATTTTTAATGTTGAGGTCAAATACGATTTCTCACTTCTTTATTCCTATAAAAAGAATAAGAAAGAAATATTCACAGAACACGGAATAGTCGTACCTGCCGCGCTGACAGTATATCGAGATGACAGAATAATAAAATTCTCCGTATCGTGAATCTTTGACAGTCGTTACGGGTCGTCAGAAACCCGAAAGTCTGCGGCCACCCTAACAAAAGGGTACCGTATTATCCAGTAGGATTACCGTATAATCTGGGTTGGCAGGGTAGGCAGTCACTTCATATAAAACACTGGTATTCAGATGCGTCTGGTTCGACTGAAAACAGTGGAAGTCAACCCCAACATATTAGGGAAAAGTCCAAGCAAATGCCTTTTCCAAACAGATGTGACTGTAGAAATATCAAACATCTTGTAACCGGTGCAACTGTCACAACTAAATTGACTACATCGCTGGTCCTAAGACCTAATACAATAAAGGCAGTGTTACCCACTAAGCCTTAGTAGATGACACTGTAAGCATGATATGATGTATGCTTATACAAATCAATGTATTTATGTTTGTAAAATATTACCTACTCATTTTTTTTATTCAGAATCAATATAGTAGCAACCCTAGTGAGTCCGGAAAGTTGAGTGTCAATTTTGTGATACGCTTACCAAGATTTAGAACATTTTTTTATTTTAAAGGTAGATACATTTTACATGATCGTGTCTATTGTGCCCTATCTATTAGTTTTTAAACTCTATTATAACGAAAAATCGGCACCACGTGACCTTACCACACGATTGCTGTACATCAAAACCTAGTAAATGCCATAAAATATTATATTCCAGGAAAGCGCAAAAATATTATTTGAATTAGCCTATGGAATGTCATCTTGTGTTAGGTAACTAAACGAAAAAATAAAAAATAAGCGAGTACTAAACAAGGTTTACGGGTGAACTGTACGTAATAACACAAATGATATTAATGGTGTCCTAAATCTATTAAATATTTTACATATCTCTAAACAAGATAATTCAATACCTATTAAGTACCGGACATTTGCTAATTTAAGGTATTTTTACAATTTGAAGGGACTTGCCTATTGTAAATAATGATAAAATGTATTAATTAAAGCACCAAATCTCAATTCAAATTTTAAATTTCCTGGTTAAAATTACACAGTCCATCGCAGCATATTAAAACTCATTAAAATAATATAAATAAGATTATCAGGGTATAAAACCATTATAAAAATATGTCACCTACTGCGTTCTTATATGGGGCAGTCGTACAGTACCAGACATAATTTTAATATTTGTTCGATTAGCACGGGGAAGGCTTGTATAACACATGCCAGATTACCTATTTTAGTGATCTTTATTATCGTAGCAATAAGGTTGCATTCATAGGCAAAATAACAGTGAACGATATGTCAGATACTAGACGCCAGTATGAAATAAGAATTTGCGCGGTAATGTTTTTCTAAAAATCATCAGAAGAGTCCGTTTATGATGTGGGCCTCTGTGGTCTGTATGGTTCGAAGAATTTATACTGATCGTACATACCTACACCGC
Source organism: Anorthoa munda (assembly GCA_945859665.1). Lineage (NCBI taxonomy): Eukaryota > Metazoa > Arthropoda > Insecta > Lepidoptera > Noctuidae > Anorthoa > Anorthoa munda. The sequence continues at coordinate 30,566,661 of OX243905.1, read as the reverse complement.
GCCCCGCAATACCCAAATTGTATTTGATTTATTAAACTAGCATAGCACATAAGTGTTTAAACTTTTGTATGGTGGCAGAGTTTATTATTTCGAATATTTCAATTCAATATTTCGCAAATCACAATGTAAAAATACAATAACCTGTGCAGCATTATACTTAGTTGTTAGAACTTTTGTTGTAAGGTATAACTAATCCCTTTATGCATATAGGAAATGATTTGAAAACTTAAATCTTTTATTGAAAGAGTTACGAGCCATTTTCAGTTTTCCATTGTTCCACAGTATGTATCTATTAGCATTTTCACTAATATAAAGTTTAGATAGTACTAATAAAGAAACAGTAAATTATTTAAATTTAAATTTTACATTATTGTTATAACACGAAATAATAGGATATACCTACTTTATGCCTATTGCATAACTCTAAACTGTTAGCATTTTTGTACATAGCGTTGAATTCACATAAGGTATCCACCCAGCGAAAATAAAAAACTTTTGAATAATCAAAGGGCATATTCTTCTGGCTACTTGACTAAAACGGGATTTGTTAAATTAAATATCTTTGACGCTCTGCCTTTGTGTATCGTGTATGTAAATATTTTGTCCCTTCCTCAGTGTGCCTTTTGGCAAAGGCCTCTCCCATGTCTTTGCATTGATCTCGATCATATGTGACCCACAATCCACTTTTTTTGATCTACCATTAACAGTGGGGTCTTGCTCTTATTATTGTGGTGTCTCTATTAAACTAATTGATAGGAAGTTTACTCTATTTGCAGCTTAGCTAGATCCTCATCTACTTGTCCTTGTCCTATGTTACTTGGGTTCGGCACAACACGTTTTCTTTTTCCATACCGTCAACCATCACGATATCCCTTAATGCCTTTTCCTTTATATCACTCTTCACACAGTCCATCCATCTTTTCTTTGGCCTTCCTCTCCCTCTCCATCCATCCACAGCAGAAGCTTTATGCAGCTGAAATACATATAGGCCTAAAATAAAACTATTATATAACCTATTGCCGCAGTTTATCACAATTCCCCAATATAATCACAGTGAATCACTGTTATCACCTCGCACGAAGGCACTGCAGTTGGCAACACTGCCAAGTTCTAATACCATGAATAAATTTGTTCCTCGCTCGCCTCGGATCAGCTTAATCATAGTTTATATTATTGTGGCGAAACTGTTTGTCAATGTTCGAATTTCGAAGGCAGTTCGACGTTTGGCATGACTAGGTGTGATTAAAGAAGAGAAAATGGGCACCTATATCTAACTGCTTTATTTATTATTTCCATTTTGGTTTATTGTAACTATAAAGGTTAAAGCCAGGCACAATGTTTATTGCTACGCTCAGTACTTCAGTAGACACATAACTTCGAATGCAGGTACCTGAGTACCTAGAATTAATGTTCAACCTTGAATTAGGTAAAGATAAAGATAAATTTATTTGTTTAAACATGTGTAACATGATACATGAATATGCACATATAGATCGAACATAATTTTACTGGACCAACATGTAAGTGGAAAGTGGAGTGGAGTGGTAAGTTTGTTTAGCGCTCAATAGAATAGAATATACTTTATTGTACACCATAAAATTATACACATTTACAAGAAAAACTTATTTATACGGGTACAAAGGCGGTCTTATCGCTGACAGCGATATCTACCAGACAACCTTTATATACCAATAGTTAATAAAAAAAACTATTAAAATAAAAAAAAACGCGATTGCAAAGATGTACACAAGAAGTAAATCATGCTGTGCAGTCGAAGGATATTTATAGTTTTGATCAGCCAGCTCGCGAATACAAATTTTTAGTTATACTTTTTTTTTCGAATGACTTTTAAACATATAAATGGTATATATTTTTGAAATTACCTCTCGATGGGTTACAAAGAAAGAAAAAAATGCACATCCTACAATATGGCGCCTAAAATCATCCATGTTTCTTTTTTTAACGGCAATTATCCAAGAACACTTGGGCGGCCAAGACCTATCTAACGATGTCTTAAGTATAAATATCCGTAAAGTAGTTTGAAAGATACGTAGTAATAAAGAATATTACATACATACAAACATACATGTAAGTTACGCCCGAAAAACCTAACACTTTCCTTGCAGCCGGGTAAAAAGCAAACTTTAAACCAAATACTAGAGACTCTTTAGTATTCTTTTATGCGCGTGCAATTTATTTTTTATTTTTTTATTATTATTGATAGGCTTGCGCGCTTGACCACTATCTCACCTGATGGTAAGTGATGATGTGGTCGACGATGTAGCACGCTTACCTAGAAGAAACCTATTCACTCTTGACTTAAAGACTCCCAGGTTATAGCTATCAGGAAATACAGACTCTGGCAGGGCATTTCACTCTTTAGCTGTACGCATAATGAAAGTACTCCCGAAAGTTTGGTGCGTATGGGTGGGATGTCCACCATATACCGATGACGCATCGCCGTACGTCTTGTAGTCCGATGATGGAACGGGCTAGGAGGAATTAGTTCATGCATTCCATCGCACACTCCCCGAAATGTAACCGATAAAAAACCGACAGACTGGCAACTTGTCGCCGATGTTCAAGGCTCTGGAGCCTAGACTCGACCAGTATCTCATTGCCGATGAGTCTCTTGGCCCGTTTTTCGATCGACTCTAGTGCATCCAGCTGAATCTTGGCAGATCCGTCCCAGAGATGTGAGCAGTACTCCATGCATGACCGAACTTGCGCTTGATACAAGTTGAGCAACTGTTCTTGCGTGAAGTACCGTCTCACCTTCGCAAGAATCCCCAACTTTTTGGCAGCCAGTTGAGCTTTTGCCTCAATGAATGGACCAAAATTGAGGGTCGATGTCAAAGTAACGCCAAGTAGCTCAAGATGGTCCGTTATCGGCATGGTCACACCACGGGAAGAAGGAGCCAGGTAGAATTGGCTCCTTTTAGCGGAAAAAAGACACGCCTGAGTCTTAGTAGCATTGAACCTGACCAGATTGGCATCGTCCCACTCGGAGATTGGCTTCAAGGACAGATTCAAGCGCCCAACCATGGCCTCCCGGAGAGACCGGATCTGAGGCCCAGTAGCGCGCGCGTCGGATAAGTATCTCTCAGCCACAGTGCTGTCGTCTGCATACCCAAAGGTGCCGGGTTTTAGCAGATCATTTATGTGCAGCAAGAACAATGTTGCTGAGAGTACCGATCCCTGAGGGACCCCGGCATTGATATGCAGTTGGTCAGATGAGCGGCCATCAATAACCACTCGTATAGACCGGTCCCTCAGGAAGTCTGCGATCCATTCGCACAGTCCACTGGGCAGACCGAATGAAGGAAGCTTAGCAATAAGGCTCTCGTGCCAGACCCTATCGAAAGCCTTCGAGATGTCGAGGGAGACGGCAAGCGCTTCCCCGTGTCTCTCGATGGCCTCACTCCAGATGTGAATGGCATACGCTAGAAGATCCCCAGTTGACCGATTTTGGCGGAAGCCATATTGGCGGTCACTGAGGATGTCGTTAGCTTCTAGGTATGCCAGGAGCTTGGAGTTGAGCACCCGCTCCATACTCTTGCAGTGGATGGACGTAACTGAAATAGGTCTGTAGTTGGCCGGGTCAGCCCGACTGCCCTTCTTGGGCACAGGCTGAACGTTAGCTTGCTTCCGTGCATTCGGCACTTTTCCAGTCTCATATGAAAGGTGAAACAGGCGGGTCAGGATCGGAGACAGTTCAGGCGCACAAGTTCTCAGAACAATTGCCGGTATACCGTCGGGGCTACTAGCTTTGTTCACGTCAAGGTTGCGCAGCACCCTAAGGACGTCCTTTTGATGGATGCGAATGTCTTGTGTGTCTCTTTTTTTTTCGGCGGTAGGTGTAGAAAAAGTTAAGACGTGTTTTCTTCAAACAGTTATTGTAAATTGTAATTTAAAATATAATTAAGTATTTTCTTTAAGTTTTTGGGACTGATATAGTTATATAAACTACCTATACAGCTGAATTTACTTTGGTGAAACAGTCTATGTACTAAAACTTTAAACTGCACCACCTGCCAGCCATTTCTAATACAACTTAACAAAGCAATTTAAAAACTACTGCACTTCAATATGTCTCAGCTGGATGATATTCAGTTGGCCCAGAAGAACCTGGAAGAGTGCTTCCTAAGGAAGATGAACGAGCTTGAGGCGCAGATCCAGTGCGCAGGACCTGCGAAGGATACCGTAGCAAAGGTCCGAGAGGAGCTCCGTACGTTCAGGGAATTGATGTTCGCTATGCTGGGACTTCTACGGAAACAGATCACGGAGTGCTCCCGAGCGGTGGATGGATTGGAGACACGTTCGCGTCGGAAAGCGCTTATCTTGACCGGTTTTGCTGAGGGTGATAAGGAGGATTGCCGGGCTTTAGCGCTGGGTGTCATCAACAACAAGCTGGCCTTGCCTGACATTACTGCATCGTCTATCAGAGTGTGCCATAGGCTTGGAGCATCCAGCCGGGGGCCCACACGCAGTCGGCCTATATTGGTAAGGTTTGCTAGTGTTGTCCATAGATCCGCCGTGTGGAAGGCTAAGTCAGCTCTGAAGGGCTCCACGATCACGGTTAAGGAGTTTCTGACCCGAGGGAGGCAGGCCGTGTTTAGTAAAGCGCGCTTGCATTTTGGGATGCCGGCGTGCTGGACACAGGAAGGGGTTATTGTCGTTAGAACCCCTGATGGAACACGGCACAAGATTACTGCGGTAGAGGAGCTCAATACCTTGGTGACACGGTACCCTAAGAGGGCTGGGGAATCGTCTGGATCATTGGGAGGCAATAGTGATGTGCGTAGAAACTGATTATTGGTATACTTTGTTCGTATGTTTATTACTCGGCGAATCAGCGTCTGTTATTCTGTGCTTGGGCGTCATAGATCGCGGTATTTATTTTGTAACTGTTGTAGTGCTTACTCATATATTTGCTTGTAAATAATAACATCATAGTCGCTTATAATCACAAATTTGTGCTAGTAAATAATGTTTATATTGTTTGTCTTAATGTCAATAAGCATGAATTTAGTTTATATTTGTGTACCTACCTGCTTTTCTTTTTATTTATTTTTTTGTTACTTGTACCCTGCATTAAATGTTAATTTGACGTCCCATAATACTCTGTTACACGTAATTATTTGTTCTGTGTAGTAAATTGCGTTTTGTTTTTCCCATGTACTTTGTTATTGTTTCGTTTCGTTCATATCTTGCTTTTAGTGCTACCCTGTTTGTAACTTGTTTTGTTTTTCCCATGTACTTTGTTATTGTTTCGTTTCGTTCTTGGCTTGCTTTGAATGTTATTCTGTGTGTTTGTAAGTATGTTGCTTTATATCATTTTTGTTTCATACGGATTCTGCTGGTGGGTGGTGCAAAGATAGTGGTGTTGCACCTTAAGGCTAATCTTTAGCTATAGTTTATTTTTATATATTTTATATTATTTTAATCTTATTTTATGATATCTGATGACGATTCCTTTACCTCTGCTAATGATTCCTTCTGCTCAACCGCTAATGCAAGTTTTAGTTCCCTGACTGACAGCCCTGTTGACATTCTGCGTCGGAACTTCAACCAACAAAAATGTCACTTGTTTAATGTCTGCCACATCAACGCTCAGAGTGTGGCAAGCCACTACAGTGATCTGTTCGACACCTTTTCCGACGCCAATGTACACGCCGTTCTGATTTCTGAGAGTTGGCTCAAACCGCATCTTCTCTCTACCACCTACCCTTTTCCCGGTTTCATTCTTATCCGCAACGATAGAATTGGAAGGGGAGGGGGTGGTGTTGCTATCTATCTTCGCAGCGATTTCCCTTTTAAAGTCATTGCCTCATCTTCTTCAAACTATATTGCTTCCGCTGAGTATCTTTTTTTGGAGGTTTATGTCAAAGGTGTCAAGACCTTACTTGGTGTTGTCTACTGTCCGCCCGCCGTTGACTACTTCTCCAACTTCGAATTAGCACTGGAATCTGTAGGGTCAGAGTATGCACATTGCATAATCATGGGCGATTTCAACACTGACCTGTCCCGCCCAACCCCTCGTTCCCGTAAACTCCTTCATATTATTGAGTCCGTCAGCCTTCATGTCCTTGCTCTGCAACCTACTCACTTCAATGTCTTGGGTGATGACACTTGGCTAGACTTGATGCTTACGTCCACTCCTTCCCTTGTTTCCTCTCATGGTCAGTGTCCTGCACCTGGCTTTTCCAATCACGACCTTATATTCCTCTCCTACACCCTAAAACCACCTAAACCTCCTCCTAAAGTTCTGCATATGCGTTGTTTTGGCCGCATGGATGCTGAGAAACTGCGTCAGGATGCGTCGGAACTGGATTGGGAAAGCCTTGCTGCGGCTGCGACTGTTGATGAAAAGCTGGGATTTTTTAATCGGACGGTTCTTGCGCTCTATGAGAAACACGCTCCTGTCAAGCGGGTTAAAATTAAGCGTCCACCTGCACCCTGGATGACGACAGTGGTTCGTATGGCGATGAGGCGCAGGGATCGGGCTTTTCAAAAATTTAGAAGGGATCGCTGTGTTGAAAACAGGAATCTTTTCAAAGCTGCAAGAAATCGGTGTAACCAGGTGATACGCAATGCTAAACGCCGCCATATTCTCGAAAACATATCTTCTTGTTCTCCAGCCGATATCTGGAAATTCCTTGGAACTCTCGGTATCGGTAGGTCACGTCATGTGGATTTCCCCAAGACAATCGGTCTGGATGATATCAATCGTCACTTCACAACAACCTCTCTTTTGGATTCCCAAATTTTATCTCAGACGGTTGATTTCATTACTAGCCTACCTGCTCCTATTATAGAACAGTTCCACTTTTCTCCGGTCACCTTGGATGAAATCAGGAAGATCATCCTGTCCATAAAATCCAAGGCTGTGGGCTATGATGACATCAGTCGTTACATGGTCTCCTTGATCCTCGACTTTCTTCTCCCACCGATTACCCATATCATCAACTTTTCACTCGATTCCGGTCAATTTCCATCCCTATGGCGTATGGCCTATGTATGTCCACTTCCTAAAATTTCAAATCCTTCCCTACCTAATCATTTTCGACCAATTTCCATTCTCCCTTTCCTATCCAAAGTGCTCGAGGCCTGCGTCCACAAGCAGTTTTCAGGGTTTGTTCATCGGAATAACCTTGTTAGCTCATTCCAGTCTGGATTCAGACCGGGGCACAGTACTACCTCTGCTCTCCTAAAAGTGACTGGCGACATTAGAGAAGCGATGGAGGATACCAAAGTTACTGTTTTGGTGTTAATTGATTTCTCCAATGCCTTTAATGCCGTCAATCACGATGTTCTCCTTTCTATCCTTTCCCATCTTATGGTTTCTTCCGAGGCCCTGGAATGGTTCTCTTCCTATCTTCGGGGACGACAGCAGTCGGTTCGCGTTGATGAGAGTTCGTCGAGTTGGTGTGACTTGGCTGCTGGTGTTCCACAAGGCGGTATTCTTTCTCCATTGTTATTCTCCATTTTCATAAATTTTGTAACTCATTGTCTTCGGTGTTCGTATCATCTTTATGCCGATGACCTTCAACTTTATGCAGCTGCGCGGGTAGAGAGTTTGTCGGACGCTATAGGCAATGTGAACCGGGACTTGGAGGCTGTCAGGGACTGGTCTGATAGATTTGGGGTGTCTGTAAACCCCTCAAAATGTCAGGCCATTGTGATTGGGAGCTCGCGCATGGTGGGTCGACTGGAGATTAGCTCTCTTCCTCCTATAATTTTTAATGGTACTGTAATCCCCATCAGCCCTAGTGTAAAGGATCTCGGTCTGCATATTGACTCGACGCTTAGCTGGCAAAATCAGGTTTCTAGTGTCAGTCAAAAAGTCAACGGGACCTTGCGTTGCCTGTATCGTCTGAGAAACTTTTTGCCTGCAAAAACGAAGACTATGCTTGTGCAGACCTTAATCTTTCCTTTAATCGACTATGGTGACGTGTGCTACTTTGACCTGAACGCGGTATTCCTGGATAAGCTGGATAGACTCCTAAACAACTGCATCCGGTTCATATTCAACCTCCGGAAATATGACCATGTGTCGAGCTGCAGATCTGAGCTCAAATGGATGCCAGTTCGGCAGAGGAGAAATTTCCGGGCCTTGACCACGCTTTTCTCTCTTCTAAATTCTCCCAGTCCTCCTTCTTATCTCATACCTTACTTTCAATATCTGTGTACTTCACACGCTAGGAATCTGCGTTCATCTAACAATCTTCTCTTGCTTTGTCCGTCTCATACTTCTGATTTTATTCATTCTTCCTTTCACATTCAGTCCATTCTTCTCTGGAATGCGCTTCCTCTCGATATCAGGAAGGCCACCAGTCATTATGCATTTAAGCGGAAGTTGCGGCATTATTTTCTACATCATTAGCAGAGTCGTCTTAATAAAACGCCTTTCTATTACTTGATTTATATGTATATATATATTTATAGGTATTTATTATAGTAAATATATAAGTATGTTTATTTTAGCTATATATATATCTACTATTGTACCCATTTTACTGTATCTTTTTTTTATGCACCTGCCATGTTGTCTCTCCACCACCCTTGGTTGACTGGTAGAGAATGCCTCAGGCATTAAGTCCGCCTATGTACCTTTATGTTGCTTGAAGTTTTAATAAATAAATAAATAAATAAATGTCCGACATACTCGTCTCGCATCCATCAGGAGAAGGAGGGGGCTGCACGTCACCAGAATCCAGGCGTGAGGATTCCGCAAAAAGAGAGGCAAACAAGTTTGCTTTCTCCTCAGCGGAGTGGGCCAGTGTTCCGTCGGGTTTCAGCAGTGGTGGTAGTGAGGGACGGCAGAAATTCAATTCAACCGACTTAGGCAGGGACCAGAACGCTTTACTACCGGCTGGGTAGGAAGCAAGTTTGGTCCCAATACGGCTTATGTGGTCAAACCGAGCCCTTCGCAATACCCTCTTGCAGGACTTGGTAGCCCTATTAAAGGCTCTCTTCCGCCGGCTCACGTCGCTAGCCTTGCATGACCGAGCGTCGACCCATGCCAGGTACGCCTCATGTTTAAGCGTGTTGGCGCGATTGCACTCGGCGCCAAACCATGGCCGGTCAACGCTAGACATTGCTACGTCAGAGAATGGAATTTAGTACTCCATTCCCTGACGCAACACATCGGTCACGGCGTCCGCACACGACGAAGGATCAGCTGAAGAAAAGCAAGTGGGCCGCCAAGGATAAGAAGCGAAAAACGAATGCATCTCATCCCAATCTGCTGACCTGTACCGCCAAACCCGCCGAGTGCCTCTTGGACTGGGATCGGGCGGGAAGTAGACGGATACAGACTTCACCAGACAATGGACGGAGCTACCCAAAGGTGAAGATACCGACACAGAGTAGCGGTCTGGATCTGTTGTCAGCAGAAGGTCCAAGCAATTGGCAGTGTGCGAATTAACATCCGGCACCCTCGTTGCTACCTGGACCAGCTGGGCGAGATTTAACGCAAGCGCAAGCTTTCGCGTCTCTCGTCGTCCATCATGATCAGTGCACTGGTATGGGAAGAGCCACTCTTGGTGGTGGGCATTGAAATCCCCCAGTATCACTAATTGGGCAGAAGGGTACCGCTGCTGTGCCGCATCAGCCGCCTCACACAGATGCTCTGTAAGCCTGGTTGTCTCCTGATCGCCACTGTGCGATCGGTAGACACAGGCGTAGATAATTTTATCCAGGCCCGTGTCCACCAGTGCCCAGAGCACGGAAAACCTTGAGTCCTCAAGGACGAGATTTGAGTGCAGCCCTCTTATGTTGCTGAGGTGCACTTTGTGTGACAGGGAGTGCTGCCGCTGTACAGCTTTTCCTTTATTTTTCCTTGGCATAGTGTTGAGTGAAAAAAGGGGAGGAGAAGGCAGTGAGACAAGGTTCCACGCTGGCAACCCACAGACACGCACTGATAGGACGCCATCAATGGGGGACTTGTCTGGAGACCGCGGGGACGCCCGAGCCCCCCCGGGAATGTCCATCGGGCCCTGTCTTCTGGTCGCCAACCAGCACGATGGTGCATTCCGGGATTTTTCGACAGTTGGCGGGGCAGCCTTTCGTGTTTGGCTGGCACACAACTTGGGCCCCCAACTACCTGCGGTCGGCCAGCGGCGCACCGTGCCTCGGGTCCCGCTACCCTCCGCGACAAGTCTCCCGATACGCCCATAACAGCGCGCGTCAGACCGGTCCGCCTGCAGTGGAACGGCTATCTCGACCCAACTCCTCTAGTTGGCTACACCGAGCATCATACCGAAACACAGCTAGGCCGCTTGGCGGTACGTCTTTGCCCGGTGGGTGGTCGCAAGCCTTCGGCCGTAACCTACCACCAGTTAATATCACCTGATTAGCACCACCCGGGGGCCACGTGTAGGGAATCGTATGGGGTGCTCTCCTACGGACGAGGGTGACTCAGCCCCCAAAAAAATAATTCAAGAAAAAAGCAATTCTTTGAACCTGAAATTTTAGTTTTCGTTGCGATTGTTACCAGTACTACGTCATGAGCCTATTTACACAACTGATCGAAACTACTTTGTAGGGTCATGTAAAATACGTAATAATGACTTACACTCAAATTTTGTGTGATAAATATCGATCAAAGCATGGCGCACTATTAATGCTACTCAAAAATAATATTGTATCTGAAAGTGGAATCTGGGACCGCGGTCCCGGTCCCGAAAGCTCCACTACCCAAAAAAACGAAGCAGACGTAAATAAGTACCTACGCTAATTTTCCTAAATTGAATGTAAACGAGTTCAGTCTAGCACACACGTTTCACCTCTCTGCATCTGTTCACCAAAGCAAATGTGAAAAAAAGCAACTTCAAACTCTATTTCTTTCCCTTTGCCTTCAAATGCAGAGCAAAAACGAATCTTTTAAAAAAAAGCAAGCCGCGCTGGTTACAACTAGACATCTTACCGCCGAGATCAATTGTCGTGAGTACGGGGTGTGCCGCGCTGCCATCCTATAGCTAAAGTGTCGTTATCTGACAAAAACATATTTTGAGTTATATATGAAAAACAAAACCGCGAAATAATAAAAATCAATGCTCTATACAACTATGAGTCATTTACGTGAGTTTCCGGTGTCAACGTCATGGACCAAGGGATTAATATGTGCACTATGTATAATGCCCAGCCATTATGAATCTAGTCACGTCAAATCGGACAATGTATACTGATTTAAAACTTCCATATTTATCACATTGTCTGGTCATTATGAATATTGCTATGTAACAGTTGGGCAATTCGATAATTATGGTCAACTAGCTACTGCCAGCTGCTTCGCCCGCGTGATAAGCGCATCCCAAGGGAACAATTTACCGGGATGACAAAGAATACCTATTACAGATTTTAATCTATCTCGGTGCCAAATTTCATCCAGACCCGTTCAGCCATTCTGGCGTAATTTCGCGCAGCTGGGCTCCATCGAATTTGCTGCTTAAATAGTAATCGTACTTACCTATTCTATATTAAAATCAATGTCGTGAAAAAATCTGGACTTATAGTGAGTTTATTATAAGATCGTGCTCCATTGGTGTAATTGCTGCAAGGTGTTCCAGTGTGTGGATAAATGAATAAATAAATAAATGCCAACATTAAAATCCTACTAGTTATTATATATATATATATAATATATATCGTACTATCCTACTCCTATCACACTAATATTATAAAAGCGAAAGTCTAAGTGAGTGTGTATGTTTGTTACTTCTTCATGCTCAAACGGCTGGACGGATCTGGATAAACTTTACAGTAATATAGGTTATACATCAGAATAACTCATAGGCTAAAATTTATATTTTTTTTTGGAATTTGATCATAATATAACGATAAATATCAAGTAAGTCGGAAAAAATCTGCCTTCTGAGAGCAATCTTCGCGTGCGCTGCCTAAACCGTTGGAGATACAATAATATAATGTACCGTAGGATTGTTTGTCTTAAATAGTTCTAAGTAAAAATCCGCAACAGCATTAGTAAACCCTAAATAAAATTAAAATGGATACTTTTTACAATGCATATTTTAGAATATTTATCAAACTCTTATCATTATCGACACATTTGTCGCTTTAAATATTTATTTAACAAACTTTGTCTTTTACACTAAGTAATTTGAACGCATAGTTTAAAACTTATCACGATAAGATTGACTTGAATGGAGCTCGTGCGACAAAAATTCACGCGGCGGGTAAAGCGGGGGAGCGGGGGGAGATAATATCTATATACAAATTATTCTAATCCTTTCAGTTTTGCTCGCTGCTGCCGAACGAAGTAATTTATTCCAATCAATTCAATAACATTACATAACTTGACTGACGCGAACAGTAAACGAAAGTTACCTTTGTTGGTCCCGTTAGTTAAGCAGTGTCATTGTATGTTTCATGGCTGTTCTGATCTGGTTGTGATGAAATTTGATATGGATAATCTCAAGCCTGGGGAAGGACATAGGCTACTTTTTATCATCACAACACACAGGCGAAGTTTATAATAAAACTGTAACTTGATTGACCAACACACCCAGCGGTCGACGCAGCACAACCGAAACCTCTGAGAATAAATGAGCACTAAGAAAGGAATTTCAATAATTCCACCTCCAATGGTTTCCCCCTTAATATGGAAGGGGTTCAAAGATTGTATAGAATTATTTAAATAGTTTTTATCATACCTGCCGTATACGTTGCCTTCTCAAATGGACATTTTTCAAATTGCCCGGGAATTATTAATAATGCCTTGGCAATTATTCACTCGGTACCGATCATAGAATCAGAATCAGAATCAGAATTTTTATTTGCTCTAAATGTAGGTACAGTATAAGATAAATAACATAAAAAAATGAGATCAGCTACATTTTACCTTACGGCATGCAAATCATTACATTAATAAAATACAAATAAAAAAACAATGTCAACAATACAAATAGAATTAATAATGTGATAAAACAATAGATAGTCAGGGAATTACAATTATGAAACAAAAACAATTTATTGCATGTCCAATAGCTAATAAATGCTCAATAACAATTTGTACTACGTAATTATATTTAGTCATTTTCTATATAGTCACATCATTTAAGAAGTCCTTTACTGAGTAATAACATTTTCTTAAAAGTAGTGCAGTTACCTTAGATTTAAAAATGTGAACGGAATATTCCTTAAAACTATGAGGTATTTTATTATAAATAACAGGTCCCATTGTCATAATACTTTTTCTTAAAAGTGCTGTTTTGTAATTCCCTGAGTATAACAAGCTTTTGTATTGGGATCTCAAAGGGCCTGGACGTGTTCTTTTATCAGCGAGTGACGGAAACAAGTTTAAATTAGTTTTTACAAAAATTACAACCTCCAATATGTACAAACATGGAAAAGTCAGCAAATTCAGAGACCGAAACACAGGTTCACAGCTGTCTGTGGATTTAAGACTTGACATAGATCTTATACACCTTTTCTGAGCCTTAAATATCTCCTCCCTCTCATTGCAGTTACCCCAAAATATGACACCAAACCTTAATACTGACACAAGTAACCCGTGATAAGCTACCAGAAGTGTTTCATTGCTAACTTTATGTGATAGGTTAAACAATACATAGGCTAATCTACTTAATTTCTTACAAACGTAATAAATAAATATATCTAATTACGTACTTTCGAACAGGCACATTTTTCGATTAAATCCTATCAAAAATACATTTATAAACATAATATCAATTTGGAGCGTTTTAATCGTTTTGCCGTAATCTATTGACAGTAGCAAAATACTGCATAAAGATCTATAGAGAATTTTCTGCTGATTACGGAGGTATTGAAGTGTTAAAAACGGCCAAACGTCAGATAATGACACTCTAGCTATCAGACGGCAGCTCGTACCGCTCCGTTCCGATCCGTTCCGTTCCGACAAGCTAACCGGAACATGGCAATATGCTTGCCACGCTCGGCTGCAGAGTGCACAGTCGGCAATATCGTGTACACGTACAGAATCAGATACGCATAGATTAGGCGGCGAAACAGAATTATTTAACGGATCCCGTCTTTTTATGAGCTGAAATAAAAAAACTAAAGATAGAAAGTGCGAGTACTTTTTCTTTCATTCATTTATCACAGTTAGTGGCACAAGATAAAATTATTAATAAAATTATTACAACGACCAAGTATAGGATTAAGATGTATTGCAGAGGACTTATTGGTTAAATGAGGTTTTTTGACATTTTTAGATACTTAATTAGTACTTACATTACATAAGATACAGCTCAGATGGCACTTAACAATAATATTTATAAGGCACTACAATTTCAGCAACAGCGCAATAAATACCATTGAAATTATTTCAGGCAACAGAGGCTTTTTTCTCAAACAATTTTATAATTAGTGGTATAATTATAGGAAGCAACACATACAAAATAAATGAACTAATGTTAAATAATTCTTCAAAAAAAGCAAAAAAAAAAAAAACAAAAAAAAAATTGCCAAGTGTCAGCTCTGTATCGGCCTCTCACTAGTCTCGACTTCTCGAGGTGAGCAAATGCTAGAAGCGATTTATTGTACCTCCGCATGTTGTACGTACCTGATATTGGATGCCATCGCCGCCGGAATGTGAAATGCTTCGCAACTGCAGACGAGAGCCACATTCCTCGTTTATTATCATTATTCAAACAGCAGCCAGTGCCTGCCGCATCTAGGACGAGTTCTGGACTGTCTGATTTGATTCTGAGTTGGTATTTCCTAGGAGACAACAAGTTTGGTAGTTATGTCTAACATGAACGTGCAAGTGAGATTGTTTTAGTTTCATAGTCTGATTGATCGAACCAGAGTTTTATTCGTTAACACCTGCCGAATGCAAAGCTCTAAGTGGTGAAAAAATATAAGTAAAATAGGTAGCAACCTACTCGAGCGAAGTACCAAAACCATGGTGCACTTATTAGTAGATTCTTAATTGTGAAGAATTTGAATCTTCTATTCAGTGTTTAGACTATTCATATGATTAGTTTTTTTATATAAATAAGGCTGATACTTGGTCAAAATTAAAACATAGGTTATTTGTGATACCACTTACAAGAGTAACCTCTGCTGAAAAATAAGTTACGACTACACATCATATAATCTGCATAAAATGCATAAATTACAGAAAATCAATCCTTAACATCTGCAGTTCCTTGAAACATTATCAGTTTTTGCTCGTATCTCGAGTTTTTAGAATAAGTTTGTTTGCTACACATCTCGCTTGTAGACACATAGCTACCTATGTGGGTCGGTACACAATCTGTTCGCTATTAAATATGAACGTCTCTCAGAAATCTCATCAAACTAAAGTGTTCATCACATGTTGTTTAGTCAGGAAAGCATTTTCTGAAACGACATGTTGTTACTCATGTCTTGTATGGTTTAGAACTAGAACGGTACAAATATTTTGGGATTAAACTTCAGATCAAATTATAATGTTTGTGGATTGGCTTATGGCTCCCACAGACAGGTGCGACATGAAAAAACGATAACGATGCTACTCAATTGCTACAATAACAACAATTTCTATGAATAACCGTCGTCGCGTCGTGATTTTCGGGTGACTTAAACAATATTGTGTTAAAATTCAAATTCAACTTCTTTTTAGGTTACTTAATACCTTTGCAATTAAGCTGAAACTACACTGAATACATTTGTGTTTCTAAATCAATGTGGACATAAAATAATAGTATCGATGCATGTACCAAAATCAGTGGTGGCCCAGCGTAAAGCGAGCCCAGGTAGGCGCTTTACTTTGTGTAAATGATTAGCTCAAAACGGTGAAGGAAAACATCGTGAGGAAACCGGCATGGCCTAGAACCAAAAAATTCGAAGACATCCACGAACCCGCACTGTGCCCGCGTGGTGTATTACGGCCCATTCCTTCTCACAGTGAGGAGGCCTGTGTCCCAGCAGTGGGAATATTAGTAGGCTGATGATGATTGTGTAACACTTTTTTTTGGTAGAAGGCGACCTTGCTAAGTGAAGGTTTGTTACCTGGATTATCATATTTCATTCACTATATTGCATTCCTTTTTTATGTCGCTTCTTTATTCAGGACTCGTGGCTGAATTTTGTAACCACTTAGAAACAGCACTCTGGCATAATAATCTCCCCGATAAATACATTCTTTTCACTAAAATAACAATAAAATTACCAGATATTATTTGAACGACGTGGCGTGGAGTCGAAATTGGGCCGACCTATCTATCCTACGGGTTTTCCTTCCTCCGATAGGTACGTGTTTGACTTTCTAAAGGCTCTGTCAGTTGGTATTCGGTTTCTTAGGGCGGCCGATACATTTATATTATTTGGGCTGGCCTACTGTTTGTGGACAGGCTCCATATAAATATACATATTTACATACACCTTAGGCATGATTTCCATATACTCAGAAGGCCCATCCATTATGTTAGCCTATGTAAAGCCCGGTGTGTAAGATAATACCTTCCATATGTAGCGACCTGTCTGTTCTATATAATCAAAACCCTTTATGTTTGATTTGAGTTTTTGTGCTTAGAAGTTATTGTTCTGTAACTACAGGAGGGATTTGTTGGGGCTGAAGACTGTCTGGTTGGGGCTGATTGCCTGGCTGAGGCAATCCGCTCGAGGCAGGCCGTCGCAGAGTGAAGTTGGCTGGCTACGCGACGGTCCACGAGTGACAAGCTTTCTTCTGTGTTTTTTGTATTATTTTTTATTTTTTGTTCTTCCACCCTCAACTTAAAATTAGTTGATAAATTTTTACGAAGAAAAGTTTGACCAGCCAACTGCAACCAGCGACCCTTTTAACTTATTTACTTTTTGTGACGTGTTCAAGGGTTACACTTAATAAACATCTATCTCAGTATTTGGTGCTTTATTGTTCCCAAGAAGAAATCGCGTTACAATTGCTGTGATTTGATAATATTAGGAGTATGATGGAAACGCAGGCCGTAAACAAAGACTGTAGAACAGATAAGAGTCAATGTATCAATGCATCGATTTGTTTGATTTGTAAATCGTTTCATCAACCTTTCAAGAACTTGGGCGAGTTTCTAACCTAGTTTGGTATCCCAGGATCACCAAAACAGAAGGACTCGTAATAATTAAGTTGTAATTGTTTCCACAAATACGTAATAAGTCTTGATTTGAATTTCTTCTAACAAGTGAACCGTGCATTCAAAATTGCTTGTTTACATTTTTACCTACTGTCTTACATGTTGTCGCATAATTTAGGAATGTTCAAGGACACTGCGGGCTGCTACGGAGAAACTTCAGATGAAAAACCCAATAACAACTCCTCAATAACACTGGCAAGAACTAGACCAAACCGACCTACCACAAAAATTGTTGCACAATATTCATTGCGAGTTTTATCCCCAGTTCGCAAGCAGTTAGTGCAACTGTGCAGTTAATGGAGCAGCACGAATGGCGTGTTCACACCGTGTTAACGTAAGTATGTTGGCTTGTGGCCAAGCAGGGCTTGTGCCATCTAATGCTGCAAGTTTCGCTTTCCTGTGAATATATATCATGCACTCGGCTAGCTTCGGTTAATAAATAGTTTAAGTTCATTTGCATGCAAAGCGACCTGAAGAGAGTTATTGCCTGAAGAGAGTTTCCAAAGCAATTAAAAGTAAAACTATAAGGTATCCAAGTATTTGCCTATATTTTTAGATCTTCGATTGACTCTTCCCTATTTTCCTCTCAAAGTATTCTCCATTCTACGGCGCAATGCTACCAGGCTCTTGCTGTTGACATGTCTCTTGCTTTCTGTTGCTCTGATGTGTTATCACTACGTTATACTGAATTCCCTTTCTGTTTTTGTGTAGATTAAAGTTTGAGTCACAAAAGAGTGAAAGAATTAGTCAGGCAGACTCAGCGTTACCGAATGCTAGCTGTCCAGGGCGCGCCGGGCGTATAGAATCGCAATATGATATATTTAACTCCTCTCGGGAAGGCTCCTTTCATGCACCCCTGTACCATATTAAAAGATTTATGAAAATACTAATAAAAAATCTTCTTACACACCAATTTTAATAAACTCTTATCAAAGTTATGTAACTAGCTTGAAGTTCAACAAATCATTTAATCATTTGTAAGTAATTTTTTATTTAGCTAATCAACCCTACAAAGTTTTTTGTCTTTCAGAGAACATATTTTTTACCAAGCGTCCTGTCTGCCCTCCACAAATCGTCTGCGTAATGGTGTCTTTATAGTCGCTATAAGTCAGGCACACCTCTCTATCTGTTTATTTTTTGGCCATTATTGTAATGGGGAGCAGAACTGAGTTATGGGTATTATTTAGAGCTTAAAAGCGGCCATCTGTCCCAAATGCTGACTGAATTATGTTGCAATACAATAATTCAGTCTTCATCTACTTTTATAAGTGGGGTGTCTTCGATTTCCAAGTCTCACTGATTTTAAAAACTTCGACTTACTTAAACTTAAAAATATACACACTACAAGCTGTATGCCCGATTGAAATTTTCATTGCAAAATAACTATCTATCATATAAATCAACCCCTATAATGTGGCTTTATGATTTTAATTGGTGATTCCGTCAGATTCAGTCAATCAGAGAGTGAAATTAATTGTAAAATATAAAATAGCTTTTGTTTACGATATAGCATGTTCATTGCTCAAGGCTCAGTGTATTGTAACGGCATCACCTAACCAAAGGTCCAAACCATGTGTAGGATTTATTATTTAATATACTGTGTTGAGCTGTTGATCACACTTCCATAAACTCAAGTCTGGCCTCAACTAAGAAACTATCCAGACTTTAGCTGAAACAAGAAATAACGAGCTTTGTTATAGTTTCATAAGAATCAGATTTGAATAACGGTGTTAACATAACCTAAACTAATCACAAAGTTAAGTTTGCTCGTGTATTAGATTTTATATCAAGGCCTATAAGGTTTGTTTCAGTGTCTCCAGGGGTAGAAAGTGGTTGGTCCAGACGTGAGCTCAGAGGCATCTACCTACACATGTTTAGAAAGTTTATAATTGCACTGCGATTAGGACTTAGATAGAATTTGTAAATTAATCTAGGTTTTAATATCCATTTGTGTGAAGTGCAGTTTAGAAAGTTTCAACAGTTTTTGTTTAGTTCTAACTGTTACAACCCTTGTAACTCGTGAATTTGGTTTTGTATTGTTATTTTCTTGTAGTACGAGTATTAAGATAAAATAAATAATTAATTAAACAAAGGTTAAGGAGGATAACTGTTTAATTTTACTTAATTAAATTCTATTACCTAAAATTCCAGTCAAACTGGATTCCAGCTGAAGCTGAAATGCTGAGTACTAGTATTTTGCATGGACCGACTGCCCATTAAACCTGTACCCCAGAAACTGGGTAACAAGATAGACCTTGGAATGACTGGTGACAGAATATCTGGCTTCCGACTTTCGTATCGATTGTCAAAGATCGGCCGGTGTGCTTCTGTTCTTCTTGTCTCGGTATATGAATGGTCACCCAACCAAGGAAAGATCTCGGCAAACGTTGTTTTACCCTGAAGATCAACCCGTGTAACTGCTATTACTGAGCCATGAACTCCTATAAATTCAATAATGTTTTTCAAGTTTTGTAACTAATGGTCTGCCCATTACTTACAAAACTCTGCACGTAGTTCTGATTGAAGCATTAAAGGAACTAAAAGACATGTTATTTTCTTTAACTTATCATTAAACTACCCGAAAATAACAGACAACCCAGATTAAGGTCAAAAGCGACATGAAAAAAGCTCCCAAATTCACAACAAACTTACCAACACGATTAGGTTCCTAAATAAACCGAACTGTGGGTGGAACCGTGCTCTACTTCACGCCGACACTAAATGTATAGGTACAGAAGGTCGGCTCCATACAATGAGTGAGAATATAAACACGTATATAATTATGCTGTTAGATGTGTAAGTATGGCCTGCGGGGGATCTCAAACGAATTCAGCATATTAAGTTTTCAGCTCAAAACGGAGAAGGAAAACCTCGTGAGGAAACCGGCATGTCCTAAAACCAAAAAATTCGCAGACATTCACCAACCCGCACTGGGCCCGCGTGGTGGATAACGGCCCGTTCCCTCTCACAGAGAAGAGGCCTGTGTCCCATCAGTGGGCACATTAATAGGCTGATGATGTGGATAAACTTATAAAGTACATATGAGTTGAAAAAGTCACATTGGTTCTTGCCTGGATTTGAACATTTTGAACCCACGATCTCAAGCACGAGAGACAAGGTCTTTACACCACTGGGCCACAACGACATCTACATCTATAACTCTATACAAATAAATACAATTGAAGTGTCAGTTTGTTATGTTAAAATATCAGTTTTTGACTAAATTCATATTAAAGTACTAGCTGTTGCCCGCAACTTCGCCTGCATTAGTAATTCGTAAAGCTTATTTTTTTATATCACTGAATAATATTCTAGGTTTTCCATATAAACTTCTACCCCTCTTTCCACCACTTAAGTATGATTTCCGGGATAAAAACTATCGTATGTTCTGCCCAGGGTCTCAAAATAACTCCGAACCAAATTGCATCTAAATCAGTTCAATGGCTTAAGCTTCAAAAGTAAGACAGAGAGACAGACAGAGTTACTTTCACATTTATTATTTTAACTCCGCCCCCGACTTCGTTCGCGTGATTTCGTATTGTATACTTCCTACAGGTGACTTTCTTATGCGTAGTGAAGGCAACCAAAAATAAGCTGTTATTAAACCAAATAAAAATGTGATTTCGTAGAGTTCTACGGTTTGGGACGATTCTTTATTTGACTTAAAGAATAATACATTTTAGGTTACCGGCACAAAGTAAAATCCTCACCTAAAAACTTAATAACCCCATTGATGGTTGAGTTTTAACAACCCAAATATGTTACTTATTCACTCTTTTCTTTTATTTTTTATTTTTCGAGTATGTTAGTCAGATTGCTCAGTAAGATTCCTCAAAAAATTTAACACCCCTTAACCCTATCAGGAGGGAGCGGGGGTGGTTAGTTTTGGCAAGGCAATTTTGATTATTTACTTTATCCCCGGTATATCCTAGGTGAACCGATGACCTGGTTAAGGTTGCGGGAAGGCGCTGGATGCGAGACGCACGGGATCGGTCAATGTGGCGACGCCTGGGGGAGGCCTATGTCCAGCAGTGGACGTCTTTCGGCTGAAATGATGATGATGACTTTATCCCCAAGGAATGAGATTTTTCATACAACCAATTATTTAAAGGTTGACAGTTCTGGAGTGGCGACTGCGTACCGGGAAACGCAAAGTAGGAAGTCTGACCTGGTTAAGGTTGCAGTAGTCCGGTGGATGCAAAACGCACAGGACCGATCAGTGTGGCAACGCTACGGGAAGGCCTTTGTCCAGCAGTAGACCGTATTTTTGCTGAAATAATGATGATAGAGAAAGGTTGATTTTACGAAAATTCCTTCTTCGTGCTCCCCTATATCCCTACACACAAAACGAAACCTTGTCCAGTAAGATTCATATGAAACTTTGACACCCGCTTAATCGTATTTTGGGGATAGTTCCAAAAAAATTAAAATTACAATCTTTTATTATTTACCTAGGTTGGTATTTATATCAACTTTCAAGTTTACTAAACAAAGACATAACATTCTTCAACAAAACTTTATCACCTGTTAAATCGTATTTTGGAAGAAATTTTAAAAATCCAATAATATCAACCATTATTGTTTACTGAGGTTGTGTCAACTTTCAAGTTTATTAGCCCAATTAATAAGATTCTAACACACCCTAAATCGTCTTTTGGCTACCCCCAAAAGACGATTTAGGGTGTGAAAGTTTTTTTGTGTTTCGAAAAACTAATAATAATAACCTTTATTATTTATTTATGTTAGTATTTGTGCAATGTTTCATGTAGTAACCCATGAAATAAGATCCTTTCATACAAATTTCAACACCCCCTAAATCAACTTGAGGGAGTAGTTTCAAAAAACTAATATTATACATATTAATTTCAAAAATATTAGCCGAAGGAATTAGATTTTTCATACAAACTTTGCCCCCCTTTTTAATCCCCTTAGGGGTAAATTTTCTGAAAATCATGTCATGCAAAGAATACACCTTTCAAGTTTCAGGTCTCTACGATCAGCGGTTTGGGCTGTGCGTTGATCCGTCAGTCAGTCATTCAGGAAAAGCATTTTATATGTATAGACTAGCTTTTTCACGCGGCTTCGCACGCGTAGACTACATGCTTTTCTTTATCATATTTTAACAGTATGTAGAGAAAAATAATAAAAATAATGTAATGCGAAAGTGTTTCTTAGGACAGACTTATACTTACCTACTTTATCATCAATACGCTCTATCCTTGTCCCGTCCCTATCCCTTTACTATTTCTGTGTTTATCCATGACTAATAATAAGTAATCATAAGCATAAGTAAGTAATTAAATTAAAGTATTTCCTTATAAACAACATTTTAAACCATTTTGGATGTTGACGCCAATATCACCAGACTATTTGATGAGCTAACACGTGAACACGCTACATAGAACTGTCCATGGAAAAAGCAATTCTCCCTCAAATCTACACCAGCATACATCAAACTTTGTCCTTGAGCCTTATTAATTGTCATGGCGAAGCAGATTTTCCCGTCCCTATTTAATTCCTATATTTATATGCTGAGCCATTTTATAGTTACCAACAGACTTTAAAGTATTGAAAGTATTTTTAATAATTTTTCCTTTGTAAAAGAAGGACTTTTGTACACAACATTTCATCCCCCATGATCCGTCCCCCAAGGATGGAATTCCAAAAAGACCTTAATTTGCGTTAGATTTTAATCTTCAGCCCAAACCCAAAATTCGAAGATCCTAACTTCAAAACTGACCGACTTTCATACAAACTTTCATCCCCTATTTCACCCCCTTAGGGGTGGAATTCACAAAAATCCTTTCTTAGTTACCTGCACAGTATAAAGTATCTATGTGCAAAATTTCAAGTCTAGACGATTTCATTATATTCATGACTTTATCCCCCTTTTCCCCCCTAATGGGATCTTCAAAATCGCTGAGACACGTGCAAATTATTTTTTAACCTTCAGTATAAACCCAAAATATGAAGACCGTGACTTTAAAACTGACGGATTTTCATACAAACTTTCATCCCCTATTTCACGCCCTTAGGGGTGGCATTCCAATCCAGAACCTTTTAGACATCCGCCAGCGCAGCAGTGAACAGTTTCGGAGAAATGACGTCTCCCTGTCTCATTCCGCGCTGGAGAAGGATTGGTTTCGAGGTCTGATCCTGAAAACGGACTGACATGGTGGCGTTTTTGTGCAAACACTTCAACACCTCAATGTACCGGTAGTCGATCTGGCACCGTTGGAGAGACTGCAATACAGCTCAAGTCTCGATCGAATCGAAGGCTTTCTCGTAGTCCACAAACGCTAAACAGAGAGGCAGGTTATACTCTTCGGTCTTCTGTATGACCTGCCGCAGCGTATGTATGTGGTCTACGGCCACAGCCTTTCCGGAATCCAGCTTGTTCGGGAGGCTGGAAATCGTCTAACCTGCGCGCGAGACGATTCGTGATGACTCTTAAAAACAACTTGTAGACATGGCTAAGAAGTGAGATGGGCCTATAGTTCTTCAGCCGGGCATTGTCGCTTGGCATCAACGTTAATGGCGAGTACATCACTCACCTTCGATTTGCCGATGACATAGTGGTCATGGCTGAGACCATGGAGAGCCTCAGTAAAATGCTCGATGAACGAAAGAGTGGGTCTTAAAATGAACATGGACAATAGGGTAGGTTCAACTTTCAAAAAAGAGGTCAACCGTCGAATCCGACTCGGCTGGGCGGCGTATCTTCTCGTTCAATTTACCACAATGTCTCAAGACAAAAGTCTATGACCAGTGTGTGTTGCCAGTGATCATCTGTGGGACCGAGACGTGGTCGCTCACAATGGGCCTTATCAGAAAGTTTAAAGTCACCCAAAGGGCAATGGACAGGGCTATGCTCGGTAATTCTTTGCGTGATCACGTCAGAAATGATGATATCCGCAGGAGAACCAAAGTTACCGACATAACCCGAAGAATTGCCAAACTTAAGTGGCAGTGGACAGGGCACATTGCTCGCAGAACGGATGGCCGATGTGCCAAAAAGTTCTGGAGTGGCGACCGCGAACCGGAAGACTATACGATGGAAGGCCTCCCACTACGTGGACCGATGACCTGGTTAAGGTTGCGGGAAGGCGCTGGATGCGAGACGCACGGGATCGGTCAATGTGGCGACGCCTGGGGGAGGCCTATGTCCAGCAGTGGACGTCTTTCGGCTGAAATGATGATGATGATGATGATGAGGGGTGGCATTTCCAAAAATCCTTTCTTAGTTGTCACCTACAATACCAAAGGAACCTACGTGCCAAGTTACATGACTGAAGCTTCAGCCGTTTGGCCTGTGCGTTGATGGTAAGTGAGTGAGTCAGTCAGTCAGTCACTTTCTTCTTTTATATGTTTAGATTACGGTGCCTAGTTATAAGAAAAACTCTATTTTTATTTATTTTTGTCTTTCTGTTTGTTTTGGGTAATCGCCGAAACGGCTGTATTGATATCGACGGGACTTTTACTTTTATTTTAGAAAAAGAACTAGGGTTCGACTTAAAAAAATAACCCATGCTTTTTTTTAGTTTTAGGAGTTTAGTGCGGACGCCAACCAATGCATATTGAGGTAAATCTGTTAAATTTATAAAAAAAAAGACAAAAAGACTTGACAAGCAGCGCCTCTATCCAAATCCATATTATAGAATGTAGTTCTATTCATGTCTGCCAGCATTCAGGAGGTGAAAGCCAAAGTCGGTGCCAGTTAAGAGCGCTTGCAGTCGCTGCACGTAGACGCGTTTCTATGTGTGCGTGCGCTCTCACTCGTTGTATGAACTCAACCTTCTGTAACTAAGTCCTGTAGTCACCTCTGTGTTGTGAGGAAGTTCCACCTCCCATTAATTTCATTCAACTCATTAACTTCCCCGCACGTCCATTGCCTTCCTGCTGTCACTTAAATGCTCAAAATAAGGCGCAGACGAACCCCGGACACTATTGAGGTGCAAGTGCCGTGAAATGTTTATGTCGTTGTTTTTGTACTGACTCTACTTGTCTCAACCAGTTTGGTACTTAGGGAGTCATGTTAAGGGCATAAGTCACACAAGTTTTAACAATTAGGGTGGTTTATGGTGCTCGAATAACGAATTTATTAGAAGAAGTTTCATATATACAGAAGACGAATAACATAACTATTATAAACTTTTCAAACTCAAGATCTAATTGCTCAGAAAAACTTATTTATTTAATCATTTTATATTGTATATATGTATGTCTTACTCGAAGTTTTCAAACTGTTTAAAACTGCTATTGAAAGTTAAACGCTGCGGAGTTTTGCGGTTTTCAAAGCTCATTCGTATCAAGAAAACTACTCGTTAATATGCGTAACAATAGACAAGCACTCTAATTACTGAATTTTGTTTCCAAAGTTTAATCTTCTTTCGACCTTTAAATGGAGCATATTTCAAACTCAGTCGAATAGAAAATGAAAACAGATTTTCCAGGAGAAGGTTTAGTGAGTGAATATTATTTTGATGCATTATATTTATATTAAAACAAGCTTCCGCCAGCGGTATCACCCGCGTGAATATCGGATATTATCGCGAAGGAACATATTCCAGGTATCATATGTACTATTCTTGCCTATAATCTATCTCTGTGCCAAATTTCATCCAGATCCGTCCAGCCGTTTCAGCGTGAAGAAATAACTAACAAACTCATAAACTTTCGACTTTATTGTATTAGTGATATCAACTGACAATGATTATCAACAATAACACCTGTCATCTGTTGTGTGTTCTATTAACATAACTGGTGAAATTACTGCCGAACCCTTCGAGAAATACAGTATATATAGTAGTTTGTAAGTAAAAAACTAACTAAGATCGACAAATATTCGTAATAGTCGTGGTTTAAATCTCGATCTTAACCTTTAAAGAGACCATTTTTACAAATAAAATACATTCATTTTACACAAAGCCCCACAAAGCTCTTCGTGAAAGGCTTAAGATCAAAAGCTACACCTCAACAAAGGCTGACATCCCTGTGCAGCTGAATATATCAACAACACAGGAAATGGAATCTCTTCCATGTATCCCGTGTGTCCCCTGTCTGCTGTCCACTGGAGACAGTCCTCATTTCGAATGTGGACAGTCTCCAGTGGAATGTCTTTGGATTAAAAAAAATATGGAGACATTTCTTTTGAGGTACGGGACAGCGCATTTTAAATATGGCTATAAATATATCAACATTTTCAGTCTTCGTATTAATTTTTTTACGATGAAGACCGTATATCCAGCTTCTTCATCTTTTGTTTTAGTTAACATTTAGTTGAAGGCCTCTCCCATAGTTTTTCAATGTAGGCAAATTGTAAATGGATTGGCCAATGCCATCCATTTACAATTTGAACTCCTATCTTATTGCCTATCCAAATACTTACTTCATTTTGTGCTAACCTGTTCTGAGGCAACTGCCTCCCTCCATTTCTTCGTATGTTCAGGTGTTGTAAAACAATCACGCCTTAACTGCTCAATACATTTGAAAGAAACTTAAAAGTTAGCACACAGGTAGGATTAGGACTTAGGCATAACACTTTTCACGCGGGAAAAACCGCGGGCACAAATCTCTTATACATTTTTCTTCTGCTACATAATACCTTTTCCCAGTGACAAGTGACAGAGAGCACGTGAGCTTGTTCCGGTTTTCGATCTCGAACCTCACTTCCGGCTCCTCTGCGAGGTCGGCGTGTTGCAGGATTGCAAGAAATAGGATTTGCGGCCACAGTAACACAGACACTCTATGTACGCCGCAAACAAGGGTGCACTGGGTTGGGTAAACGCAACGTTTTCAGAAGTGTTGTCTTCTGCTTGTTGTGATATCTATAGAACATTTTTTTAAGAAAAGTCTTCATCATCCTCACCAATTCAGCCTATAGACGTCCACTGCTGAACATAAGGCTCAACAAGAGACTAAACAAGGTAATTAAAATTACAACGGTCATCGCATAATTGTGGCATTGTCACGTCACGTCTGCTGCGGAAGCCTTTATACATAACTTTTTAATGTTACCGTTCGCAGGTTTGTAGTCAAGAGTTACAGTGTGTACCTACATGTAAGCGCAGAATACCGTGTTTTCACAGAAACTCATGGTGCGTCGTGCTTTACGATAACGTGAATTTATGAAATAGACTAGATTAGTGGCATGTCAGCGTTAAATTAACTCAGTGCATGCACAACAGTGCAGGCGTGCGAGGCAGGAAGCACTCCTGTTTGTTAAAAAAGGTTATAAAAGATGAGCGGTTGCGATTAATTGAATGGGGTAGGCACCTATGGTGGTGTCACACCCTAAGTAGTTAGGGTACTTTCACACCACCTACAATGTACAGCCATGGGAGTCTCCTAAAATAGGAATGATAACGCTTTAGACAGTGGTAAACCTTATTGCTGATTTCTTTAAAAATGCTAGGTGTATGATATCGTTTAAAAAAAACTAGCTAGCGACGGGTGATAGGCGACAATCTGACAACTTTTCAAGTTTCTGCTGAGCAATTTCTGCTTTATTTAAACAGAAATATTGTGAAAATTGTGTCAAAACTGTTTTTTTTATATAAATGTCGCATTTCCCTGAGTTTTGATCGTGGATGAAGAAATAAAAGCATGTAGGAGAACATTGTAACGGGGTAGAGTTATGTAGATTCTGCCTAAAACCATGAAAAAAAGTTTCGGATATAGTTCTTGTGCGGAAAGTGCGTATGTTTTTTTTTTTTTTTTGAACTTCATGCAACATACAAGTACATAGGCGGACTTAATGCCTAAGGCATTCTCTACCAGTCAACCAAGGGTGGTGGAAAGATAACATGGCAGGTGCATGTTATGGACAGAAAGATGTTATGTTATTTTTGGGAAACGTGAGACATGTTTACTTGAGTTATTAACTATTAGCAGGGCAAAGAAATTCTACGTAATTCTGTTCTTTCCAAAAAGAAACATGATCATCATCTCATTTATTTGAAAAGAAACACTTGTTTATAAATCCATGTTTCTTTGTTATTGTCCAATTTTGTATCAAAGCAATAATAGCTAATTTACCAATAATACTGATAGATACAAAAACAAGATACAACGGTCCTCAATCAAAAACAACATTAATTAATTTAGCTAGGTTGTTCCTTTATTTGTTTTGTTTTACTTTTCCTTAAATGTACCTTAAGAACAACAGTGTCAAATTCCAACCAACTCTATCTTTATAAATATAACTGGCGAATTGAAGGTGTAATAGAGGTGCATTACTGCCTAACCCTTCGGGGGAATAAAGGCGTGAAAATAGAAGTTGAGTAATAAAGATAGACGTTATGTCTATCTTTATTACTCAACTTCTATTTTCAATATCAAGCTCAGACTCGTATCTTTTAATTGTTTTAAATATGTGAATATCTTTATCTGCGAATAAACCTCACGTACAGATAATATTGACGTGCGACCTGTGAGTCACTGCGACGTGTGAGTCCGTGTGACGTGACGTCTCCTCGCGATACGTTTTATGTCGTAACAAGGAAACGTCACATTGAATTGATGTAACTTAAGGTTATGAAGCAAAAATTTAAGGTTTTTCTTCTTTAAACCAAAAGAAAATTCGATTCTTAGTTTATATTTATTAATTATAATTAACTATAATTTTGATTAATCGGATCCGATAATTGGACCCGTATTCATTGCTCTATAAAATAAATAAAAATTGACAAAGATAAAGTGCTTCAAAATGGGGGCTTGTGACGTCATATTGTCAGTATAAAGTGTAGTGTTGTGGGCCGAGTCACCCACGTCCGTAGGAAAGTACCCTATATGATACCCTACACGTGGTCCCCGGGTGGTGCCAATCAGGTGACAATAACTGGTGGTAGGCTTCGGCCGAAGGCTTGCGACCACCCACCGGGCAAAAACATACCGCCAAGCGGCCTAGCCGTGTTCCGGTGCGATGCTCGGTGTAGCCACTTCAGGAGTTGGGTCGAGATGGCGGTTCCATTGCAGGCAGACCAGCCTGACGCGCGCTGTTATGGATGTATCGGGCGACTGGTCGCGGAGGGTAGCGGAGGGTAGCGGGATCCGAGGCACGGTGCACCGCTGGCCGACCGCAGGTAGTTGGGGGCCCAAGTAGTGTGCCTGCCCAACACGAAAGGCTGCCCCGCCAACTGACGAAAAATCCCGGGATGCGCCATCGTGCTGGTTGGCGACCAGAAGGGAGGGCCCGATAGACATTCCCGGGGGGGCTCGGGCATCCCCGCAGTCTCCTACTAGTCCCCCAATGATGGCGTTCCTTCAGTGCGTGTCTGAAGGTTAGCAACGTGGAACCGCATCTCACTTCCTTCTCCTCACCTTACTTCACTCGCAAAATGAAAAGGAAAAAATATTTCAAAGTTGAACAGCGGCTGCATCCCCTCCCACTCAAAGTGCACCTCACAAACATTAGAGGCCTGCAGACGTATCGTACCTAACATACCCAGGGTATACCTTGGAGCACAATTTTAAGCAACGCGCAGGTGTATGCATGTACGCCCGAGACGACATCTGTTATCGGCGTCTTCGAAACCTTGAGGACTCTAGGTTCCCTGTGCTGTGGGTTATGCTGGACACGGGCCTTGATAAAATTGTCTACGCCTGTGTCTACCGCTCGCACAGTGATGATCAGGAGACAACCAGGCTCACAGAGTATCTTAGTGAGGCGGCTGATACAGCACAGCAGCGGTACCCTTCCGCCCAATTAGTGTTGCTGGGGGACTTCAATGCCCACCACCAGGAGTGGCTTTTCCCGTACCAGAACACTGATCATGCTGGGCGAGAGACGAGAAAGCTTGCGCTTGCGTTAAATCTCGCCCAGCTGGTCCAGGGGGCAATGAGGGTGCCGGATGTTGATTCGCACACAGCCAATTGCTTGGACCTTCTGCTGACAACGGATCCAGACCGCTACTCGGTTTCGGTATCTTCACCTTTAGGTAGTTCCGACCATTGTCTGGTGAAGTCTGTATCCGTCCACTCCCCACCCGATCCCAGCCCAAGAGGCGTTCGGAGGGTTTGGCGGTACAAGTCAGCGGATTGGGATGGGATGCGTTCTTTTTTCGCATCTTATCCTTGGCAGCCTACTTGCTTCTCTTCGGCTGATCCTTCGTCATGCACAGACGCCGTGTCGGATGTGTTGCGTCGGGGAATGGAGTACTACATTCCGTTCTCTGACGTAGCAATGTCTAGCGTCGACCGGCCATGGTTTAGCGCCGAGTGCAAGCGCGCCAACGCGCTTAAACATGAGGCCTACCTGGCATGGGTCGACGCTCGGACGCGCAAAGCAAGCGACGTGGGTCAGTGGAAGAGAGCCTACAACAGGGCTGCCAAGTCCTGCAAGAAGGTGATTCGAAGATCTCGGTTCGACCACATAAGCCGTATTGGGACCAAACTTGCTTCTTACCCAGCGGGTAGTAAAACGTTTTGGTCCCTGGCTAAGTCGGTGGAATCGAACTTTTGCCGTCCCTCAATTCCACCCATGCTGAAACCAGACGGGTTTCTGGCCCACTCCGCTGAGGAGAAAGCAAATTTGTTTGCCTCTCTTTTTGCGGAATCTTCACGTCTGAATTCTGGTGACGCGCGGCCCCCTCCTTCTCTTGTCGGATGCGAGACGAGTATGTCGGACATTCGCATCCACCAAAAGGACGTTCGGAGGGTGCTGCGCAACCTTGAGGTGAACAAAGCTAGTGGCCCCGACGGGATTCCGGCAATTGTACTCAGAACCTGTGCGCCTGAACTGTCTCCGATCCTGACACGCCTGTTTCGCCTTTCGTATGAGACGGGAAAAGTGCCGAATGCTTGGAAGCAAGCTAACGTTCAGCCTGTGCCCAAGAAGGGCAGTCGGGCTGACCCGGCCAACTATAACAGACCCATATCAATAACGTCCATCCTCTGCAAGAGTATGGAACGAGTGCTCAACTCCAAGCTCCTGGCATACCTAGAAGCTAACGACATCCTCAGTGACCGCCAATATGGCTTCCGCCAAAACCGGTCAACTGGGGATCTTCTATCGTATGCCATTCACATCTGGAGTGAGGCCATCGAGAGGCACGGGGAAGCGCTTGCCGTTTCCCTCGACATCTCGAAGGCTTTTGATAGGGTCTGGCATGAAAGCCTCATTGGTAAGCTTCCTTCATTCGGTCTGCCCAGTGGTCTATGCGATTGGATTGCAGACTTCCTGAGGGACCGGTCTATTCGAGTGGTTATTAATGGCCGCTCGTCTGACCAACTGGATGCCGGGGTCCCTCAGGGGTCGGTACTCTCAGCAACATTATTCTTGCTGCACATAATAAATGATCTGCTAAAACCTTTGGGTACGCGGACGACAGCACTATTGCTGAGAGGTACGTATCCGACGCGCGCGCTACTGGACCTCAGATCCAGTCTCTCCGGGAGGCCATGGTTGGGCATACGCACCATACGTTTTGGGAATACTTGTATTATGCGTACAGCAAAGAAGTGGAATTCCCTGCCGGAGTCTGTGTTTCCTGATAGCTACAACCTGGGAGTCTTCAAGTCAAGAGTGAATAGGTTTCTTCTAGGCAAGCGTGCTTCATCGTCGACCACATCATCACTTACCATCAGGTGAGATAGTGGTCAAGCGCAAGCCTATCAACAATAAAAAAAATAAAAAAAAAGCACACCGAGACGTCACACGATATTTCGACAGTACGTACTGTCGAAATATCGTGTATTTCGACAGTCGTCATATTTTTTTTTACAAAATTTTAAACCAATGTAATTGTAGAACGAAGGTACTAAAACCAATAAAGCGATAAGCCAGATTCACCTTAACACGAGTTATGAGTAAGGGCGTGTGTCCAAGCGGTGGAGCGCGACGACTAATGAGTACGTGTCGTTAGCTCGCCGGTACCAGAGTGCACACGCCCTTATCACGCCTTCCGCCAGCGTGGCAGCTACCGGAAGATCTCTTTGTGATCGTGACCTGAACGGATATTACTTACATACTGTATCTTTATTGTGTTTGATGCTCTTTTCATGAAGTAGATGCAAGCGGATTAAATCTTTAACGCGATATGTAGGTTAAAGGATAATTAATATAGTTAAAGTAATATCAGAAATATTACTGTAGAAAAAAAATTGTCACCTATCCTAGCTAGCCTAAAATTAATTAACAAAACCTTCTTACCTCTAGGTTAACCGATAGTATTTTCTCAAACAATGTTCCGTATTAAAATCAGTTTTATTTCGTTTTTGTCATTAGCAAATAAAACAGGCCGAATATAATTTTTATATACCCAATTACAAAATTGCAAATAATATAAAAACAGTAAATACAATACACAGCACACACGGGACCGGTCAATGTGACGACTCTTGGGGGAGGCAGCAATGGACATCTTTCGGCTGATATGATGATAATGGCGCATAATATTAATAATTAGTGACTTTCTTCTTCTATGATTTTAATAAGTATTTAACGCAGGAGGTGGTGGTGTGGTCTAGCTAAAAAAGTTTAAAACGAGGACTAAAGAGAGTTAAATTGACATGGTGATTTGATCAATAAAAATATATACTAAAATATCATACGACAAAGAGAAGTGAAGTGAAAAGTTGACTGGTAGAGATTAGAAATAGCTAATCTTGTGGCAGTTAGAATAAGAAAAAGACAATTTATTAAAACCTTTGTTACAGTTATTATCTTAACAAAAAATAAATATCGGTAACATGTTGTAATTAACAAAATAAGATATACAGTGGCCTATTTACGTACAAGAAAAATAAATAAATATAATTTGACCAAATCAAATGTTGCTGTGTGGCATCAAAGGCATAATTTTCGTAAATCGCATAATTTATTATAATGTTTATTATTGTGTAAATATAATTAATTAGTGGTTAACATTAATTTTCTTTGTTACGTATTTTGTTTTATTAATTGGCAGCAGAACAGTTGCGATTCACATTTCGACCGTATTTTTTGTTATATTTTTTTTTATTTTTTTATTTTATTTATTTATGTACACACAAAACAATTAACAGAGAAAGAAGGAATACAGATAGAAGAGCACAAAGGTACTGCTTATTTCAGTAGAAATTTCTTCCAGCAGACCTGCGACAGGAAAGTTGGATGATAGACGAAGACACAGTGTGTAGAAAGAAATAAAGAAACTTAAAATAGACAATAATAACTAAACTAAATATATAGAAATTACACATATACCTTAACTACATATATAAAACATAAAATACATACAATATATAATATAATAATATATCAAATTACAAGATATTATATAGATATAGATTATAGTAATAATTTTCGACCACGCTTTTATCAATTCTGTTTAATGTGGTGTTACAATACCTACCTGAAATATACAAAACTATTAGCGTGTAGTTTTTAAACTACAGAGAGAGATTACATTCTGCACTGTGGCGAACACACCATTGCGACGTGAGATTGCGACAACACTTTTCAAAGAAATTGTTCTACAGGTGTAGGGTAGGGTGTCTATAGAGTAATCATATTGCATTGTCGCTGAACCTTTCTTGGAGTTTAGACAAGAATTAATGGAACTAACTAAATAGGTACTTACAAAATAACCACAAAGTTAAACCTAGGTTAAAGATAGGTAGACCTAACACGAACGTAGTGCAAACGCACGTACCCAATGTGAGTGCGGTGCGCCTGTACAGAATAAGACACACATGCTAGAGTGCCCCAAGTGCCCATACACCTCCATTTTAGAAGACTTAAAGAAAGAAAGAAAGAAAAGAAAGAAAAATTGTTGATTCTGCACAAACTAAACGCACAATACAAAATAAAGAGTGGCATTCACTAAAGGTACAAATTAGCCAAAAGCCTCGTATTTAAAACGAAAAATTATAAAAGTTTGTCAATTTTGTCTATTGCTTGATGAGAGCAATACACAGTTACTTGTTGACTTGTACACCATTGACGCTGCAATTAACGTGGCCACCTACTAGGCCCAAAATATTTAAAGAGTTTTCATCGACTCGTTACGAAGAAGAGATTCGCGACTAGCAATCTTTTGAGATAAATACTCTGCGATATTTATTTATACGTGCGCCTATTTTCGCTCGTTGTACGGAGCCGACCTTCTTTAACTATCCAATTTGTGGTAATACTCGTACTATCATTAATTACCTAACACAAACTGAACTCAAGCTCTGGACCTCCACTCGTATAAGTTGCACGACGGGCCGAAACAATTGAATTAGCGCCAAACATCGCCAACTATGTAACTTGTGGCTCGTTAATCATTCCAGGGGACCGTTTTGCACGTCCACGAAACTGGGTTTAATTTAAATATTATGATGTTTTTTTATACAATTATGAAATTTATTATTGATACCAAAAGAGGATCATCTGAAAATAAGTGAGTACGAATCTAAAGCCAATTAGACAGTTGCGTAGGGCCATCTTGTGACCATGTGTGCTAACATTACAATAAAACAAAGGCTAACCATGGTGTTTAATAAATAAAGAAGAGTGAAAGAAGCTCGTCCATTTAAAAAAAAAACAGGCAGTGTAGTATTTTTACCTCATTAAAACCAAACCGGTGATCATCATCAGCACTTCTTAAAATACCACATCCTAGGGGAGACTATAAAGGAGTCTCACTTGAGCTTCACTGTGTACGGTGATCGATTTGCCTGTTTTGCCTGAGGTCACTCGGTGGACGGACAGAGACCCCACTCCGAGCACCCGAAACCCCGAAGTTCCACCTGCCTTAAATGAGGCTGGATTTTGGCGTGTCTACATCGAGGTGGTTGCCTCCACAATGCCTTCTTCTCCGAGTGGGATTGGCCTTCTCACGATTCCTCTCGGTGGCTATTTCACTCTAGTTTTCTGTCTCCGCCGAGACAGGTCTCGCCCGATCCTGGCGGCTAAGACCCAGCGCTGAAAGGCCCAAGAAAGCTCTCCTCGAGCGTGTGTTGTGCAGAATCCAAGTTGCCTCTACAATGATGGCAATTTGCGTAGCCTCTCACCCAATCCTAATCAGGTTCACACGGAAGCAACCGTGCCCGATCTTTACCTGAATGTCCCTGTAGCAGATGCGCTCCGCTCTTTTCAGCCAGCCACGTGCTATTCAAATAACCATTTTCCGCTGCAGGCTGTTGATTTTAGTCCTGCAGCGTTGGACATCTGATAGTATATTTCTGCCTACGAGATTGGGCTCGCTCCGATCGTAACGGGACAATGAGCGTAACGGGATACTTTTTCGTGCATGCAGCCGGCGTTCATCAATTTATTAGAAATTGTCACGTCAAAAATGTTCATCCATCAGTTGTAAAAACTTCTTTTGCCACGCGAAACACAAATATCTCGGCAACGAAGCGAGATAGCCCGATTTTGAGACCGACCTACATATACTAGTGAACTAATCTACATATATGTGCCCAGCCCTCAGGACACCTCCTTCGGAGGTGCCCCTGGAGGTTCCCCCCCATTTAATTTCAATTCGAGCATAACTATACATTATCATACAGTCAGCAGGAATAAAAACTTCTTTGTCAAGTGGAACCGAACCTCCGAACTGGAAAACGCGGCACCAAATTCTGAGTGACCCTTATTACTGGCATAAGGCCACTTTTAAATGCCACGCAAAAGTGACCCGTATTTTTAGGGGCATAAGGTCGATTTCGGAGCAACTCGGGGTGTCAGGATTAATTTCGTTATTTTCGTTACGGAATTTCTTGATTCGGTCGCCGCGCTCAATCGGTCGCCGCGCTCAAAGCCCGCGATAAAAGCTATGCAATAGCTTAAAAACAACCAGACGCTGAAGACGATACTAATCAATTGTAGAATTAGCGTAACTATGTTCCGAATGTTCTATCTTTCCGTCTTATTACAAAACAAGGTTTATCGTTAGTCTGCATAACGTTCATTTAATAAGTTCAAAAACTAAAACCCGACTACTTAAAAATCACGTTCTAAAAAGTATGAAACAAGAAAATAGTCTCATCTGAAATTGTTATGTACAAACTATTTCGTAGAGGATAACTGTGGTCGTGTGCCACCTTTTTTTTTTGGGTGAGAAATCATCCAATGACTTCTCCCGCTCTGGGTGAAGCGGGAGGGCGTGTCAGACTTTTACTGACTAAAACCCACCCGTGTTCCTTCAGTTGCTTGTGCCAGGGCCGCGGTAACACTCTTTCAAATTTATCCGCGACCCAGACAGGCATCGGCCCTATCGAACCCCGTCACTTTGCTGACATCTCTTTGAGGCGCGCGTGGAACACTACGCGCCGTAAACTCGGGCTTGGTCCTTATCGGACGGCGAGCTACCCATTACTTTCCGTCCGCAAGCCCGCGCCTACGGTGGCCGGGAATCGGCTTGCGACTCCCGACGCCCGGGGTCTCCTGCGGTGATTAGGGGCGTGAGGGCATCTCCTTTGCGTCTCCCTCACGCGTTCCGCCTCCTCCTTTGCGAGCATTACTGCTTTGCAGAAGAAGGAGACAGCTTCCCATGCCCTCTCGCTCCGTACCATGGCCTGCACCAGGGCCGGACGCGAGAGGTCGCCACCGCCGATCGCCTCCATAAGGACACGGCGGTGCTCCGCCCAAGCGGGGCAGATCTCCACGTATGCTCCACTGTGTTCTCAGGGCGGTCCACACAATGGTGACACCCGGGCGTTTCCTCCCGCCTTATCTTGAACAGGAACCTCCCGAAACAGCCGTGTCCGGTGAGGACCTGCGTCAGGCGGAAGGTGAGGACGCCGTGACGCCTCTCAAGCCACTCCTCAAAGAGGGGCCTTACCGCCGCAATTGTGGCGTACCCAGCGCTGAGTTGCGACAATCGCCCTCTCCATGTGGCCATGAGATCCTGCCGGAGCTCAGTCCGCTGAGCCGCGATTTGTCGCGGCAACGGAGTTTCACCCCGGCATTTAGCCTCCTCGCGCCACTCCCATATTAGCGCGAGGACTTTTGCTTCCAGATCCCATGGCGGCAATCTGGCAAGGAGGCTCGCCGCCTCACCGGACACCGTGCGGTATCCCCGGTCGTATGCCACCTACCGTTACAAAACAATACATTATTTTTTTTTCTTCATCTGCAATGTGGCATACGGTATTTTGGCGTTTTTGCAGAGCCACATACAATTTTTTCTGTGCAGGATATGTTGTTATAAATGTATCTAGATAATGCATAAGTTACAAGAGTGAACTTTGCGACGCCGCGCGCCGTAGTCGGGTAAAAAATAGAGTTCATGACTTTGACTGGATATACCTCAAAAACGGTACGCTTGACAAAATATAATGTACCAAACCCAACCTTCATTTTAAAATCCCTGTTCAATGATACCACATATGACAGGATATGGCGAAAAATATTTTTTTGTTCTTGACTGCGTGCCCCCCAGAGGGCGCCATATTCAATTAAATGTGACGTCACGCAGCCTATAACTAGCGGACAAACAAGACGCTTCCAACGAAACCTCATTTATCAAAATGAAAACCTACTCATCATAAGTAGTTTAGAAGTTATGAGGGAACAGATGAACATAAATACATACACACACACATACCGGTCAAAAACATGTAAAAAGAAACTCTAAACTGTCAGCATTGTATGAACAACATAAATGTATATATTAGAATAAAGCTCTAAATACATCAACAGTCTCAATAATTTGAGATTGAAAAAGCTAAAGATATAACTCATAGTCAAACGGTTTGCAGATACATATTATTATATCTGTAAGTAGTAGGTTCTTGAATCATTTCTTCTCGCTTAGACTGTGTTCACACCAACCGTATAACGTCGTCGCCGATTGTGAGCAGGCTCTAGTGGTGTATATAATGGAATGTATGTATAGAGCAGTATCGGTTCTTTGTGAACAAAAAAGTTGAATAATGTATAGAGAAAGAGCAAACTGCGTGTCGCTCGCTCAGTTTCAGTGGATAATAACACTTTTGGTGTGAAGCCGGCTTTAGCTTTTCCAATAAATCAAAGTAGGAATATAACTCAAACCTAACCCGGGCCTCTTCCGGGGATCTTGATGACAGCAAAAACTAACGTCACAAATTCACAATCATTATGATGAACCGCGATGTTCGGTAAAAAGCTCGCGTAGAAGCTCTCTCCTCTTAAATAAAGCTGGGTATTGGCTGATGTATTTGCGAGAGGCTGCAAGTGGCGGCACAAAAAGCTGTCTGCACCCGCTTTATAAGTCCAGGTTTCCTTATGATGTTTTCCTTCGCCATTGTATGTTATGTCCAATATAAACATAGAAAGTACATATGAATATGAAAAAGTCAAATTGGTACTTTTTACCTGGCTTTTAACCCACAACCTTAAGCACGATAGGCGATATCTTAGCCACTGGGCCACCACGACACTCCTTTTTTACATAATATTAATTTGTATAAGTAAATAGGAACGCAGAACCTTCCAACTGGACCAGGGCATCTCTTTTTACAGCACGTGAAACAACAACTAAAAATAAACTTTAATTAAAGATATGTTTTGTTTCCGTCTAAAGATAATTGAATTTTCAGTGTTGAAATAATTACGACTTGTATACCTATTGGGCACGTGGCAAAAATGTTTATCATTTACCTAAAGTCATTTATTCCAAGATCAAAGGAACTTACAAATGGCTCTATTTTATTAATGAGGATTGTTGATAACGTATTACTATTTTGTGTAAACTGTTGAGTTGGTTTAGTTTCAGACAATATTATTCAAGCTTATATAACATGGCAATGTTGTTAGATTCTCGGGCTCCCGTCTTTTTATACCTACTTAAACATTATTAGATTGTCTAAAGTCCACTTAGTTCTTTGGTTACAAACAACGTAAGGGGGTTCATAAACTGTAGGTAAAAGATGTCGAGAAAATATGATTTCACAGAAGGCCACAATAAATAAGCAAACTAAATTCACATAATTCTCTTCACAAAACACAAAATAGGCGCAGCCCCCACACCTAGTTCGCATAATTAAATGTGCGAAACTTTTCAACTCCCTAACTTCTGACGTCAACAAACTCGGCAAGTCATCTAAATTTCATACGAAAACAGTATCACACCAATTTAATTCTCGTAAAAATCCTAAATTCGGTCACAACAGGGCCCTGCCGACCCCGCAAGCGCCGTAGACCCCGAAAACCCCGGCAAACATTAAAATACGTTCACCAAAGTTAAATTGCCTCCGGTGCCGCATCGAATTTATTCGGGGAGAAAAAATAGGCGCGTACTTGGACTTTTCTCTCACAATATGGGGCACCCTTAGTGAAAGTGACCTAATTCAAAAATTCCTGTAATTTCTGATTTGGCTATAAACGAACCATAAAAAAGCTACTTCTAAAACCTTGTGGTGAAAAGAATCCCAAATCATGAGTAAGAAAGAGGCAGCGTATACAGCGGTCACATTAGTACAAAAAAGTGCAGTCAACACATTACTTTTTTGAAGACTTTTTTTGCTAATATCCCACAATTTTTTTTTTTTGAGTTAGGTCACTTTCATTCTGAGGGTGTGATAGGATGAGGATGAAATTAGACTCTGACGTAGTTAGCCCCGACGCCATATTGATTTCTACTGATGTTTGAAGTGATTATTGCGTTTCACGAACAGTTTTCGAGACAGGATATTTTTATTTTCGCTCCTTTTGTTTATAGGTTTACGGTTTGATGGGCTGTCATTTGCAAAAGGTTTTGTCAAACTGCGTGCAATATTATGTTGTTTGTTATGGATCGAAATTGATCTCTTTCCGTAACTAAGAATTGGA
Source organism: Anorthoa munda (assembly GCA_945859665.1). Taxonomy (NCBI): domain Eukaryota; kingdom Metazoa; phylum Arthropoda; class Insecta; order Lepidoptera; family Noctuidae; genus Anorthoa; species Anorthoa munda. The sequence goes on along the minus strand of OX243905.1, from coordinate 30,526,839 downwards.
GCCTTCCTTTATTTTATTATTTATTTATTTATTTAAAGCTGAATTTTAAGCCGATTGAAATAAAAATGGAATTTTAATTAATTTAGTTTAATTATTTATAAACATTTGATACCTATTAATTCGATTAACAATGTCAGCAAGTATGTTTGTATTATCACCGCTAGTTCGCTTGCAGTGTGATCAAACAGATGTCGTACAATGAATACTGATTCCAGCTGTTTTGAATAATGATTGGATTGCATCTAATAATAGAGCGCGGATATATACACTGAGTTATTTGTGTTGTGGTAAAACCATGACTGTGTGATTCAGTATTTTGAAAAATAAGTAAATTCAGTTTATTGAGAAAATAATTTCTATTTTCTCAACAATTATTGGACTTGTTCACCGAACCAATATCGCAGAATAAACTGAAAGTAAGCGCTCAACAGTTTACCTTTGAGTTTGCCAACAAAAAGACAATTTGGCACATCAAACAATTGGGACAGGCATTTGGTAGATTAAACGCAGTTTTTGTAGCCTCAAGGGATAAGTTAGGGCTCGGGCAGTAAAGCGCCATCCATTTCTCGTTATATTATGTAGTCACACTCAAAGTGAGAACAAAAAAAAAATATATAGGGAAAAACACCATACGTGTGTAGCAATGTACTAAGTAGATACGTAGGGTGTAGGTATCCATTGTTTCATTGGCTATTCTTATTACAAAATAGATTAATTATTCGTAATATTGCTTTCCTTTTATTTATTTAGACATCATGCACTAAAGGTACAAAGGCGGACTTACTGCCTTAGGCATTCTCTACCAGCCAACCAAGGGTGGTGCAGAGATAACATGGCAGGTGCATTGTTTAATAATAAAAATAAAACTAGTTATTATATAACATACTAAAATAGATAAAATACACGTACATATATATTGAAAATAAATACTTATATAAATATATATAATTATAAAGTAACAGAAAAGAAAAAAGTGAGATGACTCTGTTTAGGTGTTTTGAAAGTAAATCCGCAATAACCGCTTGAATGCATACCGACTAGTTTTATGATATAATCCTGTAGATAATATCTTTTACCTTAATTTTGGTTTCGTTGTCTCCATTGAGATTAATATCATTGCCTCATAATAACAAAGATTAATATCGGATACAATACAATAACATCAAAAGGACAACACAAAACGGACCGAGGCCGCGAGTTGGATCGTGAGTGCAAAACTTTGGCTCCTTTCCGCTTTCGGTCGGTCAACAGTCTGAACGTAAATCCTTGCTAAACTGCCGAGCAATGAAAAAATTCCACCCACAAAATGCCGACAAACACCTTAATTTAATTTTTTCACATTTAATTTAAAATTTGAACACAATATTTACGTTTTTAGTTGGTAATATTCTGATGCGCTGTTAAATGTACTTCAGTATTGCAGACGGCGTCATTAAGCTAGCCTTTCCCGTTTAGGAGTAATTTGGTGCTATGTCACTGGAACTTTTTCATTGCTTGTTAGTGTATTTATACACTGTCACGGATCGTTGCTTTGTTTACTTAAATTTGGTAATTAAAAATTTTAAAGTGCGAAAGTGTTTAAATTGTTTCCCAAGTCGGCGTCTATTTGAAAATTGAAATATTCGGCAGAATTCAGCAGTTTGTGATTTTTTTAGAAATCAGTAACTAGGACGCCAGAAATCAAACCCGTTGATTTTGGACAAAAACACGCTGTACACACACACCTATCGAAGTGTAGTGTCGTGAAATACAATTACGCAGTTTTAGTTTTCATCAATATAGGGCCCGTAACTCCCTTTGAGTGTTTTTCGCTATTCCTCAAAGTACCGTATCGAATATGTCCATCCAGGCATCCACCTTCTCTTGAAAAATTCAACCAGTATAGATATAGGCCGGCAACCCGGAAAGTAACCCCAGTCGACTATTTATCCCGAAAAAATGCGCTATTCCTCTGGAATGTGAACGATCCTGCATGGTGTATTGCAGCCATCTTTGGGATGGCTCAGCTAAGTATCAGCTTGTCGCGCTTGACTCGGTAGAACGCAGAGCCAATATTCATTGGCGACGTTGAACTGGCGGATGCCAAGCTTCACAGCTTGGCTCATCGCCGCAACGTTGCCTGCTTGTCGGTCTTCTACAGTCTGTACTTCGGTGAGTGTGCTCAAGAACTCCACGACCTCATCCCATCAGCCCCCGTCTATCATCGGACATCTAGACGCACTGCAAGTTACCATCCTTACCTTGTTGCCATTCCGCCAATTCGCACCAAGCGTTTCCAAACATCCGTCGCACAGCATTCCTTCGCATCTTGCGCACAGCGAATGAATGGATCTCACTACCTGCGTCTGTATTTCCGAACGCCTTTAACCCGAATCTCTTCAAAGTTAGAGTGAACAGGCTTCTTCTGGGTAAGCTCACTCCATCGTCGACTCTGTCTCGGTCACCTCTGACCTACACTAGAGTTAAGAGCAAATAAAAAAATAATAATATATATATATAGGTATCCATCCTGACCACGGGGGCGAAATAAAAGCCTGAGACTTATAGGTACTAAATTCCTTATATTTTGTAAGTAATTAACAAACTAGGAACTATCCCTCTGAGGTTTATCTGTTGCCGGCCATTCCCAGAACATTCCGACCGGTAGTGGCCGGGCGGTCCTCGTAAACTTCAGATTTAGCTAGACTGCTGACCAATGTGGCCGCGTCTGGGATAGATGTTTATTTATTTATTTATATATGCTTTATTGTAGGTACACCAAGTTAAAACATAGAAAAGGAAACTTAAAACTAAAATACATACAATGGGCGGCCTTATCGCATACCGCGATCTCTTCCAGGCAACCTGGAATGGACAGTGATAGACTGGACATGAAATGGGGTTGACATTGGTGTAACACATAACATTACGAATATTTACTTTAAATATACAATAATATTATTATAGATACACAAATACATACTTATGTTATATAATAGATACTTATACATACATACTTAATATATATAGGCAATGAAAGAAATTATTGACTAACGACAATCACAGTGACAGGTAATGTTCTTTTACGAGTCTTTTAAATACAGGCAATGACTGGGCGCGTTTTATTGGGTCTGGCAATGCATTCCACAGACGAGCAGCTTGGGCAGTAAAAGCTTTATCTAAGAAAGTAGTGGAATGCATTGGCATTTTAAGTCGCAGGTTATCCGATGACCTAAGTGATTTCGTGTGAGAATCGCAGATAAACTGAAAACGATTCTTGAGGTAGAGAGGGGTGGAAGGAGTAAAGAGCACATTATACAGAAGAGAAAGAATATGAGCATTCCGGCGAAGGCGAATTGGCAACCACTTGAGCTTTACACGGAATTCGGAAACATGGTCATATTTGCGCAAACCGAATATGAACCTTATACAAAAATTTTGAAGGCGCTCAAGTTTATCGAGTTGTTCTTGAGTAAGGTCAAGATAGCTGGCATCAGCATAATCAAGGATGGGAAGCAGAAGAGATTGTGCAAGCGCAATCTTGGTGGCAGTCGGAAGAAAATTCCGCAGTCTCCTCAAAGTTGCAGCAGATGCAAATAACTTGCGGCTTACTTCCTGCAGTTGGGCAGTCCAAGAGAAGTTCTTGTCGATGAATATCCCCAAGTTCTTAACTTTCTCACTGAAGGGAATAACTGAATTGTCAAAAAGAACTTGGGGAAGAGACGTCCAGTCGATCCTTGAAACCATTCTCGAACTGTCCACTACTATAACCTGCGTCTTGATAGGGTTGACCATAAGCCCGTACCGCTTACTCCAATCGCAAATGCGAGCCAGATCCAAATTGATGGCAACGATAGCCTCAGACAGATTTCCGAGAGAAGCTCGCGAATAAATTTGTAGATCGTCTGCATAAAGATGGTAGGATGAAATGAGTTCATTGGAGATTGAGTTTATAAAAACTGCGAAAAGTAAAGGAGATAAAACGCCACCCTGTGGTACCCCGGCAGAAGTACTACACCAGGAAGACAAGTTCTCTCCGATGCAAATACGTTGCCGGCGGCCGAACAGGTAACTTCGAAACCAGTCAATCACCGATGGAGATACATTAAGAGAGCGTAAAATACCAAGCAAAACATCGAAATCAACAGTATAAAAAGCATTACTGAAATCTAGCAATGCTAATACCGTCAGATTACTGCTTTCCATGGCCGATCTGATATCTTCCGTGATATTGAGTAGAGCAGTGGAGGTGCTGTGACCAGGACGAAAGCCGGACTGGAAAGGGTTGAGGAGATTATTTTTGGATAGGAAAGTGCTAATTTGATTATGAATTAATCGTTCTAGGACTTTGGACAGGAATGGTAATACGGATATTGGACGGTATTCAGAAAAGGATGTAGGATTGGACTTTTTCGGTAAAGGAATAATTTGCGCATCTTTCCACGAGCTTGGGAAGACACCGCTAGACGCAGAAAAGTTAAGGATGTGGCAAATGACAGGAAGGATAACGTCCAGCACCGGGAGTAACATTTTGCGGCTGATACAGTCACATCCTACTGCATTGGAAGTAATCGACAGTATGCTCTTCTTAACATCACATGCGGAGAATTGACTAAAAACAAATGGAGAATAACTGGGAGTCGTAAGAGATGAAAGATAATTCAATGTACTTAATTTTACTGTCCGATCGAAATTGGACGAAGCTGTAAAATGATTATTCAAAGCATTGATGTCTAAATCTTTAGGGATTGACTCTTGCCGGGTTTTACCGACCCCCAGTGATCTTAGAAAATTCCAAATTTTGGATGTGTCTCCGTTTTGGACAGAGTTATGAATGTGTTGGCGATTAGCATTCCTACACACCTTATTGCAGAGATTGCGGACTGAGGCATATTTGTCCCTATTCTCATCAGTAGGCCAACGCTTAAATTTGGACTTTGCCGCAACCTTTTTGTTCATTAACTTTTTGATCTCATCCGTCAGCCACGGCGCCGGCAAATGTTTAGCTTTAACTGCTCGTACAGGAGCGTGCACATCATACAGTTTGACAAGTTTAGATGTTTAGATGGATGGTTTGTAACTGACAGCTGGAATTCAGAACGAGACACGACGCAATACGACGATGTTTTAGGAGGCCAGTCATTTTCAAGCGCTGCGCAGCGCGCAGTTGTGTGTGTGCAACATGAAGCTGTGGGGCGCAGCACAGGCTCTAGGGCGAGGACAAACAATCGATATTTTGTGGCACGGACTTGCGTATTTTCAGTACCGGTATTTACGTTCAACTAAATTCCGGTTAGGCTGCCAGACGGACGGACGTAACTTCAGTTGCTATTCAACGTTTGTACGGGGCGCTGACGCTTGCCTAGCTCCCCTCCCTCACCCTGACCGCAATTCGGTTGATATAATGCGCGTGAGTCAGAAGACGTCATACGACTCATTTTGCGTCGTCGTGTGGTACAAACAGGACTTTAGTATGAAACTGAATGCAGTGACTCATTTTACGCGACACACAGCTAAAAAATTACGCTCATTTGTCCACAACCTTAGGTTTTATCTACTGAATAATACTGTATTCGGGTCACTAAGCCACTAATCACTAGCGCATATCCATATCATCTCCCTCGAAGCATGTGGCAATTTGGAAGTCGTTATGAATTGACTTACATACTGTATCTTTTTGGTTGAATTTAAATTATCTTTGGCATGAAGGCGAAAATTATGGCAAGAATGTAGCCGTGAGGTTAAACCTGAAAAGTCCATATTACTGTAATTGCGTCCTACGTCAAACGTATCCTTCTATATCCAAGTAATTTTATTAATATTATACATGAACGGCTGGACGGATATAGATGAGCACTTACAGAAGTCTCCTACCTGCCCTGGGAGCAGACTTCTGTAAATGCTCACGCGATTGAAACTAATCGAGCTAAAATCCTGGTTAATCGATATTATTAGAATAGTAGCAAGACTTACAAGTATTGAATTACGTAACCAAAAATGATTAAGCGGGGATACGTGGTACGTATATACGTACGACCAAGTATATACGTGGTCCTACTAGATGTGAATGTTTTTATCATTAATTTCCATTAACTGGATAAGTAAGCCACTACGGCCATGGGTTGAAAGACAGCAATGGGGTATAAACAAAATCACAAACGTTATAATACCTAATGCTGTCTTAGATAACTGTTTTGATTGATGATGGAGAGGGAGGGAGGATGTGCAATCCTCCCCCTAAGAAGGGAAAAGCGCAGGCGCCGAGCAAGCCTGCCGCTACCGCCGCTGTGCCCGAAATTGGGGTTTCGGCTGCTGCTGGCCTGGCTGTGGAGGAGGGGGGTGCGATGTCCGATGGATAGAGCCGAACGTCGCATCCTCCAGGCGAACACCACTGCGGGGTGGCCCAGGATCTGCTGATGCAGATCATGGCCGAGTGGTTGGTGGACGTGGTGGTGGTCGCCGAGCCTTACTTGGTCCCCAGTACCTGGCTGGGCGATCGAGACGGCTTGGTGGCGCGGTCCTCCAAGGACTCCCCTCCCTTCTTGCTTTTAGAGAGGGGACCGGGATACGTGGCCGCCGCGTGGGGGGGAGATATGGCCCTGGTGGGGGTCTATTTCTCCCCAAATCGCCCTCTAAGGGCTTTCGAGGATTTCCTCGAAATCCTTACGGCAGTCGCCGGGAGTGCGACACCACGCCAGGTCGCCGTGATAGGCGACCTCAACGCCAAGTTTGAGGCTTGGGGCAACCCGGCTGCCTCCTGCAACGTCCGGGGACGCGCCACCGAATTTTGGGCAGCCTCGTGCGGTGTGTCCCTCCTCAACAGAGGGGTGGTCCACACGTGTGTGCGGCGATGGGAAGGGTCTCCACCGGCCCCCGGGGGGGGGGGACGGCCCGCTCAGGCCAATCTCCCTTCCCGTGGTGTGCTCTCACCCGTCTGGACCGGGAGGTAGCCAAGGAGGCGGCCTTTCTCCAGGACTGGCTCTCGCCCCCTGTCGAGCCTGTCCTGGACGTGGACGCCGCAGCAGTCCAGCTCAAGGGGTCCCTGACCGAGGTGTGCAACGCCAGCATGCCTCGGTCACGGCGTCCGCCTCCCCGTCACGCCGTGTATTGGTGGTCGGAGGAGCTGGCGGGGCTCCGGGCCACGTGCGTGGAGATCAGGAAGGCCTACACGCGGAGTCGGCGGCGCACTACCCGATCTCAAGCCGGGGAGGACCGCCTCTACGCCTTTTACCTAGAGGCAAAGACGGTCCTCAAGTCGGCGATGTGCGCCGCCAAGGACTCGGCGAGATGCTGGAGGGCCTCGACAGGGATCCGTTTGGGAGGCCATATAAGGTGGCGCGGAACCAACTGCGCCCCTATGGCCCCCCACTGCCAGAGACCCTGGAGCCGGCGTTGCTGGATGGAGTGGTCCGGTCCCTATTTTCGCGCAGGGCAAAATTGCTGCGTCTGATATTATTGCTGTACCACAGCGACGTGGTGGGTTCTAAGAATATAACTAGGTAGTAAATGTTATTATTGTTTTATTTATTTCTCGTCTTTACTTACTTACTTTAAGTATGGTTTAGCATAAGCATGTATATTGCATATTGTATGTCGTGCACGGCTAAGGCAAGAATCTTCAGAGAGTGAAAATCTCAGTATTTCAGACCGACGACGTATCTGTGTCGTATTGTCTTCGCTACATACTGTTGACATAATCTTTCTACTATTTTCTGCCACTCCTCATCATAATCATCACCTTGTCCTACACCGAAGATACTTGGGGTAGACGCATCACAACGACGCAACTAATTTTTTCTTCCTTTCTACCCACTACATAAACTAATTATGTAATTAAGCTGATATGAACACGGCCAGCAGTGTTTATGCCCGGTCTCCTGTACTATCGCTGTTAAACTTTCTCGTTATATGAGCAAGATTTTTTACACATGCCAGTGTATGCAGTGAGGCGTGTGTCCCACGCGTGTCTATTTGTGGAGCCTCAACAACAGACCTCATTGCGCCACCACCTCGTATGCACAACTCACAGGCGGGACAGACGGTCAACACACGGCTTACTTAGTTCATGAAACGTGATAGCAGTGTAAGGATCTATAATTATGTTTGACTAGCTACCGCCCGCGTGTTATTAGTACTTCTCCCAAAATCTTTATAAATTATAGCCTATCCCTCTTACAAATAAACGCGGTATAAAGTTATACCAAGTATAAACCTATGAAAATGTATGGTTATACCTTTGTTATACCTGGTATAACTTTATACTGCGTTTATTTGTAAAAGGGTTAGTGTTAATCTAATGTATAAGCTATCTGTAAAGTTTCATCAAAATCCTTTCAGTAGCTTTTGCGTGAAAGAGTGACAAACATCCATTCATCACGTTTATAATAGTAGTAGGCTTTACTATCTTCGAGGTGATGATGTTTTACTGACCGAGGGAAACGCGCACACCCGTTGAGTATATGCAGAAGTGGAAGTGGTTCTAGCGACCACACAAACAAAGTATTTAGAATTGGTAACTTGCTCATAGTCATATTCGTACGAGTAATTAATATTTAAAAGTAGGTGTTCGTTGCTATATGTGCGTCACCACATATCATGATATCAGTATTTATTGTATTTTTAAACTATGTATGTAGTTTCACGTTAGATTCTGTCTCGAATTGGTTTCTCCGAGTCTAGTTGTTGATCAAAATCTCTGCCCTATTTAGCATTTTATCCATGTACCATCTAACCCTAACACTCAACAAAGACATCACAAAAAAACAAGCCACACGTTCACACTCCCACCGCGCTCCAAATAAATAGCTCATCTGTTTCCCCAACCGTCTCAAACGTCCCGAGTGACCTTCAAACACTGTTATCACGTCAAGAACATTTATGTGGCCATTAGCGATGGTGCTGATGTATGGGAATCATTCAAATGTATGGGAAACAACTCCATTGTGATCGCACCGGCTATAGATCATCTGCTAAGTGGCACATCGCAAGGTTGCCAGACTTTGAAGGTTGTAAGCCTAGTGTTAGACTTTCTAAATTATCGATCTTCTTTTTTAGGTGTTAGCTTGTATTCACAAGAGGACGAAGAGTTTACCTTTCTTGTGCAGATAAATTAGATGTTGAAATAAAGTGTGGTCCGAAGGCTCTTATGGATTTAGGTCTCCCTGTAGACGTAGCTATTTTTAGAAATTAATAGATGTGGTTCAAAAATTGCTTTTTTTTTTTTAATTAATGTAGAAGGCTTAGCACGGCAACTACTCAAACTTTGACATTGCTTTTAAGCGAAAACTTCTAAAAAACATCACCAAAAAACGTAAAACGTATGTCTTTGACTAAAAGACATCTGTAATTAGGGCGAGCGATGTGGAAAATTAGTAGAGCCTGTCACCCCTGATTTAATTAACTTTTTTTCACAAAATGCGACAACCCTAGCAGAACGTCCTCGGTTCAAGGCCCCTGAAAAGCCCTTGAAAAGCGTGCAAGGAGCCGAAGCCAACTCGCAGAGGCCTTGTTAGGCATGTATCAGGAAATGTGACACCAACCGACGATTATCCCTGTATGCACTACGCAAGTGCACCCAAGGACAATCTCCGGTTGGTGCAGGACTATTGCAAAATATGGAGAAAATTGTATTGGGCTATGGGTTTGGTAGGTTTAGTGAATCGATTGCCTAAAACTATAGGAAGACTACTGGCCCCTGCCTGACCACTGTTGAACTACACGGCTATATAATGGCATGGGGTGACTTGATTATATTATTATGTTATATTTTTTTCCGATATAGGGACGTGTTTGTTTTATTAATTTACATCCTGGTTCTAACAGATTATGTTAAGGGTATTGTCGATTCAATTAATCAAAATCCGGAGTTAGAGTATACAATGGAGCTTTATCAAAAGGATAGATTTACTTAGCGGTAGTCTGAGTTGTTTGGCCGCAAATCTAGCTTTACCACAACAATGAAGAGACAGTCCATCACCGTTTTTGAATTGATTATAAGCAAATCTGATGTCACTGATAACAATAAATGGATCTTGCGACCTTTTTTTAAGTGGTAACAAAACTGGTTTTCTATTGTTTTATTTAAGTTTATTAAAAAACAAAAAAAGTTTTCTTAAATTTAAAAAATTTAAGTTTTGTGATTTATTTTTCAATATATATATAAAATAAAGAGATTACCACATTGTCCAATTAATTTGTTGACTAAAGACATGTTTCACTTGTTTACAACGGAATCAAAGGCCAACCTTGAAACTTTTCAGTTGTTTCCAAAATACCCCGATTATGAATTCTTGGAAAATACCTATATGTTTTGAATTTTGTGTACTTAATAAACCAATAATGCAATCGTCCAATTCCCGGTAGTCAGTTCTCACCCTTATTCCTTATTCTAATAATTAATTCACACAAAAAAGACAGATATTTCCCAGAAGTAACCCAGACCGAAGTTCAATGTCCGAACCTTTCCTCTAGTGACAAAAAAAACTAAATCTCCTATTCATACACTAGCTAGTGTCCCGACCTCGCCTCGTCCCATTCATTACAAGTAACGATGTTGACGGTCGCGCAGTGATCGCGCAGTAATCGCTTCGTGATCGTGTCGTCACATGTCGCCCTGATTATTGTTTGCGCATAAAATCTTATGAGCAAGATAAGTGGTTATGTTGCCGAGCCTCATTTGTATGCGTAGTTCGGATATCGAAGGGATGATATTATATTTTGGGTATGATATCACGGGATTGTGACCCTTGCTCCTCTTATTGCTTAATTGAGCATGTTGGTAAGAGAGGAGTATTTCTATTGGTTTCTAAGGCAGTTGCCATGCAGCACGTTTTTATCTTAACTATAAACCTTAATTAAAGATAAGTTTCAAATTTCTTGAAATTTGAATGAATTTGAAATTAAAGATAAGTCTTAATGACAAATTCCAGTACCGAGAACCAAATAATTGGCATTCAGAAACCGTTTGAACCCTTTACTAAGTTTATTTACTTACTTTAAACTTTAAGCAACGTTTATTAGAAAGAAGGTTGCTTTGTTGCTAAAATCACTTTCCACAAACCAACATTGAATCATTCCATTTGGATTTTACACTCGGCCGCTGTAGCTGTAAGCTTGTCACCACGATGTCGTCCACACATAGGTAGGCCCTAATGCTATAAAAGCATGTCGCACTCTGTTTACCCACGTGTGCCACACATAATTCACTTACCTTTCATTTACTGTATGGAGTTTCTTGTGCATTCTTCTCCATAACAAGCTACTTTCCGAATGCACGGTAGAATCATTTTTCTTCATGAAACGTTCAAAAGTGCCGCTTGATGGCCTAGTTGAAATAAAATATCTTTGTCTTTGAATAAAATTTCGTGTCTAAGTGTCTTACTAACATAGTTTGTAAGTAATTTGTAATACTAACAAAACTATGGATCTATGAGCCTGCATTTTTTTATTTATTAACTCACGCAAAAAGCACTCCCGTCCATTCCATTGGGCTTGTGAAGGGTGCAAAAATAGAAGACAAAAATAACCTTTCAAAATAAAAGCTATATTTCTGCAAATTGTCATGGGTTCACAATTTATCGCCAGTTCTCCCGCTGTGACAAATGAACGTCTCCTACCAAACTGTCTGGTAATCAATTAATAGCGTTTTCGTCACTTCCCTCTCTGCCTAGCCCCCGCAGTCGTGACGTATGGCTGCTAGATCATCGTTTGTATCTGTCGGGAGCAGCCACCTCCACAGCTGAAGTCATTAATTTAGCCAGAGTTGATACAATGGTTTTTGTTCAATCTTGTATTTCGGATTACTTTGTGGCAACATGATATGAACTAACGAACAAAACTAACAGTGGCAAGAAACACAAATACAGAAATGTTACAATAAAGTAAGTTTAACCAGTAGGGGCTGTTATTGAGTTAAACTTACTTTAATGTAGTCATTTTTGAGTTGTATTTAAAGAGCTACGACTGTTACTAGCCCAGATTCTTGAGCAAGACTATACAGGCTGTGTCAGTGTAACGGAAATGGCAAGTCATTTTCTAACAGGTAAAATAAAAAACAAACTGACTTACAAAAAAACACTGCAAAACGAAAAATAACTTTCTTTTCCAAAGTCGGTGTCTTTGGTACCTTATTGTTTTCCGTGTTTCGACATCAACTTCGGAAAAGAAAGTTATTTTTCGTTTTGCAGTGTTTTTTTTTGTAAGTCGGTTTGTTTTTTTTGTTAAAAAGTTTTTTATTTATCTCTTTTTAGTTTTGATAGGTACTTCCAATTGCCATAAAATTCATATATAGCCAAAGTACATCTCATGACGATTCCAATAAGCCCATACACGACTAGGATACATTGTTTTATTTCGGAGTACCAGTGCTTACATGCCGGCTTCATCATCAGATCAGTTCGATGGTACCATTTTCATCAGCACTATGTATTTATAAGTATTTGCTTCGTCATAATCGTTAAACTATTCGAGATATCTTATAACCCATGACATTAGCATTAAGGAATTCTATTGACCATCTGTGGTCTACTTCACCAGTTCCACTTCACCAAATGTTACTTTCTGAGTGCAGATGATTACATTGTTGATAAAAATACCAAAATCGCTATATGTATGCCTATTATATTTGAGGAGTTCCCTCGATTTCTCCAAGATCCCATCATCAGATCCTGACCTGATGACTATGGGACCAACTGGGAAGTATACCCTTTCAAACAAAAGGAGAATTTTCCAAATCGGTCTAGGCGTCTCACAGTAATCTTCCTCTTTTTTTTAAAGTCGGTTAAAAACATAAATAAAACCTTGACAATTTTTATTGCATGCTACATAATTTATAAAATGCGATTACTTATTTCCGTTACACCTGTAGAATAAGAAGCCTTCCTGGGCCGTCACACTGGCAACCAAGTTCGCAGACCGATTAAGCCTTCCACGAGTGTTAAGAAGTAGGTACATTTAAATAACTTATTGCGATGTCGACCAGGCCGTGTCGGATAAACCACGTTTTGGTACTAGATTATTAATAACAGCCTGGAGATAAGGAGGCAGAAAAACCATTCAAACTATAAACTGCACATCATATTTCTTTTGCCAGCATTCGAAATGTTATTATTCTTGCATTTTATTCATATGAGATAAAGAGAAATGTACAAATAAAACAGCATTTTTTTATTTTCATTAGTGGCAGAGTGCCAGCTAGCCAAAAATACTGCTTTGTCACAAATCAAAAAGAATTTGAATGTGAAAAATTGCCCGTCTCTGGCCAGGCTACATCCCTCATACTAGAGATTGGGACGTTTTTATGTTCGTTCATTTATAGCGGTTGAATAAGAATGTGTTGAATGAACGATAGTAATTGACCTCATTCATTCAAAGAGCTTTTAGCAGCTTCTTCGTTCAAAACAATCATAAGCAGGATGCAATTGTTTGTTTGAACTCTGTAATACCAGCTTTTTTACGCCCTCGGGTAGCAAGAATTGGATCTATCTTTTGGGCTCTAATATTTCGTTCAATTTCTTTGAAAAATTTTCGATTTTGGTAGAGAAATTCCCGATTTGAAAATAGGTCATTAAGTTGTCAAAAGTGTTGAAGGAGTATGAAATTATTAATAAGTTAACCAAGTTGGTAACTTGTGCTTGCTTACTGGTGGTCGTAGTTCATTAACTATTGTTAAACTTGGATACGAACTTTTACTGGTCATACGTGGTAGGTGTGTGGTAGTTAATTTTGGTATACCACAAACAGACTTATTTATTTGTTTTTTATTTATTTATTTAGAATTACCAATTTTTACAAAACCGTCTTTACAGATTGCTGCAATATGATCACAAACACACAAAATTACATACAACTAAAATAACCTAGCAGCAAAATTGCACACAATAAAATAATAATAAGTATTAGTAGATACATCAATAAATTAATTTAACCATGCCAAAGTCTATAGCTCCAGGCCTCTTTCAATAATTATTTGAGCCCTTTGGAGAAATCGCCGCAAGCTTTGCCCAAATATGTCTTCCGACACTGTAATAACGTTGATAATAAGCGCGGCTCGTGAGGTAGGGTCAAACTTAAGGAGGCTGGTCCTAGCCACTGGCACGTCTAACAGAGCGGGGCGGCGTGGAGGCGCGCGCCCCCGCACCGGTACGGCGCGATCAGCCGCAGCGCTTCCAGCACCACCGGGTGGTGCAGCAACCCTATTAGTATACTCGCTACATGTTACCACCGCCATGATGCTCAGTCTATCTAGATTCTGTTTAAAAAGTCTGGGGAAGACGGTAATTGACTAATCCGGTAACACTATTCGGTGACGCAATCAGAGCTTATGACTGTATAATATTCATTTTTTATATTTGTCACACGCTCAGAAATAGAAAAAGAACTTTCAAATGTAATGGTTCCGGAAAAATTTACTATAACATTGATTACTACAGGGTTTAATCATCTGAAATTGTAATTAATTTGATTTCTAAAGTCTCATTGAATGAGCTTCTAGTTTATTTGTCAAAAGTGAACATATTTTTTTAGGGAAAGGCACTATTTATGATAGGTAATCTCAGATGGCTTTCTTCACAAAAGTATCCCAGACTAGTAAAACAAGTACAAGTACAAACTAATACAAATTATTATAACGATGTTTCAGTTCAGCAAACAAAGTTTACGCTCCGTTGATTTCCCAAATGGTATGTTATAAATTGTGGACATCAGTAATTCTATGTGTTTGTTATAACTATCAACAAAGAAGTAAAACAGTGCGTTACATTAATTCTGTTTATTCTTAGGCAGACAGGCTGCATTTAGTACAACCTTGGGGTCTTTAAGTGACTCAAGTGACTGAAGGTCAAGGTGACTTAAGGACCCCAAGCACGCTTGACTTAGACCACATCATCGCTTACCATCAGGCGAGATAGTGGTCAAACGCGAGCATATAGAATATTAAAAAAAAACTACAGAAAATGTGCAATTAACATTTTCTGCAGTTGACATACTACTTGTTATGTGCTGCGTCGTAGCTTCTACCCTTCTACGAGATAGCTTGTTCTGTGTTACGAAACTGCTTATTTAGTCTTTTCTGGGCAACAGCGTAGCCTTTTTCTAGGGAACCGATCACTTTCCCGAATATTTTTTGGTCTTTAATTTCATTTTACCGAAAACTATTAACCGACGTCTTTTTTGCCATATGCAATATTTGACATATTTTCAGATCATCGAAGTATCATGTGGCATTAGTATTATTTTACCGAACTACATTTCACCGATTTACAAAATAACTTTCTGCTTTTGGCCGAAGCCTCTTTTGAACTTTTTTCATTTGCCATATTTTCACCAAACCGAAACAATATTTTAGGGAATATTATTTAGTCACAAATACATAGCCGGTTACTTGGTAGCATTTTCAATTTAAAATTAAAATAGTGTCATAAAAAGTCAATATGTTGGGCTACAAAATTTTGTGACAGAAACGAATCACTGCAAAATCGACTTCACGCAGTCATGTCTGTGTTTACATATTTTCATGCAAATGATTTATTAATAGCTGTCATGCATAAGACATTTTTATTAATTAATTATTTCAAACAGGGTTTAACATAAGCATGTTCTTATATTGTTTGTCGTTTTGTGACAAATAAACACTTTTTCTTCTTTTCTTTAAAAGAATTTATTCAAGAGCGAGCGAAGCGAGCTCGAAAATTTAGGGCACCCCGACACGGATAGGTTAGGTTCGAAGGGGATGACGGGAGTGAGCGAGCAAAGCGAGCGAACTCCGCTCCCGTATCTCCTTCGTGTTTGGTTACTTTAGACCCTGCAGACAGAAATGGGCAGACGGAGTCCCGCGACTACCCGCGAACGGAGCTCCGTCGGCCCATTTTTTTTTGAAGTCACTGTTTTAAACATTTCTATTCGCCCACTGTTTCTCTCTCACTTAGTGTTTTGATTTGCGTTTAAAAATAAATATCTCGAACAAATGTTATATCGGCTAAGTATAACTTCGGTAAAAAGTTTTTCGACCAAGTGAAACGTCGGAGAAACGAAATAAATCGGATTGGTAATAATAGTTCAACTGAGACAGTGGCAGACGTGACTTCGATGAAGTAAAAAAAAACGAAACGATAATAGTTGAAAAGTTTTAGGTGAAATGCAATTCGGTCAAATGTTGTTCGAATTTATGATAGGTAACCCTTTTTCTATGTTACAAGGTAGCTTGTTCCGGGTTCTGGGCTAAGTCATAACTAGTTCTATGCTACGACATCTATGCTAAAATGTAGTTCTTCATGACGTTGTTTACTCTATGCTACGATCAAATAACAGCCTCAGGCACTGTCAGACATACCCGTGACTAAACAGAACGTTATGTTCTGGTTAATGTGTGTTAATGTATGTTTTCAGTGAAAAATAAATAAATCCGTTGTATTCTATTCCGATACTTACATACTACTACAACGTCCACAACTTTATTTACAACCAAGAAGTCCGATCAACTTGTAACTAACCTATCAATGGACTTAAGTTTGTAAAACATGAGCCATCGTGAAGATTCATTACTCTTTTCTTCTCTTTTACACAGCACAATGAGCTATAAAGAAGTTTAAATGAGATTCCATTATTTTACTAGTTGCTAGTGAACTACAAACGGCTATTGACTCGTTGTTGAGGGACAAACCGCGGGTGAATGTTGAGAACTATGTTCGAGGCTTAGAAAGTTTTGTGTGGGTGGTGAACAAATTAGCGTATGGACACGGTTTAAACACATTGACACGAATACTACTTGAATTATTAATATGCGGAAGCGATGGTGGCCCAGTGGTTACGGCCCCGATTTATATGTTGTAGGTCGTGAGTTCGAACCCAGGCAGGCGCATGCATTACTTTGTGTAATTTATTTCATCACCAAAGCTCTGTATAAAAACATCGTGAGCCCCTTTTTACCCGACTGCCGAAGGAGGGTAATGTGTTTATCAGTCTATGTATGTATGTATGTATGTATGTATGTATGTATGTATGTATATATGTATGTATGTATGTATGTATGTTTGTTCCTATATGGCGTTCCAGAGACCAAACGCGTTGACCGATTTTGATGATTCATACGTCAATCGATTCGTCTTAACCTTGCGAGTGTCATAGGCTACATTAAAATTGGAAAATAGAAAAATGGCGGCTTTTGGGCGCCATATTGTGGGGGGCCAATTTTATTTTTTCTTCCAAACCCATCGTGTGGGGTATCAAAATAAAGGGTTTTTAGAGGCGATTTCAAAAATATATAACACTTATATATTTAAATGTACCTAATTCGAAAAAAATGTTAACTAAAAAGTTATAAATAAAAAAGTTAATTAAAAAAATCAAAATACCCGACTGCTTAAAAAGCGAACTAAAAAGACGTAAACAAGAAGAAAATCATGCTGTGCAGTCGGAGGATACATCTGGTTTTGGTCAGCCAGCTCGCGAATATGTATCCTCCGACTGCACAGCATGATTTTCTTCTTGTTTACGTCTTTTTAGTTCGCTTTTTAAGCAGTCGGGTATTTTGATTTTTTTAATTAACTTTTTTTTACACGCTCCGGTTACCCGGTAGCGGCTACCCGGAAATCGGGGCGTGTGAAAAGCGACTTACATCTACCAACCAGCACTGAGCCCGCGTGGTAGATTATACCCCATAGCGTGTTCCCTTCACAGAGATGAGACCTGTGCCCCAGCAGTGAGCATATCTTAGGTTATCTATGTGTCACATGGTTTATAGACAATAGGGACTATTGTAAGTAAAATTACGTAAAAACCAAAATGACACAGAAATAATACGTCCGTGTTTTTTGTCGGATGTCCTTGTCCTGTGTTATGCCCAAAAAATTTCAATATGGGAGACGAGCCTGACTATTATTAAACGACTTTCCAAAAAGGATGATTGTATGACATGATTGTATATTTGTTTTTGTGTATTTTCACCGATATCTCCGTCAATTGTGGACTGATTTTGAAAATTCTTTTTGTTTGAAAGAGCCTAGTCTCATACGACATTCTTTGGGATAAACTAAAGGCAACAGAGACAACCCAATGAGCTGCTGAACGTTTTTAGGTACTGGTACGGCAACTAAACTAATGTAGTAAGGTGGGGGAATAACTGTTCTCTACCGTACAGGTTGGAGTGTGGCGTGAGGCAGGGGGGCTTATCCTCCCCAAATCTTTTTAACTTGTATCTGAACGCATTGATCGAGGGACTCAGCAGTGCGCTTGTGGGCTGTTTTGTTGACGGGTTGTGTTTTAACAACATCAGCTACGCAGATGATATGCTGCTGGCTCCCTCGGTCTGTGCTCTCAGAAAACTTGGAAAAATTGGTCCCATTTAAATTTGGTGATGATCTAGTGAAAACTTCGGAGATATACAACAGAACTCTTCATTAAACGACGGATAATCACTCGGGTTTTCTTTTTTTATTATTTATTGGCTCACGCTTGACCATCACCTGATGGTAAGCGATAATGTGGTCGACGATGAGGCACGCTTGCCTAGAAGTAAGCTTTTCACTCATGACTTAGAGACTCCCAGCTAACTACAAGTTATCAGAAAATACAGACTTCAGAATTTCTGCAATTGCATGTCTGTTTATTGTTTACACCATTTTATAACATAACATCACGCTGGTACCCTCGAATGGGGAAAGCAGACGTATAAAGTTCACCCTGGTACACTCACATTCCATCGGCTATGTTCAAGTTTCATGGTAATCGGGTAATCTATTCTGGCATCACTTTGGGCATTATAGGTACCTTACTATAGAACTTGCTCATTATGCACTACAACTAAAAAGTGAAAAATAAAAAGATTAAAAAAAAATACAACCCTCTTCCAAAACACAACTTCTATTTCGGAAGTCGATGTTATAAAACGAAAACAGGAACACCGACTGCCGAAATTGAAGTTATTTTCCACTTTGTAGTGTTTTTTGGAAGTTGGTTGTATTTTTTTGTAAAAATGTTTTTATTTTAATATCACATCATGTTTGTAGTCCCCGAAGGTTTACGAGAAATGAAGTATAATGATCCAAGGAAAAGCACTAGAAAGAACTTTAAAAGCGATCCCATAGAAAATGTTAAAACCGCATTTCAGTTTACGGGAAAGACACTTGAAATTTTTTTCCAGGTAAGCTAAGCGTAGCTACCAGGCAGCTACTTAATTCACCAATCTAACTCGTTATGTCGCAGCCCCGGGACAAGCCAAAGGGAATAGCTCACCGCCAGTAATATTCTAATCCAGGCATAGACGTCAGGCACACGGAGCAACAGGCAGGATAATCTAAGAGGCATTAGTGGTGCGCACCTCTAGTGTGTACTCACACTAATCTGGTTATACAATTCAGAATTGATTGCATATGTGGCATCACAAGCGCAATATACGTATACAATGTAGTAGATACGGGTGTATAATGATTGCCTAGGTGGTATAGTGATTGCAAGCGGGATTGCCGAGTTCGATGCTTAGAGATGCTATAGACAAAATGAAGATTGGTCTATAGTTTGACAACGAGACATTTCAGTAGCGTCTTCTAATCCTTTTGAATTTTATAAAAATCGTTATTTCTGATAGCATTTTCCTCTGGCAGGCAAAGTTTTTCATTCTTCTTCTTTTTCATTTATTTATTTTTTCCTACCTAAAACTTCCTCTGCATCGTCGGTGACAGCGCGTAGGTCACTTTTGCTGCATATTTTGGGGCACAGAGGACAGGATAGGAAGCATAGTTTGCGGGTCGGTTCGCATTCACACCCTTCTTTTGTTCCATCAAGGTAAACCCATTTTGCGAGGTTGGAGTTTGTTTTTTGTTAGTTTTTCGTTTAGAGTTTGTCATTGACATCCTGAAGTCTGTATTTATGTGTGTATTATTGCAACAGGTTCACCACATACACACTTGGTATTTTGTTGATTTTCTGGCTTATTAGTTATACCAGTTACCTAATATCTACATAAAGCCCGTTTTAGATAGGTAATTGGTGGCGGAGAGCAAGCAAGCCGTCTGTTTGAAACTGACACGTCATCCCTCCGAGCGTCCAACTGAACTGGATATTTACTATTGGGCTTTTGGGGAAGACATATTCTGAATATAAGAGGGAAAATGCAAAAGTTTGTGGCAAAGAAAAAGAATATGTCTACTTCTTCTTCCTGCCTCCTTCCCAATTTATTTAGTATTTCAAGGAAAATATTCCTATAACTTTTGGACCTCCTTGTGTACCATGCATGGAATGTAATGTGAGGGACGGACGATAGTGGTGTTAGGTTGTTTTGCTATAGTATTATGGAAGGAAGCTGTTTGTTTGAAAGTAAAAAATCATCTACCAGTGACCGGTAGACTTTTGAAAAAAAAATGCGTGACCTTCATGACCTCCTAGCTAGGAACAAGTAGTGCAAAATCATACATTAGGTACATTATAAATAAATATATATAAACCTCAGATTTATGTATTTTGTATATGCGAATGTGCGTATGACATCAGTGTGTGTAATGTGCGTGCGACAGGGAGATCGTTCAATAAAGGAGTATCACACTGACTTGCGGTTTGATTGCATGTGTTTATTCCCGCTCCCGTCAAATACCTAACAGTGGCGACGAGGATCAAAAATAAACGAAAGTATGTTTTCCAGTGGAGCTTTTGGTTCAATAACAAACTTCGACCATCTCACAAGCGAATGGGATACCTAAATCACGGCTCACACAGTGGTTCATTGCTAACGAAGTAAACGATGAGTCGGACAAAGCCAAGGTCAAACGGAAGGCAATATTGTTAAGCGCATTGAGTGATTCAAGCTACAAACTAGCGAGTGACCTGGCGCGGCCGCAGAAACTTGAGGAGGTAGAATATGAAAGCATCATCAATCTGTTGGACAGCCATTTCACCCCAAAATGACTTGGTTTCGCGGAGCGGTACAACTTCTACTCAGCTACGCAGCGCCAAGGTGAGAGTCATACTCAGTGGGCAGCAATGATTAGAGGGTTAGCGGCACATTGTGGGTTCAAACATCTGGAAGAGGCCCTTCTCGACAAATTTGTGATGGGAATGGTAGCGGGTCCCGAGCGTGAAAAGTTGTTCGCGAAGGATCTGCAGGAACTGACGCTGGGCAAGGCCGTGGGGTTGGCTGAAAACGTGTGCGCAGCGCGCAAAGCAACAACTACCACCCAACTATCGAGCGGCGTGAGCGGCAACGTAGGCGCGAGCGACGCGGTCGCCGCCGCGGCCGCCGGCAGCACGAAGTCCGACGGCGTGTTCAACATCTCCAGTAAAGAAAAGTGCAGTGTGTGCGGATATACCAATCACAAGGTCAATCAGTGCCGTTATAAAAGTTACAAATGCAAGAAGTGTAACTGCAAGGGTCACTTAAGTAGAATGTGTGCGGCTAACTCAAAAGTGAATTACGTAATGAAAGATGATGGGGATGTCGGAGACGATGGTTAGTCACCGGTACTTAATACTAAATGCGTGAGGGGTAGACCAATGTAAGAGAGAATTTGGCCATGTAAATGGAATATTTTTGGAGTTTGAGATAGACAGTGGTTCAGCCGTTAATGTCATTTCAGATCATACCTACCAATCGTATTTCAAGGAAGTGCCATTGTCCGACTCTGATAAGAATTTATATAGCTATACAGGAGGTAAAATGCTAACCTTAGGTTTCATTCAATTGACCGTGACGTATGTAGATAGCACTCATGATCAAAAGTTCTACGTAGTGCGCAGTGGCGTGCCGCCGCTCCTAGGCCGGGAATTTCTACATACATTTAACTTAGAATTTGCCCCGGCGGCGCCTGTTAATTATATGGATAAACCACAAAATCAGGAAATCACTGAGATTATTTCGCAATTTCCAAAATTATTTTCTAATAAATTAGGATGCTTTAATTTTGTTAATATCTTCACAGGTATCTTTAAAGTTAAAACCAGATGCGAAACTGTTATTTTTTAAAGCAAGGCCGGTCGCATTCGCCTTAAGGGAAAAAATCGAAGCGGAGCTAAATTGTCTCGTAGAATTAGGAATACTAGAACCAGTAGATTATTCGGAATGTGCCTCTCCTATAGTTCCGATATTTAAAAAATATGGTGGTGTTAGGATCTGTGCAGATTACTCAGTTACTATTAATAAACAATTAATAATCGAAAAATAGCCATTACCATCTATCGATGAATTATTTTCTAAACTACACGGTGGCGAGCAGTTCACCAAACTTGACCTGTCTCGAGCTTACAACCAATTTCTACTGACAGAGGAGTCACAGACCCTAACATGTCTCAATACGCATCGTGGCCTTTTTAAATATCCAGGCTAGTGTTTGGTTTGGCGAGTGCTCCAGCCATTTTTCAACGGGCGATAGAATGTGTCCTTTCAGGCCTAGACGGGGTAATAATATTCTTAGATGATATTTTAATAACAGGGTGAAATCATTATATGAATTACTTCATAAGAATAAAAAATGGGAATGGAACGTTCACGATGAGGCATTTGAACGAATTAAAAAGCTACTTACTTCCGATCAGTTGCTAGCTCATTTTGATCCAAACGCTAAATTGTTGCTCACCGTAGATGCTTCGATATAATGTGCGTACGACACCTGTGTGTGTAATGTGCGTGCGAGAGGGCGATCGTTCAATAAAGGAGTATGACACTGATTTGCGGTTTGATTGCACGTGTATTATCTAACAATATGCCAGATTTCAGCTAGCATACTCCAATATACCAACAAGCAAAGAACATACCAACTCAAGCATTATCTTTTGCACCTTTTGTAATAAATAAATGCAAAAAACATTTGTATGGTTTAACTTCTTAAAATTAACAACTACGGCACTAATGCTGAATTTATTTAAAATTCTTGGAAATTATACTTCAGTTAACTTCAGTAAAATTGTAATTCAATAAACAAACAATCAATCCTTGAAGTTAATGATAACTCAGACGTCTCAGTCTCAGAATACAGAATCTGGTGTAAGAAATACATATATCAGAAGTTTATAAAAAAAAAAAAAAAAAAATTGCAGACTCAAAGGTCCATAGTTTTCTTAGTATTACAAATTACTTAAAAACTATGTTAGTAAGACACTTGGACACGACATTGTATTTATATTGTTAGTACACACAATACTTACAAACTATGTTAGTAACAAACTTGTTTATGTTGTTAGTACATCCTACTTATAAGCTATGTTAGTAACAAAACACCTAACTTACGCAGCACCTGTCCGGTCTAGTCTAACTTTAACTAAATATAATAAACTCCAAACTGTCCAAAACAAAGCTTTGAAACTATCATACAACACACCTTTTCGTACAAACCTTAAAAGATTACACTACCGTATCAAATACCCCTTGTTAAAAGATTTCATATTAAAAATTTCGCGTAAATTCTATTTGCATAAAAATCCGATACACCATAACAATCTAATATCCTAAATTGGCAAAAGTAGACTTAGTACTTTGCCGTACGCCCGCACGTACAATCGATACAGACTCCCACATCACTATTTCCTCCGTGACGCATGATGACGATAGCTCGCTTACCAGCTGACGCCGCTTCGCCGGCCGTTTACTCAAAATTTTTGCACCAACTACCCACTATTTTTCTGTTATTATATAAAACTATATTAAAGTGTACATAATGTAACCTAAATATTGTAAATATTATGTGGGTCCTTTCTAAGACCTCCACATACCCAGTAGTTTATAATCATTCCTTTTATAAGTTAGTTACTTCAATGCAAAGTATTGTCATAATAAAAACACGTTTTAATGTTTAGAAAGGCGGTAGCCTGTGTAACAAAATAAATTACGATTTGTCTACAAATAGAATAAGATCATTTGTAAACAACACTGTATAACTTATGTATAAATGAAGACCTTTCAAAATCATAGTAACAAAACAAAACAATCAGTTCATGTATCTGTTGCGCTTACCTGACGCACCGGGCACATGCACGTGCACACGAACCCAGTGCGCCATGATGGCGCAACACGGCTTATCACGGATGACCTTCAAAATGCTGTTGGGGCTCCCACGCACTTTGCGCATCATGGACGCATGGTGTGGTGTCCACACCTACTTATGAAAGAAGTCGTAATTATATTCAAACATGAAATAATTGATAATTACGTGGGTTGTAAGAAAACCATCAAGAAGAAGTTCTACAATCTTAAAACTTGCGTAGGATGTGAGCAGTAAGTAAATTAATCCAAACAAAACTGTGCTTTGGAAAAAAATACGTTGAATGCTGACAAGTTTCCAGAATACGGACACTTCAGTATTTGCGTTGACACCTACGGACGAATCGAGTAGGACATGAGTCCTGAATTATACGACCAATGACGTCCACTGACTATGTCCCGGATAAACATTTGATGGAGGTAACGTTTCCATTTCTGTTTGATACTGCTAGTTAAGGCTATGAAGCTTAGAACTGTTCGAACACAACAGTGAAGATTCAATCACACACACATACTACAAAACGAAGTTCGCTAACGTCATTCGAGATTAATATATTACACAATAATCAAATTATTTCACTAAATCCTTATTCCGGAGTCACTTCAACTAAATTATACCCAAAAAGAGTCGCCATATAATATAATCGAAGCCGCTTGTTTGTTTAAAAAACAATTTTCTATTTATGTAATACTTTGATCGCTTATGTTGGTGTTATTCAAATATTAACACGCTAATATAATAATTGTTAGGTACATACTGAAGACACAATTAAGTAGCAAAATGATTGGTTTATTATTAAGTATATGCTTACGTAATGGTTAATACACCAAACCAAAAAAAAACAAACTTAATTTAAAATACCGAATTTATTGAATCGCTAAACATTATCGAAATTTGGATCAGTCTCCAAATTTCGACAATGTTTAGCTATAACTTAGCACATTCCATTTTCGAAAATTAGCATAAAATGTTTCAGTTGCTAAGCGGATGATTATAAATAAGAGCCAAAATGTATAAGATATTAATATTATATGTAATGTAAACTATTAAAATAGATACTACCCAGTATTCCCTTGAAAACTATGCATTTGCATTTGTATAATCCAGCCTGCAGACACAACAGGCTCATTAATAAAGCTTAGAACTTGTTGAAGCGCGTCACGTCCATCCCGTTATAACTTGATATCTAGCTAGGTTCTCCAGCTTCTGTGCGAGACCAAATAGAATGGCTTCGAGTGACTGCCATACGTTTTACGGCCGTCATAAGTTAACGAGTTAGTGCCAAACTTGGCGATGCACTCCCCTGGCCTCCACGGCGAGACTGGTTTTTCTTTAACAATATATTTTATTAAAGGATTCTGTTGATTGTATGTGATGTACTTTTTTATGTCTGAGTTTTTTATTTAAAAAAATAAACTAGCTTCTGCCAGTAGCTACGCCCGCGTGAATGTGGATAATTATCTCAATAATCCCGGGTAAACCACGTCCCGGAATGTCCTTCTAATCCAGGACGTGTTCTACCTTGCGCCAAGTTGCATCCAAATCCGTTCAACCGCTAAGATGTGAAACCTGCAAATTAGGTCATATCCTTATACTGATTTAGGATAACAGGATCCAATAGATCAATCTACCTATATATTAGTTGAAGCCGCATACCAAAAAAATACCTATGATTACTCTTCAGGTAAAACTATCTGAATCAGACTAAATAGATATTATATAAGTTGCATATCAGACTGTCGGCTCAATTCATGTTGAATAATTAACTTACTATTAATCACAAATTTAATCATGGTGTATGTACTTTATAACAAAATGCAAGCTATTGAAGACGAGCTATTAACAATATTCTACACTCAGCATTTATAAATTGGTTATTGAAATCGGCTCCCACGAATAATGACTCCGGGACATTGAGAATAGTTACCAGAACATTTTGAGACATGGCGCAAAGTGAAGAAGCCAATTTAGGTAATTTATGCTTAACTTTAATCTATAGCCCAAAGTAAAGTGGGATGATTTGGAATCAAAGACTTTTGATAGGCTTTTCGTGAAGTCATGGCGAAAAATTTTTGTTATAAAAGATTTTATTTTAAAGCGTGGGATAAAAATGCAATTTAACTTCTAAGGATCGCGTTATGGAATTTATCAAGAATCCTTGTGCGTCGGCTTCGCTTTGCTCCTACTACAAGTTCTTTCATAATAATATTGAATGTTCATTTCTATTTAAAGAGTAAATCCTCGTAGTTCTTTAGCTGTGTTATTTTAAAGAAAGAAAAAGTGTTTATTTGACACAAAACGACTACGACGACGATCGGCGACTTTTATGCCGCATTTACACATTCGTGCGAATCGCGAGGCGAATGGTGAGGCGAATAACGAACACGCATATGTAAACAGTACGCTCGCTATTCGCTTCGTGCCTCGCCTCGCGATTCGAGCGCTCGCGTTGGGAGCGGTTTTTCGAACGCGAATCAAAGGGCACGAATGGCGAACACGAAGTTACTGTTCACACATTCGCCTGCATTCAGTTGACAGCTAGCGCCCGACCCATTAATTCATTAATGGCCTGTTTCAATTTTTTTTTTCTCCATCGTCTGCCTCGACGGTTCTTTTTTACGCAGGATATCTATATAATTTTATAAACTCATTAGATGTAGCATGCATGCTGCAATTATTTTCACGTCCTCCATGTTCGTGTGCGAATGTCAAAATAATTTACTCCGCGAATGTGTGAACAGTAGTTCGCGACGGCACTCGTATACGAATGTTTCGTCGAATTTTCGTCGAGCAACGAGGCGAATAGCGAACACGATTGTGTAAATGCGGTATTAGAAGGTAAGTAATAAAGTATCGGAGAGTTTATTTTTAGTAAATATTTATATATTTAACAAAGTTAGGCAACAAACAAAGTCATAGTTAATAATAATGATTATGTACCTAACTATCATTTAGTTATTTAATAATAAATGTTCTTAAAATAATATTGTTCATGGATTTTTTTTTATAAGTAGCTGCTACCCGCGACTTCATACGCGTTTGAATTGTTTTTGCGCGACATCCTAATTCTTTTTCTAAAATAAATGTAACCTAAGTTACTCCTTACAAAATCATCTATCGCTAGTGTGGTGTTCATTCCATATTTTTTAGTCTACTTACGTTTTCTAACACACTTTACAAACCTCATCTTCATAACTTTTCAAATTGCATCAACTCATTTTTATGTATTCTTTGATAATGTAAACACCTGAAAAGCATACGATTTGTTTTAACATCCAAAACTTAATTTTACGGCTAATTTGTAAAAATCACAGAATGTTTCAAATACTGACATTTTTATCTGACATGACATATGTCTATTTTATTGCCCAAAGAAACACATGACCCGATGGTTTTGTTTGCTGAAGATAGAACGGTCGTTTTTAGTGACAATAATGATGGGACGACACTTGAGGGAGTTCAAGTTTTAATAGAATGGATGGCCGGGAATAAATTAAAAATAAATATTGACAAAACTAAAATAATAACTGTTGAGCAAAGGACAAATCATAAAAAACCTGGCATAAAATATGATGACAAAGTAATTTCAGAAACGACTACAACAATTTTTTTGGGTCTGGAACTGGATAGGGACATGTCATGGAAAACCCACACTGACAGTGTATGAAAACGCCTGAGTCAGCAATCATATGCTTTACGGAATCTCGCAAAGGAGGTAGACCATAAAGTTTTGTTTACGGCGTATCATGCATGTTATGTCTACTCTGCGCTACGGTATTACATATTGGGGTAACTCCACGAACATGAAGACGGTGTTTAAAGCGCAAAAAAGGTGTGTATAGATTAGAGGGCAATATGCGGTATTCAGAGCACGGAAAGTTGTAAACCTCTCTCTCTCTTCCTCCTTGCCTCATCCCATTATTTGGGGTCGGCTCTCCTCGTTCTGATGCTTCAGGATGGTCTGTCCTGGGTTGTTTGTCCTGTAAGTTGGGCTCGTTCCAAGTCGCGGGTTACTGTAGACCACCATGTGGCTTGAGGTCTTCCTCTTTTCTTTTTTGTATTCGGTAGTGTCAGGGCTTGCCAAACCACGTAGTTTTCAGGACGTCTCCCTGAAGCCTACTTTCTGTTAGTTTGTCAGTGATGGCCGCAACTTTGTAACTGCCTCTGATGTGTTCATTTCGCACTTTATCAAGTCTTGTTACGCCCGCTCAGCATCTTCATCTCAGCCACATGCAGCTTCTGTTCATGCACCCTTTTTATGGCCCAGCATTCGGCACCATACATCATTGCGGGTCTGACAGCTGTTTTGTAAATTTTGCCCTTAACTTGGATCGGCATTCTTGTGTCGCAGAGGACGCCTGAGAGAGCTCTCCATCTTTGCCAGGCAACGTTGACTCTGTGGATAACATCGGTTTCAATATTACCATCAGCCGTCAGCATCGCTCCGAGATATTTGAACTGAGATACCTTTGGAAGTGGATCTCCCTCGATATAGATCGTGTTTGTTATAGTGGTATCACCACCAAAGTTGCATTCCAGATGTTCGGTCTTGCTTCTGCTGACACGGAGTCCATTGCTTTCCAGGGCGTGCCTCCATTGCTCGAGAGACATTTGCAGTTGTTGCGCACTTTTGTCAATGAGCACGATGGAAAGTTGTAAACCGTACTTTCCATATTTTCGTATATCGACAGTACCTTGCCTGTACATATACGAGGTGGCTCTATTTGTGAAAACAAAATTGCACTTATTTCAAACATTACACAGTACGCAACATAAAAATAAGATAAGCAGTCTATACAGCACAAAAAAGCGATATTCCATAAAAACTTTCTCGGAATGGCACCACAGATTTACAACAAACTACCTAACTCTTTATTAAATATAAACGATATAAGTAAATTTAAAAAACAATAATTTTCTGATGAAAAAGACATACTACACAATGAATGAGTACCTATTAGATAGAAATTTGTGTGTATGATATTATTACATATTGTGATGGTGAATACTTGGGTCCGATTTGTTTTATTAAATTATTTTATAAATTATTTTATTTCTGTAGAATTCATTAGACAAAATTATTACGACATTATAAACTCTGACATTGCTTACTTATATATTTGATTTTATGACATGATATATTAGTTTTGTATTTATGACATTGTATAACTTATTAGTTTTGAATTTATGACATTGTATGACTTATTAGTTTTGAATTTATGATGTTGTCACATAACGTATTAAATTAAATTTATGACAATTAAAAATTATAAAGTTTTAATTTGAATTTGTGACATTGAATAGATAGGGTATTAAGTTATGAGATTTTATAAGGTATTAATTTGAATTTATGAAATTTTGTTGGGTAATAATTTGGAATATATAACATTGCATATGGTATTAATTAAGATAAGATAAGATAAGATAAGATAAGATAAGATAAGATAAGATAAGATAAGATAAGATAAGATATATTTCTAAGTATATGGTACATTAGGTCTTAATATTAAACAGTTTCACATACACTACCGTTGCCGGTGTAGAAATATTAAAATTAACTTATAAAATCAAAGTGTCCAAGCTCCATAGCGGCCACAACAATATAATTGTAGTAAATAATTTCTCATTGAAACGCAAGAAGAGACTATATTCCCCCATTGCGCTTCAATAAGCAGACACAATAGAAACACCATTAGATTACGCATACTTGGTGTGCGCGCGACGTTTAAGGCGTACAATATTATAAATTAGTTTAGATATTTTTTATACAATGTTATGATAATTATTAATGAAATGTCAAAATTGAAAAATTATACAATGTCAAATGCTTAAAAAATAAAACAATTCAAGTTAACAAGCGTAAATTAATAAAATGTAATGTCAAAATTTATAATTAAAAAAATCATTAACTGAATAGAAACAATTGTCTAAAAGCTAGGCAAATATTGTTTTCCTAAATTTATTCGTGGGCAACACTCTGATGCGTGAGGGTAAATTATTAAATATTTTGATTGCCATGCAATTGGAATTCCTGCTATACAATTGTAGTCTCTGGCTAGGTGCAAATTATTTATTTGGACTTCTGCTTTTCACTCTTTTAGAAATGTTCTCATACAATGGGAACATGTGCGAATACCTTTTAATAAACATACAAATTTCAAAAATATATAGTCAAGGAAGTGGAAGAATTTTCAGTGCTTTAAATAATGGCTTACAATGATCTAAATAATCTGCTCCATACACAGCTCTGACACATTTTTTTTGTGCAATGAATGCACTGTTCACATCTACTGAATTTCCCCATATCACGAGGCCGTATATAATTAGAGTTATGAAATTGTATAATTTTAATGATAATTTTGCATGCCTGAATTGGTGCAACACAGTGGGCTGCGCATTCACTTGACATCTGCAAATGTATGAAAATGTACTGTGTTGAGCAATAAATATTCGAATTTGAATTTTCAGAGAACGAAGAAAAACTGGAGTCACTTTTTTAGTTTGGAATCTGGACTGAACGCGAAAAGTCGGTTGACTACTTAGTACTATAATACCAAGTGTATTTTCTATTCTGAAAACTCTGAAAACTGTGAATTCTATAGCTCGTTTAAGAGATATTACTTTCTGAAGTGCTCCAATAAAATATATTGTGTGTGGTTCCCTAAAGAGAGCATTATTTCCTGGACCTTAACTTCAACGGTCATCTCTTGGAATCAAAGGCCTCGCTGTTTGGCGTATTGAGTCATAGCCGGCCTCCACACTCCTTGGTGCCTACGTACTTACCCGTTTGCCTGTCTATCCGTCCTGCTACCTATTCTACTGCCTACCTACCCGATTGCCTGCCTTGACCATCAACCCTTGCTGCCTGCTCACCTGCCTACCTGCTCGATTGCCTGCTCACCTGCCTACCTACCCGATTGCCTGCTCACCTACCTATCTGCCCGATTGCCTGCTCACCTGCCCGTACTGCCCGTTTGCTTGCTCACATGTCTACCTCGGGCATTCCACGTCTTCCTGCCCAACCTGCTGCCTGGTTAGCTGCCCACGTCCTCCTATCCTTTTTCTTAATTTTAATTTATAATTACTTTTACTTTTGTTAACGTGGTTTACGTATCTTTCGTACCTATTCTTTGTTCGTTTTTGACTTCAACTGCTGAAAAGAAAAAAGTTATTTTTTGCTTTGTAGTGTTTTGTTTTGGAAGTCGGGTTAAATTTATGTTAAAAAAAAAAATTGTTTCTATTGTAGTGTATTGTTTTGTTTTTTAGTTTTGGTACCTTATATTACTATGAAAATCATTTATAGCCAGAGGGCTCCTCATAACAATTCTAACAAGCCTAAACATGACTGGGATAAATTGTTTTATTACGGCGTTCTGGTGCCTACCTTCCGGCTTCATCACTAGATCATCATTCGATGGTACCATTTTCATGAGAACCATTTAAATAAATTTGTTTCATCACAATCTTTTAACTATTTGAGATATCTTATACCCAAAACATAGTTATCAATGACAAGTTCCAGTGGCCATCAGTGGTCTTCTTTATCAGATCCATTTCATGAAATGATGTTTTCTGAATGCAAATGTTTGCCATATAGATGAAAATAAAATACTGAAGTCACTTAATGTATGTCTATAAAATTTGAGGAGTTCCCTTAATTTCCATGAGTTCCCCTCATGAATCTTTCAAACTAAAAAAGAATTTTCAAAATCGGTCCATAATAAATGGAGTAATCGAGAAAGCTAGTGCTCTCATGCGGTCCTATTTAAATGTGAACAAGATCTGATGAAGAACTGCGGGGATATACACAGAACTCTTCAATACATGACGCCAAATCTCGCGGGATTGCCACAGTCGCATGTTTGTTTATTTTTTACATTATTTCATAACGGGGGTGAAAAGGGGTACGCAGATGTGTACAGTTTACCCTGATATACTCTCTTTCTACCGGTTTTGTTCAAGTTTCAAGTTATTGGAATAATCTATTCTAATATTCCTTGGGCACTAATGGTCCCTAAAGTGGTTTTTATTTGGGAGTCGGTTATAATATTATGTATTTTTGTTTTTTGCCATTTTTTTGTTGTAGTCCATAATGGACTAGTTCTATAGTTAGGTACTTTGAAAGTCTAAAGTTTTTTTAGAAGACTTTATAACAACGCCGACTTATAAACAGTCATCTCACCCAAAATCAATGTCTATATAAATAGAGAGGAATGCAAGTCAAAGCTCAAAGGTTACTAACAGAACACTGACTAAGTAATAAGTTCCAAGGTGTTCACACTCTCATACACATGAAAAGCGTTAATCTTTCTTCAGGAAGCAATTCCCGAAATGGATTCTAAAGATTTCCAGATTGAAAAGCTGAATAAAGATAGGAAAGTTTTGTGGCTTTCCTTTAATAAAGCCCAAAGCCTGATTGGGCCTCTTTTTGTTA
This sequence comes from Anorthoa munda, assembly GCA_945859665.1. Taxonomy (NCBI): domain Eukaryota; kingdom Metazoa; phylum Arthropoda; class Insecta; order Lepidoptera; family Noctuidae; genus Anorthoa; species Anorthoa munda. The sequence goes on along the minus strand of OX243905.1, from coordinate 30,494,469 downwards.
TACCGGACCAAAATTTGTAAAAGAAATTTCTTAAGGAACCGCTACACCCACTTAGTTATCTGTACAATAAAAATAAAATGTTGCAGATTTTATTCTGACGATGAGAAAAATAAGATAGTCATTAGTTGTGTAAATTCTGCACATAGCACCAGAACTACAACGCTAAATGGTAGACAATATTTGGATACCTATACAAATGGATCTGATATTATTGACTGTACAAACTTTATCAAAACACAAGTACCATGAATATGAACAAATTTTACTCTTGGACCAAAGTGCGTTAAGTCCCACCACTGACGAGTAAGCGATTAGCTATCGACTAATTTCTCGCAGAAGAAACTTACAAAAGATATAAGATTCCGTGTCAATAATAGAGACACATAATATATATTAAAAGTTGATTGCTGGCTGCTCACACTGCCAGCGAGTACTTTCTCACCACAAGTTTGTCGCAGCGACAAGAGCTATCAAAGTTATACTCGCTCAGCGATGCTCGCTTGCTCGCTTGGCGGTCAGAACTCAAGCCGAGAGATCAACCAGCGGTCATTTCTACCTACAGCGCGGCCTCTCCGAACGAGTGGTGCGAGTAATCGCCTGTTGCATAAGAACACACGCTAATAGCCGAGCGACAATTCGATACGTTTGTCATGTATGTAATATTGTTAGGATTGTATATTCACATAAATGTTACTCTCTAATTAGGCTTCTAAACATGTGTGCCTGATTTATGTGCTAGTGTGCTCGTAAGCTCGTGTGCTCATGTGCTCGTGTGCTCGTGTGCTCGTGCGCTTGTGTACACATGTGCTCGTGCGTTTGTATGTTTAAATAGGTTCAGCAGTTTTCAAGATGTATAAATTAAAATATGGAACTTAGCGACAAACAGCACGAATGTATAAATTAAATTATTATTGGTATTTAATCAATCCTTTAGATATTTATCTTATTATAGAACTTGGTTACTTTTTAGTGATAGTACGTGTACAAACTCCCCCGGGCGGTGACCAGCGTATCGTCCGCGTAACACGTCAGGTCTACGCCCGGTTGGAGTTCGTCCCTCAGCACCCAGTCGTACCCGATTTTCCACAAGGGCGGGCCCAAGACCGAACCTTTGGAACATCGCACGACATACGGTGCTGGTTTTCGACGCCATCACGTCCCACGTAGGTGACCCACCTCTCCGCCAAATAAGCCCCGACGATGCGGCGGAGGTAAGGAGGCACTCTATGATACCGCAGTGTCTCCCGAACACAACTCCAGGTGTTGAAGGCGTTGGAAATGTCCAATGACACCACCAACATCACCCCACCCCGGGACACCGCTTCCTCCGCCAGGACTCGTACTATCACCTGCGATATCACGTGGATGGTGGAGCACCCATGCCGAAAGCCGAACTGGCTTTTGTCCAGGTCCGGCCCCTCTCTGTACTAGTGGCTGACGAGGCGGGCAGCGATTATCCGCTCGAACAGCTTACCCACCTCGTCTAGCAGCACTATGGGCCGATACGCGGACGGCGAGTTAACAGGGCGCCCCACCTTCCTGAGCAGGACCAGACGATCAGATTTTCACAGAGTGGGAAACTGGCCCCGCACAAGGCACGCTGTGAAGAGTCCTCTCAGCCAGGGCTCTAGCTCGTTCAGAGCGAGGGCTAGCACGTGGCCGTAGATTCCGTCAGGGCCCGGAGCCACGTTCTTGGCCCGGAACCGCATCACGGCCGGCCCCATCTCTGCCTGTGTCACCTCTGTGACGCTGATGGCATCCTCCTCTGTAGACTCTGCGGCCCTGGGCATGGGCAAAGCCATCGGCGGCGGGATTTGCTCCGCTCTCGCCGGGAAGAGGGCTGCCACAACCTCCTCCAGCAGCTCGGGGTGGAGACTCTCCGTAAGTGGAGGCGCGGCGGTTCGAAGTTTCCCTCGAACCACTCGATAAGGGCGCCCCAAAGGATCCCCGTCTAGAGTCTCCAACATCTCCTCCCTGGCTCGCTTCTTCGCCTCGCCGATGGCCAACCGCAGAGTCTCCGTCGCCGCGCGGTACACCTCATACAGCGCGGCTTCTTCGTCAGGGACCCGACGACATCTCCTCCGGTATCGGGTGTACGCACGCGATACGCAACTGTGCGATCTCGGCGGACCACCAGTACACCTGGCGCCTCACTGTACCAACGCCGTCCGCGAGTGCGGCCACCCAGCCGTGACCTCGGGACGGGCTGACTAGAGCCCCGCCAATGATGGCCACCAAACCGTCGAGGTCTCCAACTCAGTTATCCCTGCGTGGGACGAAATACGTCTCGGCGACCACAGCCACGCGAATCGACCACTCGGCCATGCTCTGGAGCAAGAGATCCTGAGCTCTAGCAGAGTGGTTCATATTGCCCTGGAGGAAATGGTAGAGTGCCATTATGCGCAATACATTCCCCCTGCTCCATTCCTAGGCCGGGAGTCGGCCAAAGAGAGAGAGCTGACGGGGAGGGTAAAGTGCCTCCGGTAACCTTGGCCCTCCTTCTCCTCTTCTGCTGCGTGGGTGCGCCACAGGCCTTTCCGCCCGCTCTGTGTCTAGCGGGCCTCCCTGCAGCTGTACAGAGGCTGTAGTTTGGCGCCGACGAACACTGGGCCGCCTTGTAGCCGGGCTGACCGCAGCGATAGCACTGCTCGCTGCAGTCTTTTTCGGCGGTGCATCGTCGCCTGCTTCCATCTCTCGGCACGCGAGACCTTGGGTTCCATCTCTACTCCACGCCAACTCGACCTACCCTCTGTCAGCAGAGGGCGAGTAGGCATTAGATGGCCACCGCAGCGACGGAGCCGTCCCGCCTCTAGCCCCGTTCCCTTCACAGACCATCATGGATGATGATCTGTGTTTAATAATATAATAATATATCGTTTATTTATAACATAAGGCACATTTTACAATAAAAATATCTTAAAAATATAAAAGAAGACAGTTGCTTATTTGCCTGAACTAGGTTGAACCTGTGTTTCAGACTATAAAGTGCTTAAAACTTATAATAATAATAAATTAACAATGGTATATCTGTATATGAATACTTAAATTAAAGACAAAGCAAAATTATTATTTTGTTACAGTCAGGAGATCTTCTGTCTCACCGTAAGATAAGCTAAGTAGATGTTCAAGAATATTCTTTTTACAGCTAAAATAATTTAATTTATAGATACTTAATTTTCTATTTAATCTATTGTACAGAAATGGACCTAAGAATATAAAGAATCTATTTACAAAGACATATTTTGAGGATGCATTAGAATCGCAGACAATATCAATTCGTCTCTTATTATTTATGTATTCGGCGTTGTAGGAAAGCATGGTGTGTTGTTTTAATACTAAGTGCATAATGAAAAGCTGGCGAACAGTCAGCACGTTGCAGGATTTGTAAAGCAGATCAGTGGGGTAGAGAAAAGGGTGGCAATTGGCTACTTTTAAGATTGCTCTCTGAGCCCTTTCAAGAGGCAGTAGATGCGTTTTTGGTGCTCCACCCCATGAGGTGATACAGTATTGGATTACAGATTGACCTAAGGCCAAATAGACTTGTTTGATAAATTTTGAATCTGCAATCGTTCTCAACTTTTTAAAAACATAAATTAATTTGCGCACTCTATTAACTAGGTTATCAATATGGGGTCTAAAGGAGAGTTTTTCATCTATAATAACCCCGAGATATTTTATGTTGCCTGTTTTCAGGATAAAAGGACAATTACACATGCTAACTGGGTGGAATCCACATTTATGGGCATACAGATGAGAGTTAGTAATGTTAAATTGAGGCTTGCGCATGGAGAAGTGAATATATTTTGTCTTGTCAGCATTTAGTGTTAGTAAATTGCTTTGTAGCCAATTAGCCACAGTATTGAAACCTTGTTGAGCGTATTCGTACAATTCTTTACTGGTTTTTGCGGTAAAGATTAACGCCGTGTCGTCGGCATAAGATATGAGTTTTCCTTGTTTAATATCTAAATCACACAGATCGTTAATGTAAATCAGGAATAGGGTTTGGAACCGTGACCATTCCTTGTATGTTGAAATTAGCCACCCGCCTCAACTGTCCACCCAACGCGGGTGGGCAGTTGGAGCCGGCGTTGCCCAGGGTGCGCGGCGTGGAGGCTTTCAACTTGCACCCCAGCAACTTGTTTTCTGCGTCAACCGTCACGCTATCACTAACTGCGTTCTCTTTTATATCACTCCTCACACAATCCATCAATCTTTTCTTCGGACTTCCTCTTCCTTTCCATCTATCTACATTTATGTCCCCTACATAAATGAGGCGTGATACACATGAGATGATGAGAAACACATCTCCAGTTTACTTCGTTTATTTTGGCCCGTTAAACACAAATTACAAAATTTTACTTCGTAGCGTCCTAATATAGTTTCTATGTCTCTGCCATTAATTCTATATCTCCTACCCACACACACTTTTTCAATCACTCATCGCTGCGTTCATATTTATAATAATTTCTTAAAATGAAATGCTTCCAGAATTAAGCATCCTACATTTATATTCATAACTCTTTTAGTAACAAGTGTTTCATCCCCCTTCATCACTTAGGTAACCATACCGGGACAAACGAAATAAAAGTGCTTACGATCTTCTAATAATGATCACTGTCAGCTGTCAGAAAAAAGGCTAGCCAGATGAAGTTCGCTGTCAGCATTTTCGAACGAATAATTATCAAAATTTACCTGTCTATAATTCTATGAAGGACTATTTGAACGGAATTGTAATAACTTCATTTAACAACGCCATTGTAATGTCTACGAACATTCTAAGGACTCTTGTTGCTACAAACTGCAATCCAATTTAAAACAGAAGAAAAACAACAAACGACAGTGCTGCATAATCACCCATAATTTTCTCGCTATTTTCTGCAGAAAAATCTAATTATATAGTTGTAAATAAATGATTACACGAGTCACAGCACGCCCTCGAGGAACACTTATTGAATTTAAAAATTATTTACTTTGCACTATGCTCTAATGACATCGCAGTGCGGTTTATAGCACCGTGCCTTATGGTAAGTTATGGCACATATTTCATGATAAATGGTAAAAAGTATGTATGAGAAATACTACTTTGTGAAAGTGCAGTATTATTATAACACCTGTGTTTTAATATATAGCGTGTATTGGAATTGTTTAAAAAGCGCTTTCAATAATAATGTATCACTACTACCTTTTATCTTTTTTAACAGGATAAATGTTCAAGTCAGGATCGTCACACGGTGAGTACGTGAAGATGGAAACCGGCATGCCTAAAAAACGCTGGCGTGTCGATTTGGACTTGTTTCTGACAGATTGGCCGAAAATGGCAGGAAATTAGTGAGCTAGAAAATTATGGAGAGACCTTTACCCAGTATTTTAATAAAATATTCCTCATGCACATTTGTAAAGTTAAAATGTAAAATATAATAAAATGATTACTGAGTTTCAAAGCAGACCGTGCACTCATTAGTTGTCAGGATGCGGTCAGAGCATTCTATTTACTGCACAATCATAATAGACTAAATATATTTTGCACAAATATGACCACGTTTCAGAATTCCGCGAGAAACTCAAGTGGTTGCCAATTCGCCTTCGCTGGAATGCTCATATTTTGCTCTCCTGTATAATATACTATTTTCCGTCTACCCCTCTTTACCTCAAAAATAGATTTCAGTTTTTATGTGACTCGCACCCGAAAGTTTTGAATTCACTTGATAATCTTTACCAATTTGTTTGGCATGTGGAATAAACCTGTGAGCAGATAATATTACGACTGTTTCTTTGATGTCAAATTGTAGCTTTATTTTATTAGATAGGACTGTATGTATGAGCAATATTGTTCCAACCGAATATTGAACAATGTTAGATAACTGGTGCAAGGTTTGTAAACAGACGATTTGATTGAAAATTGATTGGTTTCTGCAAAACCTTGTCGTAACTATATTGGGTTCGTCACACAGTCTAACCAGATATTATACAGCTGAATCCACAGACCTACATTTAGATCTTTGGTTGAATGCCAGCATTCCACATGGAGAGACTGACAATCTAACCTCCAATACCCAGTACTGGGTAGTCAACACGGTACCTCTTGGTAAATCTTTCGGGTTTCTGGCTACTATCTGACATCCACAACCCAAATATTGAGTAACACTATACCCCTTTGTAAGGCTTTTGAAGTTCTGCCTATTATCTCCACAACCCGGTTACTGGGTAAAACGATATTCTTTTCTCGATATACTTTCCGTTTAATATTTTGACGCCTTTTGTGACTGCAAATTCCGCCCCTAAGACGATAAATTCACCCACAAAATAGTAATTTATTCGCAACACAACTCGAAGATAAAACAAGAAATACTTTCATACAAAGTATTCTATGAAAACAATGTGTTCGCGGTACATATAGGTTATGAAACATGGCGTCATATGTTACTGCAGTTAGCACCTGCGATGCTTCTAGCACATAACCACTGCCATTAAACTAAGACCTGCACCAAACTATTAAACTACTCATATTTGGGGTGGGTATGGGATCTACCTCCTAGCGGTCCATCCCGGGCAACGGCACCACAGGCTTGCCTGTGGTACGGCTGAACGATCCCACTTAAGCGGTGGTAGGCTCCGCAAGGGGCCGCCTGGCTCGCGACCACCATCCCACCGGAGTCCGGCGCCAAACAGCTTGCTGTGTTCCGTCGGTGTGTGGGAGTGCCAGTGCCTTTGGGGGAGAAGGAGGATGTCAGTTGCGCTGTTCAGAACAGGTCTTGGTCTCTGGGCAAAACTTGCCGGGTAGCTCATTTTGGAGGGTAGCGGGATCCGAAGCACGGTGCCAGCCGTTGGCCGACCGCAGTCAGTAGGGGGCCCAAGTAGCACGCCAGCCACGTGCCAAAGGCTGCCCCGCCAACTCGCGAAAAATCCCGGTATGCTCCACCGTGCCAGCTGGCGACTGGATGGGAGGACCCGGTGGCCATATCCGGGGGGGTTCGGGCGTCCCCGCAGTCTCCAGATGAGTTCCCCATAGGTTGGGTTAGCTCCAGTGTTCCACTTGGTTCACTGAACAGCGCCTCGACAGTTCGACTTCTTCCCCAGCAAACTCTTAAACTAAAAATATGAAGAAAGCAAAGAAGAATATGGTGAAACAACGGCTGCACTTCCTCCCACTAAAAGTGCACCTCACTAACATCAGGGGGCTGCACTCTAATCTCGATCCGGTCCACCACCACCTTGAGACCGAGAAGCCGCACCTGTTTTTCCTAACGGAGACGAAGATAACAACCCCGTCGGACGTGGCGTACCTCAACTACCCGGGTTACTCTCTTGAACACAAGTTCAAGAAGCAAGCAGGGGTCTGTGTGTACGTCCGCGATGACATTTGTTGTCGTCGTCTCGTTGCTTTGAGAAATCGGGGTTTTCTGCCATATGGCTACTTGTGGACACTGGCGTGGAGAAGTCTCTCTACATCGGCGTCTATCGATCGCACACCGGTGACCAGGAGACGACAGCGCTTTTTAATTTCCTCGTGGAGTCGGCTGACATGGCCCAGCAACGGTACCCAACAGCGAAGCTTAATTTTCTGGGGGACTTTAACGCCCATCATAAAGAGTGGTTGTACCCGTACCGGAAAACTGACCATGCCGGGTTGGAGGCGCGCAAGTTTTCTCTATCGCTAGATCTAACCCAGCTGGTGAATGTGGCAACGCGGGTACCGGATGTTGACGGACATACACCCAATTGTTTAGACCTTCTGCTGACAACTGATCCGGACAGTCATTCGGTGTCGGTCTCAGCCCCGCTGGGAACGTCTGACCACTGTCTGGTGAAATCCGTGTCGACTTGCTCTCCTCCAGATGATAGTCCTAGAGGCACGAGACGAGTATGGCGATACGAGTCAGCAGACTGGGACGAGATGCGGCACTTTTTTGCGTCTTATCCTTGGCGGCATGTGTGCTTCTCCTCGGGTGACCCCTCGAGCTGTGCGGACGCGGTTGGGGATGTGATTCGACAGGGAATGGATTATTTCATTCCATTCTCCGACATTCGGCTCGGTCACAAATCCCGACCTTGGTATAATGCAGAATGCGCCCACGCAGAGGCCCGAAAAGAGTCTGCCTATAAAGCCTGGGTCGGGGCCCGCGACCGCAAACTTAGAGCACGTAGGGTTCGCGCGAGGAAGAGAGCCTTTAATTCTGCCGCCAAGTTCTGCAAGCGGGTTCTGCGTCGGGCACGTTTTGACCATATTGGACGTATTGGGGCCAAGCTGGCATCACACCCTCCGGGTAGTAAACAGTTTTGGTCCCTGTCTAAAGCGGTTGAAACGAATTTCTGTCGTCCCACATTACCTCCAATGCTGAAACCTGATGGGTCGCTGGCTCACTCTGCGAGTGAGAAAGCAAATTTATTTGCATCTCTCTTTGCTAGCAATTCACGTCTGGACGCTGGCTCCAAGCAACCACCTACTGTACCTCATTGTGACTCTTTGATGCCGGAGATCGCTGTGCACACTAGAGAGGTCCGGAGAGTATTGTGCAGTCTAGACGTGAACAAGGCCAGCGGGCCTGACGGCATTCCGGCGAGAGTGCTGAGGCAGTGTGCGCCTGAACTGTCTCCTGTATTGACACGCTTGTTCCGCCTCTCTCTTGTAAAAAGAATGGTGCCGAAATCCTGGAAGCTTGCAAATGTGCAACCAGTGCCCAAAAAAGGCAACCGTGCAGACCCTGCCCATTACCGTCCAATCGCCATTACCTCCATTTGGTCCAAAGTTATGGAAAGGGTACTCAACAGTAAGTTGCTGACGTACCTTGAAGACAATAATCTCCTCAGTGACCGTCAGTATGGCTTTCGCCGGGGACGGTCAACTGGCGATCTTCTTGTGTATGTCACGCACTGCTGGGGCGAAGCCATCGAGAGACACGGCGAAGCACTTGCTGTGTCGCTTGATATCTCGAAGGCCTTTGACAGGGTCTGGCACGCGAGTCTGCTCAGTAAGCTTCCTGCGTATGGCATCCCCGCTGGTTTTTGTAGCTGGATATCAGACTTCCTCAGCAAACGGTCGATCCGAGTAGTCATTGACGGCTGCTCCTCTGACCTTATGGCTATTGACGCCGGAGTTCCTCAGGGATCTGTTCTCTCTGCAACTCTTTTCCTGCTGCACATCAATGACCTACTTCTGCCTGGTATTGTTGGGTACGCAGATGACAGTACTGTTTCAGAGAGATACCTGTCCAGCGCAAAAACCAGCGTGGATGAAGTTCGTTCCTTGAGAGAGGCTATGGTGGAGCGGACAGATTTGACCTTAAGCCTTGTCTCCCAGTGGGGTGATGACAATCTGGTCTCCTTTAACGCCACCAAAACACAGGCGTGTCTTTTTACCGCTAAAAGGAGTCTTTTCGATCATACTCCTACTTTTCGGGGTACATCTGTTCCTGTGACTGATCGGCTCGAGCTCCTAGGCATGGAGTTGACATCCAATCTCAACTTCGGCGCCTCCATTGAGTACAAAGCCCAAATTGCGGCCAAAAAACTGGGCATCCTGAATAGAGTGAAGCGATACTTTACGCCTGGACAGCTTTTAACCCTTTACAAAGCGCAAGTCCGATCCTGCATGGAGTATTGCAGCCACCTTTGGGATGGCTCAGCTAAGTATCAGCTTGCCGCGCTTGACTCGGTGGAACGCAGAGCCAAGAGGCTCATCGGCGACGTTGAACTGGCGGATGCCAAGCTACATAGCTTGGCTCATCGCCGCAAAGTTGCCTGCTTGTCGGTCTTCTACAGACTGTGCTTCGGTGAGTGTGCTCAAGAACTCCACGACCTCATCCCACCAGCCCCCTTCTACCATCGGACATCTAGACGCACTGCAAGTTACCATCCTTACCTTGTTGCCATTCCACCAATTCGCACCAAGCGCTTCCAGACATCCTTCATAATGCGCACAGCGAATGAATGGAACTCACTACCTGCGTCCGTGTTTCCGAACGCCTTCAACCCGAATCTCTTCAAAGTTAGAGTGAACAGGCTTCTTCTGGGTGGACTCACTCCATCGTCGACTCTGTCTCTGTCACCTCTGACCTAGACTAGAGTCAAGAGCAAACCCATCATAAAAAAAAAAAAAAAAAAAAAATATTTACCTACATTCACTCATGCGAAGAATTTATAACGCTATATCTGAAAAGAAAATTCTTATTGCTTAAGTTAGAAAAATATTTTCAAAATATTATTATTAAAAGTATTAATTAAGAGACCGTAGTTTCATAAGTGGAGCCTGGAGAAAGTAGGTGAAAAGCCTGGGACCTAATTCTTTACAGAAAAAAATAAGTAGTAAAAGAATATTTTTTGTAAATCTTAAAAATATACTAGGCGAGGCGGAGTAAACATAATTTGGCCATGTGTATCACTGTTATGGTATCAATTAGAGTTATCTAAAAATAATAACTTGACAAGGGCACAACCCTTAATCATCTGAGATGCGATTCCACCAGTGTGTTGAACTGTGTGGCACTGTAATGCAAAGTATACGACACAAATGTTTATTCTGCTCGCCTGCCCCCGAGTTAATCAAGCACGCGTTATCAGATGTGATTGGCTGTTGAAAATTCATTCAACCAATCACAGCTTATAACGCGTGCTTGATAAGGCTTGCTTGACAATTTGTCACATTAATTCTGCGATAATTTAGAGCTGAGAAACTCGGGGTCACTCAAGCAAACAATAACAAATTGTGCACGAACATTCTAGAAATGTTCGCGCATATCTGTTTACTTTTATGCGCGCACACATGCAAGCAGTGGACTCACGTCGACACGTACACACTTGTTATTCGCGAACTCAGTCTTGCTTCCGTTACCGGAGTAAAACATTAATTTGTACGCGCACTTTGTTTAACCAAGTTAAATATGGATTGGACGAATGATGAAAATATAAAATGTATTCTAGCAATTGAAACTTATCCTCTACTATGGCACACTTCCACTCCAGTCACAATCATTATAAAAATAGAAACAAATAAATAAAAACCGGCCAAGTGTGTGTCGGGCCACGCGCAGTTATAGGGTTCCGAAATTGCATAATAATGCGGACTAAAAAGAGGGTTTTGTTGTTTTTACATGAACATTAGAACGGTTTCAGCGGCTCACAAAGTCTAAAAACGGGCCCACATAGGATCATGTTTTTTTTTAAATCTATATTCTCGCGTTTGACCACTATCTCGCCTAGCGATAATATGCGATAATATGGTCTACGGTGAAGCACGCTTGCACGCTCCTTGTTTATTTCTCTTTCGGAATTAGAAAAAAATCGTATGTATTCACCTCTAATCTCCTCTAATACCGCAGATTAGAGGTGAATCCTCTAATCTGCGGTATTCACTATTTCACTCTGGAAAGTTTTACGCTACTCAATTAGTGATGAAGTCGGGTCAAATATAGACTTTATAGAAGGATATCGACAAAAAAAAAAAAAAATTTGCTTGGAAATCGAATCTAATTTGACTTTACTTTTACGTTTTAATTACAAAACGTCGAAAATACTTCTGCACTAACACAAAATAGACTCCGCGCGCATGCGCCGTATGAACTACTACGGACTGGTACTGCCAAAGACTCCAGCCACTCCAATGCGTTTTTCGCTTAAACATTATTAATTTAGAAATCATTATTATTAAGGATGTTATGATTTTATTTTTGTATATTTTTACATGGTTCATAAGCATATATTTACTATCTGTTATACACAGCTAACAACGTTATTTAAGTTATTTTTCAATGGCATTTGTACAAAAATTTTACTGTGCCAAGTACATTTTATAAGTTGGTCGACTATTACTCGTAAATTTGTAAAGCCTGTTATGATTTCATTTTTGTATATTTTTACATGGTTCATAAGCATTATATTTACTCTGTTTTATACCGCTATCAACTTTATTTAAGTAATTTTTCAATGGCATTTGTACAAAATTTTTACTGTTCCAAGTACATTTTATAAGTTGGTCGACTATTACTCGTAAACTTGTAAAGCCTTGTTATCCGTGATAATTTTCCTTTTAATTTCGTTATATTTACTACTGCCGTGAATTTTTTCGCATAGCCAAGAGCAACCATTTCGCTGGCAGGGGGGGGGGGACACTTGACTCTAACATAAATTTGCAACTTAAAGCTTAATTTTACGCAAACGAATCTCTTAATCAAAAAATGATTTTAACAAACCCATTATATTTTTGAATGGCCTATCCAACGATACCCCACACCATGGGATAGATGAGAAAAAAAAATACATCCCACTTTACGTCTAAGGGGACCCCCCCTTAGACGTAAAGTGGGATGTATTTTTTTTGGAGGGGTACCCAAAAAAAAAATATTTTTCATTATTTTATGTTACCACTTTGTCGGAATTATTAATATGTATATACATGCCAAATTATAGCTTTCTAGTACTTAGATTCTCTGAGCTAAGCTGCGGACGGACAGACGGACAAAGCGAAACTATAAGGGTTCCTTGTTGACTTCGGAACCCTAAAAACACGACGCCACTCAAGAGTTGTCTCAAAGTTTCAATTGTTACCCGGCTGAGGTACTGAGAAAATGGAAGATTATTTCGGCTCAATATCGAAGAGAAAAGGGGAAATAGCGGTTTTTTTTTCTGGTTCGCTTTTTCCTGCCCGTCCATATTAACAACTGAATGCAGAAAACTCTGCTCACTGAACAGTTCGTGCACAAGTGAGCTACACTCTGCGCTTTCAAAAGTTACACACAGCTTTGCCGGTGGAGACGGAGGCTAAACGCGATACCAGCTAAGTAAAATAAATAATATTACGTGTAATGCTGGAGTTTTGTATAAAATGTTTGTTATCAAATGTACTGCACACTATTTTGGTGTAATCGTAACTCAGCCAAGTCAAAAAAAAATCACATCATTCCACGTTTGATAAGTCTGCTCGTACAAAATTAAATTGTTGACATTTCTCTCCATTTCACCTTAGAATTACTATTAATAAATCAATTCTTGTCACTGAACAAACTCTTGTTATAATTGAATAGAGATGGAACAAGCTCGACGATGTCACAAACCTCTCGCTAACTTGATTATCTCTTGTTTAACAAATACTCGTCGCAAACATTATCAATTAAACCAACAGACGCAGTCTTAACAAATTGTTGAGATGAGAAGTTGCAAACAACTGCTAAAGAAAAAAATCAACTTATTGACTATTTGACATCACAAGTGCAAAATATTTCTGTTTACTGATATTTGATGCGAAAACAAAATTGTGTTGATTCTGCAAAGAGCGATGTGTCTTTATTTCACTGATTTACTTTAGCTAGATTTTTAATTTACTTGAATTCGATCAGTTTGCTGCAAAGCTATTTGTGATTTCGTCGCTTATATCTAAGTATTTATACGAGGAGGGTCCTTCGAAACCCTTAAATAAACCTATTGAAAATGTGATTGATACCAATCGACAACTATTTCTACCCAAATGATTAACAATAAATTACCAAGAAAAATCTAAAAAGGCAAAAATTCATTACCCATTCAACAGCACTGATAGCATCAACCAAATACCGCGTTAACGACTTATGACATAAAAAAAATGTGGTATGACACAAAGGCCTCGTGTCGTATGTGTCGTGTACTCGTGTCGCATATTATGTCATGTTGTGCAGGTCTGTCGCCCGGCGAATAGTGATCGCTTAACACAAACTTATGTGACGGGCCGATATACAGGTATTAACAAATTTTAATTAAAAAAGAGCTTCCAGATTTTATTTTCTATAAATAAGGTTTCGCTATTCTTACCGGTATAGACACAAGCATGTATATGCATGTGCATGCGGTGTTTGTGTGTGTTGTTATTCTTTTAATAGGATAATGCTAAAGGTTAAGGTAGGCCTCACTGCAAAGCAATTCAATGCAAAAATCCTCCTACATACTATACTGTATTTTGTCATGAGCTACAGTGCAAGTGAGAGTTTATGTACTGAAATTCGCTGCGGCCAGCTGCGAATGTAATGTCCGATTAGCGCCGACACCCTTACTGTCACAAAAGAGTACTATATAAACTCCATCTTATTTCGATTAAAATAGGTTATAACAATAAACAAAATCGCTCCGCTCTTGCACTAAGGTTCAACGCGAATGTTACAAGCCCTACAGTTAGGGTCTAAAAGGCCGGTCCACATAATGGAAGCCTGATGAATACAGCATTGTACTGCGCATGAATATTAATTAATTCATTAATTCTTTAAGAGTGACCTAACAGGCTAAGCGAGCCATTAAATATTACTATAGGCTTGAACTTGTTGTACTAACATAAAAGTTGAATGTTCGGCTAAAAGGGACTTTTTTTTTAGCAATAAATACCAAACAAAACATAATTTAATTGAAATTATTCAGGGTTTATTAACAAGTGAAATGATGAACTGATAGCTGCCTCTTTGGTTCAGGTCGCAAGCGCTGCTGAGGGCCCCGGGTTTGGGTCAGCAACAGCCCGCACAGTTGATGGCAATAGGCTCACTCCATAAAACACGGGACTTACACATAACTCACAATTTGTGGAAATTATTCTCAGAAATAATTAGTTTCAGTGCCACCTAAGTACCTACTTACCTAAGTAATTACCCGCGCGTATCTTGTATGTATGCAATATTCTTGATTACCTCATATCTTTTAAACCACTAGACCGATTTATACAATTAAGAGATCGTTAGATAAGTCTTGACCGCTCAAGTGTTCTTAGATCGGTGAAGTTAAAAAAAAACAAACATGGCGGTCCCAATTTTTTCTTTCTTCCGAAACCATCGAGAGGGGTATCAAAATGAGAGGTTTTAAAGTGATATCAGGTGGTCAGCCAGTTCGCGAATATGTATCCTCCGACTGCACAGCATGTTTTTTTTCTTGTTTACACCTTTTTAGTTCGCTTCTTATGCAGTCGGCTTTTTGATTTTGAAATTATTTCATAACTATTTACCCCATATTCAGGTACACTGAATCACAAAAAAGCTATAATATTCTGAATATACAACACATGTCTCAAAACTCAGCACAACATTAAAAAATATATCGCGTGGCGTTAGAATAGAATAGAAAACATTTATTTAATAAACACAAAGCAGAGAAGTGTATATACGACTTTATCTGTATTAGGTAGCAAAAAATTATGATACAAGTGTTGAATGTTGGTATAATTTTAGGTATTTTCACCTTTGAAATAAATAAAGCTACTCTTTTTCCAAACATTCATATTATTGCGTATAGCTGCACGGTTACAAATTGAACTTATAAACACCAATTTTGTCATGTAATTGCTTCGGGGGTGATTTTATAGACTAAAGCGATTTCTGTTGACTTTTCTTCAGTTTCGCCCCGCACGGGGGTGACTTTGTATCTCGATGGGGTGTAATCGCGTTCGCGGGAAATTTCCCGAAGATGAAAGTAAATTTTGATTACTTTGCGTTAAAACATAATATTTTGATTTTCTTCCAAAGTTGTCTTTTAAATTGTTTTTTATTGGTTCAATTTCGACCCAGTTTTCCAGTTTAACAACTTTGAAATTTATGTTTTCTTTCAAAATAGCTGACTTTCATACAAGGATAACAGGGATCAATGTTTATATTATGATTTGCCGTAAATTTTGAAGTTGTTAACTTCAAAAGTTTGAAACTTTTGCGTGGGTACCTCTCTCTCAGCCTTTATGTTTCTTGTGCATTCTTCTCCATATCAACCTACATTTCCGAATGCACGGTAGAATCAATTTTTATAACATGTAAATTTTTTTTAACGTTCAAAAGTGCCCCATAATGGCCTAGTTGAAATAAATACATTTGATTTGATTTGATTTGTAAATCGGTTGTAGTATGTAAAAGGTATTTTTTCTATATGTATATGTAAAGGGTTCTTAAAAATATACAACATTATTTATGAGCCCAAAAAAACTGTTTTGTTCATTTCTTTCTTTTATTTACGTATTTTCTTATTATCTCATCTCTAGGTAGACACGATATCAGAAGAGCTTATTTTTTCTGAAACATACACAGTTATAATAACAAAATGGTTTCATAACAATGATCTCACTATTTTTGTCACGACAATTCAGAACATAACAGTAGACCGTTTGGGATAATACTTTCGATTTATAACAGTTACCCCAAAAACATAAATGTTTTTATACATAATACTCGTTGGTCTGACGGATATTATTTAAAAAACATGTACCACACACCTATTAGATAAACCCTCGTTTCGTACAGTGACAGATTTCGTAAATATTTTAAACCCTGAATAGCACCGAGGTTTTGGTGATACACCTTCCCAAAGAAATTACATTTTCCTCCAATTTTCTTGGAAAATAGATTTTCTCCTGTGACTTTGACAGATTGTATACGGTCACGGTAAACTCCTTTCATGACTACCCATAGAAGTCCAATACGGTAAGTAATGTAAACTTTTTATTCAGAAAGCTATGTGTTGTGTTTGGTCAGGCTCCTCGAATCGGGCCTAATGCGAAAACTTTTCACTGGAAATATGTTATACAAACATTGACCCAGAGAACTAGCACGTTTGCAGAACATAGAAGTAACGGAGATACGGCAAGAGGACGAGAGGATCGTGCAATAGAATCCATAAACAATCTATTCACTGACTTTAAGTCTGTGCTGAATGATTTTAATATTTCTGGAAAATATTTTTAATTACGTCAATATTTTGTCTAGTTCTAATGACGATCACAATATCAAGCTGTAAAGCAAAATTTATAAGGGGTTATTTAAACTACAAAAAAAAATATTAAGGGGCCATTGTATTCAACATTAGGAACAACTTTTACTGCTGGGCCAAACCACGAAAACACATTTAAGCCAGATATTATGCAAACATATTAAAATTCTGCACGTAATTGAAAACACAGTAACTTCACCATGTAATTAAAACCAAAGTTACTTTTGAACTGAAGTTACTGTTTTTCAATTACGAGATCAGCATAAATCGCGTTGATTCTAAGCTCCTGGTCGGCACTCCATCATAAGTCGTGGAGGGTATTCGTCAGTGCGTTGTGCGCCGAATACCAACCCCGCCAGATTTATTCGCCGCTCCGAAGAAACTTTTATTAAATTCGGATGATCGCCGGCCACTGCCGCCGTCGTATTATCCTAATGGCTATCGATATTTCCTGCTCCAAAACTCAAATCTTGGGCTGGATTATAATGTGGTAATGTTCAAAGAGTAGATAGTATAAAATTGAGTGGATTTTAAGGAACATTTCAACCAAAATGTTGAAATAGATATATCTGTACGATTGCCACCTGCAAGCAAGCAAGTTTAATTACAATGCAAGAAACGATCGAGTGATTGATTGCATTATTGCTCGGTAGCCCACAATGTAATGCACCTTGTATGCGAACTGGTTGCGGGGGGGAACGTGGCCTGACTAATACGACGGTGTCATCAACGCTCGGGGTAAAGTGGTCTATTTCCTTTTCGACGGAAACCATTTTGTATAGCGTGACATGTGTAATGTTAATGTCTGCTTGAAACCTTCTCATTTATAGAGCCTTGGTAATTCACATCTTGACGATAATGTTAACGAGTGTTAGGTTTTTGGCTCGGTTAGCACAGTGGCTAAGCGATTGGCTGCTGAGCTGCATATCACTGGTTCCATTCCCGCATTGAACCAATATTTGTATCTATTGCCTACAAATAGTTGCCGGAACAAGTGGCTGTTTGTTTATGTGAGTTTAAATGCTTATAAATACACCCACGACACATGAGAAATTACTAGAGTAGAGAAAGGTTTAAAAAATAAGATAATATTAATGTATAATTGGATACCCTATATACCGTAAAGTACTAGTTGTATAATTTTTACCTGCCTTGGTTTCTGAAACGAAAACGAATAAATTGTTCAATCTCATACTCCTAACAAAAGCCTGAATATATTCTACTAAATAAGCTATCACTCAGAGCTCTGCATAAACCAGGAAGGAATTAAGTCCTCAACGTTGTCGCATAATATAAATTATGAAATTCTCGTCCCACTCTTATTTACTCAAGCTCTCCTCAAATATTCATTTATACATACATACATACATAAACTCACGCCTATTTTACATGGGGGTAGGCAGAAACTACAGAACGCCACCTGCTACGATCCTTACATACTTCTTTTGCTTCACTCACATTCATACATCTAGTCATACACACACGCCGCTTATGAGTACTGCGCACTTGGCCTTTCTGAAGAACATCACCTATAAGGTCTATGTATGTCTTTCTAGGGCGTCCCCTCCCGGCGTTTCCATTCACGTCTGCCATGTAAATACCTTTCGTTAGTCGCCTTTCATTCATTCTCTCAACATGACCAAACCATCTTAACATACTCTTTTCAATTTTAGTCACTACATCTTCTTTTAAACCACAACGTTGTCTTATTACCTCATTCCTCAATCTATCATTTAAAGTTACACCACACATACTTCGCAAAGAACGCATTTCTACTGCATTAATCCTACTTTCATGTCTTTTTTGCCATACCCAACCTTCACTTCCATACATAAGTGTAGGCACCAGCACACTGTTGTGAACGGCGAGTCAAGCTTCCGGAAATATCGATTTGCTGGTCACAACCGCATGTATAGCACCATTCACTTTATTCCCTGCATTCACTCTCCTTTCCACATCCTTTTCAATATTTCTATCCCTTGTGAACATACTTCCCAGATATACAAACTCGTTCACTTGCTTCACACTCTTATCGTTTATTTTCACTTCACACTCCGATGCATCGTCTTCTCTTTCAAACACCATTACCTTAGTCTTGTTCACATTTATACACATTTAACTTAAATGCTTCATTCATCACAGTCACCATGTCTTGCAACTGTTCTGCTGACGATGCTAAAGATAAAGAAGGCATTTGACAGGAAACTCATTCATCCTCAATCCGCACTCATGCTCTTTCAAACCTATTAGACAACTATCTATGTACAAGTTTAACAGGCACGGTGACGCTACACAGCCCTGTCTAACACCCCTTGAGATGGAAAACCAGTCCGTATACGCCCCATTAATCCTAACACAAGCACTGGAATCCCTATAAAGAGATTTCAGTGCCCGTACCAAGCGCCAGTCCACACCGTACCCGGATAGCGTCGACCACAGTTTATCTCTCCACACACTGTTATAGGCCTTCTCCAAGTCAATGAAAGCACAGTAGACTTTTTTGTGCTTTGCCAGATGTTTTTCAGCTATGCTCCTCAAGGAGAAGATCTGATCCATACAGCCCATTCCCTCTCTAAATCCTGCTTTAACGTCCCATAATTGTTCATCCGTCACTTTTACTACTCTATTTATTAAAACTTTCGCATATAATTTGCCGACAACACTCAAAAGACTAATGCCGCGGTAGTTTTTACACTCCTGCTGTGAACCTTTTCCCTTATATAGTGGTACGATTACAGCCTTGCACCGGTCATCCGGCACGCGGCCATAATTCCAACACATATTAAAGAGCCGGCACAACAGGCTTGCTACCACCCCGTCACCGCCCTTCAGCATTTCAACAGATATTCGGTCATACCCTGCAGCTTTACCAATCTTTATCCCATTCAGCGCTTTTATAATCTCATCCATTTCTATTTCATTCTCATTATTTTGCTCTTCGTCTGTGTTTGGGTTTTGACAACTGGCTTCTACCCAGTTACCTACTCCTTGCACACTATCCTGACAACTAAATAAACTTTCAAAATATTCCTTCCAGCGTTCCAAAACCTTACATTCTTCGCTCAGTAAGCACCCATCTTCTGCTCTTATTACATTCATGCTCGTTGTTTTTGTCACTCCGCAGGGCCAATCTTACCTGTTTCCAGAACAGCTTTTTTTGGCCTGTTTTGGCCCTGAAGTTATCGGAGAATTTCCTGTTATATTTTTCTTCCTTTTCATCCTTTTTCATTTTTACCACCTCTTTGACTTTTGCTTTCATTTGTTTGTACGTTACTTTCACTCTTGCCAGATCATCCGTCACGTTTGTTGCCTGATTAATAATAATAATAATAAATCCTTTATTTTACTCTTCACAAAGTTTCACATCAGTATATACTTACATACTACATTTATATAATACCAACAAAAAAAAGCATACAAAATATGATCCTTTGTGAGAGACTGGAGTCCATACTAGGATACCCTGTGTGACGGATCACCAGGCCCTCACCCCGAATCCGCGTCTATGTCAATTATTGGTATACGTAAATCTTAACAAATCACATACTATATTAGGAGATAATAATATTGTTAATTCAACACAAGGGAAAAATTAAATTCCAATTAATAAACAAACAGAAAATATAGTACAATTTAGATAGATATCTTTAACGAATAACAAGTGATGGTTGTGAGTGTGCATATAAAAGAAAGCGTGTATGAAGGTGTTTGCGTGAGCGAGCGTATGTGTGGTGGTTATTTAGGCATGATGGTAAGATCCAAGATACATTCTATGAGGGAACAATGAGCAGCTGCTCCGTGGCATCGTAATCCAGCCCGTGAAACCAGACTGAGAGTTTTTTTTTGCAAAGCTGTTTAGGAAGGGCATAAATTGATAGGACTTCATTTATTTTATTGTACAGATAGTTACCGAGGAAATCAAAATGTCGACGGGCGAAAGTTGTATGAAAGCGAATTGTGGGACAGACCGCATGTTTACGACGCTTATCCTTGAATAAGTTAGGGTTATAGGTAAGGTGAGAGTGTTTGCGCAAAATGGTATTATAAATAAAGAGTTGGCGTACAGTTAAAACTTCAACTCTCTCATAGAGCTCTTTGGTTGGAAATAGGAACGGCAGGAAATGGCTCACTTTTAAAACGGCCCTTTGTGCACGTTCAATCCGAAGCATGGATGTTTTTGTCGCTACCCCCCATATAGTTATGCAGTAAGAGAGTAGCGATTGGCACAATGCAAAATAGACAGTTTTCAAAATTCCGGTGTGCGCAACATGACGAAGATTTTTAAAGACATATATAAGTTTTCGAATTCTGGACACAAGAGCATCTATGTGCTGGTGAATGCTGAGAGTATTATCTAGTATGACGCCCAAGTACTTCATTGATTCTGTATGTAGTAGATGGGGACATGAGCAATGAGTGTTGTGAGTCAACAAGCACGACGATGGATGGGCGATAATATTGAGATTATCGAAAGAACAAGGTGGTTTTTTAATATAAAAAGAAATGTACTTCGTCTTGTCGACATTGAGAGCGAGTCTATTGTTAGCCAGCCAAGATAAAACCAACTTTAGCCCAATCTGCGCACTACTGTAAACTTCGGACCAAGTGTCGGCCTCAAACAACAGCGCTGTGTCGTCAGCAAAAGTCGCAATCCTACCGCTACGCAACTTGAGCTCACAGAGGTCGTTGATGAAAGTCAGGAATAAAGGGGGACCGAGAATACTGCCTTGGGGAACTCCGTGGATGACGGGAAGATCAGTACTATTCCACTAACCAACCTTTACTCTCTGGAATCGATTTGTAAGGTAGTCCGAAAAAAGATTCAGTGGCATACCTCTTATACCAATGTTCTCCAACTTCTTAATCAACAGTGGGACGGAGACCGTGTCAAAGGCTTTGGCAAGGTCCATGAAGATAACTATAACCTTTTTGTTTACATCAAGTTTTTCAGTAATAAACTTGGTTAAATCATGAATAGCGTCGCTGGTCGACAAGCCCGACCGAAACACATCCAGCACCTTCGACAAAGCTGGCAGAATGGAAATTGGTCTGTAGTTGTTGACACAGGCTCCGTTACCACTTTTGAATATGGGACGAACCTCTGCTACTTTCCAGGCGTTTGGGAATTTGCCGGAGTCAATGGCTAGATTGCAGATATATTCAATTGGATGAATAAATAATTGCCTATATCTCTTCAGGACACTGGTAGAGATGTTGTCGTAGCCAACAGCGCAATCAGACTTAAGACTAAGGATGATATTTTCAATAACTTCTGCGTCTGTGGGGAGAAAAACCATCGACTGAGGATGTGACTTAAGTGGTGGCGAACGGTTCGTGTTATCAGAACAACAGCAGTCCGCGATATTTTTGCCGATGTTCACAAAGAATTCGTTAATGGAATTGGTAGAAAAAGCTGGATCCCTAGTGTTGATTAGTTGTGAGGCGTCATTTATGATGTTTTTACTGTGAGTAATATCTTTTATTGTGTTCCATAATTTTTTGTTATTAGTTTTAGCCGCAGTCTGAAGTTCCATTTTGTCATGTTCTCTTTTTATTTTGTTTACGACTAAACTCTTTCTAAAGCTTCCGACGTGCTCGATAGATGGCGTTGGCGTCTAATTAGAAGCCACTATGGTTTTGTTACCGCGATTAGGGTATAAGCAAATGTTTTTTTTAAATAAATGAGCTATCACCTCAGATCAGTACACAGTGGTTTTATTTACATCTCTCGCTAGTGTACCTTCAGGTCAATTTCTACCAAATACCATCGGGTATTTAACATTGGTCCATCGAGCCCGATAAAGTACCGGTTTTTTGTAAGTTCGTCCGTGGTACTCGCAGTGGATCGCTGCGGCTAAAGTCCACGGTTCCCAGCACCAAGCGACCAAGCTACGCCCAGCATTGGCGGTGAGCTGAGTCAGCGTTGTCGGGACTAGTTCAAGGAGTGGCCACAGAGGGCGCCACTTTCAGATCAACACTTCACTGGATGACGGCAAGGTGACGCAAGCGCAGCCATCACGCGACGTCACAGGTGACGTCACGCGCAGTACAGACTTCAGATAGCGGCCAAAGAGGGCGCCACTTGCTGGTTGAAAACGGTGTTTGTGTGAAGTGCAGTTTTGTGAGTACATTTTATTTATTTATCTTGTCCACGAATTGGACAAAGGTCGAGTCAAACGATTTTGAACTCTATTCTTACGAGAAGTTAAACTTGAGGAAATAGTGAAGAAGTTTCAACTTGGAAAATTATTTCGTAATCTTGGTCTTGTAAAATTTTAACAAAATTTTTAGACTTAGAAACTTTTATTATAATACCAATTTGTGTGCATGTTAGAGTTAGGACTTAGAATATTTTATAGAAAACGGAGGAACGGGGAACCTATACCCGATTTTTACCAGATTTTGTGCGTTTCTAAAACACTTGTAAAATTTTAAATTGTGATTTGGGACTTGTATTATTTTGTTGGATAATTGTACAATTTAGAAAACCAGTTGGCTGTTATGAACTTATAAGGTTACTGCTTAAGTTGAAACACTCAGATTTTATTTTTGATTGAATTTTATATATTTTATCTCTTTGAGAAAGTTGTTATTCATTTATACAGATTTTATCAACTCATAAATTTGTTGTGTTTACAAAAAAAATATCAAGTTAAATACACTTTATTTATTTAAGAACACAAATCAATGATAAAAATGGATGGATTAATTAACGTTTTAAAATATCAACAGAATATTATCACAAAGGGATTGACAAATTTAAAAAAATGTGGTAAAGATAGACTAACGCTAGAATACACAGAAACAAAGCTAGAATTATTGGAAAGGGATTGGGCATTGTTTAAAGAAAATAACACTAAATTATATGAAAGTTATAAAGCAGAAGATATAGTACAGAAAGTGGTTGATATCTATGATGCGACAGAAGACACTTATATTGTTTACAAAAGTTAAATTTTTTATTTTTTTTATTTTTTTATTTTATTATTTTATTTTATTTGGGAAACAAACAGATGCGTAATCAAACATAAGCAAACAAACAGATGCGTAATGAAAACAGCTCTTAATAAAATTCGGTTGGTTAAGGATTCTGAACATCAAACCGATAATGCTTTAACTAGTATAAATAAATCAAGTAGTTCTTATGTTAAGTTGCCCAAAATATCCATTCCAACATTCTCAGGAAAAAATGATGAATGGACAACATTCCAAGAACTTTTTACATCTAATGATGTTAAAATGGTGGTACTAATGTACACAAAAATGATACTTTAGATAATGTGCAAAGGCTCCATTATTTAAAATGTCACCTTTCTGGTGAAGCAGAGCAATTAATACGTCATACATCTATAACTGATGCCAATTATATTCAGTGTTGGACTCAGTTACAGAAACGTTATAGCAATAAGAAATACTTAATAAATTGTATTCTTAGGAGATTGTTCGGTCAAAAACGTATGCAGGTGGAATCAGCTACAGCTTTGAAGGAGTTGCTTGATACCACGTGCGATTGTCTTAATGCTTTGAGTAATTTGGAGATAAACGTGAAGACATGGGATGTCATTGTTATACACATTGTTACCTTTAAATTAGACAACGAAACGCGTAAACAATGGGAGCTTAGTACTTGCAACAATGACTCCAACAATGATTTACCAACATTCAACCAATTCAAAACTTTCATAGAAAATCGGTCTCGTGCGTTAGAATGCTCAGAGCACTTCAGGGTGGATCCTGACCGGTGCAGTTAGTAGGGACACATCTAAAAGTTCACCTGAAATTCATGTGTTTCATGCACAAGTTAATGAACACGAAATTTTGGGAAATTGAAGAACAAATAGGTCAAACAAGAACACAGGTCAAACTATAACAAATAGGTCAACCTAGAACAATTAGGTAAAATTAGAACAAACAGGTCAAACAAGAACATATAGGTCAAACAAGAACATATAGTTCAAACTAGAACAAATAGGTCAAACTAGAACAAATAGTTCTAACTCGAACAAATAGGTCAAACTCGAACAAATAGGATAAACTAGAATAAGCTAAAATAAAAAACAAATAGATCAAACTAGAACAAATTAGGATAAAGAACAACCAGATCAAAATAGTACAAATGAAACCAACATAATAGGACAAAATATATTAAACAAAACAATAAATTAAAGAAGACGATTTGCTGGCAAGTCGTTGGTAGTCATAGTTAGGTCGCGTAATAGATAAACATCCCGGTGATGACAAGATCACCCGTTTCCTCACGTTACGCACCAAATCCTCAACAATCAAAGGACCAACATCCAAAATATGTATTTTACCCGTAGTTGAATAAGGAAGTTGTTGTTGATTTATTGTCTACATATTTTATTTAACTATGATTTTACAGCTAATTTACACTTTTTATCTTGTTAGTATCAATTTATACAAACATTTTTTACGCCTGTAAACTTTAGATCAACTGTGAAAAATCTAATAATACACATATTTTAAGTTTTCATTTACACTGTTTACAATTTTTATATTTTGTTTATATAACCTAGAATAATTCATGTTTAACTCTAAGTTATTTTAACATACGTTAGTCATTACGAATTGTGTTTTATAGTTATGTATAAGAACCATAGCTTGTCGATTTTAATGCAAATTATTTTCTGATGTAGTACAAATGTTTGGTTCAACTTGCTTTCGCAATTTGCCACTTAAGTTCAGTTTAGAAGGACATTCCGCCAGTAACGTCCTTGGTGGGCGGTATGTTTACGACTAAACTCTTTCTAAAGCTTCCGACGTGCTCGATAGATGGCGTTGGCGTCTAATTAGAAGCCCCTATGGTTTTGTTACCGCAATTAGGGTATAAGCAAATGTTTTTTTTTTAATAAATGAGCTATCACCTCAGATCAGTACACAGTGGTTTTATTTACATCTCTCGCTAGTGTACCTTCAGGTCAATTTCTACCAAATACCATCGGGTATTTAACAATTTTCTTCAATAGATCGTTACAGAAATTTCTGTATCTTTTATAGGTTTTTAGAATTATTTGATTGCTAGGATTGTTTTTTGCTTTTTGGTGCAGCTTGTCCCGATTTCTCATACAACGCAATAATCCAGGCGTAATCCAGGGTTTAGTGATTTTCTTACGGTTTGATGTTTTAATAGTTTTGGTATGAGACAGTATAATTTTATTAATTGAATTATTGAAGCACTGAACAGCAAGGTCGACATCGGTCATTGTAAACAATTCATGAAAGCTGAGATTAATAATTGCATCGTCCAATTTTTCGTAATTTAAAAGTTTAATTATTTTAGGAGTTTTGTTTGAGGTTTACCTACCTCCAGGATAAGTATGCTTCCATCATGATCGGTGATAGAGGATTCAGTAACAAAGTGAGTAATAAAGTGACAGGTGGCGCTAGTGATGTAAACAAAGTTTTGATTG
The DNA here is from genome assembly GCA_945859665.1 of Anorthoa munda. Lineage (NCBI taxonomy): Eukaryota > Metazoa > Arthropoda > Insecta > Lepidoptera > Noctuidae > Anorthoa > Anorthoa munda. Next base: position 30,468,346 of record OX243905.1, on the reverse strand, counting down.
TGCTCCCGTAAATTATATCTCAAAAACCATTAAAAGTGCTCAAAAGACCATAATCTGTGCATAAAAGTGAAAAGGGACACTAAAATCACCTATAGCAGTGTTATCAATGAGGTCCGTGGACCGAAAAACTACAAAACTGTTTATTAAAACGGGTAAACAAATTACTTGCAAAATCAATGTGCGAAACAGTGAAAAATAGTAATAAATAGTGATCAGAGATTTGTGAAGACTCCAAACCAATGTAATAAAAGATATATAAAGTGAACTAAAAGTAAACAAACGATTTATCCAAGAACTCAATCACAAAGTCAAATTGTAACATAAATGTATCCGTTTTTTATTTGAAATTAAGTTTAAACCACGCCATCTCGTGGTTAACTTGTGAACTGACATGTCATCAATCGATACTTAATACTAAGTGTTGCACTATCACAAAATAATATTATACTCATTACATACGACTCAAGTAGCGACATCTATTGACTAGGAAGTGTAAATACTAATTGAACGGAATACGACCTGCTTTTTTCGATGTTAATCGTACTGAACAGGTAGCCAGTAGGCCAACACATTAGACTTTGACGCCAAGAGCTCTGGTTCGAACCTCGCCACACAAGATTATTTTGGTAGAATCATGAATTTTCTGGAGAATATTACGTTCCGCCGCACGCGCACCCGCTCAGAACCAGAAGACGTCAGTAATATGTCTCAAAATGTAACTATTAACAGCATGCCTGACATGTCTGAGGACGATGATGAATCACAACTAAAAACATTAAAAATAACAATCGAACGAATCACATTGCAACTAAACAGCGCGCATAATGAAATTGAGTCGCTTTCTCTGGAGAATAGCGAATTGAAGAAAAAAAACGACGAACTGGCTAAAAGAAACGAACTCCTTAAAAAAATTAATAGCCCGGCCAAACCAAGATCTACGCCAAAGAAAACTACAAACAGACGTACAAATAGTAAACAGACCCAAACAGACAATTTAAATAACGCATCTGAAAACACAAATGACAAGACTAATAAACGTGAGATAACACAAAAACGTTCTAATACTACTCGAGCACCACAGCCAAGCAGAACCCACATCAAGCAGACTATTAGTATAGACAAACCAAAAATATGTTTATTAAGCAGCGAGACTTCAAATATATTATACACCGCTACAGAGGAAACTAACCTGCGAAACTACGAAATGCCACTATCGCAAACCAAAATGTGGACTGAAGCAAATACTTGAGGATATTGACGTAAAAGTTCAAAACTTAACAAGTAAGGACTACTGTATTGTTTACATCGGCGAAGAGGACTTTCGAAGAACGCAGAACTATGTAGATCTAGTCATGTTTATTCGAGAAATTTTTTTTGCAATAATCCATACTAATATCATTATTTGTCTACCTACTTATAAATTTAAATTTGATAATAACTATTATGTAAAACAGCAAAATTATGGCAATACTCTGTACAATAGTAGAATAGAAACTTTTAGTAATCTTTTATATATGGATACACAGACATTTAATTACGCATACCTACTGGACTCTAATCTAAATCTTTCCTATAACTACGATATGTATAATCAGCGCACGGGCGCAGTGAATAATAATGGCACAAAAGTTGTGGTATCAGACCTACAGGATCTTGTTATGACAATAACCAACCTAAACAATGAAGATTTTGAGGTGGACTATTCACAGTCGGATAAAACAGAAATATGTACAGACTCACAACCACAAACCAGCCCTAAGTTTTTTCTTTAACAACAACAAATCAAAAAGTAGTACATAAACACAATCATGCAAAAATATAAACTTGCTGTATCAAAACATACAAAGCCTAAAAAATAAACGTTACCTATTAGAAGCAATCACGAACGAACATAAAATAGAAGCGCTTTGTTTTACGGAAACATGGATTACAGAATTAAAAAAAGACCTACTGAGTTTGGAAGGGTATACTGTAGGCGCCAAATACTGCCGTCCAACCTATGCGGGGGGTGGTGTGTGCATATTCTTAAAAGACGATATGGAATTCAAGGATAGACACGATTTAACGGAAATGACAATTGAATTTATATTCGAAACGTGTGCAGTAGAGATTCCTAAAATTAATCTTTTACTAATAGTTATCTATTGGCACCAAAAAAATAGGGAAACCGTAATATTTTATAGATCTTTGGAAAAACTGCTATTTAAAATCAACATAAAGGACAAACATAAACACATAATTATAGGCGGGGATTTCAATGTAAATATCCTTGAGAAAAATTGCAATTCATTTAATTTTCTAAATACTATGACCAAGTACAACTTTCGACAACTAGTGACGGAACCTACCAGAGTAACAGCATCAAGCGCCACGTGTATTGACCTAATATTTACAAACGCACACGAAAATTGCCCTCTAGAAGTAGTGGAGCTTGGACTCTCAGACCACAGAGGAATAGCAATCACTATACCTACCCACGATCCAATAATTAATAAAAAACAAGTATTAACTCTAAAAAGGATCTATAACAAACAAAACATAGATTATTTTAAACAAGAACTAAAAAAACTAGACTGGAGTAAGATAATAAACGAGAATCAAAATATAAATACTAATTATCTGTCATTTCATAACACCTTACAAAATATATTAAATCGGTGTATACCAAAGAAAACCATAAAAATTAAAAAGAGATCATCTAAATCATGGCTAACAACTGGATTAAGAATAGCATGCAAGCATAAAATACAACTAAAAGCATTAATGACTACAACTAATAACAATATATTGGACAAGTACCATAAGCGTTACGAAAAATTACTTAAGAGAACAGTAGCCCACTCTAAAAAACTAAACTACATAAGAATTATGACTAAATCTGAAAATAAAACTAAAACAATGTGGCAAATAATAAAAGAGCGCACAAATAAGAATAACAAAAAGCCAATAAACAACATAAAATTGCGGGTAAAGAATACTGTGACGGAGAACGCGACTACCATTGCCAACGCTTTCAATGATTATTTTGTGTCAGTGGGAAAGCTGGATACCGCTAACGGGAACGCTTGTCCAACTGGCCGTCCTACCTGCTCACAAAGTGAAAACTCCATTTACATTAGACCTGTTGACCCTAACGAAATTAAATTTATTATAAAAAGGTTGAAAAACAAGCGAAGTTATGGGCATGACGAGCTACCGCCAATACTTATAAAACCATGCGCTGAAGAATTAACGTTACCGCTAACTTATTTAATTAATCAGTCTTTAGATGAAGGCTCAGTCCCTGACCTACTGAAAGTATCAATAGTGAAACCAATTTATAAAAAGGGAGACCAGACTGACACTAGTAATTATCGGCCGATAGCATTGCTACCGACCTTCTCGAAAATATTGGAGACTGCGATGTCAAAACGACTTTATTCTTATTGCGAAAGATATAAAATATTCAACGATAGCCAGAATGGGTTCAGGAAAAATAGATCCACGACATTAGCAATATTTAAGTATATCCAGGAAGCTTTAAATATAATCAATAACAAAAACTACGCAATAGGGATGTTACTGGATATGAGCAAAGCCTACGACAGAGTTTCATACGAAATTTTACTAAATAAATTATATGCGATAGGTGTTAGAGGTACAGCACACAAGTGGTTCTGTTCGTACCTAGAAAATAGGGAGCAATTCGTAGAAGTAGAACATAGCGACCCACACACTGGCCAAATAACACGCGTAAGATAGAATAAAGCAAAAACAACAATGTCGATACCACAAGGCAGCGTTTTGGGATGCTTATTATTTCTAGTTTATATTAATGACCTCCCTAAAGAAATTGACGCTCAAAGTATTTTATTTGCTGACGATATTTCCATCATTTTTCCTTATACCAATAGAGAAAACCTAAACTTAAGTCTGGATGATAAGCTCTCCAAAATAATAGCATGGTTAAAGGATCATAACTTAGAATTGAATTTTGACAAAACAAAGCTAATGCAATTGTACGGATGGGTGATATTAGGAGTAAGTGATACAACGAATGCTGATGCTATACTGCCCTTTATTATAAAAGAACACAAGTTTATATGGTTACATTGACATCTCCCTCTCATCTCCTCCCTAAAACTAAAATAAAATAAAAGTTTAATTTTATTTTATTGCATGGATACAATATAAGCACAAATTAAACATTGATACTCTTAGGCTAACACGTATAAAATATAGTTATAACATAATCGTAGTACATATGTTCGTTATGTTTGGTATACAAAGTTATACAATAATAAGTAGTTACATACTTATAATAACAATCAATTCCTAAGTACCTATGAGCGCACAGCTGGCGCTTATTATTCGTCTCCGTTTTCTGCTGACCTGTATAATAGCTATTGTTAAGTGCTTATAACATTGGTAATTAATTGTCTTATTGTTTTTATCTTAAACATGATACGGTTTCGTTCTGTTTTTGTGAATAATGTCGGGTTTTCCCTTATAATTGACCTCAACATTTGGTGACAAATCTCTAATCACCTTGTAAGGTCCAGAATATAATTGTTGAAGTTTATTGCCAGTTTCATTTTTAATTAAAACTTGATCGTTTGGCTTATAGCGTATTGGATTTACATGCTGGTCGTATCTACTTTTTCTGCCTATTTTATTGGCTATCAAATTTTCCCGCGCTTCGGTTTGAGAAACCTGTAGGCGGTACTTAAGTTCAAGCGGGTAACTGTCGTAATTATATAGAGGCTCTACACACTTTCCCAAATTATTGGGCAAGTTACACTTTCTACCGTATACGAGTTCGAATGGTGTAAATTTTGTTGACGAGTGAACTGTCGTATTATAAGCAAAGCACCAGAATGGTAACCAAGTACTCCATAATTCGGGTTTTCCTTCTGCTTGGATTCGCAAAAATGCACCTAGATTTTTATGCGAGTTCTCTAGCGCTCCGATGCTTTGGTGATGATACGCAGTTGAGTTTAACTTTTTAATATGTAGTAATTCACAAACCTGTGTCACGGTCTCGGACATGAACTCTGTGCCTCTGTCGGTAGCTATGTCCCTCGGGATGCCATGTTGAAGTATGAAGTTATCCACGAAGGTGCGTGCTACTTCTGTAGAGGTTTTAGTGACGAGGGGATACGCACATACATACTTGGACAGCTCGCATTGCAATGTCAATATATAAGAAAAATTGTTGCTGTCTTTGTCTAATGGTCCTACCAAGTCTAAGAAGATTTTATCGAAAGCCGAATGAGCAGTTGTGGTGATTGCCATTGGCTCTTTCACCTGAACTGTATACTTATGCTTCTGACATTGAACACATTTTTTGACATAATTTTTGACATCACTTTCTAAGCCTGGCCAAAAATAGTATTTTTTTATATTAGTCAGCATTCTTCTCATGCCCGCGTGCCCACTAGTGGGCAAAAGATGAAAGTCGTTGAGTATCACTTTCCTATCATCTTTGTCCTCTATTCTTTCGACATCTTTTAATATACATAATCTGGGCCCTTTCCAGTTGCTTTGTTTTCTTATCTCACTAGTTAATTTCTCTACAAAAATTTTATTATTCGAATTTTTAATGAAGTATACTTCATCTATATTTAGCTTGTCACAAAAATCACTCAGCTCTCTCGCAAACTCGGCTCGCGTAGTTTGTGATTGAGATGCCGAGTTTATGAATATAGTTTTCATTTGGGCATTATACAATAATATTATGTGTGTTTGTAACACTACTGAGCTATCGCTCTTTAACTTCTTAAGACTGCTACTGAGTGCAAATCTTAACTCTACTGCGCCTCTTGGTTTGATATGAGTTTCCACTACATGTGGTTGAACTGGCAAGTTGTCGGTGGGCAACTCATCTTCCGGGGCGACAGCATCTAATTTTCGTTTTTGAGCGCGAGTCATTACTGCACACAGACACTCATTCATTTCTTTAAGTTCTTTTGACGTAATTTTTATTCTAGATAATGCATCTGCAACGCAGTTCTCACTCCCTTTTACGTATTCTATTACGTAATTGTATTCTTCTAGAGCTAGTCTAAATTTAAAGAGCCTGCTAGATGGGTCTTTTAAATTAAATAAGTATACAAGGGGTTTGTGGTCGGTTAGTATTTTAAATGTACGACCGTATAAATAGGGTCTGAAATATTTGACAGCCCAAACTACAGCTAAGAGTTCTTTCTCTATAGTGGGATAGTTCTTTTCCGCTTTGTTAAGGCTCCTACTAGCGTAAGCTATTGGTCTGCCATTTGAATTTGATAGAACTGCCCCAATTGCGTACCCAGATGCATCGGTTTGTACTATGAATTGATTTTGTTCTGAGAAATCTGGGTACTGTAGGATTGGCGGTGACATCATACTCTGTTTTAGAGTTTCAAATGACGTTTGACAGTTGCTATCCCAGTTGAATTTTGTGTTTTTCTTACTTAAATGGTTTAAATGATAGGCTTTGTCGGCAAAGTGGTCTATAAATTTTCTATAGTAGTTTGCAAAAGCAACGAAGCGTTTCACTTCGTCCGTACTTTTAGGAACTGGATACTCTTTAATTATTTTAATCTTATCTGGGTCCGGCAATATACCATTGCCTGTCACCACGTGGCCTAAATAAAGCATCTCTTTCTTAAGGAAATCGCATTTAGTGGGATTTAATTTTAAGTTGGCACTGCGCAACTTTTCGAATACTTCTATTAAATTTTTGTTATGGTCAGTTAAGTTCCGTCCCATACAAATAAGATCGTCTAGGTACACTAAGCACTTGTCGTAGGATAGCCCGGTCATTGCCATGGTCATCATACGCGAAAATGAGCTGGGACTAGTTTTGAGTCCCATAGGCATTCTTGTCATTTGATACTGACCACCGTCTGCACTAAATGAAGTATATTTCCTACTGTGTTTGTTTAACGCTACGTTAAAAAATCCTTGGTTTAAATCTAAATGTGTGAAATAAATACATCCACACAAGGAATCTAGTATATCCGTGATGTTTGGCAGTGGAAACTTATCATCCTGAATACAAGTGTTGAGCTTACGGTAATCTATAACTAACCGCCATTTTTTTTCCCCGTTTGCGTCTGATTTTTTAGGCACTAGGAGTACTGGGCTGGACCACTCACTGGAACAAGGTTCAATAATTTCTTGTTCCAATAAGTTGTCCACTTGTTTCTTTAATTCGGCTTTCTGTGAATGCGGCATTCTGTAGGGCTTAACGTACACTGGTGCCACGTTTGGTTTCAATGTTATTGAGTGTTCATATAATTTAGTTGTTCCTAATTTATCACCCGGTAGGAAGAAAATGTCTGCATATTTTGCGCAAATGGACTCTATGGACAATTGCTCCTCTTTATTTAAATGTTTCAGCGATAGCGAAGCGAATACCTTTCTGACACGATCAGCATTATTATTGGTTTCTTGAAATGAACATACATCATACTCGCTTGCTTTGTAAAGTGTTGGACTAATTGTTGTCAAGACTAAATCTGTCTCCGTGGTGTTTAAAATCCTAATTGGTATTTTCCCATTCGTGGGCTTAACTAAAGTATTTGCAACAAAGATCCCCTTTCGTAGTTCTGTTCCATTAACTACACATTCCTCTATCTCACATGTTCGAATAAAGTGAATAGACTCTGATCTTGCCGGTATATTAAAATGATTGTTTGTCATTGTTAATGGTAATGATACCTTTGAGTTGTGATTCCATAGTAACAAAGTTTGGTTACCGTAATTTAATACTGATTTATACTTGCTTAAAAAGTCTTGTCCCAGTATGCCACTACCTTTACAAGGCAATGTTTTAAAAACATAGAACTTATGTTGTAGGGTCTGATTTCCAATAACTAGGCGCAAATAAGCATATCCTATAGCCTGTACTTTGCCCCCGATGCCGTTTACAAGTGTCTTCTCGATATGGATTGGAATGTTTTGGTCGAGAATTTGTTTATACTTTATGACAGATATGGATGCACCGGTGTCAACTAATAATTGGTATGAATAATGGTTATGCGATTTTATATTTACGTAGCCTACGTTATTGCATGATAAAATTATATTTTTAGTCCCGAAAAAACTGGTCCTCATTCCGCTGTTCTGTTTCTGTGTTTTCCTGCGTTTCTGAGTCATCCAATGTATGAATGTGTTGATCCCTGGAGGTGCTATAATTGGACCTACCTCTGTTTCCATGAAATGGTCGGGTGGACCGGCGCCAGCTTGCCTGCGATCCTCTCCGAACCTGATCCTGCTGTTCGTCTTGGTTTTGGATAACCTGTTGATTGCCACGTGCGCGTCCTCTACCCGCGTATGAGAAGCGGCCTCTCCGCTGTGACCAGTTATAAGACGATCTCCCTCTATAATTCATCGTTAAAATATCGGAAGATGTTGATGGACTTGTTATATGTTCATCGATGGCCGCCTGTACAGCATCTTTCAATGATGTAAAATTTCTGGCTGAAATTATTGTGCTAAGTCGTCGATTTCTCAATCCATCTGAGAAACATTTGATAGCTTGCTTCTCATTAATTGGCTTTAAAACTTTCAAACTGGCCTCGTTGGCCCCCGATTGAGAGATCGTCAAATCTACAAACAATTCCGTAATTTTTTTGCCGAAATCATCGATTGATAAATCGTTTTGCCTAAGACTTTGCAGCTTTCGTTGAATTGCTGTAGCCGATTTTTTAGGCAATAACTGAATCTTCAAGTCAGCTATAAAGTCGTCAATATTGACATAATGAAGTCGCTAATTTCAATTTTGCGGTCTGAGAGAGTCTATTTTTTAATACAAAATTTAACAGTTTTCCTTGTGAATTTTCGTCTAACTCTGTTTTGTAATACTCTATGCCATCTATAAGTTGCTTTACGCTAGCCTCATCGTCTGTACAAACTGGTAATAAACTTAAAGCAATTTTTAAATCAAATTTACAAGTAGTTGCCATTTTATCTGCCGTACTAGGTTTCTGTGAGCACAAATCTAATATTTGTTCATATAAATGATCAAAATTTGCGCAAAGCTCGTGAATATGCGAACATTCACTCTCACATACGGTGCTTTTCGATTTTGAATAATATTCTAAAAATAAGTTGTACTCTTTTACTAAGTTATCTGCCTCTGCTAATTTTACGACTATAATGTTACCTTTTCTTCTATCTGGACCTATCTTTATCAAATATTTTCTGATTTCAAATAACTTGTCGTACAATGTTTTTAAGTTTTCTGCCATTTAACATAAATACTTATTTCTATTTTCTTAGTAGGTACTGAATTACATACCATTATTTTATACTGCTTACACTCCAGCGTTCATTTTATTTTCATTTGTCACTTATTTTAGTCCACTAAAATAATGTCATGTATATTTTATGCTATTACACGTTTACTACGAATAGAGAATAGACAACACCTTATATATAACCACGCACTGACACATAACGAATACAACTTTCGCGCACTTTTCTTCGTAAACCCTGGGTTTTTAACTCTTCAGATGATGTCCTCAGTGTCCTTCTTGTAGCCTCTGGCATTCGTCCGCATTTCCTCTGCGTCAGCTCTACGTCTCCATATAGAACATCGTAGTCTGTCCTTCCTGATCTCATTACCCATCCATTTCTGATGGCAATTCTTGTAGATTCTGAAGATACCATACAAAAACGCCAACGATGCTATAAGAAGTAACACGATTAAAATGATGTTGGTTGTGCTGGCATGTATCGTCAGCTGCGTGATGTTAGCGCTGTTACTTCCACCTGCTGCGTTTTGTGGAACTATAACTTCTTCCTTCGTATTAGTTGTACCCATTTTGTGATTGTCGTGGTAAATATTCACAAAATAGAATAGTGACCACGCTAAGTCCCAGTACGAGATTGGTCTCGTTACAATACATTGCGACACCCGTTTTGGTCAAAGAAATGTAAACATACGCTGCTAGCGTTTACGCTGTCACGGTCGCCATGTACGGATGGGTGATATTAGGAGTAAGTGATACAACGAATGCTGATGCTATACTGCCCTTTATTATAAAAGAACACAAGTTTATATGGTTACATTGACATCTCCCTCTCACAATATAGACCATACCAAAAACGGAAATTAGATATAGATTACTCATACAACAACATAAAGCTGCAATGCATAAACGAGTTTAAACTGTTGGGTTTGACTATTGATACCAATATAAACTGGAAAGCCCATATAGATGCACTGGCAAACAAACTAGCCAGCTTTATATATGCCTTGGGGGAGCTTAAAAGAGCTTCCGATTTTAAAACTGCTCTAACAGCATACTATGCCTACGCATACTCCTGGCTAAATTATGGAATCGTGGTATGGGGCAATGGTGTAGACAGGGATAGAGTTTTTATTCTACAAAAGAGATGCATAAGAATTCTTGCCAATATAGATAACGCAGAAAGCTGCAGGCCATTCTTTGTAAGATACAAAGTCCTTACACTAACTGGTATCTATATTTTAGAAGTTAGCAAATTTATAAGAAAACACCCGGCACTATTCCCACTCACTAAGGACCTTCGCCCGCAACATCGCAGTATTAGACGCCAAAACAAAAATGAATTAGCCTTACCAAGCTCAAAATTAAGTATATTCCATTCAGGACCTTTAGCCATGTGCGTTAAAATATATAATAAGCTTCCAAATTCAATTAAGGACATAGAATACGAACATAAATTTAAAAACAGTCTCCAAAAATACCTTATATTAAAATCGTATTACAATCTAAAGGAATTCTTTGACGATAAGTAAATTTTGACATTGAAATTCATACCTGAACACAATACACACAACACTTACTACAATTTTGAATTATGACCTACCTATGTTGTTTTATGATTATTAATGGAAATGATGACCAAATTGTTTGTTTTTTAATTTAATTTTATCTTATTTTAATTTATGAATGGACATGATGACCTAATTGTTTGTTTTTTAATTTAATTCTATCTTATTTTAATTTATGAATGGACATGATGACCTAATTGTTTGTTTTTTAATTTAATTCTATCTTATTTTAATTTATGAATGGACATGATGACCTAATTGTTTGTTTTTGATTTAATTTTTATCTTATTTTAATTTATGAATGGAAATGATGACCAAATTGTTCTCACATAGCCTATATTTTAACATACAGTTACTTGTTTAAAAAAATAAATGTTGGACACTTGATAAGCATGTAATAAATAGTGTTTGTTTAAGCACAGTAGTTTGTTTATTTGTGACACTGTAGCATTTTTAACTATTTATATTGCTGTGCCCTAGCAGGGTTCATGTATGAAACCTTTATATTTGTAACAACTTTGTAAACTACATGAATGCAATAAATGATTATGATTATGGTAACATAACAAGAAGCTGACAATCGTGTTCTCAGAATAATGTGGTCTCTACAAGTTTTATTATGTGTTGGGAAAGTATAAGCTGGTAACATGTCATGGGATGCTAAAAGATTAAGATAATGAGCTGAATTTGCATCCGCATTAGTCTCTGTTATGTTCACGTTAAGATCCCCTATTAAAATTAAGTTTTTTATACTAGAGATTGTTTTCAAAAAAAGGTCAAGAGATGAAAAAAAGTTATTAAGGTATTTATAACCCGCAGGCCGGTAAACTGCCAGCATCGACGTACTTTGATTAATTTTGATTAATAGGCAGTTACAGTCAGAAATAATAGGTGCCTTTATGCAAACGCTTATGTTATTTTTGTAATAAACAACAACTCCTTCATTTTGTGTTAAGTTATTATTCGTTTTACAGTAATTATAACCATCAAGCGGCGGAATGCGATGTGCACAAGACAACCAGCAATCCGTTAAGATAATGAAGTCCCAGTCTATTCGCGATCTCTGTAACAACGTGAGCAAACCTGGTGTATTGCGTGTTATACTTCGGATTCATTCTATTTTGGGCCTTACAGGCTAATACATTGAGCCAAGCCTCTTTCTTCTTCTTCACCACCTCTTTTACTTCATCATCTACCCAGATATCATTCGTTCTACTACCATGTTTCCTCTTAGCTATACCACATAACTTTGTGGCTACGTTTACCATACTAGTTTTCACTATTTCCCACACATCCTCTAAACTGAAATCATTCATATCATCAAATATCTTATCCGTCTTCTGTTTTACTTCCCTCTTATATTCCTCCTTTACTTTTAGTTCTTGTAATCTTTTTACTTTTATTCTTTCTAACGCAGTCACAGGAACTTGTACTCGATGACGCCAATGCTTGAACAGACCAGCCACCCGACACATAACCAGATAGTGATCAGTCCCTACATTAGCACCCCGATAGGCTCTTGTATCTGCAACTTTGCTCTTCAATCTTTCATCTACAATAACAAAATCAATCATACTTCTACTGTCTTGCCTTTCCCACATATACCTATGGATCTTTCTATGATCAAATATAGTGTTCATTACACACAGGCCCTTCTCTACACATACTTCTAGTAAATTCATCCCATTGTCATTCACTCTATTGTCATCGAATGCCCCTAATACTTTTTCGAACCCATTCCTCTTCACACCGACCCAACTATTAAAGTCACCGAGCATAACAATCTTCTCGTTAGATCTACAATCATTCAATATATCTCCTAAACTTCCCTAGAATTCCTCTCTCTCAGAAGGTGAGCATCCCATATCGGGTGCATACACGCACAAAATAAAGATAGGGTGTAGGCCCACCTTAATTCTCACCCAAAGAATCCTAGGGCTCACACAAGCATAATCTGTTACACACCTCATAATCCGCTCCGAGAGGATAACCCCCACACCCTGACAGGCCCTCTGTGTCTCTTGAACACCAGACCAGATAGCGGTCAGGGACCTGTGTTTAGATATATCCTCTGTCTCATTCACACATAACACATCTATCCTTTTGTCCTTCAGTATTTCACATACTTCATCCATCTTATCTATCGTCCCTCCCTGCACATTCAGCGTAGCTAAGCGACACTCCGCAGCTCGTTTTTCGCCCCGTGAGAACAATTGACGTGGTGTGTGGCGAGGATCACCGCCGTCTCCGAGTAGATTATTTAGACTCATTTTGTTCCCACGAATAGCAAGGGAAATTATGTCCACGCTCTACAGAGCCCCGCTTGTAGAGGTAAGGCTGGATAGTGCCTGGGGGCGCCCAGTCCCAGACAACAGGCACGCTTGCGACTTAGGCTCTCCCCTAGCCATGCAGCTCTCGGCACGGCGACCTTAGCTTGGGGGTGAGATGTTCGCACCGCACAGAAGGTAACAAAGTGTCCTCTGGCATTTATTCCCTTAGTCGCCTTTTGCGACACCCACGGGATGAGATGGGATGGTGAAATTCTTTACGTCCAGTCACCATACGGTACTCATTTTTCACTCACTCATTCATTTATATACTGTCCAAAGGCACGCAAACCACAAAAATATAGAAACCTTAGCAAAGTATAATGTTAGGTATAAACTTTTAAACTGGTGTTTTTTTAAACCTGTAAATAAATAAATACATAATAATGATAATATCCTTTTCCTACCTAGCTTTTTAAAAACTTAAGTACCATTAACCGTATAGTTCGGACGGGGTACACTTTGGAGCGCGACAAGCATACCTCCGCTGGCTCAGCAGTGGTTTTCTTTGGACCCCAGATTTAGGTCATACGACATCCTAATTAATAACGTAATTATTGATTAAGATACCTAAAGAAACTTATTTGGGGGCGTTAATTAAAACAGTTGGATAAAAAGCTTACATGTTAGCGCCAATATCAAAATCAAGGTATTTATTTCAAGTAAACTTTAGAAGTACTTTTGAATTGTCAAACAAAAAAATATATCTGAAGACTCTAGTTGCAAATTCGCAAGCGTCTGTAGGTCTCAATGGAGAAGAATTTGCAAGAAACTCCCCACTCTTTTCCATCAGTTTTAATTACAAGTTTTTGGTTACATCTGTGTAACCAAAAACATCATGTCATCATGTCATGTATTTTTTCACAAGAATGTGAAAAAATACATATATGTGAGAACGATGTAAAAAGACGTGTACTTAAAAGCGTCTAGAGTAACCAATAATTAAAAAAAAAGCACTTTAACAGGCCGAGACAGCTAAGTTATGACCAATCCCAACTGATGGCGCCCGTTCACGAACATGACGCATGGATCGGCACCACTCAGCTCAACCATCATGAAGGGAACCGAATGATCCAACACATGTGCCACCATCAGAGAGAAATTAGAGAGAGCATGACACACTCAACTGCCAGGGCACACAGAAGTCAACGAACGACACATAGGTACAGTGAATGGTAGATTTATCTACAGTCGGAACATAGTACTCACACATGTGCTGTGCAATTATATAATACTAAAAGAAATTGAGTTTATACAATACAAAAAAAATCATACAGTCTTCAGCAGGTCCAACAATAAAAACATTTGTTTTTATATTAAGCGCGCAAGTTTATTAATTTACCTTTTTAGATACAAGCGTGTTAATGCCATAATCGCCATTTTATGACAACAGATGATTGATGTTTTTATGATGACAGTGGTGGTCGAGGCTATAAAACATAAAAAATGCATATTTTGGACACCCAAAGTCCGGTACAGGGGTAGTTGTTTGCTCATCGTTTGATTATTTGACGAATTCATCCATATTTCAAAATAAATATTTAGTGGTAATGAAGTTATTTGTTATTCAAAGTTGAAGTTTCGCGCCAATCGTGTTTGTTTACATTTTTATTTTGCACAAATACCACCCACCCGCATGTAAAAAAGATTACAAATATGACAATTATGTCTCTAAATATTATAAACAACAAGAAGAAGCCCAGATTTTAACGTAATTAACAAACACCGGTCCAATAATACGTAAAATTCATTACCACTTCTTTATTTTTGTTCAAAATTTCCAATTCGTCAATTATATTGCTTTTTTTTTTTTTTTTTTTTTTTTTTATATTATTTTATTAATCTTAGGAAAACGTACAGCTAATACATCAATGCGCAGAAACAACATACAAGAAAAGGCCAATTAAAAGTTTCCACACATATAAAAGTTAAAATAAAATACACATCAGCGAGAGCATAAAAAAATATATAACTCAACGCCCAACATATACAACAGAAAAAGTGAACAAATATTTCTACATATCAAAGAAACGCTTACTCAACTTAGTTTTTAGATTTTTAATCTTTTTTATGTAATAGTTGTGTGCCAAAATTTTAGCAATCGATTTCATTTATGCTATCGACTCGATAAATGAGCGATTATCCCAAATCGATTCTAAAAATATAGAAAAAAACGTGTTTTAGGCATAAAATACAATAAATACTTAAAATAATTACTATTAATACTTTCTTAAAGTAATCTCAATTGATTTTTGGACATTATTTCACTAAAAGCAACTACACAAATTCATCGAACCGTGGATAATTTTGCGCCGAAAAAATAATAATCATTGAGCCTTTTAATATTTGATAATCTCAGAAGTATACAGAGTGCCTAGTATATTTTTATGTAAGTATGTAACGCAAGCGTAGATATATTTAGTTTCGGGGAACCAACGGTTTTATGATTATTTGTTATATTGTAATAAGTGTCGTGGTGGCCCAGTAGCTAAAGGCCTCGCCTTGCCTGGGTTCAAATCGGGGCAAGTACCAATGTGTCTTTTTCAAATAAATTTATGTACTTTCTAAGTATATCTTGGAGATCGTTGACAAAGGTGAAAGAAAACATCATGAAGAAACCTGCAGCCGCATTGCGTAGGTGAATACGGCAACGCAAAGAATATCCACCACGCTATCCAATCGACCAAATCAACCAATCATACAGACGGAAATCCACATCCGCGTCATTCATCTCGCATGTATTATTTACAGTATTTACTTGTGCAATACGGCTGCTGATCTTACAGTCTCAAATTGGTCCCTCATCCCCATATACTAGCGGCTTCGCACCCGTGGATTACCCCACGGCGGAGCGAGCATGGGCGTACCCAAGACATTTGTGACAAGACATGATAAATGGATGGTATTTAAAAGTACTTCAATTTATTCCCATTTCATTTACCTAATTTTGCCTGTGTTCCACCAAATATACTGAATGTGCACCAAAATATGTTCATTAAAATATGTCATAACGAGCATCTATTTAACAACTGTTGCAAATTTGTAAAAATAGTAATACACCTAATTTTAAAAACAAGCATTTATTTTTTTAGTTTTACTTCAGATAATGCACTGCAAAATGTATTTGAATCAAACACCAATTAATGTCCAATGTAGCTTTATTAATAAAAAATGAACACATTATAAAATGTAATGCTTACTAAAAATGTTTTTTTAATACTAATCAGTACGAACCATAATAATTCAAAATGTTAAACAAAGTCTTTACTCCTACAATGTTCACATTATCAGTCCACTCAATCTCTGCAATACTTCTTTAAATTATTGCACCAATAAAGCGCACTTTGCCTTTGTAGGACGCCCGCGTTTTCGTTTTTGCCCGATGGCTATGTTTTTAGCTTCTACTGGAGGTGTTATGTATTTCAGCCTGATCGCAAGTCCAGTAACATGTTTACATTTATAATTTTTTTTAAACTCGGGGCAGTTACATTGACCCTTTACCCAGTCACTATTTTGGGAAAGCAAGACAACTGTCCAGTGAGTAAAGGCAAATTTCTGGAATTCATCGAATGTCTCCCAACTTTGCCCGTTTGGAACATTATTGGTTGCTGAACCTTCGACTAGATAAGATTTTTGTATCGCTGTTGTTGATATGGTTTTCACTTTTTTGTTCAATTTCGCCCATTGGTATGCTGATGTCCAATCAGATAGTTCTATCAAAGGTGTGCTTGAAAACGAGTCCACTTTATAATTTTCGGACCACTGCTTGACCATGTCAAGAGTAACAGCACGAAACCGGGACAGTGGGATTCGTTCTCTAAGGGTGTGGCTATCTTTTATGCTCCTATTGAAAGCCTCGAGTGCATTATTCGTAGATGGAGCCGTCCGAAGCGCCTAGGTACCAATTCGGGTTTTGTATTACCCATTCTTCCTTGAAGTATGTAATAAAAGCCTTTTGACTTTTACATTTGTTCAAAAAAGCTGCTAAAGCGGTGTTGAACACGCCCGGTGCTGTGACAGAATGTAAAATGTCGATGCCTTGTAGAAGATCTTTCTGCAGTCGTTTGTCTACTAGTTTAACTACTTGTTTCTGAATATTCTTTTTAGCGTGAGCCCAGCACATTCTGACTGTAGTCTCAACTCCAAATACTTCCGTAAACGCATTTTGAATACTCTTGGCTGCATCACAAATTAAAACCTTCGGCTGCATTACATGCGAATACAGAGTGTAAGCGCTATGTTTAAGCTGTTCAAATAACATTTTAAAATCTTCTTTGCGTTCTGAGCTAGAAATGGCCAAACAAAAAGGATATTTTTTTTTGGTTTTATCAGTAGTTCCCACCACTAACACGGGGAATCCTTGCCACACAATCTTATACGTAGCGTCTGCGTGTATGTTGGTTGCCACTGTTGTCAATTTTAGCAAAGACTTTGTACTGACACCAAAACGAAAAACGGGAGACTCACACTCATATACGTAGTAGAAGATAACATACGGTTCATTTTCATCTTCAGGTATCGCAGAATGATCAATTAGCCATTTCTACAGTTTCCCCAGACTGATAACAGAAGGTCCGTAAACTGCGCGGCGGCGATCGGACAAGTAGTTGTTCAGTTGCTTTATCGTAGGTACTGTGATACCCGGTGTCTGACTTAAACGGTGTAATATAGCCTTCGGTTTTAAATGCAATGAGAATAACTTGCTTATTTCTCCTTTTGTATCTTGACAAATACCATATTTTCTTTGACTACTAATACTCTCGTGATCATGATCAGCGTCTAAGCGATAAATAATAACAGCATCAGAAGTGGCTTCAAAAAGTAAATAAAGTTGTGATGCACACTGAGGGCCACGAGCTTTGACTTGGTTACAGCGGTAGTATTTTTTTATACCTTCTTCTGTTCTGCATGTCTTCCTCAATGACCATACTTTCTCATCATATACTGCTTTTTCTGCTTCTTGAACATTTTCGTATCTTGATACCAATACCCAGGTTTTACCTACACTCCTCTTGTTTTTAGTAGATGGTTCTTCCGTTTCAGATTCACTTTCCGAACAATACACGGGAATATCATCTTGATTTTCTATATCAAGTGGTAATTGTTCTGGTTCCATACTAAAATACTTGATATATTCAACAACAACAAAAACTAACTATTTGTTTAATACTATTCCTTAATTAAAACAAAAGATCCCACATTTGAAACAATAAATCAGAATCTCTTCGCCGCGCACAGGATAATAGTAAATTAACAAACACTAGAAGCATGCCGGTAACGTCACACGTGTATCTAACGTCTCGCTTTCTCCTATGATCCTGCAATATCTCTATCTCACTCAACGAACCGCCCC
This sequence comes from Anorthoa munda, assembly GCA_945859665.1. NCBI lineage: Eukaryota > Metazoa > Arthropoda > Insecta > Lepidoptera > Noctuidae > Anorthoa > Anorthoa munda. The sequence continues at coordinate 30,449,880 of OX243905.1, read as the reverse complement.
GCCTGCCATCGCCACGCCGCCGCGCGCCGTCTCCGTCGCACAACAGAGAGCAATAGGCAGGCATATGCGCGTCGCAAGCGCGCCAAAACCATTTTCAGTAAAATAAATATAAGTCTTAGAAGTAATGTTTTACGAAATGCATTATTTGTTCTTCAATTATAATTATTTCAGTAACATAAAAGTTGTACAAAACCGTTTTAAATGGGTATACGGTACTAGGATGCATACTAAATATTTTGTGTAACATTCAGGAATATTTGGTGCACGATCAGTATTTTTCGGGGAAGAATAAAATAGTTATTGTTACAATAGAATATTTGCAGCGCACTACAATAAAAAAGTGTTATACCTTGGTGTTAATTTGGAATTTGTTTGATGTAACATATTTTGTTGGCCGAGTAGTTTAATTATAGTAAAACAATTAAACGGGTTTAAGATCAATATTTTAGAAATGCAAACATAGATGTAGGTACCTTTAGATTTTTGGTGAACACAAAAATATTATCCATGATAAATTATGTCATGTCTTATAATTTGTCTTAAATGATAGCCTGAGTGCCAGTGCCTTTGGGGGAGAAGTAGGTTGTCAGTTGCGCTGTTCAGAAACGGTCTTGGTCTCTGAGAATAACTTGCCGGGTAACTCATTCTGGAGGGTAGCGGGATCCGAAGCACGGTGCCAGCCGTTGGCCGACCGCAGTCAGTAGGGGGCCCAAGTAGCACGCCAGCCACGTGCCAAAGGCTGCCCCGCCAACTCGCGAAAAATCCCGGTATGCTCCACCTTGCCAGCTGGCGACTGGATGGGAGGACCCGGTGGCCATATCCGGGGGGGTTCGGGCGTCCCCGCAGTCTCCAAATGAGTTCCCCATAGGTTGGGTTAGTTTTAGTGGTCTACTTGGTTAACTGAGCAGCGCCTCGACAGTTCAACTTTTTCCCCAGCAACTCTAACAAAATGACCAAAACAAAGAAAAGAAATACGGGTAAACAACGGCTGCACTTCCTCCCACTAAAAGTGCACCTCATTAACATCAGGGGGTTGCACTCCAACCTTGATCCGGTCCACCACCACCCTGAGACCGAGAAGCCGCACCTGTTTTTCCTAACGGAGACGAAGATAACAACCCCGTCGGACGTGGCGTACCTCAACTGGCGTAGTTCAAGAGACAAGCTGGGGTCCTACCTTGAAGACAATGATCTCCTCAGTGACCGTCAATATGGCTTTCGCCGGGGACGGTCAACTGGCGATCTTCTTGTGTTTGTCACGCACTGCTGGGGCGAAGCCATTGAGAAACACGGCGAAGCTCTTGCTGTATCGCTCGATATCTCAAAGGCCTTTGACAGGGTCTGGCACGCTGGTCTGCTCAGCAAGCTTCCTGCTTATGGCATCCCAGCTGGTTTTTGTAGCTGCATATCAGATTTCCTCAGTGAACGGTCGATCCGAGTTGTCATTGACGGCTGCTCCTCTGAACTTAAGCCTATTAATGCCGGAGTTCCTCAGGGGTCTGTTCTCTCTGCAACTCTTTTCCTGCTGCACATCAATGACCTACTTCTGCCTGGTATTGTTGGGTACGCGGATGACAGTACTGTTTCAGAGAGATACTTGTCCAGCGCAAAAACCAACGGGGATGAAGTTCGTTCCTTGAGAGAGGCTATGGTGGCGCGGATAGATTTGACCTTAAGCCATGTCTCCCAGTGGGGTGATAACAATCTGGTCGCTTTTAACGCCACCAAAACACAGGCATGTCTTTTTACCACAAAGAGGACTCATTTCACCCAAACGCCTACTTTTCGGGGTACATCTGTTCTTGTAACAGATCGGCTCGAGCTCCTTGGCATGGAGTTGACATCCAGTCTTAACTTCGGCGCCTCCAGTGAGTACAAAGCCCAAATTGCGGCAAAAAAACTGGGCATCTTAAACAGAGTGAAGCGATACTTTACGTCTGGACAGCTTTTAACTCTTTACAAGGCGCAAGTCCGATCCTGCATGGAGTATTGCAGCCACCTCTGGGATGGCTCAGCTAAATAATAATAATAAATAAATAATAATAATAAATCTTTATTCAGAAATTAGAAAGATAAAAACACAGTTTCAATCTTAGATAACTAATGTAGGTATAATAATGTAAGATGCCTGTACTAGGTAATCCTGTATCACAGGCTGTAGGAGCTCTAAAAATATGCTTATCGTAGGACAAGAGAATTTAAACAATATTTAACATAAGAAGTCTAAATATCAGCTTGCCGCGCTTGACTCGGTGGAACGCAGAGCTAAGAGACTAATTGGCGACGGCAAACTGGTGGATGCCAAGCTTCACAGCTTGGCTCATCGCCGTAAGGTTGCCTGCTTGTCGGTCTTCTACAGACTATACTTTGGCGAGTGTGCTCTGGAACTCCACGACCTCATCCCACCGGCCCCCTTCTACCATCGGACATCTAGACGCACTGCAAGTTACCATCCTCACTTAGTTGCCATTCCGCCAATTCGCACCAAGCGCTTCCAAACATCCTTCATAATGCGCACAGCATAAGAGTGGAACTCACTACCTGCGTCTGTGTTTCCAAACGCATACAACCCGAATCTCTTCAAAGTTAGAGTAAACAGGCTTCTTCTGGGTAAGCTCACTCCATCGTCGACTTTGTCTCCGTCATCTCTGACCTAGGCTAGAGTCAAGAGCAAACCCATAATAAATAAAAAAAATAAAAAAAAATGTAAATAACGATTATGAGTTTAAAATCAAAATCCTAGATGGCGCCGACGAAAATTTTACGACGAATATTTTACTTTTCGTCATAGGTGTTATTTTACAGTTTTCTAGGACGCTAGTAACGAATACAGGCTTTAAAATCGAAATTATAGAAAAATAAACAAACTGTGGCAAATGGCAGCTGCCATCTTGGATTTCAAATTTGCGCTAATAGCACCCCAGGAGACAGAAAATCCTTTAGAATATTGATGTATAGCTTTGAATAGCCGCCATCTATTATTTGTGAATTAAGAGAATGTGCCAGCTCTTAAACTTATGTATGTATTAAGTTGTCGTAATGCAGCTTGGTACATATGCACCGCCTTCTTTGATATATTTTAAATGAATTTTCTGGATCACCACCCTCGAAAATCATGTTAATGATATCCACTACGATAAATTGTATGGTCGTCATCTTGGATTTTAATTATCAGCCCTTTCTCGATTAACAACCATGCCTTAACAGCTGGCTTTGTAAGGATCCGCGCAAGTGTACCAATTCCTCCCTACGCCTACTTATCATACATATACATACTCGTATTTATACTGGTCATTCTGTATATAACCTTCTAAAAGATCCAAGTAAAACTCTCGTATAAACTAAAATGTATCCGATAAAAAATTTTGAATACCGACCGCATTCCGAATTTGAATTTTGAATTCTTGTACGTAATAGAAAAATTCAGCGCGAAATTTGCTACGAATCCGATATTTTTCTCAAAATACTGTTATAGTACATTACTGCAGCGTCCAGCAAAAGCGGCATTGATGGACGAACGTGTAAATGTAGGCCGAGGCGAAGCCGAGGCACATATACGTAAGTCCATTAACTTAAGTCACAGACTACTTAGAGGATGAAGTAAAAGCGCACTTAGAACAGAAAAATGTTACAACTTTTTTAACTATGTGTGAGTCACTCGAGTGTTGCCACTTTATTTAAAAAGTCCCTAAAATTATTTAAATGGGATTAAATATTAATTTCATAATTATAAGTAAGTACTTTATAATCAAATATGAAAGGAAATCTGTCTGTTTTTAATATACGCGTGCAGTCACCCCTGTCGTTGACATGTGTCGCTCGTGTGTAAGTACACCGAGCAGCTCAGAACAAGTTTTTTTACTTAAAAATACAACAAAGGTTATGTGAAACATGTTTATTACAAAAACACCATTCCATGTAATTAAAATATACTTTTTCAGATGAAATGAAAAGTATAAGTATTTGAGTAAGTACAAAATAGAGCATTAACTTATGACAGAATACTAAAAAACTTAGTTAACTTTAAAAAATATTGAATTAAGGTGACCTATTTCTGTCGTGCAGTCGGAGGCATCTACTTTAAGGTCGTTTTTGATGTATTTAAAAAAGCTGCCTCCCACTGCATGTCAGAAATAGGTTGTACTTTTTGTGTATTTTTAACATAATCGAAATTCTTATTTTTAACCACACTAGACGACGATAGCTGCCATTGTGGTTCATTTCGGCTCAGTCTTATAGCATTTAAAATGAAAATCAAAAATTTCTTTATTCAATTAAGCCATTAAGCGGCACTTTTGAAAGACAAATAATTGATCCTACCGTCCATTCGGAAATGTAGCTTGTTATGGAGAAGAATGGACAAGAAACTTCCACACTTACTCTTTTAAAATAAAAAGTGTTTTACAAGTATTTGGTTACATCTTTTCTTGTTGGAAAAAAATACATATTATGTGAGAACGATGTAAAAAGACGTGCACGTAAAAGCGTCTAGAGTAAAACAAACAATTAAAAAAAAAAAACAATACATAGGTAATTAAAAACAGGCCGAGGCAGCTAAGTTTTGACCAATCCCTACTGACGGCGCCCGTTCACGAACATGACACGTAGATCGGCACCACTCAGATCAACCATCATGAAGGGAACCGAATGATCCAACATGTGCCACCATTAGAGAGACATTAGAGAGAGCATGACTCACTATTGACTGCCAGGGCACACTAGTATAGTCAACAAACGACATATAGGTACAGTAAATGGTAGATTTACAGTTGGTACATAGTGCTCACATATTATTATGTGCTGTGCAATTATACAATACTAAAATAAATTGAGTATATACAATACAAATACATTCATACAGTCTTCAGTACTTCCAACAATACTTCAGAACTGTTCTGCTGATCACGTGTTTTTTACTTATTCGTTTCTTATTAAAGTTTTCGTTGGAAACCTAAAACCATAATATTTGATAGCAAAATAGAAGGTACTCATGAATTTGAACAAAAATAAATTAGTGAAGAAAAAATTATTTACCTTGACTTTGGTTTATGTAACATACATAAAATCATGTGATTTAAATAGAAAATAAACATTAATTAGATCAACTCTCTACTTAATTATTTTTCTTTGACGTTGCCTACAATTTAATTACCCACATTTTGGGCAATTAGAAATAAGAATTACTGGCAACTCTCTCCCAATATGTCAATTTCGGGAAAATAACTTAGGCACGATTTCTGATTTAAGTAAAGCAGGAATAATCAGTTGAGTATTGTCATGTCAGTGTCAAATAATTTAGGAAGCCTTTGAGTATTTTACGTTACACAATTGAGAATCTACCTAGATCAGTTAAAGTAAGTACCTACTTATGTATGGACCTGTCAAAGTTCCATTCACTTTCTCTTTCATCCTTACGTTCCATTTTAAAAACGAAAAAGAGACATCACAAGATTGCATAAAATTTACTGATATAAATTTTATACAGCTATAAAAAGTACGTTAGTATTATATTACATAATTCAAGATTAAAAAACTCAAGTTATTAAAGATATTATAATCTTTAATAACTTGATTTTTCAAATTTAAGCAATTTAATAGATACCTATTTGAAATGTATACAACCTTATTATGAAACTATGAAATGAATCGTAGGTACTAGTCAATTACTTCAAGATTGTCATGGCAACCGTATTTATTTTGTCAATGATGTTTTAATTGTAAGAAAATAATATACAATATAATTTGTTATTTCCAAAATCAAGAATTGAAGCTTATAATTACTAGAAGTGAATGTGTTTAGAGCAAGCAGTTGCTGGTTCTTGTGATATCTCATAGAACTACAGAATATTTTACGTACATTTTTACCTCAATGTATTTTACTCATAATTTCACAAGATCTCTCAAGAGGGCACTCGTGCATCTGCATTGGAATCTGATTGCAATTGTGATTTACCAACAAATATGGACTATTGTGATGCAATTTTTAATGGCTGACCTGGGTTTTCAAGACCGAAGGCTTTGCTAGCCATCGAAGAACCTCCGAAGAAAAACAATATTAGCCAGGGTCGGTGCCATTGGATATGTGTCTGATATAATGAAAGAGGACTGTGTTTAAACATGTGTTAACAAGCAATATAAAATCTGCCTACTTATTTTGTAAAATAATAAATAAATGAGACTTTTCATGTTGTTTTATATCATCTTATACTGTTCTGATACCAAAATCGTATCATACAAAAGCCAAATTCTGTACACAATTACATCGCTGTCCTAAACCAAATAATCCGTTGTAAGCACTTCTTGTCTTGTGGATTCTACTAATACCTATTTTATATAGGTATGAAAGTCTGTATGTTTGGATATTTGTTAATCACACTTCAATGGTTGAACGTATTTGGAAGTATATACTTTGGAAAACAATTGTACAATGACCAGAATTAGAACCTAGGACATAATAACAAAAAATAAATATAATAATAAAATAAACGGAATAACAAAGCCTTTTATTCTGAAATCATAGATACAAAACTGAAGTCTATACAATACATGTTTATAGTTTATAAAATGTTCCAAATCTCAGTGTGCCTCTTCGCATAGGCCTACACTAACAGTTTCCAGTGGGGTCTGTCCTGACCTACTCGCCAACACCACAGCGCGCCATTGCTTACACTTTTTGCCTACATCTTGGACCAGCAGTCTTTCCCATATCCCATTCCCATCTCTGACACTGTCTTCAACGGCTTCTTTTCCCATCTCTTGGTTACCACTTTTTCACTTTTCTCCATGTGCCTTTGTTATCGCGCATCATATGACCGGTCCATCTCCAGTTTTCACATAGTTTCTGTTGGATAACTCTCGGTTTTCGCGCAGGAAAAGCTACTGGCGACCACACACAAAAACTGGCACTTTTTGAATATTTCTCTTGAAGTTATTAATCATCATCGTCATCATTTCTGCCGAAGGACTTCCCCAGCGTCACCACATCAACCGGTCCTGTGCGTCTTTCATACATCGGATTTCCGTGACCTTAACCAGGTCATCGGTATACAGGCCTTAAAGCGCTGCGTAATCCGCCACGCGGTCACCACTGCAGAACTTGCCCCATTGACCATCCGTTCTTCGAGCATCTGAGATCTATCGGGCGTGAAATATTTGCATCCAATCTAATGTTTTCGATAATTCAGGGCGAACACTCTTCTTCCACGCATCGGTCTTCGTGGAGGCATCTCCAAGGAAGACAAGGTCTTCTTTTTCACTCGTTTTATCAGTTTATATATTATTTTGTATTTATTTCGCTTGATCACCGTTTAAGCACGGGTATATTATTTTTCTCTGTGAGCACGGGCTTGTCAACTATCAACTGCCAAATGTAACCAGTGTAGCCAGATTCGACGAGCTCAAAGTCGGCGAAAATTTCGTATGTCCATTTATAAAAAAACTCAAGACGACCATAATTCACTAAAACCACGAAACATTCTTCGAAACTTAAATGCGTTAGCCACAAGAATCATTTATTATTTCTTTATTTCCCTGTGTTGTTGCGCACTGAAGTATAATGAAAAATAGTGATGAACTGTTAAAAGCATTTTGGTTTCCAGTTAATTTCATCATTCCTCAGATAATGTTGTATTAGATAGTCTCATTCCAAAATCGCATAAAATCGCCCCATTTGTTTTTTCTGAGGTAGCCTAATTGGCGCCGCTCGTAAAAATTGGTCGCCCCGGCACCATACCAAGTAGCCTAAATGGCAAAAAGGCGCCCAATCTGGCTACACCGATGATGTAACGTTGACAACGGTTTGAGAATTTGAGAATGATCAAATGTGTTTTTCTCAGTTGTGAAACCCAACTGAACGTCAATGAAGGTTTTTTGTATGACATAGGGTATACTTTGGCATGACTAGACAACGTATACTCAAACCTTGCTCAGCATCGCAGAAAACTTAAAGTGACAGATGATCAAGAATGACAGATGCTTAAATCGAGATATGCACATACTTAGCGTCAAATACTCAAATCAGAAATCGGCCAATTATCTGTTCCGAATTACCTCAAAACTATGTTGGAAAACCAAAAAAATAAATAGTTTTGAGTGTAATTACGTGTGAAACTATACTCCTAGAGACTTTTTGTTCAATATAGTGTTGTTTTTGCACCACTTGACAACACAGGACGGCATTTTTAGGCAAAGTTATTGCACGACGCTCCGTGAGATACTAACAAAAATCAGCGTAGTTTTATTGCTTGTGTGTGCGTGAGCGCGTGTGTTTATTTAAGCGGCTGAGTTTTGTTGGCTTCACCTAAACTATAGGCCGTGCGCTATCTACCTTTTTTTAAATCATCTGAGTTAAAACCAAATAGTTTCACATGTAACTCCGTATTTGTACAACCCAACCTTGGCCATGCGTGACCGAAAGTTTCAGTTACATTGTCAACTCGGAATTGTAACTCCAGTTAATTTGCCGAGTTCGTTTCATGTGCTCAGGCTTATTTCCTACTTACAGTTCGCTAGGTCAGTGACATCGCTGGCTCTCGGTAGGGTAAAGATTAGAAAACGTGTTGTCTGTAATAGACGGCAGACGACGCCTATTTATTTTATGTTTAAAGTTTTTGTGGCTTATTTTTTCGGATGATTATGTTTGTGACTAGATCGCTTTGTGAAAAACACAAAGTTGTTTTATTTTTAGTCCAATAAAATTTTGTTGGTTTTAAATTTTAACCATAACTGATGTACGATAGATATACATTCAGAACTAACGTCAATTTCACTCAGACAAACAGACGAACGGACGGACATCGTTGCTACGAGAGTATAAGCATTCGCACAAAGCATTATTATATTCGCACATATTTTGTATCTTGCCACTAACTTAATGATTTTAATTTAAGGTACAATTATTGTAAATAGGTTTAAGTCTTGAACAAATAAATATTGTTTATTTATTCAAAATTGATTCCTACAAATAAATTTTGTGTTCCAGTTACAAAATCATAACCAATAATAAATAGCTTTTCGGCCGTTGATATTATATTTTTACGACGCGCAATAAGTTGGGATCAGCAGTGATCAGACACAGCTGTCTGCCAAACAGATCTACATGCTAAATAAATATAGTAAACTACAATGGGATCGTTCACTTTTTATTAGAAAAATCCGTAAATTCTTCTAGTCGTTATCACCTGAAGTGCGTATAATATTAATAGAAAGAAGGAGGAGCTCGTGACTAAATTATACCAGCCGCACGGGTCGATCTTCAAGGTTAAGCAACGGTTGTCGAGGTCGGTTCGAAGATGGGTGTCCATCCGTTACATACGAGATTCCGCCGCGCCTCGGCAAGCAATTTCAACCGTTTTCCCGGTTATCATTTAAAGATGTTTAACAGTCATTATGGTAATCAGAAGCCATTAAATCTGATACTAGTATTGTCAAAAGGTACCTGTAGTCAGCGCGTCGCCGCTTACATACTTTGTGGTAAAACAAAGTTGACACACCCTTTTTTTTTGAGCTTGGAGATATGTTCATGCATACTGTGCTACCACGGCGAGATAAATCTGTTATGTGGGACTCTAACCCAATAAAACTCCACGGTATCCTCCTTGCCGCTTATGGCGGGAAACGGGCACGCGCTAGCACTCACCGCGAACCCGCCGCGGTTGTCCGTCTCCGGACCCTCCTCTAGGGAGTACCCCCTATCACCGGCGCACCTGAACACACTGTACGCCGTGACCACCCCAGTGACCAAACCAGCGCATGTACCCCGTGTATGGCACGCTTGGTCTCCCTATGTCTGGTCAAGACAGTGGCCCCGCCACCTACCACTTTTCGGCTGCAAGGGAAATTGACACCTCCTGGACTGAGTTCTGTCCAATATTGCCCTGTAAAATCGTAATGTCAATGTTTGCGTGCAAAATAGCGCTTTGTTCATAGTGGCCTCTCTGTCTGCGGCGCGCCGTCGCTTACGTACTTTGTGCTAACGTGTTACCCAGTTACTGGGTTGAAGAGGTCAGATCCGCAGTAATTTCATGTAAAATCAGTATACTCTGCTGAATCTTGTTAGTTTGGAAACCGACAAAGTTGGGAAAAGCTAGGGATTTAATGAATAGTTTGGCTTCATATTGGCATATTATATTATATTTATTGGTAGTATGAATATGTAGGTCGGACAATAGTTGCCATTATTTAGGATTCAGACATCATTCAGTTCTGTCTGTGTAGTTTAGGTCAAAGTTTGTATTTGGTTTTATAATTTATTAGTTACCGCATTTATTGGCATGTCTATAATTTTAAGTTCATATTTTCAGATATCATGCCTTTACCGAAAGCAAAAAGGTTTCGCTTTAACCGAAACTGCGTCAGCTACTCGTTTGCACAAAAACCCGCGGAACTATGAAAGTCGTTTAACAAAAGCGATTCGTTCTGACGGCTCTACCCTCTTCAGGTCATCTAACTGACAGCTAGATGATTTTAGATTTATAAAAGAAAATAAATCGAGTTATCTTCCGCGCTGCTTGAAACTAAGCATTCGCGACTTTTGAAGTTGCTCCCGTTTACCGCGAGTATAAGCGAAGTCACGCGCACTTTGGCTAACTTCGGCTTTCCGAACATTGCCGACGGCGATTCTGAACTTTTACTTAGTTTGTACTATTTTGTAAGGATCCTAAAGAAATTATTTTTTGTCTTGGAATAAAATCTTGTTTACGAGAATACGAATGGATGGAACCTATATCTTACTTATCAATTTGTATTAGAATTTTAATATTAGGGCTCTGTCATGCATACAATAGCTTTATTGGTCACTTTTATAAATTTATGAGGGCTGTAAGGGTGCGTGTACACTAGCGAGTAGAGAGACATGTCGGTTATACGTGTTTACGCTCGGATCAGTAAAAGCCAGCCAGCACTTACTGGACAGTTCGCTGAAAAAATGGATTAGTTGGCACATTATTCATAGCTGTGTTGAAGTACCTGACACGGCGATAAAATAACTCCAGTTTTGAGTAAAATTAATAATAGGTGTAGGTGACAGAGCGCAATGCGATCGTATTTTGTAGCTAATGTAGGTAATCTGTCAATTGAAAATATGGCTGCTCTTTTTATTATTTTTTAAAAACTTACTCCAAGGATCGTGTACAAGCATAGCAATTAACAACTGACGCTGCCAGGGTTACTTGTTTAACAGAAAGACACGTCATATCTTGTAACAGATCGAAAAGTCACAGAACTTGGTCAGAGATCGCGAAGTGCGGAGTTGTTTGTAAGGAAAAATGGGAGCTCGTGGCCCAGCATTGAAAAACAATTTCAAACTATCTAAAAAAGGTGTTAACGTCCGAAACTTATCGGTGTTTTTTTAAATATAATAATATGTTATTGGTCCTAATGCCTGTTAGCTATTTCCCGTGGCTTCGTTCCTGTGGTCTATCTCACAAGGATGGTGCATTTTCGTAGGATACAATTAGTACTTCTATAACACACAGCAATAGAGTATAGTACGTTATGTACCATAAATAAAAAAACCGGCCAAGTGCGAGTAGGACTCACGCACGAAGTGTTCCGTACTTGGTAAATTGCGGTTTACGATTAATAACGTATAAAAAAAAACTACTTACTAGATCTTGATCAAACCAATTTTCGATGGAAGTTTACATAGTAATGTACATCATACATTGTTTTTAGTTTTATCATTCTCTTATTTTAGAAGTTACAGGGTGGTAAAATGTGTCCCCCCCGGACGCATTTTACCACTTTGGAACTGTCTCTCGCGCAAACTATTCAGTTTAGAAAAAAAAATATTGGAAACCTCAATATAATTTTTATATACATAGATACCCCACACGTATGGGTTTGAGGAAAAAAAAATATTTAGTTTCAGTTCTAAGTATGGAGAACCCCAAAACTTATTGTATTTTTTCTAATATTGTGTGAAAATCTTAATGCGGTTCACAGAATACATCTACTTAACAAGTTTCAACAGCATAGTTCTTATAGTTTCGGAAAAAAGTGGCTGTGACCTAAAAAGGGAAAAATTCAAATGGGAATAAATATAATGACCACCAAAAAAAACTTTCTAACGATAACCTCTATCACCTAAAATATATACTAATCAGCAAAAAAAATAAACCTAAACCAAATTTAGTAAATTGATCACCAAATTTAGTAAATTGATCACCAAATTTCATAAGTGCTAAAACCGTAAGATATCAAATCTAGTGATTTGGTCAATGAATCAGTCCAAGAGCGAGCGAAGCGAGCTCGGGAGCTAAGGGCACCCCGACACGGACAGGTTAGGTTCGAAGGAGATGACGGGAGCTAAAGTGAGCGAGCAAAGCGAGCGAACTCAGCTCCCGTCATCACCTTCGTGTTAGTTTACTTTAGACCCTGTATTCAGAAATAGGAGCCCCGCCCAGCGGGGCTCCGTCGACTCTGTTGCGATTCTAAATTTAATTTTGGTGATCATTTACTATTTTTGTCAGTATATTACTAGATTTGGTGGTTTGTTAAACATAAGCCAATTCAAATTAATAGTCGATGTTAAAAAACGAAGATTTTGTAAGTGGAACTTGTATTTTTTTGTGAAAATGTGTTTTTGTTAGCTAATCTGATTACTAAACAAACCTTAATAAACAAACAATAATAAGTTTAGATAATACCAGTAGGTATTTGAGTAGATTATTGACTACTGCCAGTCTAAATTCACCGTTAGATTCTGTGACTACTATTCCAGTCCAGACTGATTTGATTCGAATGAGATAAGTTTCCACATCAAAGTCAAACGTCAGAAAATAAACAACATAAAGCTGAAACATCATAAATATGGAGCGTTCGCGATTCATTGCGCTCTTTAAACGAGTTCAGATAAAATTCCTGATGATTTAGATGAAATCGCGCAATGGACTGTGAATTAAACTGGCTCGTTTTATTTTTTACTGATAAGGGTTTATATTAGCGCTTTTGTTTTGTTTTCTGAACAATAAAAAAGTAATGTTGTTACTGAATGAAGTTTATCAAAATCAAAGAACAACACTATTTATTCTCTGTCTATATATTTCTATCTAACTGCATCGTTGGCCTCACGGTCGCAAATGCGACTGCTAAGCGTGAGGTCCCGGGTTCAATGCCCAGGTCGGGCAATGTGGTCGAAAAATGAAAAATGTCCCTTGTGTCACTTCGCGTGACCCAAGGGCTGGCTTTTACCTTGGTCAGAGAATAAGCATTGCCATACAACGTGGCAATGCTGCCAGCCTTTTGGGTACATTACCAGTGGAGAACGATGTGGAGGAGTTTTTCGACGCCATATTTTAGTTAAGTATATTTTTAGTTTTAGTTAGTGAGTAGTTTTAGTTGTTTAAGTATTTTATACACTGTATGTGGTCCTGGATTTTTCCAATAAGAATTGCCGAACAGAGAGTGCACCTGTGTTTGCGCACACACACACACACGTGTGCACTATAATATCTCCCGCGCCGATGGCTATGCCTCCGCTGAGATTAAATGTCGCCGTCGTGGCCGATATTCGGCCTGATCAAATCAAATCAAAATTTCTTTATTCAATTAAGCCATTAAGCGGCACTTTTGAACGTCAAAAAAAAAATATTTAAAAGTAACAATAATTGATTCTACCGTCCATTCGGAAATGTAGCTTGTTATGGAGAAGAATGGACAAGAAACTCCACACTTACTCTTTTAAAATAAAAAGTGTTTTACAAGTATTTGGTTACATCATTTCTTGTTGGAAAAATACATATATGTGAGAAAGATGTAAAAAGACGTGCACGTAGAAGCGTCTAGAGTAAAACAAACAATTAACTAAATATCAATACATAGGCAATTAAAAGCAGGCCGAGGCAGCCAAGTTATGACCAATCCTAACTGATGGCGCCCGTCACGAACATGACACATAGATCGGCACCACTCAGATCAACCATCATGAAGGGAACCGAATGATCCAACACATGCACCACCATCAGAAAGACATTAGAGAGAGCATGACACACTATTAGCTGCCAGGGCACACTAGTATAGTCAACAAACGACATATAGGTACAGTAAATGGTAGATTTACAGTTGGTACATAGTACTCACATATGTGCTGTGCAGTTATATAATACTAAAATAAATTGAGTTTATACAACACAAATATATTCATAAAGTCTTCAGTAGGTCCAACAAAACTTCAGAACTTTTCTGCTTATCACTTGTTTTTGGCCCTAGTGGCTGTGGAGCAGGACTAGCGTTGAGCCAAGCATTTTTATAAGCGATGCGTCCCCAACCTATAATATGCCTGCCTGCATAGTGTGCGTTTTATACAAGTTGTGAATTTCGCCTCATTCAGTTCTAGAATGTGGGGAGGTATTTTATTGTAACATTTTATACAGTACCCCATAAAAGATGACGCTACTTTAGCCAGCATGAACCTAGTTGAATTAATTGGTCCCTATTTCTAGTAATATAATTATGTCTATCGCTGTTTTTACTAAAAAGATGTATATTCTTTCTAACGTACATGATTTTTTCGTAAATATATTGACAAGCTACCGTCATGATGTTAATGTCCTTAAACAGTTCCCTTAGAGAATCTCGCCGGCGAAGATTGTATATCGCTCTGATGGCTCGTTTTTGCAGAATGAAAATTGACTCAATGTCTGCAGCCCTTCCCCATAGTATGATACCGTAAGACATGATACTATGAAAGTAACTAAAATAGACTAGCCTTGCGGTATCTACATCAGTAAACTGACGTATTTTTCTAATAGCATAAGCTGCCGAACTTAGCCGCCCTGCGAGGGATATCAAATGAGGACCCCATTGCAACCTCGGGTCTAGCGTGATCCCCAGGAAAACGGCTTTATCGACGAATTCTAGCTTCTCATTGTTTAATATAATGTCACAATCATAACTTTTGACATTCGGCAAGGCAAATTTTACACACTTAGTTTTTTTAGCATTTAAAACTAAATTATTAGCAGTGAACCAATTTTGAACTTGCCGCAAGGCATTATTTACTTCGGCAACGTTACCCGTACGTCTATTTATCTTAAAAATCAAAGAAGTATCATCAGCAAATAACACCATGTTTAATCTGAAACCTGAGCCCTGTGAGCTATGTGCAATAGCAGCTTTCCGGGGATTTTCAAACTGAAATAAATAAAATATGCATTTTATATTTGACCTCATCCACATTCATATTAGGCTTTAATGGAAACTAAAGTCAGTTTATCGTCTAACTTCACTTCACTTTCATGACTTTCATAAACTATTCACATTCATTCATCCTGGTAAAGCACTATTTCCTGACGACAAGCAGCTGTGTTCCAGTTTGATCAGTATTGCTGCAGCTGAAAATACAAGCAAGTCATGAGAAGTTCTACATTACTGCTGTTTCTAAGACGCCACTAGCTGCCACGAGCGAATGTACCGCGGCGATATTATCGTCTTTGCATTCACGCGGTGAAAAAATGCTAAATTAAAGTGGCACTGCTCGCTGAACGGATGGTCGATTGGACTGAACAGTTCTGGAGTGACGACCGCAAACCGGAAGACGCTGCATTGGGTGATCTCCCTCTAGGTGGACCGATGACCTGGTTAAGGTCGCGGGAATTTGCTGGATGCGAGAGGCACAGGACAATTGGGACGGTCTGGTGACAATTAGGATAGGCCTAATGTCCAGCAGTAGAAGTCTTTTGGTTGAAATGATCTTGATGAGTCACGCGACGTCCATCGCAGTTCGCGACGATACGTAGGCGGAAGAATAATCGTTTCGTGGAGATTAGCCGACGGGTTGGGCGGACTCATGGTGATACACTTGCTCGTGAAGGTGGCGCCTGAGGTCACACATATAAAGGCACCTTTACAATCGTATAGTCAAATATAGATATGAATCATTAGAGCTGTCTAACTATCACATTGACAAATAGACCTTATATTGACCAATAGAATCAGACTATAACGTTTCTGCTGCTATGTCACAGTCTCCTCCTATGTGAGACGGAATGGGTTGTACGTTATCAACAACGCGAGTCCAGTGAAGTTGCCACATGTCTCAGAATCGTTGGTTCTACGAGTAAGTGTACGTGCCAGTTTCCTCACAAGGTTTTCTTTCACTGTTTTGAGAACAGTCATAATATTGGGAATGAGAAAAGTAAATTATTTCAAACTCATAATCATACACAAGGGGACGAAGCATAATATCTCTCTATGTAAGTAGCTGGGACATATCTTTCTACTACAATATGTCAGATTGATATCCGATGTGATTTGTCATTCGATGATTCGTAGACGAGTCATTTGAATAGCTTGAACGGTATTAATACAAATGTTACATACAACAACTCATCGAAAAGTTCGGACTCTTTGAGTGCCGAAAATAGTTGACAACATAACAGGAAAATACCAAGTTAACTGATTTATCTCTTCCCATCAAAGGCGACATCCTCCTTAATATATCAATATCGAATAATAAATAACTGTTCATGCACATAACTCATGTTTCTTTATATACAAGCTCGCCTCCCGGCGTACCGTGTGTTCGGGGTAGGCGATGCTATTTCCTACCCTTAGGCGAACATTCATCCCTTACGCCTGTGATCTTTTATGGAAGGTAACTAGTTTCAGATTAATCGTGGCTGTTATGGAACGGGGTAGGTAGATATATAGGAGATACCTTTGGTAAAATAGATTGAAGTAGACTCTGCATGCAATGATACGAAATCAGTTTGTTTTAACACCCTAAGAAGAGCTTTGATCCTCTTCGTTTTTTCGCGGTAAAAAACCTATTTTAAATTATCTTCTGATTTGTATCGTTGTAACTTAATAAAAATAAACATGCGTGTTGCAAAATACAACCCAAGAAAGATTTCGCACATCAGCAACGAGAGTGTCACAATACAATAAATGCAGTTTTTGGGAAATCACGATTTCCTTTTTTTTTGAACTTATAATTCCAACAAAAAAAATCTGAGAGAGCATATCGGTGAACTTAAAATATATTAAAGGAGACTATTTAATGCTCTATTATATTTTTATAGAAATTGAAATCTAAAGATATATTTTCCATTTTAAATTAATATTTTACTTTTAAATTCCTCTAATGTGTCACTTTTTTCGACAAAATTATCAAAGATTTCATGAAATAAAACACTTTTATTAGTTAACAATATTTATTGATTTTTAGAATTAATCAGGTAATATTACATATTTTCGTAGGTAGTTACTATTAGTTACATTCGCAACAATTAAGGTATCAAAACTTTTCTTATAAAAACAATGTAGCACATTTTCAGACAATAAATAATCTCTCCACTAGAAAACTATTATCAAAATTATTATAAAATAGTTTACACATACAAAATAAAATTGTATGGCATAATTTGTGCGAACTTAACATAGCGTAAGATTCAAAAATAACAAAAATTGCGCTTTGTACTCAAGTACTAACTACTACTACTACTTGATCTATAACTCAAACATTCTAAATTTACTCTATTTTGATGCAATTTCTGCTGTAGTATAATAACTGATAATTTTGGTTCTGAATCTAGTCAGAAGGTAAATTATCAGTTATTTCTTCTTCCTGACTATTACAAAAAATAGTTTCTTCTGAGCATAGTACAACCAATAACAAAATCGGGAACTTTGACGGTATCATCAGTATCCTCGATAAAATCATCTTCATTTGAAGGAGTTGTAGCTTCTTCTAGCAAGGTATGTGTGCCTGAATTAAAACATGTAAGTATTAGTTACATTAGAATTCTGAAAATATTTAACTAAATAATCATAATAAAAATTACAAAAGAAAAATAAACAATTTATATAATAGGTCACAGTACACGAAGATTCATCTTCGTGTACTGTGACATCTAAATTATTATTTTGTAAACTAGGTAAATTGTTTAAAATTTGTAGGTGCAGGTGCTGCAAATTAATGTGAAGAGAACATTTATATTCCTAAGTTAAACTTTGTAAGTAAGTAGATATTTGAAAAAAAAACTGTCACTTACCATCATCAATATCAGAAAGTGTGTTGGTATTGTTGATATTTTCTTTATTAGTTTCAGATTCATCCAAGCCAACGGCTACTGCTAGAGTGCTATTGTGTAATATTAAATCAATCATGAACTCCGCTCTTGAATTCCGCTTCATTTTGTGATAATAATGTAAAAAATAAGCATAGTTGTAACAGTTGTAAACCGTCCTAAGATAAATTATAAACACAATATAAAGCAGAATTAGAGACACAATATTAAATAATACCCAATTAAATACTTGTCTTATTCGGTAGTACAGTTATATCACATGTTATAACACTTCTACCCATATAATAACTTGGTATTAACCAACGCTAAAGCAAAGAACAGTGTCATTTCACATGATGTGACTGTCTTTTTGCCGAAATCAAAGCAAATATATTAAAATAACTTACCGTAATAGGGTCGTTACACAGGTTATGACAGTACTACACACATAAGATGCACGTCTGTTCTGTATCAACTGTGATGTGACACTGTTTACGCTACAAAAGGTAGGAAAGTGGCTTGGTGAAAAAGGGTATTAAATGCCATCTCTCGCCGAGGCATCGCACTATAATTATGACGTTTTTTTAGCAGATAAAATTTGTGATTGCCTTTGTCATGGCATACTTAACTCAATTTCGTATTTTTATGTGTTGTGACTCTCTTGTTGCCGATGTGCGATTTTATGCATTAATTTGAAAGTGAAGGCATAAAATCTTACTAGGAAAGTTTCAATTGATATACCATATGCTGTCGTGGGATGTGAAGAGTCGTGTGAAACCCGACAGACTGGGGCCAATAATGAAAATATGTAGAGGCATGAAACAGGGAGACCCGCTATCACCTACAATCTTTATATCAGTTCTACAACACATAATGAAAGACCTAGACTGGAAACACAAAGGTATTAACATAAAAGGGAAAAACCTGAATAACCTTAGATTCGCTGATGACATAGTCCTCTTCTCAAATTCAGCTAAACAATTAGAAGAGATGGTGTCGGAGCTATGCAGGTTAAGCAACAGTATAGGATTACAGTTAAACACATCAAAGACGAAAGTAATGACAAACGCTATCCAAACGCCTATACTAGCTGACAATTCGCAGAGTTTGGAGTATGTGGAGAGCTATATATACTTGGGGAAATGCATTTCATTCAACTCCAAAAACAAAGATGAAATTGATAGGAGAATAAACATGACATGGAGTAAGTTCTGGTGCTTACAAGAAATATTGAAATCAAAATTGCCCTTGAAACTGAAAAAGAAAGTCATGGATGGGTGTCTGCTACCCTGCATGTCATACGGATCACAAACATGGATATACAACAAATGTGCAAGGGACAGAATATATAGAATACAGAAGACCCAAAGGGCTATGGAAAGGAGTATCCTGAATATTAGGCTGAAGGACAAGCAAAGGTCAGAAAAGATAAGGAAAAAAACCAAGGTTATAGATGGTCCCCAGCATATGAAACGACTGAAGTGGAAGTGGGCAGGTCACGTGGCAAGATTGACAGATGGAAGGTGGACAGAACTAGTCACAAATTGGCTAGGCCCAAGAGGCAAGAGAGCCAGAAGACGCCCTAGAGAACGTTGGATAGATGAGATAAAAAGAAATGCTGGAGAAAACTGAGAAAAACTAGCAAAGACAAGAAAAACCTGGAAATTGTTGGAGGAGGCCTATACCCGCCAGGGGCCTTAACTATAAAAAATAAAATGAATGTAAATTTGTGTACCTAATGTTAAGAAACTCTATGTATGTTAAGGAAATAAAATGGTTTAATAAGAATAATTCTTAAGTTGAACTAAAAATATTTGCTCAAATTCCAAATATACCCAACAATCTTTAACCACAATACTTTCTAAAATGCTTTCAAAGTAAAGTGCTCTATTTATAATATCACTATTGTAAAAACCAATATTTACAGAGTAAATAATAGCAGTATCCCGGTATCCCAGTACCCTCTCAAAGAATACTTCTTTACCTAAGCCTTAGAAAAGCAGAGAATATAAAAAGGAGTGCTGTTTGATTTATGAAGGATCCTCAGATCATCTATCAAAGTGTTGCTGACGATGTGTTGATGTGTCGACCATCCTGTGAATGAAGAAATACAACACGCTGTATCTCCATCGATACATCTGATGGCATGTAGTGTGCTCTACGTACGCTTGTGATAAGGGTGGTTTAAATCGAGTTATTAGATCAAAGTTGATACTTTTACGCATGTATTCCAAGAGGATTAGCCATATTTATTTATTTATCAATTATGGACGACTTACAGCTAAAACAAACAGAATAAAAAATAGTATGTGAGACTGATAGCCAATTCAAAGTCATCACTTCTAAAAATAGATTGTAAAGAAAGAGTGTGAACAACACAACATAGCTACCAAACAAGAAAAAAACAAGACAGTATATAACATTCAAGCTTAAACTAAATTAACATTTCATAATATAATTGCCCATGAGCCATTATAGAGTTTGTACCCAATTATTAATATTACATTTATTCCAGTCCACGTTAGAAAGAGTAAAAGGCAACGGGGGAAACTTTTGCACAGCTGTGGTCAAATGTTCAAACAATTTTCATTGTGTTTGAACATTATTTAAACAATGGGATTAAATTTTTGGGCTAAACGTAAGTATTATTGACCTTGTGGAATATATGCCTCTTTTTCTGGCAAATATAGTCCTACCCTTTTACCAATTAACCGCGGAATAAAGTTATACTTGGAATAACAAAGGAATAACCATACATTTTCATAGGTGTATACTTGGTGTAACTTTATTCCGCGTTTATTAGTAAGAGGGCTAGCTATGTTATAAGTTTGACGTGTGTATCTGTGTGTTTAAGTATACGTATATTGTTGTATTTATGTATCTGTGTATTTGTCTGTGGCATCATAGCTCCTAAACGGATGAACCGATTTGAATAGTGAATTTATCGAGAGTGTTCTTAGCTTAGTTTGATGAAAATCGGTTCAGCTGTTCAAAAGTTATTGGCGTTTTACTGTTTGAATCGGGCGGTTATCGCAAGATATCGTAGCACATCACAATCAGTTCACGTCAACACTCCCATTTTTCAATAACAAAATTGATATTATTCGGAAATACGCCGCCGAATGCAAAACAAGATGAATGGTTGTTGTGCCGCGAGCGTGACGAAGCGTGCCCGCGGCGTGACGGAGCGTGACAAGGCGGGCCGGCTGGCGTGACGCGGGGATTATGCCCGCGTCGCTGTCGTGACAAAAACGGCGATCGCAAAAATATAATAAGTATATAATAATTTTTACAAAAGGCCGAAAATGTCAATTCTGATTTAACATTTGAAGTAAACACAATAAAATACACGTCAACAAGAACGCGGCAATTGCTATACTCATGAAAAACGCGGCATAATTGCTTCCGACCACGACGGCGCTAAGATTTCATCGAAATCATCATGCGTGACGATATTATGTGAATAACCCAAATTATCACTTCAGGAGCACCGAATATCCGCGTATAACCCACAAAGAGCGATGACTCTTCTTGGGTTATACTCGGCTTTTCGGTGAAACAACCCACCATGCAGTAACTTTGAGCGGGTGTAATAATACCCGCTCAAAGTTAGTGCATAGTGAGTTGTTTACGCTTGTTTACTGTTGGCAATATGCACTGGCATACTATGGTTAATGTATATGGTTAAATCAGGTCGCCTGATTTAACCATTCTAGACTTCATTTTGTGGGGTTTTTTGAAGTCATGGATCTATGTCAACAAGCCTCAGACTGTTGAAACACTTAAAGAGAATATCTATGGCCGGAAGTTAAAAAAACGAGCCTGAATGTTAATGAATTCTGATGGCACTGAAGGCTGCCTCTGCCGATATCTTTTTATCGACTAAATAGAAAAAAAAATAAGGCATTAATGCCTTAATTTTTTTTTCCTTTTTGTTATTATAAAAACGAGAAAGAAAAAATAAACCTAATACAAAAGCAAAACCAAAGATTTTCATTCATAAAATAAAAATACAGCCAAACAACACCGGGTGATAACTTTTGCGCCAAATTGTCTGTACTTACTAAAATATTACTATACATTTTAAAAATAATGATCTAAATAAGCCTAGCTTTGCAAGAAAAAAATATTTTATGAAGTATAAAAATACAGTTTAGTTTGATCTTGTCGGTCCAGGCCCAGAATCCATTAAAGCAGAAATACGCCGAGAGCTCCCAGACTCATTAACTTTACTCTGAAAAATTAAATATCTAGCTAATAGCCTGGTGCTCTTTATTCAGAAGTTAATTATTAAACTAATTAATGATTATGATCAAACATGTTTAAGATATTATTTTTTCTTTCTTTAAATTGTCTTTGAGAATACATTTCTCGTAGGTAACTAAGTAAATTAGATTTCTCAAAATACTGGTCTATAAAAAAAGCCAAATACTTTCGAGGCAATTGTTAAAAACTTCCCTAATTAGATTATTTTCCTTATAATAAATAACTAAGAAAGTTTTCCGATTTCATTTTATGAAAAAGAATTTGGAGGCATTCAACTGATGTTAATCATATTTTTCCTTGAACATCATTCATAATTTAATTTAGTATCGCTTTTATGAAATTTTAATTACGGGGAAACAAACTTCTATAAAAAAAAACAGAATCAACCGCAATTTTTATTTCTAGAACCCTTTTATTTTTGTACCAAGATACATTCAAATTTACAGTCTGCAATTCCGCATAGAATCATAGATTCTCAGTCTTACAAACACTGAGTACTATTCGTCCCAACCTTAGTTTATGATGCTCGATACTCGACCAAGCTGACTTATCTCACTGAAATGTTTCATCAAAACACTACTCCACGCATTCCGCTGCTCCATACATTTAAATCGCACAACTTTGTTTGATTTAAGAATAGAAAACTATCGAAACGCTAACGCTGAGATTGATTCATTTGGTACGATCAGAATAGGACATCAGTTAGGAATATAAATGTGTATTCTGTTCTGTCTAGAATATATTCGCAAACAAAAGATTCGTTTCTGAGATATGATTTCAGATAAAGAACATAATTTAACGGAATGACGGCAAAATAATAATACATTTATATAAAAGACGATAGATAATATTGATACCTACATTGTTAGGTTCTTACCCTTAGATTTCAAGTCATGTCTTCCAACTCGGTTCTACCTCGTATCATCAAATTGACAGCCAAGCAAACTTGTTATATGTTTACATTAATCGAGGGTGCTTTCCGTTGTCCTGACGATGGAGCTGGGTGGAGGTCCTTCAAATTGTTAGGAATATGAACCTTACTCTATGTCCAATCAAAGTCTTAAACAGAATAGATACTCTTCGAGGCGTGCATGAACTCACTTTGAAGTCACTCTCTCGCAATGTTGGAAAAGTGGGTCTTTTCAAATATTTACGTCATAGATACATATTGTGAAACAATAAGAACAAAAAAGTTAATTTAAAAAACAAAAGCGTCTGGCTTTTGTTTTTTAAATTAACTTTTTTGAAAAAAAACATAAACATATGAATATATACATATTCGCGAACTGGCTGACCACCTGATCCTCCGACTGCACAGCATGATTTTTTCTTGTTTACAGCTGTTTAGTTAGCTTCTTAAGCAGTCGGCTTTTGTTTTTTAAATTAACTGTTTTTATTTACAACTTTTTAGTTATTATTTTTTTTTTGTTATACTTTTAAACATATAAGTGGTATGTATTTTTGAAATCAGCTCTTGAAACCCTTCATTTTGATACCCCACTCGATGGGTTTGGAAGAAAATCGAAAGTTTGAAAGACAGATTCTTTTGTTTGGAAGGATTCAAGTGGTTTGGAAGATACGAGGTAATAAAGAATATTACATACATACAAACATACATACATACAAGCACGGGGTCTCATTGCTAAGAAAGAAAATTTGGTTCAAATAAATCTCACTAGATGGCGCGATATACCTCAATCTGTTATTGAATGTGTGTAAAATTAACATTTTCTGGAATTGAACACAAAAATTGTATGTTCTTGTTTAATCAACTCTCCTAAGTACAAAATTATGGAATATTGGCCTCATAATTCACATTTCAAAGATTATTAGACGGATCATTTAAAATTGATTCCAATAGATGGCGCATTTTTAAATTTCTGAGGAAATCCACTCGATTGTTAAAGTTTGCATTTTAACACATTTTGGTGCAAAAAAAAACTGTAAAAGCGTGCAAATAAATACTAGAAAACAAACCTTCACTGTATATAAAGAAAAAAACATTCACAAACCTAGTAAACCCTTTTACTTGCTAGTCGCTGCTAACACCATCTATCTATCACCGTGAAACAGAACCGAATGCGTTCGATGTACAAAAAATTGCCAGAGTAAGCAGTCGAAAAACGCTAGTTACGTCGGCACGGTTTCTTTGTATGGGATGAGGTATCTGTATGCTAGTATTATATTATCTGTGATACAAGATACGTGCGAAAAACATAACCCTTCCTTGCAGCCTGGTAAAAAGGCTTTTTTTATGAATCACGAAAATCTTGGTTTAATGTCCTTTTCAAGTACTACAATATCGTGCTCTATTATAGTCACAAAAATATTTTATTTAATACCAGTCCCTTGTGACGTGTGATATACAAGCCTTATATAGCTCGGGATGGGCAGTATATCGTAGGCGGCCTTATAAACTTTATAGTCACAGGTCATACCTCACAGACTGAATTATATAGGTATATAGGTTTTACATTGTAGGCAAAGGTTTATACACTATGTAAGTATATCTACTATGTAAGTTAGTTTAGTCAGTGACTGAGCAACAATAATGTTTCATTGTGACTCAGGGTAGTTTGGAAGTCGTAAAATAGCTGATTTGACGTAACATCTTCATGAATAGCATAAATGACTATTTATTTGTCGGAGAGCAAATTAAAGAAGGCAAATAACTATGTTTAGAGCTGTTGCAGACAAAGAGCTATCTAAGGCTAGCTCGCAAAGTTGAGGTTTATTTCAGTTTTTCACTTGTATGAAGACCACAAAAGATGTAAAATTAGATAAGCACCTCAGCTATGCGAGATAAGCTAAAGTAACTTAGCTTAGTTCAAGGTCTGCAAATAGTTTAATAGGCTGATTGGATTTGTATAAATAAGGCAACAACGCAATCATTATTTTGTACATTTTATTTTTTAACATTTCATTGAACTCGTTTAAAGACACATTCATTAATTTCAAGCTTTATTTATTTACATATGTACATTACTTACAAACTAATATTAGAACTAAAATAAGAAAACTTATATGTACAATTACGGGGCGTCAAAAATTCGTTCACATCGATGTCGACAGGAAAAGTGTCCAGAAGGCTGGCAGCATTGCCACGTTGGATGGCAATTCTGATTCTTTGGCCAAAAAAAAGGCCAGCCATCTGGTCACGTGAAGAGTCGACCAACTGCTTGGCGATATCCCGAAATAAAAGGTGTGCACTTGGAACCCTTGGCCCTAGTTTAGATGGGATGGTGCAAGGGTGTCGACGCAAGTTGCATCCCACACCAAAGACCTACCCAGCTTCCATGACATTATGGTCATACCATCTGGTCTCTTCCCATCCACGCGTGCCAGGCCATTGGGTTCTAAGACAGCTGGCACCCCGGCGGTGGCAAGAGCACGACGGATGAGATCAATAATGCGTGCCGCGCAATCCGACCTGCACTCTTACTACAGGAAAGGCCATGATGTCCGAGGCAGGCGAGTGCTTCACCTCATTGACAGCGATGTGGAGTGAGTCGGAAGGTTGTGTCACCTAGCATAGTGCCTATGTTAATTAATTGCATATTAAAACCTAATAATTCCAATATGTAGGTCTACTTCAATACCCTGATTTTTATAAATTTTTCCAAAGCTCCACATCGGATCGCAGTCCCCACACCGCAGTTACGTCTAGAAAACATTCTCGTTCACAAAGCTACGGCGGCCGCTATCAGGCCACAGTTCTCATGTGTGCTGACTTTCTGTCTGATTCTATTACAGATCAGCTCTTCCAATGCTCTTGTATTTTCATCAATACGTTTTATTTTCCGGAGTCTTGATTGAATACTCAAATACTGTAGTGTGAATTCTTTTAATCAAAACTTTTAAACTAAATATATGTAGAGTTAAATTGTTTGTTTGTTTGTTATTAGAAAAATTCTTTCTCTAACAGAAAAATGCAGCATTCCTGTGGGAAAAGCCATGGCAGTGAAACTCCAGGGCAATCGCTAGGGCTTGATGTTTCTCACTCAAGTAGGTTTAATGTACTTTTAACCCTTATAGACTTTGATTAATATAAAATGGTATAACTACCTTTCCAGACAATATACAAATCCATAAAATACTTTGGCCATTCAACTTTTTATCGAAAAACGGGTCTGCGCAAAACTGCGACTTACTCGATTTTATAATTAACGCACTTCCACGGCATTAGAAATAATTGTTATTTCAAACTTTGCTTCCGTGCGCGTATTTAACAACGTTTAACAGCTATATTTAATTTTAAGGACCTTACTCGCCAGTGGCGCCAACTGGTGAGCACAAAAACGTTACCCCTCATTGACACTCGGCCCCCGGTGACTACAAAGCACCACGTCCTATTATGTAGACGGTGGTGTTTATGGTTGAACGTTTTTAAATCTTTCTGTTGGTTTTATTCAGCCAAGACGCAGTGATGCGCACGGGAGATTCAAACGATTGTTAAAATTGAGAATATTTTTTAAATTGAATTCCGAATGTTATTTTTTACGAAAATAAAAAATATAACTAACCAACCAAAAACTCTTTTTATTTTATTTAAAACTGCTATCGTTTAACATTAACAAGATTTAATACGGAGAAGCTCAACCCAAAAACTTTTTCATTTTGCTATAGAGTAAAAAAATATGTATATCACAAAATACTAAAATTAAATAAAGTCAAAGTCAAATGTATTTATTTCAACTAGGCCATTATGCGGCACTTTTGAACGTTAACATGTAATAAAAATTGATTCTACCGTAAATAAATATATATCTCGTTATATATTTGCTCACAGACACACACACGCACACTCTAACTCATATTTGCAAACACACGTGCGCACAATTGCTTGCGCAAAATACAATTTTGGTATATTGTTATATTAATTCAATCAAATAGATTTAATATAAGTTATTAAGATACATATATGTAATCGAGTAAGGAACTCGTGTATAAATAATAACAGCCGCACGGGTCGGTCTTCAAGGTTAAGCAACGCTTCACGAGGTCGGTCCATGGATGGGTGGCCATTTCAACATACCGAGATTCCTCCGTGCCTCGGAAAGCACGCTAAGCGGTTGGTCCCGGCTGTCATTTGAAGATCTTTGATAGCCGTTACGGGCCAGTTAGACCAGTCTTGCCAAGAGGTTATCGTAGTTCTAGGTATCGTGTTACTCAGTAACTGGGTTGTGGAGCTCAGATAGGCAGTCGCTTCATGTAAAATACTGATACACAGATGAATCTGGTAAGACTGGGAGCCGAGCCCAACATAGTTGGTACAAGGTTAGGCAGATTGATTGACATGTACCTAATCGAGTTTAGGGAGTTCGGCATCTCCTGGCACAGGTGTTTTCACAAATAAAAGGAGAAGTCAACCTCAATACTGTTAAAACAATTGTTATCAAATAAAACATTTATTTATTTTATTTATAATAGCAGACAAATTAATCGATTTCTAAAACTCTACTTTTTTAACTGTCTTGAAAGTGCGAGAATTGTCTCATTACGTCTACAGCCTACATTCAGGATTGCCGTAATAAGGGATTATAAATAATTAGAGAAGGTGAAAGTGAAGTCGACTCGATCCGGCCATTTTCGTATTCGACGACTAGTCGGCGTAATAAAATGTATATAGGAGGAAAACAAATCCATACACGAGACGTTCTTCCCCGAAACAGTGATCGATTTGGCCGACTAGTCGGCCTCTTTACAACTGACTAATCGGGTAGTCGGACCAAGTCATAGTCGGCATATCTCTATAAATAATCAAAAATCTTTCATCGTCATCTTTTCAACCGAAAGCCATCCACTGCTGGATATAGCCCAGAAAAAAATTACACCTGTACCATTTTCATTTGATGTCTGTAAGTGTCTGTACAGACTGATGTATCTATACTATAATCTATAGTATATCTATACTATATAATCATATAAAGAGATAAAGTTTGTGAGGTTGTAAGTGGTAATCTCTAAATCTACTGAACCGATTTAGATGAAATGAAGAATTGGTATGGAGATCGATTGAGACCCTGGGGAGGACATATGATATTTTGTATTACCTTGGGATCATACAGCACTTATTAGAGGTAGAAGCTAGTACTCAACAAATACACACTGTTCTGTGTTTTAAGTATTAACAGTAAATATCAGTTCCAAGTAAATTTCAAAACAACAGGAAAAGCCTCGTTAAAGTCTAGTGTTTTCCGAAACTCGTTTAGTATCTGAAGTAAGCTAAGAAGTAAGATTGAGGCTATCGAGTTAGTCGCCCAGAACTGTTCAATTTTATTATACCAATGTGTTAGCTATTCCGGTAGTCTATTTCTTTTTGAAAGTTAGTTTCGGAAAGTTAGTATTGCCATATGTGGCACACTGTTAATATTTAACGTATTGCGGCTACTTACGTCCTTCGTTTACAATAAATTACAAATTTTTTTTGGAATACTTTGGTTTCATGTAAAAGAGACGTAGGTAGGTGAACTAAGGTACATTTTATAATACACATATTTTAAACATGCGGCAACTGTATACCAATTACAAATGTAGTCTGGGCTGGTTTCTGAATTGAGAATTTCGAAATAAAAAAATGTTATAATAATATTAATTAATTAATTAATGCCAAACTCATTGACAAATACTCAACTTCAAATTGTTTATTATAATAATGCCAAAATTGTAGGCATATGCTATTTACAAGCAATAGCTGGTGGTGTTCTGTAGTTTCTGCCTACCGCTATGGGATAAAGGCGTGAGTATATGCATGTTTGCTGTTTATTTCTTGTTACACCATTAGGTAAGTAACTTTCAAGATATTATTTATGATACTTATCCTATCCCCTGCGGCCAAAAGATGGTAGTTGGCGGGGCCATTAACCTTGACCCGTCACAAGAGGACCAAGGGTGCCATACACGGGGTCCTCTGGCACCCATGTACTGGTTTGGTGCCTGGGGTGGTTACGGCGCATAGTGTGTTCTGGTGCGCCGGTGCTGGGGGGTAATCCCCAAAGGAGGGTCCGGTGACGGACAGCCGCGGTGGGTTCGCGGTGAATGCTAACGCGTGCCCGTGTTCCCGCCATAAGCGGCACAGGAGGACACCGTGGAGTTTAGGGAGATAGCGCAGTATGCATGAGCATTTACCCAGGGAAAAAAAAAAAAAACAATGTTTGACGGGGACGGCCACGTTTTCTTTTGCCTTGGGGATTTCTTTCCAGCGCCTGCTTCGGTATATGACCAGAGTCCCTTCGCAGCGTGTGGCCAATCCAACTCCACTTGCGACGCTTGATATGGCGGTCGATCGGGCTCTCGTGGCATTGCTCCAACAGCTCCACGTTGCTGATGGTTTCGGGCCAGTAAATGCCAAGTATGCGACGAAGATAGCGGTTGACGACGACTTGGATCTGGCGTAAGATGTCTTTTGTGACATTCCACGTTTCGCACCCGTAAAGCAGCATGGATTTGACATTTGACCCGAAGATTTTGAGTTTAATCCCTCGGGTCAGTTTCCGCAATTGCCAAACAGGTCTCAGCTGCGCGAAGGAAGCTCGTGCTTTGGCTATCCTCTTCACTACCTCCAGTTTCTGACACGATGCTCCCGAGATAAGTGAACTTCTGGACGCGTTCCACTGCCTCCGTGCCAATCAGCAACGGTGAAGTATTCTTCACACCAGATCTCATCTCTTGGGTCTTCCGGGTGATTATTTTCAGTCCTTTTTCTTCCGCTTCCTGACTTAAATCTTTCAGTTTAGCTTGCATGTCAGCATGGGAATGACTCAGCAGGCATAGGTCATCGGCGTAATCGAAGTCCCCTAAGACGTTGGATAATCCCCACTCTATCCCGCGGCGCTTGTTATCGAAAATGCGAAGCAAAATCCCGCCAAGAACGACTAAAAATAGGAGCGGTGATAGAAGATAGCCTTGTCGGACACCTGCGTGTACTACTATATCATCCGAGATGAGATCGTCGTGAGTCACTCTACAGTAATAAATCTTGTATATAATCTCCAAGAGGCGGACAATTTTTTTGTTATATCGTGTGTTTTATTTTTCCAAAACACCCGATATAACAAAAAAAATAAAATAAAAAGAAAATATCAGTGGACGTCTTTCGATGATGACTGATGACTGGACAAGAGGTGATGAGAAAGTATAAAGGCCTTAGGATAGGATAGTATAGACCATGATAGATCCCTGTTTGCCGCACTTACACTCACATTAAGTCCGTTGTGCGTGCAGGCCTCCTCCCAGGCCCAGTGCGGGTTGGTGGATATCTTCATCTTCGAATTTTTGGTTCTAAGACATGCCGGTTTCCTCACGTTGTTTTCCTTCACTGTTTTGAGAGCAATGCTGATGAAATAATTTACACAAATTAAAACGCCTGCCTGGTTTCGAACCCACAATCTACAACTAGTAAGTCGCGGCTGTTATCAGTGGGCCACCACTGCTCTGTGTATATATTGATAGGAGGACACAATTACCACGTAATACAAGTCAAAGCATGTCTACCCGTCACATACCCCTCCCTGTAACTCCCATACAAAGCAATTGTTGTCTTACTATTATTCACTATTGAGTACTGACACACAATCACTTCGCTCAAGCTTAGTCTGACTACTCGTGTATTAACCCGTCTTGATCAGAGTCTCAATAGCCCGACGTCCCCTCAATATGCCGCAGACGCGCCGGTCGTCTTTGTGTATCCAAGGAAGACAGTGCTATTATTTCATAGCAACTGCAGTTGTCCGCAACGTTACAGTATTGTTAAACTACGATATATCACTAAAGACGAACGTAATACGCAAGGAAATGCATTCCCCGAAGAGTAACGCAGAAGTTTAGATATAGCTTGCCCTCGTTTTGGCAGTCACATTTATTCGCACGTAATAGACGACGAGCCTGCTGCCTGCTGTTACATAAGCATAATCAGCATACTATAATGTGTCCACTGCTGGGACTTAGGTCTCCTGTCTATTACAAGGAGTGGAGGGTATTCCATCACACGGGCCTTGGACGAGTTGATAGATTTGACATATCTTGTAATTTTTTGCTTCTAGGACATGTAGATTATTTTTTAACGAAATCGCAAAGTATGTATGGGCCTTACGTGTGTCATTGCATAGGGAATGAATGTAGTGTGTGTGAATGAGTGAAGTGTATCATTCGACAGAGTGAAATACGAGTAACCATGAATTGAAGTATTTTAATGAGTAATCAATTGTAAAGCCCGTAGTCTACATATAAAAAAAAACCGAGTATAGATTCTCAATATATCCCGAGTTCAACCATTCAGCCAGTATAATCGATGGCCTCTAGATTAACTGTGAATATACTTCATATTGCTGCAAGCTAGCAGGAATAGCCTATAAATTGTGTTAGTGAGCTAGCGGTGCCAAATTACTTTAAACAAGAGTTATGTAGTGAAATGCTTTTCGTCTAGGTCGCAGGTGGATGGTCTTGGCGCGTTCCCAGGTAAACTGAAGACAGTTTTCAGGTATCTTTAAGACTGGTTAAAGAGTAGCGTAAACTTGAAACTGTTTATTCGCAAGATAAATGCTGGATTAAGAATACTGTGGCATGGCATTTTTTTTTTGAAGTGCTGTTTTTGCTAGAGTTTTTCTAGGGTATTTACATAAATTCATACTCACGCCTTTTTTCCATAGCTGATGAGCAGGTAGAAACTACAGATCGCCACGATCCTTACACAGGTACCCCTGCCAAGATCTTTTATCCATGGAGTAAAATTTAAGTCTGACAGTTTTGATAACAATTCTGAAAATGTTTTCGATTAAAAAATAGATAAGACGTCACCTATAGTGTTCTAATCATATTATATTTGTACGGCCAGAGTGCACCCTCTATTCGAGCGTCGAGCGGGGCGGAGCGTGCAGCGTGTATGTTAAACACGTACTACGCGTAATGGCCGTCCTGAGTGCCGGCCGAGCGGAGCGTAGGCAGCAGCGGGCTTGTTTGCGTCGAGCGGTTTGTGTTTTGCAGCGGTGATACGTGCGTTCTTGAAGGATGTCGTTTGAAGAAATAATTTCAGAAATACAAAATAAACCTGAATTATGGTTATCTCCGAATTCTTTATATATGAACAGAATAGTTAAAGCAAGAGTGTGGAGTGTGGTCTCCAAATATATTTTTTCTGCTTCACAATATTACTAGGACCTTGTCTTGACTCACAATTAAATCTCAGCCACAAATTTTCTTCTAAATACATATCAATAATATCGTACGACGCAGACGCCATGAGCGACACAAACCACCGCCACCACAAACGCTGGGCGTGCACTGAGAACGCGCTTTCAACCGCTCTTCCCCGCCCGACGCTCGGGCAGAGCGGGCACTCTGACCGCACCTTTAGGCTAACGCCTGGTTAACTTTTTCGCATAAATCTTACAATCATATTGCAGTAAATTTTATTAAATGTCGCAATTTAAAGCTACAGTGATTCGAAAGGGGAAAACTTTTGTAATACCGTTAAAATGTCAGTCAGATAGTTAAAGGTCATTGCCAATATACCCTCCATATTAACACCTATCATTGCTAGCTATGAGAGCGTATTGATGTAGGGACACAAAGTGATATAGGTTATCCATTAATGCAAATGTCAAGTTATAGATGATTTATTATATTTAGATGTGTCTAAAAGATAGCATAATTATTACAGGTCTTTAGTGTCACTTCTTTTGTGTGAACTTTTCGCGCTAAACCACTAAATTTGTTTGTAGTTGTACCTAAGCAAATTGAACAGACAATTTAGGACTCACTCAAGAAGTCTTTGTAGTTTTCTCTGTTATTATTCTAATTATTTAGGAACACAAACAAATTTAAAATGTATTCAGTTGATTCTAAAGGCTTTGTTCTCTCTCTAACCTATTTCCACTTAATTCCTACTAACTTTAAGTGTATAAAATATTTAGTTATTTTTGCCATTCGAAAAAGATTTCTACATAAGTACCAGCGTTTTTGCTGTCAATAGTAGCGAGGGCGACCCAAGTTGAGCAGTAAAAAGTTCGTCTTGTACAATTTTTATGATTGCACTTAACAACGAGCGAGGCGATGGGTCATGCATTTTAATAAAACTTAGCTTGTTCATAACTACACTACGTTATAATTAATTCGACGAGTATTTTAACGAAGTAAAAAAATAATATCATCTTTATATTACGAAGAAGGTGAAATTGTTTGATTTTATATTTGGAAGTACTGATTACGACTACGAAAATTCTTCCACTGGTATGAAGCTACACAATAGTTGAATGTGCCGTATTTCTTTTCCCGTTATAAAGTAACCTATACCTTTTCATCCGGAAAAACATATACGGTTATTGTGGGTGTTGCTATGGCAGCAAAACCGCGGGAAAAAGCTTATTATTTATAACTTCGAAATAAAATTGTGATTTTCAAGAAAGCCTGCTCTCATTCTTTGAAACGCTGGATTCCAAAGGCGGAGACAACTGTTTGGTGGCGCAGTTGTTGTTTTCTTATTTCCTAAATAGAGGTGAATGGGTGATCCTACTAATACAATAAACGTGAAAGTTTGTGAGGATGGATGGATGGATGCTTGATACTCTGTCACGCTAAAACTACTGAACAAGTTTTGATAAAACTTTACAGTAATATAGCTAATACATTAGAAAAAAGACGAAAAGAGTAAAACTGGCCAAGTGCGTGTCGGACTTCGCATATTTAGGGTTCCGTAAAAAACTGCATAATTAAGTTGGTTGTAATAGGAAAAATGAAGTAATTTCATAGAAAAATCTGATCTATTTTCCAATATTATATTTCAAAACAAAAAAATATAGTATTTTATCTACTCAACAAGTTCTAAACAAGAATACCCCACTCGATGAGGTAGGTCAAATTTAGATTTTTACTCCTTTGGGAGCCCCACTTAAATACTATAAAAAAATATTTTTTGGCAATTTACGTGGCTTTGAGTCAACAAGGTGGTTATACTATGAAAATTTAAAGACTGTAGCTTCACCCATTTGTGCGTAAATCCCGTCTGACAGACGACGGACAGACGGACACATGAGTGACAGCAATATGGATCCGCTTGGACACTTCGGGTACGCACCCTAAAAAGAAAGAAAAAAAAGTGTTTAATTGTCACAAAACGACATACATATTTAAGTACATGCTTATGCTATGCTTAACAATAGTATTAGTAGTACTTAGATTAAGTTAGTCAAAGTCAAGTCAAAGTCAAATATATTTATTTCAACTAGGCCAATAAGCGGCACTTTTGAACGTCAAACATTAAATCTAAATTAAAAATGTACAAGTAATAAAAATTTACTCTACCGTGCATTCGGAAAGTAGCTTGTTATGGAAAAGAACGCACAAGAAACTCCATAATTACTCTTTTCAAAAAAAAAAAATGTTTTACAATGTTTACTTATGTACATACATTAATAAATTCATATATGTGAGGAGGATGAACCCAAAAATAGCACTACACACTATACTACGTACAGGTATAAAGTAATAAAAGCACTAACAGGTAAATTCATTAATTTGATAAATAGGAACATGGTTCTCACATACTTACAAATATTGCAAACATAGGTAACATACCTAATTCAACAACAACGGAACCGTGTGTAAGTCAAATTCTGGAAAAATATAAAAAATTACATAAGAATACAATAACTATGAATAGGAATACAAATTAGCGGACCAACGGAGCGGAGCGGAGCGGGACCAACATGTTGCCAAGCATTCTTATCTTGAATATAATCATCTAATTTTTAATATGCTTGTTTACAAAGTGTGCTATTAACTAAACTTTTAAATTTACTTTCATTTAGTTTTAATATATCACAAGGTATTTTGTTATAGAATTTAACACAGTACCCCATGAAAGATGTGAGAGAAAGATGAGTGTGCTTTCGCTAGTCTATAAGATGGTTGATCTAACTTATCTTTATTTCTCGTATTACAATTGTGTCTATCACTGATTTTACTAAAGAGATGTATATTTTTCCTTACATACATAATATTTTCATAAATGAATTGGCAAGAAACAGTCATAATATTAATATTTTTAAATAGCTCCCTAAGAGATTCTCGGTGACTTAAATTATATATGGCTGTGATAGCTCTCTTTTGCAATATAAATATGGATTCAATGTCAGCCGCTCGGCCCCACAATAAAATACCGTATGACATAATGCTGTGAAAGTAACTAAAATAGACCAAACGCGCGGTCTCCACATCCGTCAACTGTCTTATATTTCTAACAGCATAAGCGGCCAAGATCAACAGACCCGCAAGAGATATTATGTGAGAACTCCATTGCAATTTGTCGTCTAGAGTGATTCCCAGAAAAACTGTTTGATTTACAAAGTCCAGCTTTTCGCCATTCAATATGATGTCGCATTCGCTACTTCTAACATTCGGCAATGTGAATCTAATACATTTGTTTTTTTTTTCATTTAGTACCAAATTGTTTGCCGTGAACCAATTTTGGACCTGATGAATCGAGTTATTCACATCATCAAGATTTTGTGACCGCCGATCTATTTTAAATATCAAAGATATGTCATCAGCAAACAACACCATTTTCGGTTGATTTTGTAGTAATTGGGGTAATTCAAATTCAAATTCAAATTCAAAACGTTTATTGTTTAATCGTTAATATAAACTAAAAAGAGGAATGGACCCAATATCGAGCCTTGAGGAACACCCATTGTCATTTCAGACCCTAGTGAGTTTACGCCATTTACCTGAACTTTAACTTGTCCGGCTTTTAAATATGATCTAAGTAACCCAAGGGCTGTATGTCTAATTCCATAGTGCTCGAGCTTCAATAATAGTGTCTCATGGTTAACGCAATCAAACGCCTTCGAGAGGTCGCAAAAGATTCCAATGGCGTCTTGTACTTCCTCCCAGGCGTTAAAGATATTCTTTATTAGGGTGACACCAGCGTCAGTTGTGCCCTTAGGTAAAAACGTATTGTTGATCATAAAAGATAGAATGTTTGTTAAAATGACGCAACAATTGGTTGAGCATTAGCTTTTCGAAGACCTTACTGAGAACCGGCAGTATTGACACTGGCCTATAATTATTGGCTTCTTTGCTATCCCCGGATTTAAACAATGGAACTACTTTACTGTGTTTCATGAGGTCCGGAAAAATTCCGTGATCGACACTAGTATTAAATATGAAAGCTAAATAGGGTGCAACAGTTTCAATGATTGGTTTACACACTTTTACAGATAGTCCCCAAAGATCTTCTGTTCATTTAATTTTAAGATCATTAAAAGCTTTTAAAATAGCCTGGGGATTTGTATTTAACATACAAATCCCTAGGTTATTTTAAACTTGAACTCCGATGGGCACGCATTTACGTTCTTTCTTAGTAAGGCAGCAGGGAGTGTGGGTGAGGAGTTTAAGGCTGCTGTAGTTTTAAGAGGAATATTAACAAAAAAGTTTTCAAATTCCTGAGCTACCTCTATATCTGAGGATATGGGGCCATGTGCAGTCGCAATTTTTTTTTTTTTTTTAAAAACGTTGCCCCACTCTAGGAATTTCTTCATGTATCGTGGGTGCGTTTACAAACATATAAACTCACATACACAACACCCAGAGCCGGAACAACTATCTGTAGGTCATACAAATATTTGTTCTGTGCGGGAATCGAACCCGCGACACGCAGCGCAGCAGTCAATCGCTCAACCACTGCGCCATCCGTGCGCCCAATTAAATTCAGTATTACGCTGTTTTTTCCTACCTGTTTCATTATTTATTATTTTCCAGGTAGTTTTTATTTTATCGTCTGCTGATTTTATTTTATTACTAATATACAGCGCTTTAGCTATTTAGCTATTAGTAAAGACGAGACATAGATAAAACAATCATAATATTATACATTCTGCCTAAATTTTGTATAAAACAGAAAATAAGTTAGATGAAAAAGAAGCCAGGCAGATGCATGTCGTGGTTGTGGCATGAAGGCAAAAACAACAACACATAGGCTATAATAAAGATATTGGTAGAACTACTAACACCACGCGGGCGTTAGCTAGTAATATTATAAATGCGAAAGTTTGGATGGATGTATGTTTGTTACTCAATCGCGCCAGAACGGCTGAACGGATCTGCCTAAATTTGACACTGAGCTAGATTATAATCTGGAATAGCACATAAGCTTCTTTTTATCCCGGTATAATGTTCTCTCTGGATAATAAAACAATTTTCACCTGGGTGAAGCCGCAGGCAGAAGCTAGTTATTTATAACTACGAAATTAAATTGCCGTTTTGAAGAATGACAGAATAAATGATTAAAAACGCTGGATTCGAAAGTGAAAATAAGTTATTAATACTTTTGTTACTAAGGAGAGGGGATGGGATATGTACTGTAATCAATTTTGATTCATTTTATTACCTACTTGGACCTAGATTCTGAAAGTTTATTCAAGAATATGTTGTTGAATCTCGTGGCTATTGATCAGATTGGTCATTTCTGTCGGTGAATCTCATGAGAATTTACTGGATTACCTATTGTTGTTGCCCAACAAATATTAACAGTTAACATAACTTAATCTTGTGCAGGTTATTAGTGTATATTCTTAGATAGTTTAGCTATGTTGAGAGGATTAATGAAAGGTGACTAACAAAAGGTATTTAAAATAATAAAACCTGTCAAGTGCGTGTCGGACTTCACTCATTTAGGGTTCCAATGAAAAAATATGATTTATCAATATATTGGTATTTGTTAATAAAATATACGTAATAATAAACAATACGAGTATCACCAAATTTCAAGTACAGAGGTCAATGAGAAGTTAAAAAATTCTTCGGAAATAAATTGTGTGACAGACGACGGA
Organism: Anorthoa munda; assembly: GCA_945859665.1. Taxonomy (NCBI): domain Eukaryota; kingdom Metazoa; phylum Arthropoda; class Insecta; order Lepidoptera; family Noctuidae; genus Anorthoa; species Anorthoa munda. The sequence goes on along the minus strand of OX243905.1, from coordinate 30,411,782 downwards.
TAGACAACCAGGCAGACAGACGGACGTGAGTGACAGCAATACAGCTCCGCTTAGACCCTTTGGGTACGGAACCCTAAAAAAGACGTGGGTGGAAACGTGGATACGTCCTAGAAGGATATACACGAATCTAATGGAGATCTGATGTATTTAATTTTGTGACAGGAAAAAAATATTCGAAATGGTCAGATGACAATTTTGAAGTTTTTACTATGATTGTTTTTAATTTATTAGTTTGCGGACATGATTATATTTTATTCCTAATGATTTTTGTGTATGTTTGTATTTAATTTATTATTCTGCTGACATATTTTTCATTCCAATTTTTTTTTACTATTATTGCATTTAATTCATTATTTTCTTGAAATTATTATGTTTAATCTAAAGGGTCTTTCAACAAGGACGGGTCGATGTTAAAATTGAATAAAACAAGATGTGTGTGAGATATTAACGAAATTTATTTTTTATTTAAAAGGCCCATTTATGCCAATTATGGATGGAATATGACATCGTTCAAATGTCCGCCGCGGCTTCGTATGGTGGCAAGAATCCGAGAGGTCCATTTTTTAATGACTCTGCTGCATAGATCAAGCGAGCGCTACAGATCAATGATAAACAATTTCTTTTGGCTTGAATTGAACAATATGGACGTGAACGACATGTGGTTCCAGCAAGATGGCGCTACTTGCCACACAGCGAACGACACAATCGACATTCTGCATGAACGGTTTGAGGGTAGAGTTAGAGTTCCGCTAGACTTTTTCTTGTGGGGTTTTCTGAAGTCACAGGTCTATGCCAATAAACCACATTCGACCGTTGCCCTGAAAGCCAACATAACGCAGGCCATCGCTCGGATTCAGCCGGATCTATGCAGCAGAGTCATTAAAAATTGGACCTCTCTTGCCACCATACGAAGCCGCGGCGGACATTTGAACGATGTTATATTCCATCCATAATTGGCATAAATGGGCCTTTTAAATAAAAAATAAATTTCGTTTATATCTCACACACATCTTGTTTTATTCATTTTTAACATCGACCCGTCCTTGTTGAAAGACCCTTTAGAATGTTTTGATTACCCATTGTTTATATCAAATAATTTTCTTGACATAATGTTATTTACTTCCGAATGTTTTAATTAGTGTTGTATTAATTGCTGATTTTTTTTAACTTATTATATTCAACTGGAAAAATTTTGCATGCCGAAAGGTAAAATATACCGGGACTGTCTACAAAAAATTACCATCTTATAATACGTATACCTACATTATTGGCAATAAATAATGATAATGATGAAATGATGAATGATGATAATAATCTGTGGCCTGACTTGTCAAGAGTGACACTAACATTTTCTTAGCTCTTCGAATTTTATATAATATATTTATCAGGATTATTCACTAGCAACTTGCTTTGAAGTACAATCTAGTGGAATTGGAGGTACCGTATTACAAGTATGTCCCCGACCCAGTTCTCGAAAATTACCATGTCACGTTGTACTGGGACTGGTCTATCATCACTGATAGGACTATTGTTGCCAATAAGCCGGATATAGTGGTGATAGACCGATTGGCGCGCCGCACAATGATAATCGATGTCACCATCCCGCATGACGAGAACCTCGTGAAAGCTGAAAAAGAGAAACAAATCAAGTATCTCGACTTAGCACACGAGGTTGTCGCCATGTGGAATGTGGACTCGGCGATCATTGTGCCGATTGTCGTTACGGCCAACGGCCTAATGGCCAAGAGCCTCGACGACCATCTGTCTAGGCTGTCATTGGGCGGTTGGATCAAGGGTCTGATACAGAAGGCAGTACTCCTCGATACGTCTCACATTGTGAGGAGGTTCCTGTCTCTGGAGCCCTAACCACCGGTAGCTTGGACCCTGTTCCAGATACCGGTTGGCCTCTATTTTTTATATTTTTAAATGTTTTTTGTAATTTATTTTATAAAAATATTTAAAAATGTAGTAAATAAGAAAAAAAAACAATAAAGGATATGATAATAATAATAATGAATCATCAAAAGCATCGCGTTAAATTCCCGTGATATATTATTTTTCAATTATGAAACGCGAAAGTTTTAAAGATAATATCAATTTTGTTGATTGTAAGTGGCTACAATCTACAATATTGAAACATGACCCATCTTAATTAAATACCAAAGCAGTATCCTTAATATCCATTAGTTACAAAGTTAAAGTAATATCATAAAACAGGGCCACCCATCACATTTTTAACCGCTTAAAACTAACTCTTAAAAGCAAACGATGATAATATTCATACATTCAGTAACTTACCGCCACCACACCACCTTATGATATCAGAAATTCAATTTCAAATAATCTTTCAAGAAGACAATTTCTGAAATTAATAGCAGGAATAATTGCAATAAATCTAAGCTTAGAATCTATGTGCATGACACAGCACTCTACTCTAAGAGAAGTTTGCAAGTAAAAATGGTTTCTTACTCGGCTTTAAATTCAACCTGCAATATAAGTAAAACTGGTTAAAACTAAAAGCTAGTAACATACCGAGGACTGTAACGTACACAATGGCGTGGGAAAGTTACTTTTTACCCGACTGCCGAAGGAGGGTAATGTGTTTATCAGTCTATGTATGTATGTATGTATGTATATATGTATGTATGTATGTATGTATGTATGTATGTATGTATGTATGTTTGTTCCTATGTGGCGTTCCAGAGACCTAACGCGTTGGCCGATTTTGATGATTCATATGTCAATCGATTCGTCTTAACCTTGCGAGTGTCATAGGCTACATTAAAATTGGAAAATAGAAAAATGGTGGCTTTTGGGCGCCATATTGTGGGTGGCCAATTTTATTTTTTCTTCCAAACCCATTGTGTGGGGTATCAAAATAAAGGGTTTCAAGAGGTGATTTCAAAAATATATAACACTTATATATTTAAATGTACCTAATTCGAAAAAAATGTTAACTAAAAAGTTATAAATAAAAAATTTAATTAAAAAAATCAAAATACCCGACTGCTTAAAAAGCGAAATAAAAAGACGTAAAAAGAAGAAAATCATGCTGTGCAGTCGGAGGATACATCTGGTTTTGGTCAGCCAGCTCGCGAATATGTATCCTCCGACAGCACAGCATGATTTTCTTCTTGTTTACGTCTTTTTAGTTCGCTTTTTAAGCAGTCGGGTATTTTGATTTTTTTAATTAAATTTTTTATGAAGCGTATGGTTGACAACGTGTCTCACGTTTATTAATATTTAGTTGGGTACTGAAATTGCATTCTAAAACAAAAAAATGATTTATTCGTAGCTTACTGTAGTTTTAGTTACAAAATACTAAATTAATTAGCAATAAGCATTGTTTAAACACGGTTTATGAAATTAAACACACTTTGTTAGCAGTTTCTGTTGATGACAATTTAATTAAATCATTTAAGACACTAGTATCTTCATTAAAATTTAAATTTTGAAAATTGAAGAAAACCAGTAGCAATGATACTTGTTAGTTACGGTTCTTAGTATCAGAAAGTGTCTTGAGCCTGCAAAGAAGAAAATATCTTATACTGGTTGATACTTAGACAATAGCAGACAAAGTTCACAAAAAAATATCATGCCGTGCACCCAAGGCTTTAAGTTTAATACTTAAAACTATATTCTAACACAGCAGTGAATTTTCACAGAAACTATAAATCATTATGGCGCACTTTTTATTTTAAATGGAGTACAATTTTGCTGAACATTTTAGTGAAAGCTTTATGTATGACTATGTGCAGCTTTCAGAGCTCGTTAGTAGTGTTGGTGTTGGAACAGCGCGACGCGGTATACAAGTTACTGCGACCGATAACACTAACTTTATGATGTTGTACACTTTACCCTTTTTTATTTTAGAGTACAGTTTTGATACAGGTAACAAGAAGGAACGTTTTATATAATAGTTCAACTCTTATTTAAATTTTTATTCATTCTCGTTTGCCGTCACCTCTGGGTGACGACAGGCGCTTTGCCTTGTGTTATTTCATTAATCACCACAGCTATCAAAACATATTAGACCTATGTCCTTTATATAGGCTGACTATGCTATTAGTAAATTAGAGTCTCTCTTATCTCATGTCGATGTAAATACCTACATTAATTAACGTGACGCAAAAGGATTCCACTACATGAAATATGAAAATTAAGAGTCATCTCATGTAGTGTTTAAATATTCTAAAGGTAACATCTACGTCTACACTGAACCTTGTTTAATTACAAGCCGTTAATGAATTTAATTCAAAATTAACACCTTTTCACATAAAATAATCATGTGAATTAATTTTTTATTCGTTTAAAATTGTAAGGAGTGCAATGTTGATAAATAAAATAATATTATTATTATCTGCCAGGGTCTATGTTTCCCGATAAAATTAAAAAGAAACTCTTTACAGGCTCGAATGACCTGCCGTAATCCACAATAGAATGTTTTCTACTTCATATCATCCACAATAGAATGTTTTCTACTTCGCAAACGGTTTGGCGATCGCATTAAAGTGATAGTGGTAAGAAAGACGCTTTTTCCGATCTTGAATTAATCTTGTAAATAATCTTTTGCAAAGGAAGATTATTTTCATTCATAGACAGGTTCTCGGTAAAGATTTTCGTTTGATTACTAGCTGTATTAAGTTGATCCACGCGAACGTCCCTCCCATCATATTTACTGATCACGTTACTCCTATCCCCCTATGTATAATACACTCGCTCATCCCAATTGTAGTCCGATCTCATTTGCTCGGAGTATAAACTCGCGGTCTGTTTAACAGCGAGCACGTACTCATGTACGATGTCTACTGCTTTTTGTTTCAATATTTTATATTGTTTACAAATGTGTACCTACTGGACATATTATAGCATAATATAAACCAGACGTACAGTTACTAAGTGCAATGCGTAAGTTACATAGTATACTTTTTACCCGAATACAGAGAAGCCAAAAGGACGATTACTATTAATTTACTTCGCTCACAGAGTAAAATTTTCGACATTTACGCAGTTGAAGCCTCTATAAAAGCCAAAATTAATAATATAAATACTACATATACTATAAAAATAAAAAATAAATACTACAAACATTTCAATGGCAGACAGTTATCCAAATGTTGATTTTTATTCGAAACGAAGTTTTTGTCATCTATCAAAGAAACACTTACAAGCGTTAAATTAGTTTAAACATTCTCCAAGTTAATTAAATAAACAACTTGTAACTTCAAAGTTAACGATGTCTGTGCCAAGAAAACTATAAAGTTAAATGTAATTACTATTGCACCTACCGCGTGCACATAACTAAAGATATAAATATTATACTCAAGGAAATCTTAACGAACACCCATTTGGCAACGTTTATTGCTTTGTTTAAATGATTTTTCTGTTTTTTTTTTCATAAATTCCATCTTGAGTACAGTTTTGCATTTATTTTTGTACCATTAAATCTGGATGGGTTTGTGTTTTGTGAATAAGGTTTTTATTTTATTACGGAACTAAAATGATACAAGTAACTTAATATCGAAGAACTTTAGTGTATTATTTAATAAATATTAGAAAAAAACTATAGCTTAGTCAAGACTCAGAACTGTAGTATGAAAATAAATTTAAATATCTAATCCAAACGCATATCTTCCCACGAGGGCTGAAATAGTCTTAGGTCTCGGTTTAATACAAATCTTATTTTTTTACAAAAACAGGACATAACCTTCATCACATGAGATAAAATCTTCACAAAAAGCTACGATTTTATTTAAAAAATTAAAACCTTTTTACAGTAATATTTATCAAATCCTAGTTATCTTTATGACCTAAATGTAGAAAAAAATAAATGAAATAATCATAGGGTCCGATAACAAAACATGACCTTTTCTAAAAAAGGTTAAAACAAAAGAAAATCCCTTTCAACACTGATAACCGAGTAGCTGTCTACGGCGCGGCACGGCACCTTTATTTCTATTTGAGGAATTAATCTGAGTAGAAGGTGTGTTGTAAGTAAGATCCGAGTTATATTACTTTGTACAGGTCGTTGTGTATATACCTGTTAAATGTTAGGTAGAGGTCGAGAATATTAAGTAGCGGGAAGCGATTTTATTTATCTACTTACAGCAAATGTTTGAATAACTTTTGGGTATTTATCAAATAAAGTCCAATACCGCATAAAAAAATTGTCATTTAACATTTAAAAAAACATATTATAGGTCGCAAAAATGTTTTCCCAATCATAAAACAGACCTTTTTGTCGGTAGATTTTAGTTTTATTATTGAATCGCTTCTCCCATCACCCTATCCGTACCCTGCACTATGAACGCTATTCTTTAGAATAATGAAAACTAAATAAACTTGCATTGATTATCTTTTATTCTTGTTAAGTTAGTTTTAATTTGTGCTGCACTCATAAACAAGCTGTTTCAAGGTAAACAAGCTGCTTGAGTTCAAGCTAATTGCGTTTAGTATAACATGGTACATGGTTCAGTAATAATTAAAGTTTAGTTTATTTGCATCATCGGTACATGGTGGACATCCCACCCATACGCACCAAACCTTTTGGGAATACTTTTATTATGCGTATAGCTAAGGAGTGGAATTGCCTGCCGGAGTCTGTATTTCCTGATAACTACAGCCTGGGAGTCTTTAAGTCAAGAGTGAATAGGTTTCTTCTAGGTGCTACATCGTCGACCACATCATCGCTTACCATCAGGTGAGATAGCGGTCGAGCGCGAGCCTAACAATAATAAAAAATTAAAAAAACTGCCAAACCGATTTTGATAAAACTTGCACTGTCATAGTGCAAGTTTCATCTTAGTTGAGAGATACATAATATAATAAAAAGAATCATCATGAGCCGATTACTTGTTTCGGCGAAATGCGTGGACAAGCATTTATTTATTTATTTATAGCTAATTAAAACGGTACAGATACCAATACAATATAATTACCGATACAATTACATTAATTAACCCGTACGCAAAATACGCACTTACACGTGGAGTTGCGGACACCAGCCAGTCTTAACTTAACTTACATTAATTAACATAGAAATTGTGAAACAACAATGTTGACAACTGTGTTACATAAGATAATTATTATCTAAGCACTACTGCTGTAACATGGAAATATTGTAAAAACAAACCAATTTTTTTAAAAGAGTAACCATGGAGTTTCTTGCCGGTGCCAATGCCAATATTTAGGATCATTTAATCCTTCAGGCCACAAGATACGAACAACAAAGGGCACCGCGATGACCGCGATCTGCCTTAATTAGACCCTGGCTTACACGATCATGCATAATCGCTTTATACTGCTCTGTTATATAATTATATTAGGGAGTATTCGCCATCCTTTGTTATGAGTACCCGAAGTATGTACCTTATTTCATTCTGTGGTAGTCCTTTTTATGTTGCGCAGTTTGGGGTTGTATGCATTCGTGGGTAACAATTAATAGTAGTTTATGCAATGGTCATATAATAGGGGTTATTAAAATACGAGCGTAGGTTTATCAAATGAGGCGAAGCCGAATTTGATAATAATATTACGCGAGTGTTTTAATACCTAATTATATGCTATTGCATACACTACTTTATCTTCACTCATTGTTCACTCAGTTGAAATAAAACAAAAGTGAAAAGGGAAAAACTATGTGGTATGGTATGGCGGGCAATTTAGATTCTCATTGCGCAGCGCGCGCATTCACAGACAACTTACAATGACATGAGCCCATACGCGCCAGAAAATTAAAAAGTAAAAGTGTGCTATAAAAATTAAAAAGTTATTTTATGATGCAGTTGTTTGAAAATCGAAGGAAAATGTTGAACTATAATGGATTTTTTTTTTAATTTTACCTATCCACGAATATAAAGTACGTGTTTATACAATATTTTTCGAATTCGTATTTGGAACATTACGTTGTGAGTGTAGATAAAATATTTTTCAATACAGTTGTTAAACATGGCGTACTTTCAGAGGCTATAATTATGATTCGAAAATTAAATTTTATGCATAGGCATCTTTCTGTTACGCGGTCGTGACTTTTGTTTACGAGTTCGATCATTAGCTTTGCAGTTTAGTTTTAAATTTATAAGTCAATTCAAAAAGTTTAGTAGCAAAGAGTTTTCATACATAGAATAAAATGGGATAGATTTTATACGAGGAAAAATAAATGATTCCGTACGTTTTAGCATTGAACTCTCAAAAGTCTTTTTAATGGTTGTTTAATATATTTAATTACCAGTTTTAATTTAATTATTTTCACATCAACATTTGTCTGAAATCGAATAGGCTGTATAGACTGTTTTCGTTGTAAAAAATGTCCAGTTGCAAAAACGTGCCTTTAGTTATAAGTCAATTTAAAAAAGTTTACTAGCAAGGAGTTTTCATACATAGATTATAATGGAATAGATTTTATACGAGGAAAAATGAATGATTCCGTACGTTTTAGCATTTAATTCTCAAAAGTCTTTTAAATGGTTGTTTAATATTTTTAATTACCAGTTTCAATTTAATTATTTTAACATCAACATTTGTCAAAAATCGAATAGGCTGTGTAGGCTGTTTTTGTTGTAAAAAAAATATGCCCAGTTGCAAAAACGCGCGAAAATATTTTTTTTTTGTGAATTAACAAATCTAATTCTTTGATTTGTTTTTACTATTTCCCACAACTGTATTGAAAAATATCGTGTGATACACGGGCGTGTAGGTTATTGCACCCTTGTATCACAATGTACTATTTCTTTTGTGTTTGACGCCAATTGTTTCTTTAGGTTTCCAAGGGCCTTTTTTGTGATGCAACGACATGGTTATCAGGTTTAGTGTCAGAGTACATGAGATATTTTAAAACCAGAAAAGTCATCATCTTCACCATATCAGCCGAAAGATGTCAACTGCTGGACATAGGCCGCCCCCAAGCGTCGCTACATTGACCGGTCCCGTGAGTCTCGCATCCAGCGGATCCCCGCAACCTTCGCCAGGTCATCGGACCACCTGGTGGCAGGCCTTCCAACGCAACGTCTTCCGGTTCGCGGTCGCCACTCCAGAACCTTCCTGCCCAAAAGTCATCATGATATGCCCAAAACAAGAGCTACAATTAAGTATAATACACAGCATACCAATCTTTTACCTGGTTGTTTAAGACAGGTTTATAAGTTAGCAGGTTAGAAAGTCTTGCTAGACTTAATTGAAGTTACTAATATCTATACGTATCATACCCACACGTAGTATAGAAGTGTTATACTAGGTGAATCATCCTCACGTACTTATATGAATTAATGTATGTATGTAAATATTCTAAAATATTTTATTTTATAGAGTAATTGTGTACTTTCTGTCCGTTCTTCTCCATAACAATCTACCTTTGCGAATGGACATTAGAATCAATTATAATTATTTTCTAAATTAAAATTTTTGACGTTCAAAAGTGCTGCTTAGTGGCCTAACAGAAATAAAAAATATATATTTTGACTTTAATAAGTTGTAAGTGCCATTAGCTAAGTATTATTTAACATAACACAAAAAACGTGACGATTTCCCTGAATGGAAACTACTGCGTATATCCGTTGCGGCTACGAGCTATAAGTCAGCGTGGTAATAAGAGGAAACCACTCACAGGTGTCTCACTCGTAGCCAGTTTGCAAGCCTGCCTGGCTTTGAATGAATATAATGGCTAAAATATATATTCATATAATATTCATAGTCCTGCTTTCCCTGGACTATGAAAATATAATCCTTACATACTTTGTTTATCTTATATCTTCATTATGGGGTAGTAGTGGGAAGGTAGTTTACGAATCACAATAACTAGAGTTTACTTCCTTGGTCTAACCCGCGAGAACAGTGTATAAAAGTACCTACTGTGGCACTAAGTGACATTGTAGCTTTGTTTCAGTATTCAAGAATTTCTAGATATAACCATTTATAATCATGTTATAAACAAACAAACTCCACTAACGTTAACAAATTCAATTCTCTTAAAACTTTTGTACCAAAAATTCCAATTATTCTGCTCGTCCGAGCCATAATTATCTTCACAAACACAAGACCACGAGTAAATAATAACTAGACTAGACGGTAATGCCCCAGAGAAATAATAAGCTTCTTAAACTGCAGCCACTTTCAAGAGAATACCAATTATCTAAACCAATTTATATGATCATCTATAAATATAAAAGAAGAAACTGACTGACTGACTGATCGATCAACGCACAGCCAAAACCGCTAAGCCTAGAAGCATGAAATTTGGCAGAAAGGTTCCTCAAGTGACGTAAATGAGCACTAAGAAAGGATTTTTGGAAATTCCACCCCTAAGGGGGTAGAAAGGGGGTTAAAAGTTTGTATGTAATTTCTACAGTTTGTAAGTTGGACACGTCAAATTTTAGATGTAAGCTCTTGGTTAATAAAAAGAATTTATGTATTTATTGGTTTTTGGAAATTCGACTCCTAAGGGGGTAAAAAGGGGGTTGAAAGTTTGTATGAAATTTTTACAGTTTGTATGAAATTGGACATATTAAATTTTACATTTACGCTCTTGGTTGATAAAAAGAATTCATGTATTTATTGGTTTTTGGAAATTCCACCCCTAGGGGGATCAAATAGGGGTTGAAAGTTTTTATAAAATTTCTACAGTTTGTATGTTAGACACGTGATATTTTAGATTTTCACTCTTCGTTGATAAAAAGAAAATGTTTTTATTGGTTTTTGAAAATTACAAATCTGAGGGGGTAAAAAGGGGGTTGAAAGTTTGTTTGTAATTTCAACAGTTTGTAAGTTGGACACGTGAAAATTTTAGATTTACGCTCTTGGTTGATAAAAAGAACTCATGTATTTATTAGTTTTTGGAAATTCTACCCCTAAAGGGATATAATAGGGGTTGAATTTTTATTTATTTATTTAAAACTTCATGCAACATACAGACACATAGGCGGACTTAATGCCTGAGGCATTCTCTACCAGTCAACCAAGGGTGGTGGAGTGATAACATGGCAGGTGCATAAAAATTGAAAAAATTACTGAAGTAAAATTGAATAAAAATAAATATAGTGTAGTTAAAATAAACATACATATATATTTATTATAATAAATACCTTTATATATATACATATATAAATTAATAGAAAGGTGATTGAGACGACTCTGCTAATGGTGTAGAAAATATTGTCGCAGCTTCCGCTTAAATGCATATTGACTGGTGGCCGTCCTGATATCGAGAGGAAGCGCATTCCAGAGAATGTATAAAATCAGAAGTATGAGAAGGACAGAGCAAGAGAAGATTGTTAGACGAACGCAGATTCCTAGCGTGTGAAGTACACAGATATTGAAAGTGAGAGATGAGATAAGAAGGAGGGGTGGGAGAGTTGAGTAGAGAGAAAAGCGTGGTCAAAGCGCGTAAATTTTGCCTCTGCCGAATGGGCATCCATTTGAGCTGAGATCTACAGCTCGACACATGGTCATATTTCCTCAGGTTGAATATGAACCTGATGCAGTTGTTTAGGAGCCTATCAAGCTTATCCAGGAATACCGCATTCAGGTCAAAGCAGCCACGTCACCATAGTCGATTATAGGGAAGATTAAAGTCTGCACAAGCATAGCCTTCGTTTTTGCAGGCAGAAAGTTTCTCAGACGATACAGGCAACGCAAGGTCCCGTTGACTCTTTGACTGACACTTGAAACCTGACTTTGCCAGCCTAGCGTCGAGTCAAGATGTAGACCGAGATCTGTTACACTAGGGCTGATGGGGATAACGGTACCATTAAAAATAATAGGAGGAAGAGAGCTAATCCCCACCCGACTCATCATGCGCGAGCTCCCGATCACAATGGCCTGACATTTTGAGGGGTTTACAGACACCCCAAATCTATCAGACCAGTTCTTGACAGCGACTAAGTCCCGGTTCACGTCGCATATAGCGTCCGACAAACCCTCTACCCGCGCAGATGCATACAGTTGAAGGTCATCGGCATAAAGATGATATGATGATATGATTTTATATGAAATGTCTTCGGTTTGGAAGGTAAAACATCTGAAATTGTAGGGTACGCTCTTGATTAATAAAAAAAGGGGGTAAGGGGGGTAAAAATCGGGCTGAAATTTTATATAAAATTTCATCGGTTTGAAAAATAAAACATCTGTTACGAGTATCGTAGGTTTTGACTAATTAAAAAACACAATGAGTTAATAAGAATGAGGAATGAGGTAATAAGACAACGTTGTGGTTTAAAAGAAGAGTAACTAAAATTTAAAAGAGTATGTTAAGATGGTTTGGTCATGTTGAGAGAATGAATGAAAGGTAAATAAAGGTATTTACATGGTAGACGTGAATGGAAATGCCAGGAGGGGACGCCCTAGAAAGACATACATAGACCTTATAGGTGATGTTCTTCAGAAAAGCCAGGTGCGGAGTACTCATAACCGGCGTGTGTGTATGACTAGATGTGTAATGTGAGTGAAGCAAAAGAAGTATGTAAGGATCGTAGCAGGTGGCATTCTGTACAATGAGTTTATTGATTTCCGGAAATTCTACCACTAAGTGGGTCAAAGGTGGATATTTGAAACTTGGCATAAATACACAGCAAAGTAAAGGTTGTCATTTCAATTTATCCAAAACTACTCCTAAAATACGATTTAAGTAAGTAAATATTTATTTCTCAGTATATGGTACATTGAGATCTTACATTTAACATTGTTTCACACATACTACCATTGCTGGTGTAGAAAAATTAAATAATAAGCTACGTACATGCAAATCAAAACTAGGTACATTATAAGATTATTATATAAATTTAAGAATTTTTTTAAGATGTCAAAATATAAATCATAATATCAAAAAATAAATCATAATGTCAAAAAAAAAATATCATAATGGCAAAAAAATAATCAAAAATGTCAATAATTAATCATCATGTCAAAATATAAATCGTATAATCATAAATAATAATAAAAAAATAAAAAATTTGTATGTCAAAGCACTAATATCATTATTAAAATTTTGGTTTTTTTTTACTGCAGGAGGTTAGCCGCAAGCTATTTGCATCTGCTGCGTCTTTGAGGAGACTGCGTAATTTTCTGCCGACTGCCACCAGGATTGCGCTTGCACAATCTCTTCTTTTACCCATACTTGATTATGCTGATGCCAGCTATCTTGACCTTACCCAAGAACAACTCGATAAACTTGAGCGGCTTCAAAATGTTTGTATAAGGTTCATATTCGGGTTGCGCAAATATGACCATGTTTCCGAATTTCGTGTGAAGCTCAAGTGGTTGCCAATTTGCCTTCGCCGGAATGCTCATATTCTTTCCCTTTTATATAATGTGCTCTTTACTCCTTCCACCCCTTTTTACCTTAAGAAACGTTTCCAGTTTCTCCGCGATTCCCACACAAAATTTCTTAGGTCATCAGACAACTTACGACTTCAAATTCCATCACATTGCACGACTTTTTTGGATAAATCCTTTACTGTCCAGGCTACTCGTCTCGTCTCGTGTGGAATGCATTGCCAGATCCAATCAAACGTGCTCAATCATTGCCTGTGTTCAAAAGACTCGTAAAGGAACATTACCTGTCGCTGTCTTCGTCTTAGCGTGTTGATTTTAAACAGACATTGTGATTGCGATTGTCAGAGTCATTCATCATTTATTTTTATTGCCATTATATTTAGTATTTATGTATATATTACATAGCATATGTATTTATCTGTGTATCTATTGTAATATAGTATTTTAAATTTTTTATTGTCATACCAATGACAACCCCACTTCATGTCCAGACAATTACTGTCCATACCAGGTTGCCTGGAAGAGATCACGGAATGCGATAAGGCCGCCCATTGTATGTGTATTAATTTTAAGTTTCTTTTTATAATTGTATTTTAAGGTGTACAATAAAGCATATAATAAATAAATAAATAAAATTTTAATTTTAATTACAATATCAAAAAGAATTATTTAAAAATTTATTAACGGAATAAAAACACATGTCTAAGAGCCAAGCAAACATTTTACATTTAAACTTATTAATTGATAGCATTCTCAGGGCAGGTGGTAATTTATTATAAATTTTAATTGTCATGCAACTGGCATTTCTACTGTACAACTGCAATCTCTGAGCAGGCGCTAGTAATTGCCCGGCATGTTTTTTGTTCAGTCTTTCAGGGGCTTGTTCATTTAATGGAAATAAATGATGGTTTTTTTTTACAAATAGACAAACTTCATAAATATACAGACAGGGGAGTGGGAGAATTTTTAAGTCCTTAAATAATGGCCTGCAATGGTCCAAATAATCTGCTCCACTCATGGCTCTGATACATTTATTTTGCACTAAGAATGCTCTTTCCACATCCACTGAAATACCCCATATGACTAGGCCATAACGCAATACCGATGAAACATACCCGTGATAAGCATTTAGGACTGTTCCTCTACTGGACACGAGTCTTAACTTACGAAGAGCATACACAAACTTATCAAGCTTACTGCATACTCTTCTTCTTCTTCTTTTTTAAAAAACGTTGCCCCACACTAGGAATTTCTTCCTGTATCGTGGGTGCGTTTACAAACATATAAACTCACATACACAAACACCCAGAGCCGGAACAATTATCTGTAGGTCATACAAATTTTTGTTCCGTGCGGAAATCGAACCCGCGACACGCAGCGCAGCAGTCAATTGCTCAACCACTGCGCCAACCGTGCGCACTCTTTCTACATGTTCCTTCCAATTCAATTTGATGTCGATTACTTTACCTAAAAATAAATCTGATGGCTCTGGTTGTAGAATTGCAGTATTATGTCTAATTGCTGTTGGTATTACTGTCAAGTTACATGTTTGAAAATGAACTATTTTGGTTTTTCCAATATTAACGAAGATTATTAAAATAAATTAAATTCTTTTAATAATAATGTTTTTAGTAACCTTTCTTATGCCAGTTTAGATTCAAAAGACCCCAATATAAATTACGGCACGTTGTTTTCTACAGTCTACCAAGAATTCAATAAAACGTGTCCTGTAAAGACAGTTAAAGTCAATAATTCCAAATCGAAATTTAATGAATGGGCCACTGTGGGCATAAGGAAAAGCCGCGATTTCTTATATAAATTATATTACGAAAAATCTTTGACTTCCGATCAAGTTTTCCACAATTATGTTAGAAACTATTCCAAAATATTTAAAAGAGTCTGCGCTCAAGTAAAATCTCAAATAATAATTAACAAAATTAGTGTTTCTAATAATAAAATAAAAACTGTGTGGCAAGTAATTAATAGAGAAACTGGCAAGACACAACAACGCGATCAGAATGAGTTGTCTTTGAAAATATCTAATCAAACCATTTCTGATAAGCAAGAAGTCACTGAGACATTAGAAAATTACTTTACCAGCATTCCGTTAGAGGTTACGAAGTCACTTCCCTCCTCACCTAAATTAGCTGAAGCTCTTCTTAAAGAAAACTTTAGTAAAGACGTACCAACCTTTAAATTTAAACCAATATGTATTGATACAATTAAAAACGCGTTCAAAAGTCTGAATATAAAAAATACTGAAGACTTATGGGGGATTTCCGTTAGGGTTCTTGGAGATTTTATTGATTCAATCGCTCCTGTCCTAACAGGGATATTCAATCAATGTTTGGACAGCGGCACGTTTCCTGACTTAATAAAACACAGTAAAGTAGTACCAATTTTCAAATCAGGCTGTAAGAGTGATCCCTCTAATTATAGACCTATATCCGTGCTTCCAACATTGAGTAAAATCTATGAAAAAATCATGCTGGACCAGATGTTGTCTCACTTCAATTTAAATAGGATCCTGCATAGTCAGCAGTTTGGTTTCACGAAAGGTAGGTCGACAACGGACGCGGGAGTGAAACTCATCAGCCACATCTTGGAATCTTGGGAGAAGTGCCAGGATGCAATTGGCATTTTCTGTGATCTCTCAAAAGCGTTTGACTGCGTCGATCACAACACACTGATCTGTAAATTACAACACTACGGAATTCGAGGACAAGCTGCTGATCTTGTGCTTTCATATTTATCAAACAGACAGCAAAAAGTAAATGTAAATGGGGCGACGTCCTCCGGGTTTCTAGTCAAGATGGGCATGCCCCAAGGTTCAATTCTCGGCCCTTTCCTTTTTCTTGTTTACATTAATGATCTCCCTTTTATGATGGCCAAATTATCGGATATCATTTTATTTGCTGATGATACTTCGCTAATTTTTAAAATAGACAGGAAAGATACGGATGTGTTACATGTCAAGGAAAGTCTAATTGTTCTCTCAAAATGGTTCGCAGCTTACAATCTTTTACTGAATGCGAAAAAAACAAAATGTCTAAAGTTCTCCTTACCAAATGTACCTCAACGTGACCTAAATTTTAATCTTGACGGCAAAAATCTTGAACTTATAACGGAATCTGTATTCTTGGGGATTACAATCGATTCTAAATTGCAGTGGGGCGCGCACATTAGAACTCTTTCGGGTAGGTTAAGTTCGGCTGCGTATGCAGTAAGGAAGATAAGGCAGTTGACCGATGTAGCTACGGCTAGGCTGGTATACTTTGCTTACTTCCACAGTATTATGTCTTATGGCATTCTGCTGTGGGGATCAGCAGCGGACGTTGACTCAATTTTCGTCTTACAAAAGAGGGCAATCCGCGCGATCTATAAAATGGGTCCTCGCGAGTCCCTCAGAGAAAAATTTAAAGAGATCGATATACTGACTCTACCTTCACTTTATATTTTGGAATGTATTTTGTACGTACGCAAAAATCGAGGGCTTTTCAAAACTAGAAGTGACTTCCATAATTTAAATACACGCAGTAAGCACGAAATTGTAATACCCAAAATCAGATTAACGAAAACTAGCAAGTCTTTTCTTATAAACAGTATACGCTTCTATAACAAGTTGCCAAAGTCAGTTATAGAACTGACCGATGGAAAGTTCATAAACTTCATCAAACGTGTCCTTTTTAAAAAAGCATATTATAAAATCAAGGACTACGTTGAAGATAAAAAATTTAGCTCCTTCTGCGCATGTGGCTTCCCTGGTAACTTATAAACGGTACAAATATGTGGATGTCTCTAACTATTCTCAATCTCATTTTTCTTTTTTTTTTCTCTTCTTTTAATTGGACTTTTTACAATGGTTTTCAATCATCTTAATAACCCTTTGCTATAAATAGTTACAGCACTGATAACTACATTTGTGCCACATGTTTAATTTAGTCTTGTTATACATTTTTTTTTATTTTTTTTTACCTTTGTATCTTAGATGCTTTTACCGATTGTTTTGTAAATGTGTGAACATTGTAGGCCTTCTAGATTCCTAGATGCTTGATAACATTTAATAACTTTATTTTAATAATTTCGTTTTACTTTTTATTTTTAGTTTCTAATGTTTTATTGTCGGGCCTACGTTGTCCTCCCTATTTAAGTAATGCTGTAACATGGAAATATTGTAAAAACAAACCATATTTTTAAAAGAGTAACCATGGAGTTTCTTGCCGGTTCTTCTCCATAGAAAACGACCAACCCGAACCGTGCGCCTTTTGTCGACGTTTTATAAGTACCCATGTAGGCCTATGTAAAATAAAAAAAAATGATTTTGATTTTTTTGATTTTGATTTTATTGTACCCCAGCCATTTTATCACATTAATTAATTCATTATTAGTATCGATTTCTATGTTAGTTTTGTTGGAACATTGTATCGTCAATGTAGTATCGTCAGCAAATTGGATACATTAATATTTAAAAAAAAAAAATTGGTTTTAAAATATAATATAAATAGTGGCGGACCCAGTACACTTCCCTGCGGGACGCCAGAACCATTAGTCTTTAGTTCTGAGCAATATGTTGTCCTAGTATTATTTTCTATTCTAGAGATAACAGTTCTCTGTTGGCGATTAGATAAGTAACTTTTAAGCCTATCATGCGCTTTGCCTCTTATGCCATATTTCTCAAGCTTGTAGAGTAGTCGTTCGTGTGATACAAAATCAAATGCTTTGCTCATATCTAAGAATACCGATAAAGTGGACATTTTTTTATTAAGAGCTTCGGTAATTAGTTTCACTAAAGAAAAACAGGCTAGAGTAGTTGAACTGTTTTTCCTAAAACCAAACAGACTCTCCACAATTAAATTGTATTTAGTTACAAAGCTATTTATTTTCTCATGCATTGCTTTTTCAAACATTTTTACAAATATTGGGATGAGTGTAATGGGCCTATAATTTTCCATATCTGTACTGAAACTTTTTGAACAGTGGTTTAATTATAGACTCTTTTAGTCTAGATGGGAAAACACCTTCTTCAAAAGAGAGATTTATTAAGTAGCTAAGTGGGGATGCTATAATTTTTGCATTTAATTTAATAATTTATTATTATATATTTAGAGCGTGTTAAAGATTTTTGATGAATTTTACTGTACATGGCATCTTTTTTGATGTAGAGGAGCAAACGAGGGCTATTTGTTTAAATGAAATTATAATTCCTTGGGCAAAATAATAAAGGTATCATTAGTATTTCGGAACTACCCCCAAAAGACGATTTAAGGGATATTAGAGTTTGTATGGAAAATCTTATTTCTTGGGTTAATAAACTCGAAACTTGGCACAAATACTAACCTGAGTAAATAATAAAGGATGTCATTATTGGTTTTACGAAACTACCCTTAAAAGAAGATTTGGGGCAGATGATGGAGATGATTTGATGATTTGAATATCGTGGGTTTAAAAATCTTAAAATTTGGCACAAATACTAACCTTAATATATAATGTAGGTTGTTGTTAGTTATTAGTTTTTCGGAACTATCCCCAAAATACTAATAAGGGGGTGATCAAGATTTATTTTAGTATTTTACAGCTCATAGATTCTTTTTATAAAGTAGAGGAGCTTAATGTAGCACTAAAGAGGGATTTTTGAAAATTCAACCTTTAAAGAGGTAAATTTATTTGTATGATAAATCTCATTCCTAGGGCAAATAATAAATTGCCAGCATTATCTTTCCAAAATTACCCCCAGAAGATGATTTAGGGGTGTCAACGGAGTTTTGAAAAATTTTACGGCACTAAGACGACTTCTACCTCGATTTGGAACTACCGAACTGGACCGTTTGTCTCAGGTCAAACAAACAAAACGCAACAAAAAATGTAAGGCCTAACAAACATTGGTAATTTTATGAGTTGTGAGTGACGTTTTAGTGTCGCGTAATTTACGCAGCATTCGTTTTCATACTAAAGTAATTTTTACTTCACCGGAAATTATGCGACTATAAAATCGCGACCAGTCTTCTGCTCTTCGGATTCAGCAGACTGCGGCCCTCGCCAGGACATCAGTCCAACTTGTGCGAGGCCTTGCAATGTTGCATCTAACAGTAACGACCTCGCCACTCCAGAACCTTTCAGTCCCATAGGCCATCTGTTCAGCGAGCAATCTGGTCTGCTTAATGCAACCAAAGTTTGTTCATTCTTGGGGCTATGTCGGTTACCTCAGTTTTCCTGTCTGTACCTTCTTTTAAGTCACCGATTTTCATGAGAATGGGTATTACATGAGTATTTAAAATGACCTTAGTTTTATCCATGTTTATCGTAAGACTCGTGTGCGAAAGCTCAACTGCACTGTCTTCTTCATAGTATTAGATGGTGTGATCCATAGCGTGTGGTGTACTCGCTATGGATCTTATTGTAAAGCCTCATGACTGAAGTTTTGATTGAATGACTGGTGTGACTGTTATTTACCCACACGCCTTTTATTTAGCTAAAACTTATCGGACACGTCATTATAGTTTCGGAAATAAACTTAAACCGTAGATATCTACGATACACAGTTTATTATTGATTTAACAATAGCTTATTTTTGGTCGCCTTCACATACTGCACATAATTGTACTTAGTTGAATAAAATACGAAATCATGCGAACGAAGTCGCGGGCGGAGTGCTAGTGCCTATATATAGTATAATTTGTTCCAGTCAGATCGGGTAGCCTTAGGCGGTGTCTGGGAGGAGACTATAAATAATAAACAGGTGCTGTGTCGGGATTCATTGCACGAAGTTTGTTAAGGTAGACTCCCGAGCAGAGATACTGACGCCGCGACACTCGTGGAACAGTCTTGGCCGGCTCCACACGTTGGCCCCAACGACACTCGTCCAACGTGTGGCTCTACAAAATTGCATTGGACTCAATGTTGGGGCGAGCGTTGGTAGTCGCGTGTAGGTTTTATCAAATGAATCTGTGCCAACGGTCGCAATCCGTATGCATATTGGAAATTTGCTCAGTCCTATTGCAACACGCATCGAGTGAGTACGTCGAGCGAGATGTCATCCTCATCCACAAAATAGTCACGCGCATGGACACATGACAAAGGATTTGAATTTATAGAATGGTACCAGGCATATCCAATAATATGGCATGCATCTCGGAAAAATCATAAAAAAATAAATTTATCAGCATGGCGCACCATTCAACAGAATATGGGAATGATTTATTCAATTGAAGATTTAAAAAAGCGAGAATCATTGATGTGTACATATTATCACGTTCATAGAAAGAAAATTAGTGACTACTAATTCTGGATCATCGACAGATGATATTTATATAAGTAACAAATATAAATTATAATATACACTCAGTACTGTAAAAGCGCTTAGAGCAATTTCGATTTCTGTATTGGACATCTTCACATTGGCTCTGACGAGACAGGACTAGTTTTATAACCAACGTGTGTACGCTTTACCAAATTAACCAACGTCCAAGGTTGGTACCAGCGTTGGGACCAACATGTGGAGCCGGAGTTAAGCGATGTGAAGTAAGCGTTGCTGACGCGCTCAAGACACACATCCTCGACCGCAGCGGCCGCGATAGTTGAGGAATGATTTGACGCGAACGGGTAGGCGACACGTATTACATAAACTTCATCCCTGCATTCCACGAGGGATAAGGCAGAGGTCCACTTGTAGTTCATCCTCATATAGTGTAATGTTTAAGACCCATGTAACAGGGGACGAGCCTATTGCCATCAACGGAGCACCAGTCCAGACTTAGGACTGCTACTGAAAAACTAACGATTGGAATTTACCCGACCCGGGATTCCAACCCTGGTCCTCATACACAGCAGCAGCGCTTGCGACCACTAGAGCAACTAGGCAGTCAACGACGGTAATTACGCGCAATATACGGAGCTTAAGACCTTCTCAAATTTCAAGTGTCACAACATCAGAGACACGGTGCTACTCTGCTTGGAAGTCTACCTTTCTCATCCAATTTCTAATAATATCGCAGCAATATGCATTTTGTACACTGCGGGACAAAAGTTTGGGCGCACAATAAATGTACCCGTTTGACGTCGCTCGTTCTCAATCTTCGGATTTGATGAGTCGACGGACAGAGGTCCAGACAGACAGGCTCTTTGGCTATTATTACTAATGTCCCTATATTGGAGTTTTTATGAAACGTTACCTGAATGTTATTAATTTTCATTGTAATTCTGCAGGCCAATACAGCTAGATAGACAACAAGGAGATTAGTTAGATTGGGTAATAAATATTATGTTTTTCGTCTATAACTGTGATGAACAATAAAAATATCTGAGACTAAGTGTTTATTTCTATACGACGGTCTAAATGTCATGTTTGATTTGGTTTTTGACAATTCAAATGAATATGTAACGATAGTTGCGAGAAAATAGTTTACACAAAATAGCTTTCATTAAAATAAAGCCTTGCATTCACGGGACATGCCAATCTATCATCCACGTATTATTTATTTAGAATTTTCAAAAAATTACAAAACTTGTTCGCGGTATGATTGACAAGGTTATCCCAGGCTGAGTCAATGAAAATAGTCACCATCGCAGTATGGAAAATTAATAAAATTAATTAATTATACAATCAGTTACAGGAAGAAATTCCTAGTGTGGGGCAAAGTTGAAGATCCCGCAAAGTTTTATCAAAACCGAATATAATTAATCTGATAAAAAAACATAATCTAAAAAGGTATTTCAAACCTCTAAAACTTAATCGCCCAAACGACATTACCACCACACCTACTCTCATAAAGATAAATTCGTAGAGGTTTAATTAAATGTAATTTCATTAGCAATAAAGGAGTGTCCGTTTAATTTGTCCGCCAGTGTAAAGTGGGGGCATCGATGTCTGCTACAGATATTAGATCTACGGATGCACTTACAACGCCACCTTTAATTTGAACAAAATTAGATTTTCCGTTCAAAACGTAAGATTCGTTCGCTGATAAGTCTGATTTAAATATCATATGCTCTTTTATGCGCTTTTGAATAAAGATGATTTTAAAAGCTGGTTTTATGCAAAAGTGTGTATAATTTTGGGCCAACGACATTGAAGTCTGGCAAGTTTTTATGACTTTATATACTTTAAATACATAGCTACATATACTTTGTGTCGGTAAAGACACGTTACTTTGAATGTTGCAGTTCACAGACCACAATGTTTCTATTCCCTCCAAAAACCTTTGCTGCCAAACTAATACTCGGACTGGGTATTTAAAACCAAATTCGGTCTGGCGAACCATATTTGCCACACGCTAGGAGATAATTCCATGGTCGCCGTTATCGAAATCGATCAGGAAGACTATAAATACACCTATTGTAGGTACACACGTGGAGCGACTAGGCTAAATTATTTTCAAATAAGTACATTTTACATGGCCAATAAATAATATTCGTGCTTGGAAATATTTTGAAGTTTCGAAGTTTTAGCGAATGTAACCTACTTCATCATCTTGTGCTGGACAATTCAAGAGAACCTTTTAAATGATGTAACGGTTAGGAGCCAGGCAGGTAAATCAAACTCTCGAAGAGAGGGAAGATATAATAATTTAATATAAATTTTAATAGAAACCCAGCAAGAGACTGGTGTGAGTTCTCGACATCGAGCGCGTGTTAGGTTCAAGACCGCTGAAAGAAAACCACTATTCTGTAGTTTCAAGAACGTGAATGGTGGCAGCCAGGTAGGCAGGTCGATCTTCGTATCGGACAGCAGTACGCAGGTTGTCTAGCCCCAGCCCTTTCAGCAACACCGAAAGGTTGTCCGGTACAGAAGAACCCTGGAATATCCCGAATTAAGCGTTTTAGAAAATGACCGAATTCGTACCACTGACTGCAACATCCTGACAACCGTGGAACATGAAATCTACGGTGAAATTAGCCATCAAGATGAAGCAGTCTAAGCAGCGTGGTACAATTTAAAAGCATGATGAAACGTAAAAATGATAACACCTAGTGATGTGAGGTACAATAACAATAATGATTTGCAAAATATTACAAAACAATTACTTCCATTGACCTACTTAAACAGTCGTTGTAAATAAAATATGTCGCTCGGGGTGACTATAAGAAAGTGACAGAGGTACAATTAATATTGTGCAGACACTGTCAATCTGCTGTTGCGTAGTGCCAAGTGACCGCTGCGCGCCGGTCGAGACTATTCCACGAACCGCAGGAAGTCCGCGAGCGTTAGTACTCATTCACGTTGACTCGGGGGCGCGGTCACGAAATATCAAACATATGGCGTAATATCCAAGTGTTCACGTACGAAACGCACGTGCGGTCTAAGTAGCGCGCTCGCGGCTATATCAGACGCATGAGATGTTTGTGAGTGTTCACGTCGAACTAGCGGCGGAGCGCGCGATTCACTTGCGACGTCAGGTAAGTTCAACCGGTATGAACTTGTCGCCAGAAACGGTAGCAAGTTTTCATCATGTATTTCAATACAGAAGAGTTTATCAGTGCTGTTCAGGCTAGAACTCCGATTTGACAAAGTAAACACAGGCATCATATGAACAGAAATATTCTCAATAAGTTATGGAAGGAAATTGCTGTATTGTTTCCAGATATGGAGAGTGAGTAAAAAATGAAAAACGAAATATTGTAGGCACTTTAAAAAAAAATTTTCATTAAAATATTATGACAGACTACAAAAGATACAAAAATATTACTAAGATGGCTACGTAAACATTTATCATTTCCCACTTTAGGTTTGAATATTCGGTTAAAAATAAAAGATCGTCATCCATATTTTTAACCCCTGACAACACGTCACACTCGCGCAAACGCCTGGCGGCCAATGTGAACACGAACTCGCCACGTCTCCGCGCCCGCACCCGCCACCGCGCCCGCGCCTTCCTACGTGAACAAGTACTTCGTCATAAGGTATTGAGAGGGAAGTCAACTACCAACATTCAACAAACCAGTTCCGTGCGCGAAGTTTGCGACAGAATTTAATTAGTCATTGCAGTATTGCCACTTAATAACATCAGCTGCAAGTGTAAATAGATATTTCTTTCTTTTCTATTCGGATTTCGATGTGTTAGCAACCACGTACAACGTTACATGATTGTGACCATGTCAGCTTAAAAACTTATATAACGTTACAATGGTTTAGTTGAAATAAATGATTTGATTTGATTTCGAAATCCCGTACAATACTGACTTAATAAATAAATCTGTTTAATTAGCTTACACAGTTAAATGATTTTAAATGATTTTATTAGCAAGGTAAACATTAATTAAATGAATTAGAGCAGTGGTGGCCCAGTGGTATCGGCCGCGACTTTCCGCGGCATCGAAGTTGTAGGTCGTGGGTTCGAGCCCAGGCAGGCGCTTTACTTTGTGTAAATTATTTCATCACCACTGCTCTCAAAACGGTGAAGGAAAACATCGTGAGGAAACCGGCATGTCCTAGAACCAGAAATTCGAAGACATGTGACATCCACCAACCCGCACTGGGCCCGCGTGGTGGATTATAGCCCATTCCCTCTCACAGAGAGGAGGCCTGTGTCCCAGCAGTGGGAACATTAATATGCTGATGATGTGATGTGAAACATTAATTAGAACTAACAATTACGTTGACAAATTACCAGCAAGTCCCAATCTAGGCGTAGCCTGTATCTTGATGTCTCAATCTAAGATTTATGAATCCTAATATTTCTTGAATTGTGAAGATTTCATAAAACAACTTTATTTCAACACAGAATTGCAGCAGTCGCAAATTTAGCAAACGCAATACTTTTTAATTTCAAAGTTAAACCCTCGCTTAACACAAAGTGCGCAAAAAGTATCCAATATGAAAACTAGCGAGCCCGGAACTAAGACGTCTTGGTCAACATAATGTTATATACTGTCGCCAAGGGACTTGCGACCCTAAAAACTTTTACATAAAGTCTTAAGTTTCAATTAAGTTTGCTCGCAGAGGTTTTTGACCGCTTGTCACATTGTCGTGTAACTTTATTCGGTAAAACAATAGAGTTGGCAGTGCTCATTAAATTAATAGTTTTGTTTAATTAAATTAATTAGTTTTTCATAAGGAGCTTGTGTTGTTCTCACTAATGGGATGTTCGGAGACGGTTCTAAGTGGTACCATTATGTTCAAGTAATATGGCCGTCTTTTAAATAGTAGTCAATTATCCTATTTGGGATGAGATTGCTTTTGTGTGACCATCCATGAGGACCTAAGTAAAATTAACTTGAATTTGAAAAAATAATTTGGATTAGTAAGTTTAGAGTCAAGCATGTAACTACATTTATGTTTAGTAGAGAGATATTTTTAAAGTAATACTTAGACAGCTTATTTTTTTAGTAAACTATAACACAATATTCGTGGCCGGTACTTAGTGTTAGCCGGGGTAATGCTGCATTTTTTTGTTACAACATGATATATATTTTTTGTTCTTATTAAAAACTGCACATCACAAACATATTCTAGCCAGCTCCATATAGTTACGTTACGTTACGGTGTGCCAGTGGAACTGCCCGGCCACCCCGGCATCGGCACTACTCGTATTGCTGCATTTTTACGCGCTCGCACTTGCCCAGCCGCTGATTAATTAATTTAGCGGTCAGTGCTAGCTAAGCCGCTTCTTCACATCTATAACAGGTGTGTAGAAGCTGCCTTGTTCCCGGAGAGATGGATAGTGACTCGCGTTGTTCCGCGCCGGTTCCTAAGGAGTGGTCAGCAGAATCTGTGGATGGGTATAGGCCAGTTGCAGTATTGTCGACGCCGGCAGAAGTACTGGAAACTGCCATTCACAAGATTATTTATCAACAGGTTAGCGCACAGCTCACAGACGCTCAGCATGGCTTTCGACCGGGAAGGTCCACCAGTAAGCTTCTCTGCCACATGGCTCATCTGATGCCGACAGTGGATTGTGGGGGGCAAGGTGATGCTGCTAAATCCAATTTTTGTAAAGCATTCGACAATGATAATGATTGATAATGATGATAATGATATGTTGCTTGCCAAGTTAGCTGGTATTGGCTTCACCCCACATTATTTTGACGTCACGGTGGGGCTTGCGCGCTTCAATGATCCCTAGGTTTGTGCAGGTAGATATGCCTATGGTGAGAGGCCAGATTAAGAGAGATACAATCCGCAAAGCAGCTTTGTGGCGAGATGGTGGGCAGTGGCGACCCCATGGACCTGATCCCTAGGGAGAAGCCATGTTCCTCATCTCTGGCTTGCCTTTATTGGCCGGTCAGATTCAAAACTGACAGGGACCAGAGCTCCCAACTCTCCTTGCCTTAATTGGCCGGCTTGAGTGGAGATTCGCAAGAGCAAACGTGCTCGGAGGAAGGAAATTAACCCAGTAAGATGCTGATAGGGATCTTGGATCGTAATTCCAGGATTGTCCTGATAGCTGTGGTATACCTCTCCACTGCTCAAGCACCTCCGGATATGTTGCCCCCTTGGCGCTACGTCACTAAAGTGCCCTTTATGGGGGCCCAATAATTCAGTGTGCAAGTCAGCACCTGCCATTTTATAGCCGTGTAGTTCAACAGTGGTCAGGCAGGGGCCAGCAGTCCTCTTATAGTTTTAGGCAATCAATCCACTAAACCTACCAAACCCATAGCCCAATACATTTTTCTCCATATTTGCCATAGTCCCGCACCAACCGGGGATTGCATACAGGGATAATCGTCGGTTGGTGTCACATTTCCTGATACATGACTAACATCGTATATTCAAGGTAACGATACAAAATATCAATTCATAATAAAATTACGGATGTCGGAGGGCTGTAACAATGTCGGAGTCAAGCGTATCTATAACACGACTGTGCCCACAGTCACTACAAAAAAAAACAGCGCAGTGAACACACTCTGCAGAAAAGTCAATCTGTTTTAACTTATAATGACACTCTTAGGCTTATACAGAAACCGGTTCTTCACTTTTTGTACCCCAAACCACATCTTTATTTAAATTATTAACTTTTGACGCAACCTAAGTAAGTTACTTAAAATCACACATAATTATAAGCGAGAAATGATCGGACCATAAAGTGTCACAATTGACACTTACACCAACAACAGTCTGCTTGGCCGAGTGAGTGGCTAAACAGTGATCCAACCAGCTGCTAGTCCCGTGTACATCTTACTATCTTATCTTACTATAATAATATTATAAATGCGAAAGTTTGTGAGGATGTATGTTTGTTACTCTTTCACGCAAAAACTACTAAACGCATATGGATGAAACTTTACAGTAATATAGGTTATACATCAGAATAACACATAGGCTACAATTTATAATGATTTTTTGTAATTTGGTATATAACGATAAATATCAAGTTAGTCGGAAAAAATTCTGACCTCTGAGAGCTATCTTCGCGTGCGCTGCCTAAACCGTTGGAGATATATAAATATAATGTAGATATATATCACCGTAGGATTGTTTGTCTTAAATAGTTCTAAATAAAAGTCCGCAACAGCATATATCTACCTTTTATGTGGAAGCCACTATGACCAAAATAGTGAACCTTAAATTCAATTAAATTAAATAAAATAAATTAAAAAAAAAAACCCCACCCCCCTTAAATTAATTTTTTTTACAATGCACATTTTAGAATATTTATCAAACTCTTATCAAAATCACCACACTTGTCGCTTTACCCGAAAAACATCTTACCCGGCTCCGCGTTCAAGTCACTTAAATTAAACACTGATTCAATTCCATATTCGTCAGTAATATCAATTATCTCGCTCAAACAATCAGTAAAATCCTGCAAATTATCGACAGAGTTAGTAGGTATGTAAACACACATTACGGTCACTTGTCTTTTACTCATTGAAATTAAAACACTCTTTCTTAGTGAATTGAAATTCACCAAGAGAGAGTTAAGAGAGGCGGCGCTGACGCGTGTGTTAGAGTCATAAAAGAACTCCATATAAAAATATCGATATCTACCAAGATAGAAAGCTTGGAATGTCAAGATGTTGTTGGTTATTTACTGAGTATCAGTGTTCCCATGTATGTATTGTGTGACTAGCCCCCAAACCAACTTAACATATTATTAGGAATAAAGGCCACAATATGATACAGAAACAGTTTCAACACAAACATTAGCTATAATCAAGTTATAATCTATACTTCTATACTAATAATATTATAAAGAGGAAAAATTTTTTTGTTTGTATGTTTGTTTGTTTGTTTGTACCGAATAGGCTTCAAAACTACTGAATGATTTGAAAAATTCTTTCACCAATAGAAAGCTACATTATTCCTGAGTGACATAGGCTATTTTTATCCCGAAAACGGGTCCTGTGGGGTGGCCCACGGGAGCGAAGCCGCGGGCAACAGCTAGTATCAAATAACTTACGTAAGTTTTGTGTAGCCGATCTTTCACAAAATATAACAACTCAGGAAAACTTCTGAATCATAATATCTGGCCTGTACTGGCTTGTAGTCCACAACAAAGTAAGTCAACTTACGAATTACACATATTATATCTCTGCCTAAGCCTTCGGGGATAACAGGCGGAAGGAATGTCTTTTTTTTTTTTTTCTTTTTTTTATAACAATTACTTGCTGTACTTACAGTTTGCACCAAAGCGTACAGCAAGCTAACACTACACATATAATAACACTTATAAACTAAAAAACTTCATACAAACATTTAACATAGTTTTTTCATTGAGCATAAATATGTCGACGCTAGGTTCCTGAGAAATTAGGCCGTTCAGCAAATTGAGCGCCTGGGCTGTAGGAGCATGACGAGCAGTCAGGGTAGGCAAGGGTGGAGCCGCGAACAGGCACCGCGGGGCACAAGCACGCGACACCCGCATTCGGTCCGGAGCGACTAGTGAACATCTAGCTAGCGTGGACGAGTCGTCGATCTTACAGTTCAACAGAAGGTAGTAGTGTACCAACAACGCACACTTACGTCGCAGTTCCAGCGTGTTGATGCCCACCATTCCCGCGACAAACAGAGACGGATACAAATAGGGATACTACCCATACATTTTTTTGTAAAGGTAACGAGCAAATTTGCGTTGAACCCGTTCTATCATGAGCTTATATTTTTGCTCGTGCGGATCCCATACCAGCGAATTATACTCAAGCTTACTACGCACAAAGGAATAGTACAGTACCATAATGGCACTCCTGTCCTCAAACCCACTGGCCTGCCTCATGACAAAACCAAGCGATTGGAATGCCTTGGCACAGATATTGCTAATATGCCGATTAAAAGTCAAAGTAGCATCTAAAGTCAGTCCTAGGTCTTTTATTTCTGTGACACGTTCCAGAGGGACACCCGATATGTGGTAGTCATTCTGAATGGGCGCACGCGATCGAGAAAAGGTAATGGTCTTGCACTTAGAGATGTTAAATTCCAAGTGATTGTCTTCGCTCCATTTTACCACCATATCGATATCCCTCTGCATCGCCCCACAGTCTTGTACGCTATTGATACTCAAGAATAACTGCAAATTTTTAGCAAACATAAGGCACTGTGCCGTCCTAATGACCTTCGGCAGGTCATTGGCCATGATAATAAATTGTGGTGGTCCGAGGGTACTGCCTTGACTCACACCAGTACTATGTGCCAGGTGTGTGGTGAGTTTCATATGTGCCAGATTTATCTCCGAAGAGTTGGACATATTGAAGACGGTTAGTAAAATAGCTTGGGAAAAGTTGAAGCAGCTTTAGGGTAAATCCCATCACGGATAGTTTCCTCAACAAGACGTCATTTTGGACCCGGTCGAATGCCTTTTTGAAATCAAAATAGGCCACATCAACCTGCTTATTTTTTTCCATTTCAGTGACAGCATAATCCACAAAGTTAATATGGTTTGTTATGGTGGATTTGCCGGTTCTAAAACCATGCTGACACTCGGCCAGATGGGTTTTGACCTGCCTGGTGATATCAATATAGATTCAAAGACCTTGCCGAAGGCCGATAGGACGGCAATAGGCCGGTAATTATCTACTTTTGACTTGACGCCACCCTTGGGTACAGGAGTAACCCTTGAAATTTTCCATTTGGCAGGATATTTAGCAGTTTGTAGCGGCTCTGCTCAGCATTCGCTGCAGATAGAACGGGAACATGCGGCCGAAACACGGAACTAAAATATTGCGCAAATGCATTTGCTTCGTCTACCCCTGTCATTTGTTCACATTTGTCCCCCAAATTCAAACTCAATGAATGTTTGCCTAGAAGCCTGCTGACCCTTAACAAATTTCCAAAAGGTTTTAGGATCCCTCTTTATACCCGTCTCCGTCCGTCGGATGTACTCGGTATATGTCTCATCAATAAGCTCTTTAGCTCGCTGCCTATAGTACTTAAATAATTATATATTAAACTCTAAGTGAAACTGCTTAATTTTTTTCAAATGAATGTATTTATCTTTTAAAGTTTTAATAATGACCGGTGTAAACCACGTCGGGTATTGGTATTTCGGATTACGAATAATTTTAGATTGGTTTGGCACAAGATTATCAAAAATTTCGTGCAACCTATTATAAAACATAGTAACAGCTTCGTCAACGTCAGTAACTAAAAGTATATCGTCCCATTTTTGTGAATATAACTCTGCATATAAAGATTGGAAATCAACTTTTCGGAAATTCCATTCCGTTTGCATTGCCAGTCGTTGCGTTTCCGTTTGCCAGTGTCCCGATCTGAATAACTACCTTTTCCACCTATCCTAGGCATAGGTTTCTAGGAGGAGAGTAAATGAAAAAAAACAGGTAGGTAGAAAATTCGGAACATTTATATTTAATAAAAAAGTCTAGCTCGGTAGGTGGGTTGATTTAGTAGGTTAGAGCCTATACAGCGATTATAACTTCTCCCACTGGTCCAGCACTCCCCTGACGTCACTGCCCACTGCTGGAGATGAGTGCTCGCGCGTCGATCGCCAGGTCGCTCAGGATGCAGGTGCAGCAGTAGGTGGGCTGACTCGCTACTGTCCACCGCGGGGAAGCGAGCGGAATAAGGGTGATCCTTGAAATCGTCGTAATAAACCGAATAACGAGACACGCGCGCCTTGCGACCCCGCGACCGCACCGCACACTCACCCCGCACACTCACTGATAAGGGCGGGTGATAGGCATATACCGGGACAACAGGTTCCGCCTCACAACTCATGTCAATCGACTCAACGTCCAAATTGCTCAGCACCAAGTCTAACATTTTGCCAAACCTATTTGTAACAGTATTGTGTTGTTTTAGTTTACAAAAAGATAACAAGTACTTATAGTGTATAAGTACATTTTCACTACACGAATTTAAATTAAAATCTCCTAAAATTAAAATATCTATTTTATCAAATTTTGCGACAACATTCTCTAACACGATGGAGGTATTAATATATTTACTATCACTCGAACTTGGGGGTATGTAAACAACACAACAGATAATTTTTGTATTTTTTAGGGTTACGGTACCAATAACCATCTCGATATCTCTAGAGTAGCCTTCAGTATCTAAAACCTGCTGTACATTATACTGGTCCCGGACCGCGAGTAGTACTCCACCCCAACCTGCATCGCCGGCCCGGTCCTGACGCAATACTGTATATCCCGGGGGAAAAAGTTCGGCATCACAAACACTGCTAGTCAAAAATGTCTCCGTAAACGCAAATAAGTCAGCAGATTCAAGTAATATAGCCTTCTTACAACTTTTGATCGTAAACCACGAACATTTTGGTAAAATAACATATATGTTTTACAACGTTTATTAACCCTATCACTACTGTGGCTTACGAAATCCACTTCTCCATGGTTTTATATGGACATCTTCTGCCTAGTGTTCGGGTTTCATATAGTTCTCAACGTTTTTTGTTGACACTGTCAATTTAAATGACGCGTAATCTCCTCGCGATTTTAATACCTCAGCTGAACATTTATCAGTAGTAGGTAGATTTTGGTCCAACACGACCTTTTCCAGTGACACAATTCGACTTCCCAGTGAGTGCACTGTTTTAGTTAGTGCGCAGATTGTCGTTTCCAACGATTTGGCGGACATTTCTAATATTTAAAAATAATTTGTACGGAGCACTTAGCGAACGACCTCCGGCCTCCACGGTGGCGGTGGCGGTTCCGGTTTTGTATGTTTATGTACTACCTTAACAAATATTACGTTTGTATTAAGTAATTAAGTTACCTAATCTGTAAAATAAAACTGTATTTCTCTAATCTTGTTATACAAACATGATAAGATTAGATTAATTTCAACCATAGTGAACACTCTCACTGAATGAGATTTCAAGATCAAGCTAATCTCATTCCTATGTAACGAATAACCTTGTAAATTAATTGGTTATGTTAGTAATTACACAGTGTACGAGCGTAATTATAATCAAAACAGTTAATAATGTTGGCAGCCTGTAAATAATTCACTGTAGGGTAACGACCTCTTAAAAGACAGAGAAGAAACGAGTTGTAATCAGCATAATTACTTATTACGTGGTGGCGTTTAAGAAGATTTTGATTTATCTTAGATATATAACATCACGCTTAAATTTCTCTAATTGCTCTCCAGAGGGTATATAAAGTTATGGTGTATTGGTTGTTAAACTTATAAGCATTAAATTAGAAAAAATTGGAACACCTCAATAATACAATGGTAGTTTAAAAAATAATAAGACTTGATGGAACACATGACTATTATTCTGAGAATATGGATCTGAAGACATGATGTTGT
This sequence comes from Anorthoa munda, assembly GCA_945859665.1. Lineage (NCBI taxonomy): Eukaryota > Metazoa > Arthropoda > Insecta > Lepidoptera > Noctuidae > Anorthoa > Anorthoa munda. Next base: position 30,378,856 of record OX243905.1, on the reverse strand, counting down.
TACAATGTACACCTAATGCTTGAAATAACTTATCATTATCTTAAGGTTTCTACTTTGAGTCTTGCATTAAAGATTACAAAACAAAAAGTTATCTTCAATACCGGCATAATAATTTTGCGTACTGCAGCAGCTTATGGTGGATTACGAAGTCTTACAAAATCTTTTTTTTTGTCAAAAAGAACATAATCTCATAAAATCCTTAGAAAGCTTTTCCATCGAAGATGTACGAGGTAGCGAGGATGCGTACAGCGATGATGCATATTATAGGTGACAATAGACGAAAATTGGTTCAGCCGTCCGAAAGTTAGCCGCACTTACTCTTTGAATCTGGGTTTTTTTGCAAGATATCGTGTCATAATTACGAGTTCAATAGATTGTCGATCGAAGCGTGTCTACTATAATAAAATTAATAATATATAATTTTGTAGTTTGAAAAGTAACTAAATAAAACAAACTGCTGTAAACGTTGGCGGTTCCCTGACACGAGTACCATGCTTATTTTTTGTGGTTTTTTATTTTTTACTAGCTGTTGCCCGCGGCGAACACACACAGGACCCGCTTTCGGGATTAAAATATAGCCTGTCAATCAGGAATAATGTAGCTTTCTATTGATGAAAGAATTATTCAAATCGGTCCAGTAGTTTCGGAGCCCATTCGGTACAAACAAACAAACAAACAAAAACATCTTGCCTCTTTATAATATTATATTATAGTATAGATTATTATTATATTATATATTATCCATTTATTCATTTACATACATATTTTTACATTTTTAAATCGAAATATTATTGTATGCAAAAATGCCTGCTCGCCCTTTTCACCCGAGCTTATGGAGCCTGACTAGGATAATGAAGTAATCCTATTGGCAGCTTTTTCCTCATGCATCGCTTCGCGATCTCGCACATCGTTGGTTAAAAAGAACCCTTACAGTAGTCTAGGAGTAATTTAACAGATGACTCTAATATCAAGTCTATAAGATTTTTGAACGAGTAGTAAGTTACTATTGAAGCAATTTTGAAATGCTGATGTTAAATTATGGAAAAATATTGTACCAGCTGTGGCTCGGCAGGTCTGGTAAGCCTTGTGATTCATAAGATATTTTCATAGACAAAAATATACATTTTGGTCTATGAATAATAGTTGAACTATTTTTATTGCTCCTTTTCCAAATAGATATCTATTTAACTGTTAGTTCCTAACTACCTAATACAAATCATGGTTCGTGCGCAAAGAGTAGTTTTGGGAATCTTACCCAGATTCCCAAAACTACTGATATTTTCTTCAAATTTGTTAATTTCGCCAATTTTTACTCGGTCTGTTTGGCATCTCTTATTTCACGTTATATAAAACAGTATGTCCGTTTGCATTACTCAGCATCTCGAGTGATCAGTGGCCTCTCATTCTGTATTTTCATGTATGAACTGCTAGAGCAATACATATATTATTAGAATCACAAATATTACAATAATTGTGATCGGTGAAGTATAAAACGAGATCTGAGTCCGTTTAGAGCTAGTCTGTCACAGACAGAACTTGCCAATTGACTTCGCAATTGGTTTCAGCCTAGATTGTCTAGCAAAAATCATCATTATCATCTTTCAGTCGAAAGACGTCCACTGCTGAACATAGGCCTCCCCAAATGCCGCCACCTTGACCAATCCTGTGCGTCTCGCATCCGTCGGATTCCCTCTACCTTAACGAAGTCATCGCCCCACCTAGTGGAAGGCCTTCCAACACAGCGACATCCGTTTTGCGGTCACGACTCCTTTTTCGGCCCCATCAACCATCCCTTCTGCGAACAATGCGCCCTGCCCACTGCCATTTAAGTTTGGCAATTGTTCGGGGTATGTCAGTAACTTTAGTCCTTCTGTGTATATCGTCATTTCTGATGCGATCACGCAAGGAAACTCCGAGCATAGCCCTCTCTATTGCACTTTTAGTGATATTAAGCCTTCTGATGAGGCCCATTGTTATCGTCCACGTCTAGTAATGACCTACAACTAGAGGTAATTCCTTAAAATTTAATCAATAAATTTTCGCCGTTATAACCCCTAATCACTCCATTTTTGATTGCTTCGGGGAAGCTTGTGTCCAACTACGGACGTCTTTCGGCCACCTAGTTTATTAAATTCTCTTATCTCTGAAAATAATGAGGTTGTTTCGCAGAAAACCGTTTCTCTTTCCAAGTCCTTTACTGGACGACCAGTGTTGCCCAAAACTGACCGTTTCGAAATAGACGTGTAAGTGCACCTTAGCAGTCATTTCACAGTCCGCTGCCCGCTGACTGCTCCCGGGAACCGCCAATTACGTGCTACACGAGTACGATTGATTGAGTGTAGTAGTATATTAGTGGCTTTTATTCGTGTACTGCGTAGCATAATGCTTGTAGTATATATTAAGGGTGATTGTGAATGAGAGAGGATGGTTTTGCAATGTACAATTTCATGTAGGAAGAATGGATTATGTGAGCATCTATCATAATGCTTGGGCATATTAGGCTGATGGGAGGTCATGAAGTAAGCTGTCCTAAGTTTCATTCATTTTGAATCTTTTTTTTTATCAAGCTTTAAAATATTGCGAACACATAGTAGTATACAAGTTAGTAACAAGTATAGTTACAAGCAGAAAAAAAATAAAAGTTAAAAAAGGAAACTACAAAAACACGCTTTGATAGAAAACCAAACTACATACATACATAAACTCACGCCTTTTTCCCATGGAGGTAGGCAGAAACTACAGAACGCCACTTGCTACGATCCTAACAAACTTCTTTTGCTTCAGTCACATTCATACACCCGCGCGACCCAAAATTCTGTATATTTTTGGTATTTTTCTTATTATTCTATGGCTTTAAAAAAAAAGCCTCAGATCAAAATGTAGATAAATAAATTGTCTTTGAGATGGTGTCAATTTCATTAAAATACGCCCGGCAGTTTTGGTGCGATTGTCGTTTTTTTGTCCGTGTTAGACATAACTTTACAAATTAATTACACTATGTTATACGAATAAAATTCAAAATTATCTTACTAACACGACAATCGCACCAAAACCGCTGGGCGTATTTTATTGAAATCGACACCATCTCAAAGACAATTTAATTATCTACATTATGCAATGAGGCTTTTTTTTTAAATCATAGTATAACAGGGAAAGTTCAAAATACTACTAAATTTTGGGTCGCGTGGGTGTGAAACTAGTGCGCGTTTTGTACCCTCAAGGTCGTTGGCGTTAGTTGTCGTCTTAATACGTCAAGGCACTACAGTGTCTTCGGATATAACTATAAATTAATCCTTGCGCCATAGCACGCGCCTTGGTACTTGGCACAAAGGCACTACCGGGTATCGAATAATAAAAAATTATTGCATTGTCATCGGTCCTTGATAAGTGTGCAAACTTTCAAATTCATCGGACGTTTCCGGAAGGAGGTGAAAATCACGTTCAAAGATTCCGTTACATAGATACATACATAGTAAGCTAGTAAAAGCGTTTTAAAAAGGGGAATTTCATTAGGTAATTAGGCACCAAAAATTACGCATCTCTGTCAAACGAGAAAAGTTTCCGAAAGGTTGTTTGTACGTAAAACCTACGTATGTACGTTCAACACAAAAAAACGGCTTCCAAAAACAATATTAAAATACTATAATAATAAGTCAGTAGGAGGTCTAATTTTTCTTCTAGTTGATAAATTAGCATAATACCATTATTTTGCTGAAGAAAACTTAATTGAAAATTAAAACTACCAACTTAGAGGCTTGCTTCTTTGTACTCTCATTTAATGTTTGTAAATTAAAAATTAATTGTTCTGTAATTGGCCATAATAAATAAAATACGAAAGTACAATTACAAACACACTTAATATTATTAAGGCGAAAGTTTGTGAGTGAGTGTGTGTGTGTTTGTTACTTCTTCAAGCTCAAACGGTTGTAAGGCTCTGGATAAAATTTGGCACAGAGATAGATTATAATTTGGAATAGTATATAGGATACTTATATCCCGGGGATATGTTCCCTTGGGATAATTTTCCACATTCAGGCGGGCGAAGCCGCTGGCAGAAGCTAGTAATATTATAATAATCACAATTGATTTATAGTTAAGAAAATATGTTTTCTACATTAATTAAGCTAGAATTAATCCAATTAACAGTTCTGTGAAAGACACAAATATCATCAAGCATTAATATTTAACTTTCCCAATGGAATTTATGATTACATTATTTATATATTTGGATATCGTAAATGTTGAATCTATTCTTTATAAAATAAAGTCACTTCTCGTAAAAACGTCTCGGAAAAATTACCAAATTAAATTAAAACCTAAAAAAATACACAGTGTGTGCCTCAAGGCTGCTCCAAAAAGATTTTCGTTGTTCTTTTAATTTTCGGATTTTAATGCGGTTTTCAACATCCTTTAGAGAATTTTATTTGTAAGTACATTAATATTAAACTGACATAAGCCAAAGAAGACTCAGTGTTCATGAACTCGTAAACCGTACAGGAGCTGCGGAGCAGGGGCAGGTCGCTAGTTGAAACGTGGCCGTTATCCTAACTTTCATTTCCAAATAGTTACTCTCTATTTTAGTATTTAAATTAAGGCAAATCTACTAGATAAACCCATATTCGTTTTCAAATAATAAACTGAAGTGCTTTTCTATTTGTTTCCCTATATTTGTTTTAAAATAGGACATTTGAAATTGAAATACACAGCAATGAAATAAGATTTGCAATAACACTTGAAAACAACAGCGCATGCGGAAACACAATAAAGATTTCGTTTTAGAGATGTAACGAATTGAATATTTGGTAGGATTGAGCATGAAAACGATTCCTAACCTAGACACAGTGGAGAACTCATAGTATAATTTAACCGACTCAGACGTGAGATTTAAAGTGATATTATGTATTTATTTCCATTGTAAAGGCATGAATAGACAGAAGCACGTTTTCTAGGGCATTTTATTATAATTGAAAGTCTCGCGTTTGAACACTACCTCACCTGATGGTAAGCAATTATGTGGACGACGGTGAAGTACACTTGCCTAAAAGTTACATATTCAGTATCGTCATTTCAGCCAAAAGTCGTCCACTCCGGAATCAGCCGGGTACGAGACGCACGGGATCGACCGATGTGGTAGTAATCTATTCCATCTTGACTTAAAGAGTGCATCGTATGCTATGCTTAATTAGGCCAGCACAGCACGCCTGAGAGGAGGTAATTAGAGCACACGTAGACGATATTAATGAGTTAGACTGGCGTTATAATATGCGTGACATAATTAGCACAACAGCAATGCTTGCGCAAGAAAATAAATTATGCTAATAAACAGAATTGTATTGTAGTGTAATCTTCTTCCTTTGTTTCAAGCTGCCAGCAACAACTATGTATTTTGGTGCCTGAGAGCAAAAACAAATGACATACTATCAGCGCAAACGATTCCGAAAATTCGAAAATGCGCTACTGAAGTATCATATGGTGATGATGATGATGAAGTAATTTTGAAACTCATGAATTTACAAAGAAAACAGGATTGCTATGTTCCTTTGACTTAAATTTTCTTATTTTTAGCAAGCATTAAAATCTTGTTCAGGGACTGGTTCTAAGAGTTTCAGTCACAATCACTTTGAAAGTTGTGAGTTACCATACAAAACTATATACTCCACCGTCAAAATTCCAAGCAGCTTGTTAGTCGGTAGCATCTGTAGGAAATGGAATGTTTTTGTTCTTTTTTGCAATCAGCAAATTAGTATCGACATGCGATGCAACTGTGCATCTCTTTGTCATGGAAATCTCGATGCTGAAGCATTCGATACGACACATACCTACCTACACGAACTGACGAGGAAAAATGGGTAATAATGTGCAAGAGGACCACTTGGCTTTCACGTCGCGCTCGGTTGCGTACAAATTGGCATTGTTGGATAGCGTCATTGGGATGCAACGTGCTTGTAACTCTTTAATTGCGATTTTGTTTTAATTAAGGAATGGAGATTGTTTATTTTTTACTCAGCCTATCAAGATTTTTGTATACACATCGATTTAAGACAAAAGATCAAGGTCCGGTATCGGAATTGAGAATATAGAGTTAAGAATGTTTCAAAGTTTGACAAATTGATATGGAAAGATGTTTATGGATATGCGTAGGGCGTAATAATACGATTGTCTAATAATGAGATTCGTTTATTACTGACTAAGATAGCGCAGGTGAGTGGACGCAGCGGCACAAACACACACTTGGCGGCTCACATACACACGTAAACATCAAAAATACTCATACTTCAAAATTCTTAATTAAAAAAGCTTACCTCAGATGTATTCTATTCAATATTTTTATATGACAAGCAAAGCCGATGTCGACTATTCTGCCAATGTCTAAAGTTAAATGAAAGAGCAGTTATATTGTATTAATAATTTAAAAAGAAGGAACTGTAGACACAGGCTAAGTTGATTGATTGATACATTTGACACTTGTTGGGTTAGTACGGGACTGAAAAAAACAGAAAAAAAATTACATAAATAATATAATTGTTAATACATAAAAGATAGGTACGTTTTATGCCACATAAATAGACGGTAGTTGAATGGTTTGGAAAGACTCATAATTTTATATCATTGTGGCGGATAAAAATCATCCACGCCACAAGAAGTTCTGGGGAGGAATAAGTCAGAAGAGATGGGAAATTTATTGGGAGAGGGATCTTAAGTTTAGAGAGACGGCGGTATAAATCCAGTGAGGGGACATTATTTAGACATTCAAAAAATATGTGATCTAAGGTGCCCTAGCCTAATCCGCACTCGCAGAGAGAGGAGTCGCGTATATGGATTTTATGTAGAAACTGAAGAATAATATTTTCCTCAAAATTAATAAGTATAATTTAGGTTGAACAAAATGCATAAAAGAATGAACGCATAACTTAGAATAAATATAAAAAAAACTATTATCAAGAAATCTGATATTCGTGAATTATTATATTACGTGATTGTATGCGATATTTGCATTGAAATGTTATAGTATGAACCGTTTGTAGTTGAGAAAAATACGGATATGAATAAATTCTTGCATTTTATTGGTTTAAAGTTTCATAGAATTTATTGTTCGAAGAATATTTTTATTTATTTTTATGTTGTTCTTTCTGACGCTAAAGGCCGAACGGTACAAAAGAAGAAAACCCTATCCATCTTTTCTTTCTTTAGATTTAAGCATAGCTATAGCTAAATGAGTCTGGATGTTACTGTGTTCAGGCAGTTGCACGTCCATGTTGTCAACAATATTACTTTGAAGGACATTTTTGACATTTTGTTAGCCATTGACCGTCCTTCATAAGAAGTGTCGGAAGATACTCTGGTCAGTGGAAGATGAAGATCTTTCCCTCCAGTTCCATATACCTTATAGCAATCAATCTGCTTATTCTTTTTACGGCGTCTAATCTAGCCAGATACAGCGGAATGTCAGCGAAATGTGTATTTTAAATGGAGCGACTGCCTAACTGACTTTCGCAACCCAGTAACTGGGTAACACGATACCGTTTGGCAAGTCTGGTGTAAGATTTTCGGGCTTGTAATGACTATGCGAAACGACTGTCAAAGATTGAAAAAAATTTAATAACAGCCGCATCAAACGACTTAACGTGCGTGTAATGTTAACCCCATACGCAGATACCTATGTACCTTTATATCGGTGTTAACACTTTACTTCAACATAAACCTGCGGCTGCGATGTATCTGTGCTAATACATTCACGCCCTGATGCATCGACAAGTAGGTAACAGTCACGTCATTGCGATGTGACGTCTTGTCTGACACCGTTAACGTGGCAACATACGTCTAAGATGTTTGGAGCGGCAGCTTCACTAGGATGATCAGTTAATTTACTGTCTAGTTGCTTTGATCATTCAAATGCCGACATTAAATACATTAGGAGAAAACCCCTGTGACAGACGAACAAACAATAATTGATCTTATAAAGGTTCCATTTTACTTTAAACAGCGAACCCACAATACAAAAACCCTTTCCTTTCATCTCTGTCCCCCAATTTCTTGATATCTTGGTATCAGGTAATTGAAAAACGATGGGGTTTTGAAATAAAGTTTTTCACTTGCAAACTTTGCTTTGTGACTACATAACAAAGTATTACACATGTGAAAGTGCGACAAATAAGTTATTATTTAAATTTTGATAGCTTGGCAGGCTGCACCGGGAGCAGCCAATTAACTGCCCCGTGTTTGTCACAACCACACTATATCTATGAACGGACACGCCCTAATTACAGCTCCCGTATCTTCCCGCGTATATTACAGCGATGCCACAATAACATGCACCCGTTTATTGCATCCATACGACTACTTATTTCACTATATGTATCTTACCCTGCACCACTTATTGCACTATATGCACACATTTAAACCTGCAGCACCGGGTGGCAAAGTTACCACGTACGGGTTAATATAGGTTGCTCCCAGTTATGGCTGGGATTTACGGAGTAGTATGTTTATTAAAGCGTTGCTGAGATATAATTAAGTCAGTATGTGTACGTTTATGGAGAGATTGCAGAGAGTCAGAGTTGTACATATGTGTCTGTTAGTATAGGTCCACTTTTCATTAAATCAGAACGTAGTTTTAAAAACATGGCTATTTGTAAATTCTAAAACTCAACGCTGTAAGAGGTACTCGTAGAGAAGATGGCACCGTCCATCCCGGCCCAGAAAGAGGTGGCGAGATGACTTGAACGCGTACCATGAGGGATGGTTAAGGACGGCGCGTGAGAAGAGATTCAGGAAGAACTAGGGAGTGGCCTTAGTCCAACAGTGGGACAAAAATGACTAGTACCTGGGAATTGAATGAAGAATTTATCTGGCAGTACTACTAGCAACTAATGAGACAGTTATTTATATATACGTATGGTAAGTATTTAACGTCATTTATATCTCTTATTAGTGTGTTAAATTAATCATCCACTGTTGCTCATGGGTCTTCCTGTGATGGCTACGGCAAATCACCAGAGGCCTTACTCTTACGTATCAAGACTCATGGTTCCCCGGTGAGAGAGATGGAGCTATACAAGATAAAGAGAACTATACCTTTTACCAGACTGACGAAGGAGGGTATTGTTTTTATCAGTCTATGTATGTTTTGAAAATGCCGGATGTTGGGCGCCATATTGTGGTAGCCCAATATTATTTTTCTTCCAAGTGCATCGTGTGGGGTATCAAAATGAAGGGTTTTAAGATATGATTTCAAAAATATAGCACTTATGTGTTTAAATGTTCTAATCCTAAAAAAAATACTAATAAGAAATAAATAATAAAAGTTAATCAAAAAAACTAAGCAGTCGGGTTTTTTGTTTTTTTTTTATTGCAGAAGCGAACTAAAAAGACGTAAACAAGAAGAAAATCATGATGTGCAGTGGAGAATACCTACATCTTGTTTGTACTTCTGTAGCTATCATCGTTCCATTGTACTATGTGTAATTCCTAAATGGTTCCAAATAAACGTTTATTATTATTATTGCATTTATTTATTTTATATACATATTTTTACATTTTTAAATATTATTCTATATAAAATAAAATAAAAAAACATTTAAAAATACAAAAATAGTAGCCCACCGGTATCGGGAACAGGGTCCAAGCTACCGGTGGTCAGGGCTCCTGAGAGAGGAACCTCCTGACTATACGCGCCGTGTCCAGGAGTACCGCCTTCTGAATCAAGCCCTTGATCCAGCTGCCCAACGAGAGCCTCCTCAGATGTTCGTCGAGGCTCTTGGCTATTATACCATTGGCCGTCACGACTATCGGCACAATGACTGCTGTATTCACATCCCACATGTCGACAACCTCGCGAGCCAGATCAAGATACTTGCTTTTCTTATCTCTCTCAGCCTTCACGAGGTTCTCGTCATGGGGGACCGCTATATCAACAATCATTGCGCGACGCTCTAGTCGGTCTATCACCACTATGTCAGGTTTATTGGCAACAATAGTCCTGTCAGTGATGATAGACCGATCCCAATACAACGTGACATTGCCATTTTCGAGAACTGGGTCGGGCACATACTTATAGTAAGGCACTTCCGATTCCACAAGATTGTATTTAAGAGCAAGTTGCTGATGGATAATCCTGGCTACAAGGTTGTGTCTATGCAAATAGTCTCCGTTAGCCAGACTAGAACAACCGGAGATAATGTGACGGATAGATTCACCCACACAGATTTATTATTATTATTATTATCTGGTTTTGGTCAGCCAGCTCGTGAATATGTATCCTCCTTCAGAAGGACACGTGAGTGACAGCAATAGGGCTCCGTTTGCACCTTTCAGGTACGGAACCCTAAAAAAATACACAAACCATAAGCAATTCGGCTGTTGAGCGCCTAAGTGAGCGGACGCGTGCATCTACCGCAAATTACTTACGTTAAAATTCCACTACGATAAATTGTGATTGGTCTGGGACCAATATTCAAATTCTCGTTTCTTCCTAAAGTGTTTTTACGAGTAAGCCACGCGAAAGTGACAACAATATTACGGTCAATAACCTTAATAAACAAAGTGGTGAAGACCGCCGCGATTGGAAGTTGGGTCGGGTTCGAACCGCCCACCTCACGCACGGAAGTCGGTAACGTGCACCGCCAAGCCGAGCTGCGCTGACGCATCGTCGCGAAATATCGGATCCCTACCACCTGTGCTACGCAAAACCAACGACGCGACGGGACTACGTGCAGAGCGGCTACGAGTGCTACGCGGCTACGAGTGCTACGCGACACCGACCTCGCATCAAATCACTGTGCTACGTGCCTATCGACTACGACGCGTTCACTTGTTATTTTTATAAACACTCAGCTGGAGCTTCTTTATAAACATGCCTAAAACACAACGTGCATCGCCAAAAGAAATCCAACATTCGGCTTCGAACCCTGATATTACTAATACCACTCAAGACATGGATTTTTTAAATATCACTTCTCGTGCAAAGAAACCACGCGTTGAGGTACCTTCCAGCGAGCTGCAAGATTTTAAAGAGGAAATTAGGCAAATGTTATCATCGTGGAAAAAAGACCAAGAACAAATTCTTCATAAACTTAGCTCGGATGTAGGTGAAGTGAAGTTGCAAAATGAAAAGATCCATAATTGCTATTTGGAAATGGAAAAAAGTATAATGTTTACAAATGCAAAATACGAGGAAATTAAGTCCAGTGTCGAGAATCTTGGTAAAGAACGCATAAATCTACTAAATCATATCGAGGATCTAGAGCGTAAAATTATGGATATGCAGGTTAGTTCCCGTAGCTCAACTATTGAAATAAGAAACCTGTTACCAGCTGAGAAAAATTCACCACCATTGTCTTCTCTTATAGTTGATACATGCAAAGCTCTGAATTTAGATATTCTTCCATCCGACGTACGTGATGTGTATAGCATTCCCAATAAGGAAGGCGACAAGAGGTCTATTGTTGCTGAATTTCAGACCGTCACTCTCAAAAATAATGTCCTCGCTGCAGTCCGAAAATTTAACAAGAACCGAGATAACTCCCAAAAATTAAATACTGAGCACATCGGTCTCTCTGGAACTCGAACACCAATTTACATTTCGGATCGATTGTCTGGCACCACAAGAAAACTCTTTTTTGAATCCCGAGCGTTTGCTAATGCAAATGGCTTCAAATTCTGCTGGACGGCTAATGGTAAAGTCCTTCTACGCAAGGAAGAGGGCCTGAAATCCATCACTATAAACACCAAGCACTGCTTAGAAAAACTTTCTGTTCAAAAGTGACTATCCAATAGAAATTATCCTTTAGTCATAAATAAGCATTTAGTTTCGTATTCCTTTAATCCATGTTTTATCGTTTTCATTACTTTTCCTTTAAATAAGTTAGCTCAAATTGTAATTCAGGTACTTAACATTTACACACACTCCTATACACTAAGCACACACAAACATATCCCGAATACAACTCACACTACAACAATAAATACAGTTCATACTTACACTATCACACGAGTTCATATCAACACCACACAACACAACATTTTATGCGAAAACAGGCAAAATAAATCTTCCAGTTTCTTTGCACTCGAGTTGCATGCCCATCCAAATAACACGCAAACAGGTCAGATATTTGGATCTTATATTGTTTTCAAATGGCTTTAATAAATAATATCAACTCTGAACTAGACTCAATAGACGTAGGAAATTCACTGACTGGTAGCCCAGAAGACTGCCTTAAATTTGTTAAGAATTCCGATGGTACTATGAAAATTTTACATTTAAATATAAGAAGCATAAACAAAAATTTTGAACAATTGCAGGTACTTCTGCAATTATCAAACATTAACTTCGATATCATCGTTTTGACCGAGTGCTGGCTAAGTAAGGCAATTAACTTACCTATATTACAGGGTTTCCAATCATATCGTACAGACATAAACTCGAACCAGAACGATGGAATCGTTATATATGCGAAACTGGGTCTGCAAGTCTCAGTGTGGGAACCTGCGTTTATGGGTGGAAACTGCCTAGTTTGCCAAATAGATGACAAAAAAATTGCGGTAGTGGTTGTCTATCGGTCCCCATCACACAGCTCTAGGGAAAGTTTTGATATGTTCCTAGATAGTTTAAATAATATTTACACTAAACTTTCCAAATGGCAGAACATTGCTCTTATGGGTGACTTGAATATTGATATTGGGATGAGCGGTAGAACTGATCGAAGTCTGGATTACCTCATACTTAATTCATCGCATGGGCTGCTACCATCTCACCTTTTACCAACTAGGCTTGAAAATTGTCTTGACCATGCGTTAATAAAATCTGGTTTGCCTACCACCACATTAGTTCTTGAATCACACATCACAGATCATAAACCTATTGTCCTTGCTATCGATAATGCAAGTCCTAGTCGTAAAACATGTCGACATTCTACTGCCGTAAATTATGAGGCAATTAAGTTAGAGCTAGAAAACATGAATTTCGCGGCTTTTTATCAATTTGACGACCCAAATACAATGATGGACACATTCATAACTATTTTAAAATCGGTGATTACTAAACACATTAAGTATATCATGATACCAAGTAAAAAAAGGACCATCAAACCCTGGATAACCCCAGGCCTACTGAAGTGTATCCAAAATCGAGACAAAATGCATGAACGATCAAATAAAGAACCACATAATATAGTTCTTAAAATGACTTATAAACGCTACCGCAATTTTTGCAATGACCTGCTTAGAAAACTAAAAATTGCCCACGAAAAAAGTGAAATTGAGAAAGCAAAAAATAACCCCAAAGCCCTCTGGAACACTATTAAAACTATCACAAACACAGCTAAAATAAAAACCAGTCCTGTTGAACTACTGAAAATATGTGACAGTCCTAAAGCTTCCATAAATGAAGTTTGTAAATTTTTCAGCAACGTAGGAAAAAACTTAGCAGATAAAATTCTATCAGAGGGTCAGTGTCCCGCAAATATGAACAGTCCGGTTCTGAATATCGGTGATGACACCCCATTATCTCCCGCTAACTCCCTCGTGCTGCTAGATACAGACGAATCTGAAGTGGAGTCTCTTGTTTCGCAGCTACGAAACGACTGTGCGTTAGGTTGGGATGGCATATCGCCTATTGTACTTAAAATGAGCCGTCGAGCACTGGTAAAACCTTTGACGTATATCTTTAATAGCTGTCTCCGGGCGGGTGTTTTTCCTGACGCACTTAAAAAAGCTATTGTGCACCCAATTCACAAGGGTGGGAGCAGAAGCTGTGTCAACAACTATAGACCCATCTCGGTTTTGCCTGCTCTTTCCAAAGTGTTGGAAAGGATTCTTGGCAACCGGCTTAAGAACTTCTTGGATAGATACAAGATCATAGCGGATAATCAGTATGGGTTCCGTTCCGGTGTCTCGACTGAAGATGCAGTGCTTGATTTGACACAGTTGGTTGCTAGGAATCTCGATAGGAAAACCAAATGTCTGGGAATATTCCTAGATCTTTCTAAGGCATTTGACACAGTTTCTGTTCCCATACTTATTGCCAAATTGGAGCTGCTTGGTGTTAGAGGTATAGCACTGCAAGTCTTCAAAGATTATTTGAACAACCGTACCCAAAGAATCAAAATCGATGATCACCTCAGTGATAAAGAAACCCTGTCCTACGGAGTCCCCCAGGGTAGCATTTTGGGTCCTATTTTGTTTCAAATATATGTAAATGACTTATGCAGAATGTCCCTCCCCAACTCGAGGATATTTATGTATGCCGATGACACCGTGGTTATAGTTGATGGGTCAACATGGGACAGTGTTAAAAGTAGCGCAGAATTGGCACTACGTGAAATAATAAAATGGCTCAACCTAAACCTGCTTACCCTCAACTGTAACAAGACATCATATGTTCCCTTCGCTATCCGCCAGAGCACCGCACCAGATCACACCCTCTCGATAATAGCGCACACTTGCTCACAACTGACATCCTCATGCCAATGTCCAACACTCACGCGTACCCATCACGTCAAATACCTTGGTGTTCAAATAGATTCCGGTTTACGATGGAATAAACACATTGATGCCCTAACCTCCAGAACGCTAAGACTAATATATACCTTTAAATCTCTTAGAGTTTCTGCAAACCCTGACACTCTAAAAATGGTGTTCTATGCCCTGTGTCAGTCCGTTCTAGGGTACTGCATCACTGTATGGGGTGGTGCAGGTAAAACTAATTTTCTTAGAGTCGAGAGATCACAGAGAGCAATACTGAAAGTGATGCTACGAAAACCTTATCGCTATCCAACAACTGAACTCTACTCAGATTGTAAGGTACTGACAGTTCGTCAGCTCTTCGTGTTGCAATCCGTTCTCAGAAGACACTCCAGCGTCCCACCGTCTGATCCCAACAAACGAACCAATATCCCCCCAGGTACACGACACAAAACCGCCTTTGCCAGACACCAATACTTCACATTAAGTACACTAATCTACAAGAAAATTCATAAAGAACTAAATATACTCGATTGCAATAAATTTAAATTAAAAGCTAAGGTGATGGAATGGCTACTTCTACAGGACTATGCACAAACTGAATCACTACTCGTATACATTGCCTGATATTGCATTATTTTAGAATTTTATTTCTTCACATAATAACACCTCACACTCACTACTCTCAAACAAAAACTCACCAAACCTACATCCCCACACACATTCACCTATTCACTTGTTCTTTCTATTTAATTGTTATCAATATTAATATTCCTCTTTCTTAGAATATAATAATAATATTTATAAAAGTAAATCTGACTGTTAACACGAACAATAGGTCGGCACAGTCCGCAGTTGTATAAACCCTATTTTTAAGTAACCTCACAGCTGAACACTGTCTCTTAAGATACAGGTTACCCTAGTTTGAGAGGCAGGGCTCACAATATCTGTATACAGACTTCTGCAGCGTAGCAAGAATCTTGTTAATCAGTGTATACTAATGTATGTTTCTTTGTGACAATAAACTATTATTATTATTATTAATTCGTCATGACGTGACCCTCGCAGACTTGTATCGACCACCTATCAGTCCCCTTTGCCATCAAATTGCCTTTATTGGCAATGCCGAAATTAGTACACCGTACCACATACGACTCGCTCTTTATGCCTCACAAACACTCACCACTCAATTTGCAACACCGTGTTGGAAATAATGAATCAGACTCACCGGTTATGTGGAACACAGTAGCAATAAATCTCGTAGTTGGAAAGCACAGAAGCCAAACAACAAAAGACAAAGCGATCGATACAGTGCACTGTGCAGTATAATTATAAATTGATGTTGAAGCTGTCATGCGTGGTTTGAAGCGAGTGCACGTATATTTGCGAGGTTAGATGATTATTTTGTCATATGGGTTTATTTGGTTTTCTTTTATGTTTTTTATTATTAATAGACTTTTAAATTACCAATCTGTTCAAATGTGATTTGGACTTACGTATTAAGAGAACTATAACAAAATGTAATGATATGAATAGTTTTAGGTACTTATTAGCAGATTCTTAATATCGCTGGTTAGCTTGGACTTATATAGCTTTTGTTAGTCTGAAATAGCCAAGTCGGAGGCCTGAGGGGTTCCCAGAGGCGGCTTCATTAATTCTGACACCAGAGGTCACATCCTCACACGAAAAGAAGAAGAAGAGTAGACAGATTCCAATAACCCGTGAATAATATTCCTTAAGGTCACATACACGAATCTTATTGGTGACGTTCTTCACGTAGTTTTCATAATCAAGGACCAACTAGTGTAGGACCAAATGATGAACGTAAACAAAGCAAAAGGAGGATTATAATATGGGACGTTGTGTAGTTTCTGCCTTCTCCCATGGGAAAAAGACGTGACTTGTAGTTAATGAGCTGAACCGTACGTGCACGCACGGAACTCATTTGAGTAAATAGAATTATCCTTCTACTCCGTTCTTTGACATAACTTAACCAACCTAGTAGACTCCAGAAGATATCGGGACAACCACATTTTAATCAGATACAGCACACATTCCCATAAAATCACCATCATCATAATTTCAGCCGAAAGACGTCCACTGCTGGATATATGACTCTTCCAGGCGTCGCCACATTGACCGATCTCGTGCGTTTCGCATCCAGCGGATTCCCATACAATTATCTACTTATTGCTCTTGTTTTCACCCGCGAAGTGTGGAGCAAACACGCTACCGATAAACGTGAAATGATTGCCAGGATGCGAGCTAAACTACACCGCGTAGGTATTATAACTATACCTTTTTTTTTTTGTTTTTTTTTTTTTTTTTTTCTGCGGGTCGTCTCACAGCTCAGTCAGAATGACGGGTAGCTGCTTAACCGGACTTTCCTACGGAGACTAAGCTATATAGCCTCCAGCTAGGCAAAAAATTACTAAACCTAAGCGACAACGCTGAGGGCTACCCCAGTTGGGGTCGGACCTCGGCTCAGGGCCGTCGCTGGGGGGACAAGCAAAAGCTGAATCTTGACAAGTGATTCTACCATCCGTTCGGAATAAGCCTACGTGGAGAAGAACGGACAAGAAACTCCATTTCATATCTAATAATTTAACTAATGCTCAGCTACGCGGGCTGGCAAGATTTTAATTGAAGGGATATGCGACGAGCCTCGGCGGCGAGGACTGACGAATCGGTTTGTATTTCTACGTTTGTATATTCTACTCCCTAGGCTCTTAAGGAGCAGAGTAGAGATCGTGAGGGGTCAGAGGTGAGCCTCAATTGGCGAAACTTGGTTAGAAACGGTGTAGGTGCGACTTAAATGCGCACCCATTGACCGTTTCTATAAACGAGGCTGTCTAGCTCCTCGGTTATATTTGGGTACCGTTTGAAGAGGTCATTGGATTGGGCTTGGGTCATATCCCCGGCTGCCTCGATCCTATTGATCTCGGCAGCCAGCGATCTGGCCTCGTCCGTCATCCAGATTTTGTACGCACTGATGATGGTATCAGATACGCAGCGTCTGGGATTGGGCGTGGATTGAGACGGGCTCTTAGCAGCGGCAGTGGTGGGAGCCTCCTGTCGGCTTTGAGCGGGCATGGGGGCTATGGGTGCCTGAGGGGCCGGAATGGGATGATCCATCAAGCCTGGAAGCTGTTGGACGGTCTGGGGAGCCACATTTTGGTGGTTGAGCTTGCCCCATGGCGAAGCCCTCTGAGGGGCTAGCCGGGGAGGGGGTTTCATCGAGGGAGCTTGGCGTGCTTGACGCTCAGCGTGGATTTTGGCCAATCTAGGCGCAACTTTGGGGGCTTTAGGACAACCCTTGTAGTTTGCCGTGTGACCGACTTGGTCACATAGCACGCAGCTGGGAGGCTCCGTGCATTCGGCAGGGTTTTTGGGACGGGTGCACTCTTTTGTGCCGTGATCCCCTCGGCACTTAACGCACCTGGGGCGGACAAAACAATGTTTCTGGCTATGGCCATACTGTTGGCAGTTGTGACACTGACCAACGACAAAGGGACGATAAGGTTTCTCTATGGAGAACCCTGAAAGGGAGCATAGAGTTTTGATCTTAAAAATGGGGTTATAGGACTCGGCAGGGTCGCACTCGACCATTACCATGTCGTATTCCTGTCCACCTCTTGCTTTACGCATGCGGTGGACGGCATTGACAGGGACTTTTTGTGCGGCGAGAACCGCATAAATTTCATCTACGGGGATTTCCTTCGGAATGCGCCGGATAACCACACGGGTGGGCGCTTCCGATGGGAGAGAATATGTGTGGAACTCTATCCTCATGGTTTTTAGGAGCCTGGTAAGGTTCCTGAAATCAGTAGGGGTCGGGAGAAGGATTTTAATGCCCACCTGGCAAGCGGTGGCACTAAGGAAATTGATTTTGCGTGTATCGCAAATTTTTGAAACTTCTGTCCACTTGGCCTTGTCGTGGAGGAAGACAGGAGGGCATTTCTGCTTCTTGGGAATAGCAGCAGGACTGGGGTCGCGGCTCGACATTGGGGAAGCGTCGGCCTGAGTTAGGGGACTACGGGAGCGACTCCTGGGGGCTGGGGAGCGATCTGAGCGCCTAGACCGCTGGGAAGCGGTGACAGGGGTGGGCTGCACGTCGGAGGAGGAGGTGGACGGCAGAGTTGGAGGGTTGGTCGAAGCGACCTTTTTGGGTTTGGTGGCTTTGGGGTGGGACTTGCCCTTCTTCCTCTTCCTCTTCCCCTCAGAGGTAGCTTGACAGCTTTCTGAGGAGGAATCGGCGGAGGCGTCAACAGTAGTGACATAATCATCGGAATCATCCTTACCGTGATCATCATCGGACATGGGTTCGTCGACGAGTGGACTGTCAACGTTCGGGGAGGCAGGATTTTCCGAGAAATTAATCGGAAATTTGAGAGTTGGGGGTTTAGTGGGCGCAAGCGCCGAAACGGGGGCGGGCGCCGGATGCCGATGGACATGGGCTCCGGGGCGTGTATGGGAGGAGGGGGGGGCATGTAGCAAGCTTATGGAGGATGAAATTAAGCCTTTGCTTATTCACGCTGACCGGACTGGGATCGTCCGACAACGCGTCCTTGACGAGCTCTATCAATGCTTCGACAGGATGCATCCTGTCGCTATTGATAGAGCCAGTACAAGTGAAGGAAAAGGGAGTGAGATATTCCCCGGGTGGACAGGCCCGGGGATGTGTGCAATCCTACACTCCCAGTCGGGTTAGACTGGGAGGTGAGTATCTAGTGAGCCCTAAGCTTGTTTACCTGCCACCAATCTTATTGGGTGGCAGGGCCCTAAGGTACCGGTAAACCCACCGAAGGTGGGCCACCCACCACTGTGTACCAAAAGTCTGGTACGTCGGGATAGAAAACACCCGACCGTGCCAGGTGTAAGCTGTGGGACGAAGCGGGGGTTGACTAGGCTATCTACCAAGGCCAACTGATCCCGCTCCCGACTCCAATGACTGCCGTGTCCTTATGGGACTTGGCGGGTGCTTGGGGCACACCCTCACTGGCTTGTTAGCACCGCTAGGTTTCCCGCCAGGGACCACACAAGATGTGGATTTGAGCTGCCACTACTAGTAACCAAAGTTACTAGTAACGACACCTTTGGAGCGGCGTGCGAAGACGCGACGACCGCAGTGACGTCACGCAGAGGGGCGCGACGAGACGGAGAGTGGGGGCGCCGGAGAGCGCGGTGGGGCGACGAGCAGCGAAACGTCCGCACGGAGCGACGGCTGGCGAGCTACAACCTATAACTATACCTGTACCGCGTACTACCTATAAACCGCGTCTCCGAGCGTGTTCGTGCTCGCCATTATGTTGCAAAGTCGCAGATGCGTACGATCTCCGATCTACTGTCGTGGGTAGTTATCCAGGCAGTAGATCGGGCAGGAAGTCGTGGAATGCCCGAGGTTGATAGGTGAACAGTCTCCACAACGGAGAACCAGGCGAACGGATAGGTATGCTGTACAGTAGGCAGCAGGACGGATAGGCAGAAACACAGATGGATGGCCAAGGCAGCTGAACTAATAGTCAGCCAGATCATTTAGGCAGTACAGTAGGCTGGCACTGGCAGATAGGAGTGTTGAGGTCGGGCTGTGGCTTATTATGCCGATCAATCAAGCCCTTTACTATGAATCGGTGATCGAGGAAGTTTATGAACCAGTAAAATGCACACATTTAAGTTCACACTCAATAAATTATATTTATTGCACTTCTAAGATTTTGTTACATTCACAGGCTGTATATAATATAGTTTTCAAGAGTTTTAGATTCAATAGTACACCTGGTAGTATTCAACAGAAACCGGACTTTCCGCGTTCCGTCCAGATTAAAGACTAAAAAAGTGACGCCCGTTTTTCTTCGTTCCGACATGTCTACTAAATTTTAAATTCAAATGTCAATTAAGAAATCATGAACGAATAAAAACGGTTTACAGAGGCGCAGTCTGCCGCTGCCCTTTTTATGAAAATTATAATGTACAACGAGCTTAAGAAGTATTTTCCATGGTATCTTATGCCAAGGTTTAAGAAAATAAAATAAGACATATGTCATGTCAGTAAAAATGACAGAGTTAAAAATATTCTATGATTTCACAAATTAGCAGTAAAAATAAGTTTCTGGATATTAAAACAAATCGTATGCTTTCAGGTGTTAAAGAATACATAAAAATGGGAAACATGAGATGATACAATTTAAAAATTTATGATGAAGAAATTTGTAAAATATATTGTAAAACGTAAGTAAACTAAGACATGTGGAATGAACACCACATAACACAGCAGCAATTAATTTTTTACTATGGATAGGCTAATTTTAAAATACAAGCGAAACCCACTGTTAGAATGTCTTAACACAGTCACTGATTCACACAAACACGGTGCAGTCACGATAAATTTTGACTAATTTTGCTACTCATGTATAAGTATTTGTTATTGTTTACTTAGATGGAGCTCGTGGCAGAATTATAACAGTCGTACAATTCGATCTTCGAGGTTCAGCAACGCTTGCCGAGGATGGTAGGTGGATGGGTGACCATCCATAACATAGTGCGTCGGTGCTCACGCTAAGTCGTTGCTACCGGCTGCCATTTATAGATCTTTATAGATCTTTAACAATCGTTACGGTAGTCAATAGCCAAAAATCTGACAACAGGTACTGGTTTGTGGAGGTTAGATAGCAGTTGCCTTACAGCCAATCGCGTGACACGTTATTAGTAGGCATCCTATGTGTATCTCAACGAGGCATTTAAATCCTCAGTCCTTAGCACTGAGAAATTAATCAGAAATATTCTAGCTGCCATACTGATTGATTTTGGTGTGCCATCCTTTCCCAACAAAATATTATCCTACAGACGTTGGGACAAGCCCTTTGGGGTTGAAACTCTTGATCCGTGAGGTCCAATTACTCAGACATTATTCAAAGATCTGCGTAAACGTCTAGTTGACACTTGGCGTGACCCAAGGGCTATGGTTTTAACCTTGGTCAGAGAATAAGCATTTCCATACAACGTGGCAATGCTGCCAGTCTTTTGAACAAATTACCTCTGGACAGTGATGTGGTGGAGTTTCTCGACGCCATATTTTAGACTTATTTGTTTTTAGGCTTAGTTTATATTTTTTATTTAATTGTATATATATGTAGTTATTAAGTATTTTAAACAATGTACATAGCTAATTATCACCCTGAATAAATATAGCATTTTTTCAACGAGGTATATAATGTATGTTCAATGTAATTAATTAATCTTCATAAGATATTAGCTGTGCTAACTTGTCGAACAAGCGGCCTCATTATCATCGCCCCAGAGCCAATGCTTGGTATATTACATGTACATAGTCGGTGACTAATAAGTCCGTCATTGCGGAGAAACGGGAATAATGTTGTGGAGGTATTTCATTATTACATGTAAGTATTTTGCAACATGTGTACAAAGAAGTCAAGGGCGGGCTCAGAAAACATCACCTGTGTCCCTGAAGGGTTCGGCAGTAGTACACCTACGTACACCCACATTTCGTCAGTTATGTTTAAGTGCCCATGTAATAGGGGGTGAGCCTATCCACCACAATCCCGGCCACAAATCCAGACTCCAGACTGCTACTGAGAAATTCCAGATGGAAAACCCAATAACACTTTGCTCCACCCGGGAATCGAACCTAGGACCCCATACTCAGCAGTAGCGCGTGCGACCACTTGACCAGCGGGAATAGAAAATAAATATATTTTGGAGTGCCGAAAACCATATAATCTCAGTTCCAATGGAATGTTGTACATCATGCTGCTGGGACACAGGCCTCCTCTCTGTGAGAGAAGGAATGGACCTTAATCCACCACGCGGCCCCAGTGCGGGTTGGTAAATGTCACTTGTCTTCGAAGTTTTGGTTCTAGAACATGCCAGTGCCCTCACGATGTTTTCCTTCACCAATTTTTTATTTACATAAAGTTAAGCGCCTACCTTGATTCGAACACACGACGGAACCAATGAAACGTAAGTCGGGTGCCGTTACCACTGGGCCACCACTTCTGAAATATTGTACATTGGTTACTATTTCAAGTATTTGCACGCATTTTTAAAACCCGAATTAGATATCTACCTTTATACTTGTATGTGACTTGATAATGTTTTGCGACGTAATATACACAGGTACCGTCTATTAAAGGCAACGCATTTTTACAAGGAGCGGTCTATTGACTCGAGTCGCCTAAGCCCATTATGATTTGCGTCGGTTCATTGGCTTAATAAAAAGGTCCCATTAATTATAGACTCTTCGTTATAAAATGTATTTTTAAAATTTCGTTAATATACCGAGCCACTTTTATCGGTTAATTAATAAATTACATTAAGCCTCTTTTAAAAAGATTATATTGAACAAGGGCTTCCCGATCTCGGCCCAAGTTTTAAATAACTGTACCCATAATAGCGATAGGTTTGTAGATTGTTTGTCTATTTACTTGATAAACAGAAGTGTCAGGTGTGAACAAAAACGTAGAAACTAAGTGCATCCGACAAAGCAGATTTTTTGTTAGCGTCCAACTGGGACACTGATAATGCTGTTTGACTACGCTCAGCAATGTCATAATAGTAGTTTATGAAACTGTTGCATAATAAGGAGTATTAAAACATGAGTGTGAGTTTAATAGTATTCACACGAATGTTTTAATACCTAGTTATGTGCAATTTCATACACTACTTTATCTACACTCATACATTGGGATTGAATCTACTATTTTTTATTTTTTTCCATTTTCCATGCCTTAAAATCGTGACAGCATTTATCATATAATTTTCTCTAGTTTGCTGGTAATAGGTTATGAGTAATTCCTTTCGCCACATCTAAAATATCGGGCGGAGTCAAATTTTTTTCACAGTCACTGATATCAGACATTTTTAAGCAAGAATTTAAAAAGCTCATGAATTTCAGTACAGCAAAACAACGTATGAATGGCACCATCACCGCATTAACCACCCATGCGCTAAGGCTTAGCACGCACTGCGATTTTTATTCACGCGAATTTTTTCCGCCCATTCTGCGAGCTGTGTGTGTGGCTGTGGTGTGTGTGCTGTGGTGTGGGTGTGGTGTGTGTGTGTGTGGTGTGTGTGGTGTGTGTGATTCTGTGGGTGTGGTGTGTGTGTGGTGTGGTATGAAGCTGCTCGCATTGCGGTAAAAAAATCGTGCGGAAATAATACCGCAAGAAAGCCGGGTTTTGTCACAGAATCCACCGCACCACGTTAGTAAGAGACAAAATTCGCTCGATTAAAAATCGCAGTGCGTGCAAAGCTTAAAGCGGGCATTGTCACAGACAAGTAAAAATCCAAAATTGGAATCAAATCTTTTTATAATAGGTACTATAAAAATGGCATTATAAAAAAATAATTGATGAAAACTCGTTAGTGATTAACTTCATGGATTTGTCCTGTATCGTAATAGAAAAAAAATGTTTTACAGCATTATATTGTTAGAGAATAGTATATTTCATTACGAGTGCGGAAAGCCTGTCATTGCAAAGAGTTCCGACAAATGTCTACCCGAGCCGAGGCGCAGCCGAAGGTGAGGGTTGACAGTCGGAACAAGTTGCAATGACGGATCCGCACGTGTACTGAACAACTATTTTTACTACAGTTGCGAAAAAATTAAGCAATTTTATAAAATAATAAAAACACAATAAACAAAACTAACTAATCATTCCCTCTCACAGAGAGGAGGTCTGTGTCCCAGCAGTGGGAACATTAATAGACTGATGATGTGATGTGATGTGAAATAATCATTTATTTCTTATAAAAGTTATAATTCACATATACGTTGAAATTGGTACAGTTTTTTACTAACTGGGGAAGTTTTAGGTTGCATATTTACTGTTTGAGACAAACTATTATCAATTTCGTATGATCGTTCTTGTATAATAAAGGTGTTATACAATGGCATTTGCTAGTTGATGGAATTGGATCTGATGAATTATCATTATCGACGAAGGTAGATGGACGAATGTTCTCTTCAGTATTGTCATGTGAAGGAGACGGACTGGACTTTAAATTAATGGATTGTGTGATTTTTTTCGCAGTTTCTAGTTTGTTTTTTAATGAATCAGCAATATAGCCTTCTGCAACTTTGTCTGACTTCCAACCTCCTAGTCGTTTTAAGGACGTCAAATTGGCTCCTGAATCTGCCAACAATGTAGCAGAGGTCCTCCTGAAGCTGTGCCCAGTATAATACTCAGCATCCGGCGGACCAAGAAACGTAGCTATTTCTTTTGGCATATTACCAAATTTGTTTATCCCGATTGTTTGAGCTGTACATTTCCCTTTTTGATAATTTTGGAAAAAACGGTCGGTTTTTGCTTTTTGGGACCGCTGATTCATATATTTTTGCACTATTCTAAGAAAATCTCCTTCAACAACAAAGCTTCTCGGTATCTTATTTTTTGTATTCGGAATCTTGATTAGTAGCATTTTTCCATGGGCTTCAATATCTTTTAAAGTAATATTGGCTAACTTCTCTCTGCAGCAAGCTCCAACAACGCCAAATATCAGCGCAACTTACAAAAAAAGGGATTTGGTTAATATTTTTATAAATAATATATTGCCTGTATTTTGCGATTTCGTAAACTGAATACTAAAGAAAAATATAAGTATTTATTAATAAATTACCTTTGTGGCTAAATAACGATCATCGGGAGCTTCGTTCAAAATCCTTTCCACTTCATGCGATGTTAATATTTTCGAATTTTTTGTTGTAAAACCGTCTGATTGTCGTTTTAAGAAAGCATTTAGTTTTGGGTATTCACTTATATCCACGTTGTTCCTTATTTTCAGCATACTTTTTATCATCGAAAACCTCGACCATAACGTAGAAAGTTTTAATTAGAAGTATGCCAACATAACATTTTCTGAAAAACTATTTGCTTTTTCTCTTCTCTCCACGCAATAAATTCGTCATATGTAGATATGCAGCGACTTTTGGACTTTTCTGGTAAAATGTTCTCCGAAGCATTTTGTGCAATTATACTGAGTTCCGGTGGTGTTAATTCAAATAAAATATCGTCGAAATTACTCATTTTGTGCAACAAACAACTAAACTGGCAAAGAACATTTTTGGAAAATGGCGCCAACCGTAAAATAATATAAGCAGAGATTTTTTTTTTGTTTTCTTCACCCATTCTGGGTAGGCAAAGGGCAGCAAACCTTATATACAGCCAAGTCTTCAGTAGATTTTTTTTATTGATATGAAATGAAAATGAAATTTAATGAGATGAAATGAAATGAAACCTAACCTATGAATCAAATCATTAAATCTGATATTGAAACAAATTAGTAGCTTCTTTTTAGAAATATTTGCATGAATCATAAAAACTTCCAAGATTTTTTTTTTGTAAAACCTTCGTGGTTGGTTTTTCTTTTTAATAGACATTATTTTGACTGTTGGGAAAGAGAACGCACGAGTTCGGAAAAGGTAAAGAAAAAGCTCGAGTATGTAATAGCCCACATCCCGAACGCTATACGTCCCTGCAATACGCCACTTTTCGAGCAACGTTTTGTATTAAAAAACGTGTTATAATAAGATTCTATTTTTAAATTTCGGTATTGTGTTTATAAAGTATGTCAATATAAGCTCGTTCTGGAGTTTATAATTCGAATTTTACGAATTGAGAGTAGATAAATATGTTTATACCATTCCCCCTCTAAAAAGCTTATTTTATTCACTGAAAACAGTGAATAAAAAGCACCAATTTAACACCAATATAAATTCGACCTCCATCTCAATGCTTTACAACCTCCTTGCGCATAAAATACTCGGTACTAACTCTTGTGCAAAGAATACTCGACTTTCAAACTCCTTCATCGATTTTTTTTTTAATTGTTAGTTTATATTTAGGATTTTAATAATGATGAATGATTTTGGTCTAGGATGATTAGTGAATACTTATTTGGATTGTAATTCTAATATTAATTGCAACGGTATTTAATTAATTATAATTATGTAACGTAACGAAGGTGGTCACAGGCCTTTGAAACACAGGTGCTGCTACCTAGCACAGGTGTCAGGGTTTCATATTTTTTGTAAACTTTTGAAGGTAATAAACAATTTATTTATTATTATTCCTTGTGCTTTTCGCTTAAATCTTTCTTTTTATCGTAGTCATGGTATAAAATATAGTAAGCAACTCTTGAATAAAACGAATTTATATCGAGGGCCATGAATCACTCGCGTCGCTCAGGATTCTAACACTTGAATCACTCTCTGTGCTCGTAATTCAATCATCATGAATCACTCCCTACGGTTGTGATTAAGTTGTTAGAATCCTTCACTTGTTTGTGATTCATCTATGGCCCTCGCTTGAAATCCGTCCTTTATTCACTAGTTGCATAATGTACTATTTTCAGTCACCATCATTTTAGCCTAAAGACGGCTCACTGCTTAACAAAAGCCTTTCCCAAGTGACGAACATTGACCGAGAGTACGATAAATAAATTTAATCTGTTACAAGCAAAGAAGAAAATAAAAGAAACGACTTTTAACTGACGAAAAGGAAAGGAGGAGGTTCTCAATTCGACATGTATTTTCTTTTATGTATGACCACGCATATTATTTTTATTGGATAGAATATACCTCAAAGTTTAAATAAAAAAGAATTTATTGATAATTTTCCCACTGAATTTTCAACTGTGAACCAATAACATTTTTTTTAGGGGTGAAAATTCTCTTTCAGTCAGTAATTAGGCCTTGAACATCGCGAAGCTACACAGACATCAATAACGTTGGTCGCGGCCACGCCCGGCAGTGAACGCCGAATCGCTTGATTACCTCTGATGGCACCATCGTGTTCGTGGCATCGTTTACAGCCGCTTTATGGTGCCGGCTTATTTACTGGCCCATTCCACTACTACAACGTTTTCGTTTCAGGGATATTTTTTGGCTAGAACTTTAGGGAATATTTTAAGTGATTAGAAACGTCATCATGGCGACGCCTGGGGGAGGCCTATGTCCAGCAGTGGACGTCTTTCGGCTGAAATGATGATGATGATGATGAAACGTCATCGGGAGTGAAAAAGTCTCGTCGTGGGAGATGTAAGTCAACACGCAAGTTGTAACTCACACTGTAGAGCTCGTAAACCTACTTTCTGTGTTTCTTTACTAAAAAGTGTCTCTTTTGTTTTTGTTTATGTAAAACTAATTTCAGCGGTATTTTTGCGAGTCCCGTTCAATCAATGTCAACGTCCATTTAGTATTTTCTTTTTAACGTCTTTCTGAAGTCGTACAATATCAATTCATTTTTAGGGTTCCGTACCCGAAGGGTCCAAACGGAATATTTTTTTTATATTTTTAAGGGGCCATACAGCTAAAGGGATCTTTTGACATTGGAAAAAAAAATTGACCTTCCCCATCAAGTGTGGTATCGTTGCTTAAACCTGGTTGAGTAGATAAATATTGTATTTTATGTTTGATAAAATATTGGAAAACAAATTAATGAGAAGCCACCAAGTTCAGCTGTTTTTATAAAATTTTGTTCCGAAGTATTTTTTAACTTCCCATTGACTTATGAACTTGAAATTTGGTGATAATGTTTGTTATTAAATAGATTTCACTGAATGCCCTCATTTTTCCTATTACAAACATCTTAGTTTTGCGGTTTGGTACGGAACCCTAAATGTGCGAAGTCTGACACGCACTTGGCCCGGTTTTTCAATTAGGTACTTACTTCTTCTACCTAACTTTTTTATTAGATCATTATTTATGTTGAGTTATCTAGCGTATAATATAACGTCTTTTCTATGTGCTCCATCATTAAAGTAAATATAAAAACACACTTAAAATCTCAGCCTTCATATTCACGGAAATCAATAAAACAATCGAGTAATAAAACCGAGTATAGAATATAATTTAAAAATAAATATCTGTGCGCATGAAAGCGAGCGTTTGAACATTAAACTGTAAACCCTTTTTATTCCGCCATAAATTTTACCACCATAAAAACATGGTGTTTTTACCAGCGGGCAATATACTTTCTATTGCTCTATAATAACTGCTCTGGGAATTGATAACTGGCTTTTATATTCTGCTAACTATTGCCTTCGGGTTCACATGCGAGCAATCTTCCCAGATTGTTTTCTTGAAAGGAGTGGGTGTTGGTAGAACTCCCCTCTAATTACATGAGATTTATTCGGTAGTATACTTACGCGTTTAGGTTCACGCGTAAATATCTACAGAGGCCTAAGGGCTTCCTAATTACTCTAGATATTTCTTTCTCTAGAATAGCAACGCATCTGTGATGCCTCTACAGTGATGTTCATATGTGGCGCTAACGACTAAAAATCACGTCGGCAGTCGGCTAGTTTGCTATCTTTTTGTTTGTCAACTTTTGTTAACCCACTGCTGGGGAAAGATCTCCCCATAGCCTTCCACTCTTTCGTGTAGCCTTCTCCGAACAATCTGTCGCAAATGACTCTAGGTCGTCCCGCTAGCGCTTCCTAGGCATAGACTAGTTTGGTCGCGGATAAATTAGAAAGAGAGTTTCCGTGGCCCTGGAACAAGTAACTGAAACCAAAGCGAGAGAAGTTATTGGATGATTTAAAAGGCCTAGATTAGTTTGCCATCGAATCACACAAAATAACGTTGAGGTCATGTAAACCTACAATATGTTCATCCACAAAGAAAACACGAATATTCTATGACTTAGTATTGTGAAAATAATTCACTCCCGTGTGTGTGAGATACGACATTTATGTTTCCAGATGTTTTACAGCTTGAGATAGTAGCACTTAATGTAGTTTCAATAATAAAAAGTTAGAACTTCAAGATTGTCGTGTTTATGGCCGCTTAATATTTTATCGAGCCATAAGTGGTTTTGTGAAAACCCAGTATGTGTGTAGATAGGTATAACTCTATTTTCTAAATAAGGTAACAAAATAGTTCAGGAAACATATCCAGGAGCTCTCGATGAAGCGACTTTCTATCAGCGTTTGTTTAGGATTGACCCAACGTGACATTTCGGTAGCGCATGTCAAGCGCAACTCCAAGCACAGTGTCACTTAATTTGACGAAATACACAAATACAGGCTCCTATATAGTTTGTCTCAATGTTCCTGATATGGGTCTTGTGGGAAAAATACGTAGAAAAGTTCTGTGAACTCAGGTGCGTCAGTTTATTGAGAAGTACAGTACATAGGCCGGACCTAGGACTTAAACAGGTCTCTGGAGAACAGTACTAAATGTACCAAACGTACCTAAGGTAAAAAGGTAGGCCAATTGGTTTGTTGAACCAAATTTTTTTTTGTAATAAATGGAAATATCATATATAAGTTTTCATACAAAACTATTTTTAGTTTTTTTTTTCCATTGTAATTACAAAGTAAAATCCAATCGAAAATGTTTTTTTGAATCCAGTACCGAAAACACCCCGACAGTTTTCCGAACAAAGCCGAGCCCGTGTGACGTCACAACGTTCATTTCTACTCATTGTGGCACATAGCTTATACAGTGTTTTGACTTATAACCAATTCCATCTTGTTATTATCGTCAATATATTGATGAATATCGAATACATTGATCATAAATATCGAACCTTAAAAGTTATCGTGCTTGCTTCGCATCATTATGTACGAATATTACAAATAACTCCCCATTATTATGTGATTCGCGCAATACCCAACCCAACAAAAGCTATAAGAAATGTTCTATGTCTAACTAGATTCCAATTAGAATATGTTCATTATGTTGTTATCTTGTTCTAATTTAGTATTAGATTCTGATTAATTTCTAAATTTGATCATTAAAGATTGAGAAAAGTAAATTTTTAAGGGAACTTTCGAGCAAAGTTGACATTTTTGTATAATTACGTAACTTGAAAACATGATTTATTGTTTATGGAGATATATTCATTATTTTAATTGTATGTGACGGATATAGTCGTAAAACTAATATTTCTGTTTGAATTGTGAAAATCGGTTGACGCATTTAAGAGATATTTGAAAATGTACCGAATAAATATTTACACGTTTTTGTTCTACAAAGTTTTTTAGTGTTTGTAATTATATTATATAGATATTTGTGTTTAATATTAAAATAAATTAAAATTAAAGGGATATGCAAATAATGAAAAATACCGAAAATTTTAAGGATGTTATGCAAAAAATAAATAAAAATAAAGGCTCCACAGATTTCGGGTTGTATAATATTTAGTGGTATCTATGAAGTTTTTTGATATCTAAAGTCGAAGTTGCGCGCCAATCGTGTTTGTTAGCTTTTTATTTTACACGAATATCACCTACCCATATGTAAAAACAATTACATTATGACAATTATGTTTCTAAATGTATTGTGTAAACAACAATGACAAACACCGGTCGCGGTCCACTAACACGTAATATTCATTACGACTACTTTACTTAAGCTCATTTTTTCCAAATCGTCCATCAGATGGATATCTTATCGAAATTAGCCTTTATGAATCCTTTATCACACATGTCTAAATAAAATTTGCTGTTATAAATAATATTATTGCACTAATTTTCGGATATTTTTAGTCAATTCACGTGACACTGTACTATCATGAAATTCCTTGAACGTTATGACGTCACCAACATGGCGACCAATCATGGCCCGTTCGTAGACAGGTGGTTCTTTTTAAAATTTTGTCGATTTTCAATTGCTTATAATAAATTGAAAAAAAATATTCTTGAGATTTTTGCAACGACAATATAATTTATGATATGTAAAGTTTCAAAATAAATTTTAAAAATCGTATTTTTTTTTAAATTCAACAACCCAATTATTGAATTTCATTGTTAAAGAAAAAACTACTCTATTTCAAGTCGTACTTACGAAGATAAGAAATGTATCACGTAATCATGACACTTGCCACGGACATGTAGCCTCAACATCTACATATATCTATCTTTCAGAGGATTATAGTACGAAGTAAATTATAGATAATCAAGAATAGGTAAAACGGCCCCGTAACTAGTGTTCTGGTACTTCAATAACAAGGCTTATTCACTTATCTATTAGGTATTGAACCAACAGTACATTATATACTGCAGCTTCTTAGAGGCACCAGTGACGCGTAAAACTAGGCTGTCGGTGTCGATACGATACCAAGAAGAGCGGTGACACGATACTGACGGGTACTGATTGAGTCAGTCACTGGTATCGGTGTAACCTTTGGCTTCTATCTATTGCAACTGAATGTTGAACACTATGTTTTATTTTTATTTATTTCTAAATAAATAAGACATTTTCTTTGTCCGTTACAAAAATCTGCAGACATTCTACAAATGAATGACTTAATTTTAGCAGTGGTGCCCGGGAGAAGTTCGTAAATTATAGCACAGGAATGTAGGTACTACCTACTGCTTTAAAATAGTACATTTCGTGTCAAGCATAAAAAGTCGAGATTATAACACGAGCTATGTAGCCAATTTCGATCTGAGCCGAAGGCGAACGTCGAAAACTACATGCGAGTGTTAAAATAAAGCCTTTTTATGCGAGACACGAACGATTCTTTTTCCACTACCTGATGAGCTTACTTAGCTTAATGCAAATAAGTTCCAACAACAATTTATTAGAAACGTTCAGATTAAAAACCACAGACTATATACACACAATCAACGCGCGCTTTTTCGAGAAGTAACAGGTTCAGTATTATTCTGCCAGTTACATAATGATATCATAACTAGTAGTCAAAAGTCATTTCGTAACTGTTATTATGTAATTTTGATTTTTTAAATTTTGATTTTATAATCTTGTGTCTAAATGCATCGATTCGGACCCAGCTCCGAGTAAAAACTTACTTTTCCACCATATGCCAGCAGCGCATTCTTTAGTATTTTGGCCACACAATGCGCAGAGGCGACGAGAATCTGGAACAACTTATTGTGATTGGGAACACCGAAGGCAAAAGGTCGCGTGGTCGTTCACCAGCGAGATGGACCGAACAAGTGTAAGACTCGTCGTCCTCCAAATTCTACACGGTCGTAAGGGAAACGCTGGACAGAAACCGGTGGAGGCAGTAGTAAAAATCACACACTCCTTGGTCTTTGCCCCAAAATTCCAGGCGCCTTTTAAAGGTTACCCCCCGTAAACAAAAAAAAAGGTAGTTGAAGATAAAATGTCGTGGCGGCCATTGCCCGAGCCGGCGGATGTCCGTCTGAGGATGTGCGGACGGGTGAGACCGCAGCGAGCATGGCAGTCCCGGCCACAAGGCGGCCCAGTACTCCGCGGCACCAAACTGCTGCCTCTGTACAGCTGCAGGGAGGCTCGCTGGGCACAGAGCGGGCGGAAAGGCCTGTGGCGCACCCGCGCAGCAGCAGAAGAGGAGAAGGAGGGCCAAGGTTGCTGGGGGCTCTTTACCCCCCCCCGTCAACTTGGCTGCTCTTCGGCCGACTCCCGGCCTAGGAATGGAGTGGAGGGAATGGATTGCGCATAATGGCGCTCTAACATTTCCTCAGGGCAATATCAACCACTCTGCCAGAGCTCAGGATCTCTTGCTTCTCAGAGCATGGCAGAGTGGTCGATTCACGTGGCTGTAGTCGCCGAGCTGTATTTCATCCCACCCAGAGATAACTGGGTTGGAGACCTCGACGGTTTGGTGGCCATTATTGGCGGGGCTCTTGTCAGCCCGTCCCGAGGTCGTGGCTGGTTGGCTGCCCTCGCGGACGGTGTTGGCATAGTTGGTGCAAATTTTTCGCCCAACAAGAGTCTCGCCGAGTTTCCTTGTCGAGTTGGGCGCCGTCGTAGGCCGATTCCACCCTCACCCTGTGCTGTTACTAGGGGATCTCAACGCCAAGTCTTCGGCGTGGGGATCTCCGGTAACCGATGCTAGGGGTGAGGCGCTGGAGGAGTGGGCAGTAACCACCGGCCTGGTCATCTTAAACCGGGGCTCAGCTTACACGTGCGTGCGACGGCGGGGCGGGTCAGTAGTGGACGTCTCGTTCACTGGCCACGTGCTAGCCCTCGCTCTGAAGGAGCTAGAGCCCTGGCTGAGAGGACTCTTCACAACGTGCCTTGAGCGGGGCCAGTTTCCCACTTTGTGGAAAGCTGGTCGTTTGGTCCTGCTCAAGAAGGAGGGGCGCCTGCGGACTCACCGTCCGCGTACTGGCCCATAGTGCTGCTAGACGAGGTGGGTAAGCTGTTCGAGTGGATTATCGCTGCCCGCCTCTTCAGCCACTTGTACAGAGAGGGGCCGGACCTGGACGAAAGTCAGTTCGGCTTTCGGCATGGGCGCTCCACCATCCACGCAATATCACAGGTGAGAGCCCTGGCGGAGGAAGCGGTGTAGCGGGGTGGGGTGATGTTGGTGGCCTTCAACACCCTTGTTTTTTTTATTTCGCTGGGAAAAAATGCATTACGCATACCCGCCCATTGGGGGAATGGGGGGCTAGGTGGTACTCGTGGTCTGTAATTCGTTAAGAAGGACTAATTGTGTTATGGTAGTGTATAATTTTTATAATTTTATGTTATATGTGTTGTGAACATGTGTCTGAATTTATTTACCTATCATATGTTTTTATTCAAGAATGAACACTGATATTTTTGTTTCGTTTGCTGCTTAAAAACTTATTTTGTGTCTTTAAATTTGTGTCACTTCGATGTATAGTTTTTTTTTATTTTCTTTATGGCAGGGGAATTATTACTGAGATAACAACTAATATGAACTATGTGTCGTAGTATGGAAGAAGAAGACATGATGCGGCTGTTGAAGTTTAACAAAAACAAATCTATCCTACTTCAACACTTTACTCTTTCTCTGTCTAACCATAAATATTGTATTTAATGATCCGAGCCCCTTGTCACCGACTTGACTGAAATGAGAAATATGTATCCCGACAGCCTTACGTAATATTACTGAAACACACTTTCCGGTAACCGGTAAACTGTTATTATTCAGAACATCAAACCGGTATTTCTTTGGTATCCACCCTTTAATCCTAACAGCGGCGACCTCAAATAGAGAAATTAGAATTAAAAGTATGATTATGATTCATGAATAATCACATTTATAAAGTTTAAAGTAAATGTGATTGACACATGATTTTTGTCAAGTACCCAGCAGGGCTTCATCATCTTCATCATTTTAGCCGAAAGACGTGCACTGTCGCCATAAAGATGGCTCCTGTGCATCTCACATCTAGCGGACTCCCGCAGCCTATCAAGTCATTAGTCCACCTAGAGGGAGGCCTATTATAGATACACACCATACACACTACAAAATTTCCCTCAACTTACGTATGCAGACAAGCAATGAAGTGATAAAACTGCTTCAGATATTATATATCACGTACATAATACATGAGTTATATCTACTAATATAAGGTACGTACATAAAGCTATGAGTACGTTTCGCTGTTCTCGCGAACTTTAATTTTAATGCGTCGTAAACCGTCTCCGTGTGCGGTCATCTTTACGAGTGCCTCTGCCTAGCTAGAGCAGTGTCGATCAGCTCGTTAGAATTTATCGATATTTAACATTAATTACCTTGGATATCCTAAATAATATTGGATTGTATGACTAACACACATAAGCAATTGTCAATTTTACCAAAAATTGGGTCTACAAAGATTTAAAATCCTATCCTGTCCTACTATTTGAATACAGGAGTCGGTAACATGTTTGGGTGTTCTATAATTAATCACGCCTGAAACATTGGTACACACTACATAGGTAGAGCATGACCTAGATTAGTACATAAAATAAAAAAAAATATTCCGGTCCTAAAAAACACCTTTGATAAAACAATGACGCAAGCAGAAGCTACTATGTAAATAATAATATAATGTTTTGAACATATCCTTAGTATCGTTTATGAAAAATTTCATCTAGCGCTCAATACCACATTCTTCTATTAATATTAGGGGTTAAAGTATGAAATTGCCGATTTGTACTGAAAAACAGAAATTTGTATTTTTTTTTTAATTTAACGTATTTATTTAATCAAAATAATTACCATTATTATCTATACATTGCTGCCATCTAATAGGAAGGTCATTTGTGCCTTTGCGATAGAACTCTGGTGATCTAGATTCGACAAACTGTGTGAAAGAATTTTGTACTGCTTCCTGTGAAGAAAACTTTTTATCACGTAGAAAATTGTCCAATTCACGAAAAAAATGGTAGTCCGTTGGAGCAAGGTCTGGCGAATACGGAGGGTGATGAATGGTTTCTAATTGCAGGTCCTGTAGAGTTAAAACGGTTTCTCGTGTTGTATGAGGTCTTGCGTTATCATGGAGCAATACTGGTGAAGATCGATTCATGAGTCGGGGCTGTTTCACTGCTAGTTTTGCTATCATTGTTCGGAGTTCGGCACAGTATACATCTGCCGTTATTGCTTGACCAGATCGGGGAAAGCTTTAGTGAATAACACCATGCTGAGACCACCAAACAGTTACCATTACATTTTTATTGGTAAGCTTTACTTTAGGACACTGTTGCGGCGTTTGACCTGGGGTCAGCCAATGCATTTTTCACTTACGGTTATCGTAAAGAATCCACTTTTCATCACATGTCACAATTCGATCCAATATTCCTTCATTTCTGTATCGATTCAACAAGTCCACACAATTTTTAACACGCGTTTCTTTCTGCAGATCAGTCAAATTATGAGGCACCCATTTTTCAAAGACATGAAAGGTCAATTGATTAATGTTAATACTAGTAGATCCACAGCTCTACACAATGGGTCCACATTTAAATCCTCTCGCTTCACCGCTTATAATCCATTGCTCTTAACGTTAATACTTGCGATATCGATAAATCAAATCATCGATAAATAACAACCCTATTGTTTGGTGCTAGCCAAATGGAATATGAATTTATGGCATTTCTCATTCACCTTAACACTAGTTTTATGGGGGATAGTGAACCTTAAGGGATTTTTTTACAAGCCCAGTGTTGGGTGAAAAGTGGGCAATTGTATCGCGTATCTGCAGGCTTAACTTTATGCTTTTGAAAGGTGTAGAGGCTTTTGAATCGAGAGGATTAGTTTCGACTCGTGCGAATTAGTTTGCTTAATGCTGTTGGCTTTTATTTCACTAGCTTAGCTACATAAAAAAATGGTTTAACCAACCGGTGTACCAAAACGAGTAAACACACTTTTTGGGCTCCAAATCCTTTTTTGAATAGTCATGATAAAATGGGATACCGGATTTGTTCAATTAAATATCTTTGACGCCCTGCCTTTGTGTACCGTGTATGTAAATATTTTGTCCCTTCCTAAGTGTGCCTTTTGGCAAAGCCCTCTCCCATGTCTTTGCATTGACCTCGATCCCATGTGACACACAATCCAATTTTTTTGACCTACCATTAACAGTGGGGTTTTGCTCTTATTATTGTGGTGTCTCTATTATACTAATTGATAATAAGTTTGCTTCATTCGCAGATTAGCTACATCATCATCATCTTCTTGCCCTTGTCCCATGTTACTTAGGTTCAGCCCAACACCTTTTCTTCTTCAATACCGTCAACCATCACGATATCACTGAATCCCTTTTCCTTCATATCTTCTTCACACAGTCCATGCATCTTTTCTTTGGCGTTCCTTCATCCATCCACAGCAGAAGCTTTAGGCAGCTTAGCTACTTAAAGGCCTAAAATAAAACTATTTTATAACCTATTTCCGCAGTATATCACAATGCCCCAGTATAATCTCAGTGAATCACCATTATCTCCTCGCACGAAGGCACTGCAGTTGGCAGCACTACCAAGTTCTAATACCATGAATAAATTTGTTGCTCGCACGCCTCAGATCAACTTAATCTTAAGGGCTAACTTTTTTTATTTATAACTTTTTAGTTATACTTTTTTAGGGTTCCGTACCGTTCCGAGTCTTAGTAATAGGGTTCCGTAAAATCGGAACCCTATTACTAAGACTCCGCGGTCCGTCTGTCTGTCTGTCTGTCTGTCACCAGGCTGTATCTCATGAACCGTGATAGCTAGGCAGTTGAAATTTTCACAGATGATGTATTTGCAAATACTAAAAACAGAATAAAATTAATATTTAAGAGGGGCTCCCATACAGCAAACTTGTTTTTTTTTTGCCGTTTTATGCGGTAATGATACGGAACCCTTCATGCGCGAGTCCGACTTGGCCGGTTTTTTTATTTCGAATGACTTTTAAACATAAATATGGTATATATTTTTGTAATCACCTCTATAAGCCCTTCATTTTGATACCCCACTCGATGGACTTGGAAGAAAAAATAATGTGAAAAGAAATTGCTACCCCTACAATATGGCACCCAAAAGCCGCCATGTTTCTTTTTCTTTAACGGCACCTATCTAGGAACACTTGGGCGGCCAAGACTTATCTAACGATGTCTTAATTATAAAAATCCGTCAAGTGGTTTGAAGGATACGAGGTAATAAAGAAAATTACATACATACAAACATCCATACATACAAGATACGAACGAAAAACATAACCCTTTCCTTGCAGCCGGGTACAAAGCAAACTTTAAACCAAATTCTAGAGACTCTATAGTATTCTTTTTTGTACGTGTACATGTATATTATTCTTTGAACCTGAAAAAAACGTAGCAGACGTAAATAAGTACCTACGCTAATGCCAGACTTTCCTAAATTGAATGTAAACGAGTTCAGTCTAGCACACACGTTTCACCGCTCCGCGTCTGTTCGCCAAAGCAAATGTAAAATACAACTTCAAACTCTATTTCTTTCCCTTTGCCTTCAAATGCAGAGCAAAAACTAATATTTTTTTAAATAGCAAGCCGCGCTGGAAACAGATAGACATCTTACCGTCGAGATCAATTGTCGTGCATACGGGGTGTGCCGCGCTGCCATCCTGTAGCTAAAGTGTCGTTATCTGACAAAAACATATTTTGAGTTATATATGAAAAACAAAACCGCGAAGTAATAAAAATCGATGCTCTATACAACTATGAGTCATTTATGTGAGTTTCCGGTGTCAACGTCATGGACCAAAGGATTAATATGTGCACTATGTATAATGCCCGTCCATTATGAATCTAGTCAAGTTAAATCGGGCAATGTAATGAATATTGATTTAAACTTCAGTATTTTTCACATTGTCTGGTCATTATGAATATTGCTATGTAACGGTTGGGCAATTCGATAATTATGGTCAGCTACTGCCAGAGGCTTCGCCCGCGTGATAAGGTTTTATCATCCCAAGGGAACATTATACCGGGATATCAAAGAATAGCCTATGTGCTTTTCCGGATTTTAATCTAGCCCGGTGCCAAATTTCATCCAGACCCGTTCAGCCGTTCTGGCGTAATTCCGCGCAGCTGGGCTCCATTGAAATTGCTGCTTAAATAGTAATCGTACTTACCTATTGTATATTAAAATCAATGTCGTTATTAGGAAACCTGGACTAATAGTGAGTTTATTACAAGATTGTGCTCCATTGGTGTAATTGCTGCAAGGCGAGTGCGAGGATAAACTAATAAAGAAAGTCCGGTCAATTTAATTATTTCAATAGTTTTTATTATATTGCCTTCTATTATGATATTTGTAATTTTTCAAATTATGAATAAAGTCGTATTAATCACTTGGTCCATAACATAATAAATAGATCTAATTGTGTACTTTCGAAAAGGCACATCTTTTGTTTAAATCTTATCAAAAATACATTAAAGTCAAAGTCAAATGTATTTATTTCAACTAGGCCATTATGCGGCACTTTTGAACGTTAAAAATTTACATGTAATAAAAAAATTATTCTACCGTGCATTTATAAACATAATATCAATTTGAAGCGTTTTAATTTTTTATCCGGAATCTATTGATAGTAGCAAAATACTGCTTAAAGATCTATAGAGAATTTTCTGCTGATTAAGGAGATATTGAAGAGTTAAAAACGGCCAAAAGTCAGATAATGACACTAGCTATCGGACGGCAGCGCGTACCGCTCCGTTTCGTTCCGGCAAGCTAACCGGAACACGGCAATATGCTTGCCACGCTCGGCTGCAGAGTGCGCAGTCGGCAATATCGTGTACACGTACAGAAACTGATACGTTGTGCATAGATTAGGCGGTGAAACTATTGATGAATTATTAAACGAATGCCGTCTTTTTATGAGCTGAAATAAAAGAACTAATGATAGAAAGTGCGAGTACTTTTTCTTTCATTAATTTAACACATTAAGTGGCACAATATATCAACAAAATTATTACAATGAAACCTATACTTGGTGTATAGGTTTATTAGATACTTACTTAAATTACATTATGTACAGCTCAGATGACACTGAACAATAATATTTATAAGGCACTTAAAGTTCAGGCACAGCGCAATTTGTAGATACGAGTAATAAATACCATTGAAGTGATTTTAGGAAACAGATGACTTTTTCACAACTAACACAAAATAAAGGAACTTCTGTTGAAGAATTCTTCAAATAATGCAGGAAATATAAAATTATATTTTGCCAAATTGTCGGCTCTGTAACTCTCGGCCTCTCGCTAGTCTCGAGGTAACGAGGTAAGCAAATGCTAGAAGCGATTTATTGTACCTCCGCATGTTGTACGTGTAATGGAACGTCATCATCATCTTCCTTCCCTTATCCCAAGTTACTTGGGGTCGGCGCAACACGTTTGCTTCTTCCATACCGTCCTGTCCCCCGTCACGTCATTACTGACTCCCTTTTCTTTCATATCACTCCTCACACAGTCCATCCATCTTTTCTTTGGCCTTCCTCTCCCTCTCCATCCATCCACATTTATATTCATAACTCTTTTAGTAACATGCGTTTCATCCCTCCTCATCACATGACCATACCAGGACAAACGGTTTCCTTTCAACTTTTCTGCCACTGGCGCCACTTTCAAACTGCCTCTAATATACTCATTTCTCACTTTATCCAATCTCGTCACGCCGCACATCCATCTCAACATTCTCACGTACGTAATTTAAAAAAAAGAGAAAGAGTATTTTTTCTTTTGCTGTGTGTTGGCAACAATACTCCCCTTGGCCTCCGACCTCTGTCATAACTGGTCGTATTAATTATTAACTCTATAAACTAATAATATTAATATACATAAATAAATCACTGAAGACCTAAGCAAGACTACTTATATAACGATAATACTGTACGTACCTGATATTGGATGCTATCGCCGCCGGAATGTGAAATGCTTCGCAACCGCAGACGAGACCCACATTCCTCGATTATTATCATTATTCAAACAGCAGCCAGTGCCTGCCGCATCTAGGACGAGTTCTAGACTGTCTGATTTGATTCTGAGTTGGTATTTCCTAGGAGACTACAAGTTTGGTAGTTATGTCTAACATGAACGTGCAAGTGAGATTGTTATAGTTTCATAGTCTGATTGATCGAACCAGAGTTTTAATCGATAACACTTGCCGAATGCTAAGCTCTTAGTGGTGAAAAATGTAAGTAAAATAGATAGGAACCTACTCAAGTGAAGTACTAAAACCATGGTACGCACGTTAAGCACTTAGTAGATTCTTAATTCTGAAGAATTAAAACTGCTATTCAGTATTTAGAATGTCCATATGATTATTTTATTTTTATAAATAAGGCTGATATTTGGTAAAAATTAAAACATATGTAATTTTGTGATACCACTTACAATAGTTCTGAAAAATAAGTTAAGAATATAATCTAAAAAAAAAGCATCTGCATTTCTTGAAACATTATTCAGTTTTTGCTCCTATCTCGAGTTTTTAG
The DNA here is from genome assembly GCA_945859665.1 of Anorthoa munda. NCBI lineage: Eukaryota > Metazoa > Arthropoda > Insecta > Lepidoptera > Noctuidae > Anorthoa > Anorthoa munda. Next base: position 30,337,745 of record OX243905.1, on the reverse strand, counting down.
AATAAATTTGTTTTCCACACATGTCGCTTGTAGATACATAGCTACCTATGTGGGTCGGTACACAATCTGTTCGCTATAAAATATGAACGACTATCAGAAATCTCATCAAACTAAAGTGACAAGAAAACTCATGTTGTTTAGTCATGAAAGCGATTTCTGAAACGACATGTTGTTACTCATGTCTTGTACGGTTTAGAACTAGAACGGTACAAATATTGTGGGATTAAACATAAAATCAAATTATAAAACAGAAATAAAATAAAATTAAATTACTTGTGGATTTTAGATGGCTCCCACAGACAGGTGCGACATGACAATACGATAACGACACTACTAAATTGCTACAATAACAACAATTTCTATAAATTACCGTCGTCGCATCGTGATTTTGGGGTGACTTTATATTGTTTTAAAATTCATATTCAACTTCTTTTTAGGTTAATAATACTTTTGCAATTAAGCTGAAACTTCACAGAATTAATTTGCGTTTCTTAATCAATGTGGACACAAAATAATAGTAATCGATACTATTATTTTATGTCCACATTGATTTAAATTTGCGTGTACCAATGTAAGGGGTACGACCCAAACGCAGGAGTAAACAAAGACTGGGACAGATAAGAGTCAATGAATCAATGCATCGATTTGCAAGTTGTTTCATCGACCTTTTAAGAACATAGGGGATTTCTACCCTAGTTTGGTATTCCAGGATCACCAAAACAAAAGGACTCGTAAAAATTAAGTATTAATTGTTTGCACAATACCACAAATACGTAATAAGTCTTGATTTAAATTACTTCTAATAACAGAATCGTGCATTCAAAATTGCTTGTTTACAGTTTTACCTACTGTCTTACATGTTGTCGCATGTTGTATGAACACTCCGGGTTGCTACGGAGAAACTTCAGAAGGAAAACCCAATATTTAGCACTTTGTGCGTCCCGGGAGTTTAACCCAGGACCTCAGTTTCAGCAATAACACTGGCAAGCACTAGACCAAACCGACCTATCACAAAAATTGTTAGCAAGCAGTTAGTGCAACCGTGCAGTTAATGGAGCAGCACGAATGGCGTGTTCACACCGTGTTAACGTAAGTATACTGGCGCACGGCCAAGCAGGGCTTGTGCCATCTAATGCTGCAAGTTTCGCTTTCCTGTGAATATATATCATGCACTCTGGTTAGTTTCAGTCAATAAATAGTTTAAGTTCATTTGCATGCAAAGCGTACCCGTTATTGCCTGAAGGGAATTCAAAGTTAAACTATAAGGTAAACAAGTATTTGCCTATATTTTTGAGATCTTTGATTGACTCTTCCCTATTTTCTTCTCAAAGTATTCTCCATTCTATGTCGCAATGCTACCAGACACTAGCTGTTGCTTTGATGTGTTATCACTACGTTATACTGTATTCTCTTTCTCTTTTTTGTGTAGATTGGCTTTAAGTTTGAGTCGAAAAAGAGTGAAAGAATCCCCTCTCGGGGAGGCTCCTTTCATGCACCCCTATACCATATTAAAAGATTTAAACCATCTTTAATAAACTCTTATCAAAGTTATGAAACTAGCTTGAAGTTCAACAAATCATTTAATCATTCGTAAGTTCTTTTTTATTTAGCTAATCAAACCTACAAAGGTTTTTGCCTTTCAGAGGACATATTTTTTACCGAGCGTCCTGTCTGCCCTCCACAAATTGTCTGCGTAATGATGTCTTTATAGTCGCTATAAGTCAGGCACTCCTCTCGATCTGTTTATTTTTTGGCCATTATGGTAATGGGGAGCAGAACTGAGTTGTGGGTATTATTTAGAGCTTAAAAGCGGCCATCCGTGCTAAATGCTGACTGAATTATGTTGTAATACAATAATTCAGTCTTGATCTACTTTTACAAGAGGGGTGTCTTCGATTTCGAAGTCTCACTGATTTTAAAAACTTCGACTTACTTAATTAAAAATATACACTGTATGCCCGATTGAAATTTTCATTGAAAAATAACTATCTACCATGTAAATCATCCCCTATGAAGTAGGCTTTATGATTTTAATTGAGTGAGTCCGTCAGATTGAGTCAGAGAGTGAAATTGTGAAATATAAAATAGCTTTTGTTTACGATATAGCATGCTCATTGCTCAAGGCTCTGTATATTGTAACGGTATCATCTAACCAAAGGTCCAAACCATGTGTAGGACTTATTCTTTAATATACTGTGTTGTGCTGCTGAGCACACTTCCATAAACTCAAGTCTGGCCTCTTGGGCTCAACTAAGAAACTATCCAGACTTCAGCTGAAACAAACAATAACGAGTTTTGATATAGTTCCATAAGAATCAGTTTTGAATAACGGTGTTAACATAGCCTAAACTGATCACTAAGTTAAGTTTGCTCGTGTATTAGATTTTATATCAAGGCCTATAAGGTTTGTTTCAGTGTCTCCAGGGGTAAAAAGTGCTTGGTCCAGACGTGAGCTCAGGGGCATCTACCTAGACATGTTTAGAAAGTTTATAATTGCAATGCGATTAGGACATAGATAGGATTTCTAAATTAATCTAGGTTTTAATATCCATTTGTGTGAGGTGCAGTTTAGAAAGTTTCAACCGTTTTTGTTTAGTTCTAACTGCTACGACCCTTGTATCTCGTGAATTTGGTTTTGTATTGTTATTTTCTTGTACGAGTATTAAGATAAATTAAATTATTAATTAAACAAAGGTTTAGCTATAACTTTTAAATTTTACTTAATTAAATTCTAACTACTAAAGTTTAACTGGATTCCAGCTGAAGCTGAAATTCTGAGAACCAGTATTGTACATGGACCGATTGCCCATAAAACGTCTACCTCAGTAACTGGGTAACAAGATGAAATGCTTATTTATACGAAAAACTTACTAATATTCTAAATACAATAATTAACTGGATGAGCGAGCATAATTTCGAAATCAACTTCACCAAAACCAAATTAATAACTTTTAATCTTTGGCAAAAAAATCAAATCAATTTAAACTTTATATATAACCAACAAAAAATAGAAGTAGTTAATGATGTCACTCTCCTAGGTTTGACAATAGACACACATATAAAATGGAAAACCCACATACTATATATAGAAAGTTAAATCAAAAATTTCAAAGTTTTCGTATGCCCTACGAGAAATAAAAAAAATCAACCTACAAACCGCATTAGTGACATACTACGCGTATGGCCACGCTTGGTTAAGCTATGGCGTAATCTTATGGGGAAATAGCACGGACGCCTATTCTCTATTTATACTACAAAAAAGCTGATACGAATAATTACCAATATTGAATCCTTACCTTGGTTAATATTTATATTTTAGAATTATGTTAACTAGTTCGCAAATACCCAGAGTCTTACAATTACACGTGATGACATGCAGACAAACTATTCGTTGCGCTACAAAAACAGACTAGATCTACCCTCCTCTTCTAGTCCGTATTATATGTCGATAAAAATATATAACAAATTACCGGAAAACATAAAACAAGTAAATAAAACCAATATATTTATAAATAAATTAAAACATTATTTTATCATTTTATTATTAATAAAAGTTATTACACCATTGACGAATACCTGTCGGATAAATTCAATAAAATATAAGACAATTATATGACATTAATAAACAAATTGACTCAAAATATAATATAGACAACTGTTAACTTGATAAGGAAAATGACATTAATAATTAATTGACGATTAAATGTAATATGGACCTTTTACATATTAATTTTAATAAATATAATCTATGAAAATCATATAAACTAATTGTAATAAATATAAGTATATAAATATAATATAAGTAATCGAATAAAAAAATAAGTAAAAATAATACATAATTTAACATACACACAGAAAGACACACACATATTAGTAAATTTAACCACATAAAATCAGATAGATGGCAAAAAGATAACTTAAATGTTAATTAAATAGAAAAAATATTAAGCGTTATTCCTCTCTCCTAGACGCTGACTGAATCTAGAATGTTGCTGTGCCCGACAGGTTCCATAATTGTTTCTGTAACTTATATTTACCACCTGTATGTACTTTATGTAGTTGTATAGTATGATTAGTTAGATCAACCATCTTATAGACTTGCAAAAGTACACTCATCTTTCATGGGGTACTGTGTTAAATTCTATAACAAAATACCTTGTGATATATTAAAACTAAATGAAAGTAAATTTAAAACTTTAGTTAAAAGCACACTTTGTAAACAAGCATATTACAAATTAGATGATTATATTCAAGATATGAATGCTTGACAACATGTTGGTCCCGCTCCATAGGGCAATCTTTTGTGTGGACAAAATTAAATTTGCTAATTTATATTCCTATTCATAGTTATTGTATTCTTATGTTATTTTTTATATTTTTCCAGAATTTGACTCACACACTGTTCCGTTGTTGTTGAATTAGGCATTTTACCTATGTTTGCAATATTTGTAAGTATGTGAGAACCATGTTCCTATTTATCAAATTAATGAATTTACCTGTTAGTGCTTATATTACATTATACCTGTACGTAGTATAGTGTGTAGTGCTATTTTTGGGTGCATCGTCCTCACATATATGAATTTATTAATGTATGTACATAAGTAAACATTGTAAAACATATTTTTTTTTAAAGAGTAAGTATGGAGTTTCTTGTGCGTTCTTCTCCATAACAAGCTACTTTCCGAATGCACGGTAGAGTCAATTTTTAATACTTGTAAATTTTTAATTTTGTTTTAATAATGTTTGACGTTCAAAAGTGCTTAAAGTGCTTATTGGCCTAGTTGAAATAAATATATTTGACTTTGACTTTGACTTTTGGATGCAATAAATTTAATTTGAATTTGAAGATACCCCTTGGTATGACTGGTGTCTGGTGGTGGTCAGCCGGCGTGCTTTCCGAGGCACGGAGGCGTCTCGATATGTGAATGATAACCCATCCGCGGACAGAACTTAGCAAGCGTTGCGTCACCTTGAAAATCAACCCGCAACTGCTATTACTGAGCCTCGAGCTTCTAAAAATTCAATCATGAGACCATTACTTACAAAACGTAAGTGTACGTAGATCAGATTTAAGGATCAAGGAACTAAAAAACCTGTTAGTTTCTATCACTTATCATTAAACTGCCCGAAAACAACAGGAAACCCAGATTAAGGTCACAAGCGATATAAAAAGGCTCCCAAATTCACAACAAACGTACTATTAGGTCCCTAAATACGTAGGTGGAACTGTGCTCTACTTGACGCCGACACTAAATGGATAGGTACAGAAGGTCGGCTCCATACAAAGAGGGAGAATATGCACACATATATAATTATGCTTGTAGATGTAAGTACGGCGTGCGGACGATCACAACAAAATCACGAAAAAAATCGTTTAAGAAATTGAATACCAACTAAAATTGCTGGTTTATTCAATTCACAATCTATTTATTTATCCTCGCACTGCACAACGCCTTGCAGCCATTTGCACCAATGGAGAACAAATTCATAATAAACTAACTATAAGTACAGATTACCGCTGGCGTGACAGTATCAGCGATGTCCAAGATAAACTTAGAAAGTACATAATTATGAATTGGAAAAATCAAATTGGTGCTTGCCCGGATTTGAACCCCCAACCTCAAGCACGACAGGCGAGGTCTTTAGCCATCACATCGATAAATCTATATGTATACATCTATATAAATAAATAAAATGTAAGTGTCAGTCTGTAATGTCAAAATATCAGCTTTTTACCGACTTCAAAAAAAGGAGGTAACAAATTCGACACATATTTACATAATATTGTTGGAACTGCACAATATTGGCGTATGCTTCTCTATGTGGGATTCTAAACACGTGTGCGAAATTTCATACATTACATACATGTTTGTTTGTGTATTTGTATGTATGTATATATGTTTGTCCACACATTTCTCCGAAACTTCTCATTGGATCGTGATTATTTGTGTTGGATTGAGTACTTCTCAACTTAGGGAATGGTGCAAGTTGCATCAAAAACAATCCAGCAGTTTTCAAGATATGGAGCATACAACCGAACTCCATAGTGACAAACAGCATGAATGTGTAAATTAAGTTATTATGGGTATTTTGTCAAATCTTTAGGTACTTTACTATAGAACTTGCTCATTTTAGTGATGGTGTACTAAAACTAATAAAAGAGAAATAAAATCTTTTTCACAAAAATATAAATCGACTTCAAAAGCAAAACACTAAAAAAGTCGGTTAATTTTTTTGCGGAAAAGGTGTACCGATTTTGACGGGACTAGGCTTTCACTGGCTGATAATTTATATAATATTAGGCTATTTTTATTTTAGAAAAAGAACTAATGCTCCACGTAAAAAAATAATCCATGTTCTTTTAGTTTTACGAGATTAGCACGGACGCTAACCAACATCTATTACAGCATATAGACGTAAATCTGTTAAATTAATAATTTATTTATTTATTTTATTTTATTTATTTCAACAACACAAACACAAACATGGACGTAATACATTTTCTGGGGTCTTATTCTAGTGTCTATGTCAATGACAGATGTGCACAGCACTTTCATAAATAAAATTACGTGTCAAAAATCTAATTTAACAAAGAAACAAAAATTATTATAAAATTAGCAAAGTTACAATACAAATTATAAATAGAAAATAATAAGAATCGTGAGTTAACAATTAAAAATCAATTAATAAAATTGGCAATATCAGGACCACTCAAGGAATGGTGCTCGTCATCGTTGTGCATTACTGAAGGTAATGCACTTGACGACGACCTTTTATTTTTAATAAATGCCAGAACGTTTTGAGGTTATTTTTTAGACTGTTCTCAACAGTGTTTACATAATTAAGATAGCAGTTACGCAACAATTTATCGCATTGTTGTCTAACGCTTTCGTATTCAAGCTTGTCACGAGGATTTTTCTATTTGCGATATTTATGTCGCAACTTATCTTTCTCCTTCAAGATACGTACCAAATCACGAGTGAACCAAATGGGATGCTAGTTACTGCGAGCCCTGCGTTTGGGTACATGTTCGCTGATAATAGCATTTAGTCTACTATAGAATTTTGAGACCATTTGATCAACGCTCAAAAGACCACCGAAACATTCAGACCACTCCACACTACCCAGTTCGGAAAACATGGCGCTATAATTGGCTTTGTAAAAGTTGTAGTCCGAGCGAGGGGCGCATTTAAGTGACGACTAAGGCCTAATTTCTAACATGATTTCAAGCGGAGGATGATAGATGTCAACTTTACTAATGGCGTCAGGTTTTGAAACTGTACAGTTTTTATTTGTTAAAATTAAGTCTAATATCTTATTCATGTGGTTGACTATCGAGTTTTTCTGTTGTAACCCTAACAACGAGATAAGATCAATTAGTGCAAATCCCAAACTACTATTACTATTATCGGCATTCGAGCTTGTAATGTTATGAGGAATCATACGCGACAAGTTACAATCCCAGATCCAATTGATGAAACCCAGGTTGAAATCACCCACAACCACAATATCATCCACACAATCAGCCACTCTACTAACGTTATCCAAAAACCTATTCAAAGTTTAACCGGGGGAGGCAGGTAGACTACACACATATAGATATTTTCTTATGCTTGTTATCTATAACCACCTCCAATGTGATCCAGAGGCTCAATCGCTTTCCCATGCGTACATTCGACGTGAAGGAATCAGTTTGGACACTGATATTAAAACGCCTCCTCCACTAGTTTTTGAACTTTGTGCAAGGTCGCGGTCCCTACGGTAAACTATGTATCGGTTATCTATAACTTCACTGTCTGAAATATTTGAGTTAAGCCAGGTCTCAGTTAGCGCCAAAACAGAGTAGCTGCATTGTAAGATGTTGTTAAATAGTTCAGCTGTCTTTGTGCGTATACCTCGTACGTTTTGGTAATAGATACTAAGGGGATTGAATTTTAGTCTAAACATCAATGATCATTGTTATATAATAATAATAGTATTCTATTTGAGTAAGGTTAGGCTATCAAAGCTGCGGATATGTATTCTTTGGATGGATTCATTCTTCTTGGCATATATCCAACCGTCACGACCCCAAACAAATTTGAATTGCGCTGCCTTGGCCTTTTGTCTTGTTGCAGCGTGAAGATGTTTGTTGTGGGGACTCAGGTGTTCGGACACAAAAATAGGCTCACGCTTACCGCCAAGACCGAGATGCTGTGTAGAGAGCTTTTCGTCCTTGTGATGTTTGTTGTAGTTGGTAACAGCAGCCAGGAGGTGGTCGCGGGTTGCTCGTTTGCATAGTTTAACAACTACTGATCTGGGGCGATTACTATCTCTGTTTAGCTTGGCAACTCTTGTGGCGTGTTGTATGTCTTCACTGGTAATCGGGCATTTAACCATTTTTCCCAGTTGCAGGATGACGTTTGGAAGATTTTCGGTGCGATGCTCGGGTAACCCATTGATCTCGACGTTAGTCTCACGCATATATTGCTCAACTGAGTTTAGCCTTTCTGAAAGGCTGTAAACCGTCGACCGTAAATTTTTATTTTCTTTTTCCAGTGTTTCTATGATGAATACCTTTTCATCAAGTTTGCGCTTCATATCTTCCAAGAGGGTGTTATTAAATGAAAGGGAATCGTTATAACTGGCTATCTTGATCTGGTTCTTTAAGTGATCTCCGACCAGTTTAGTGATCTCAGTATTGAACGCGGCTTTAATTTCGCTTCTTATAGTGTCTCGTAGATCTTCTAGGGATAGGCCACACTCATCCGTTGTGTCGTCGGACAGTCTACGCTTGGACTTCTTCTTGCTGCGATGAGTAAAGCTGTCGGTGTTGGCTTCAGCACTTGGCTCTGGTTCCGCGTGCACAGGGCCGATACATTGATCATCAAGGCACGACATATCGCTTAATTACTGTTTACAAAATTAACTAAAATGTTCAAAATGTCGTTGTACACGTATTTTTTAACTGGAACGATTGCGTCACTGAATGTGAGTAGTTATGAAGTCGGCACCACAAGCGTGTAGTACTTGAGTCTTGCTATTAGCAGTGACAATCCGCTACACTCGAAATGTAGTCACTATGATTTCGCACTTTTTGCGATGTTCTTCTTACTTGTTTTTGTTTATAATATCTTCGAAAGACTGGATAATAATAGTGGATGTAAGCACTGACTTTAGTTGGACTTTTTTGGATTTCTGTGACTGTGATCGACGTAAAAGTGATTAATTAAATAAAATAAAAATAGACAACAGAACTGTGAGTATTGTGCTCGGAAAGTTCCGTGCCAGTGCACTCGCTGCGCGTAGATGCGTTTCTATGTGTGCGTGCGCTCCCACTCGTTGTATGGACTCGACCTTCTGTAACTAAGTCCTGTAGTCACCTCTGTGTTGTGAGGAAGTCCCACCGCCCATTAATTTCATTCAACTCATTAACTTCCCCGCACGTCCATTGCCTTCCTGCTGTTACTTAAATGCTCAAAATAAGGCGCAGACGAACCCCGGACACTATTGAGGTGCAAGTGCCGTGAAATGTTTATGTCGTTGTTTTTGTACCGACTCTACTTGTCTCAGCCAGATTGGTACTTAGGCAGGCATGTTAAGGGCATAAGTCACACAAGTTTTAACAATTAGGGTGGTTTATGGTGCTCGAATAACGAATTTATTATAAGAAGTTTCATATATAAAGAAGACTAATAACATAACTAAAATAAATTTTTCAAATTCCAGATCTTATTGCAGAGAAAAACTTAGTTATTTAATCATTTTATGATATGTATGTTTTACTCGAAGTTTTCAAACTGTTTGAAACTGCTTTAGAAACTTACATGCGGAGTTTGCATTTTGCCGTTTTCAACGTTCATTCATATCACAATAACTACTCGTTAATATGCGTAACAATAGACAAGCACTCTAATTACTGAATTTTGTTTCCAAAGTTTAATCTTCTGTCGACGAAGCATCTTTCAAACTCAGTCGAATAGAAAATGAAAACAGATTTTCAGGAGATTTTTTGGTGAGTGCAAAATATTTTAGATGGAGTTTGTTTATATTAAAATCAACTGACAACAACCAACTACAATTAATATCAACAACACCATCTGTTATCTGTCATCTGTTGTTTCATTTTGTTGCACATAACTGGTGCAATTACTGCCGAATCCTTCGGGAAATACGGGCATACAGTTGGTAAATGAAAAATTGACTAAGGTCGACAAAAGGACCATGGGCACTTTTGTATGAACACTGGGCCCAATTTTCAAAATTGTGCAACAGTGATGAAACCTATGACAAATGAAAGCTCTTGGCGCGTACTTAATTTTATTCTATAGCAGCTAAGTTCAAATCCAGCGCGAAAATTACGTTTTGGTATGTTCAAAAAAATATTGTAATTTAAAAATTCACATGACTTATTGGTAGGTACGGTAGATAAGGAAGGTATGGTACCGCTTATTTGGCGGCCAGAGGTGTGTCACCTACATATTTGATGGCGTCGTAAGCCAGCACCGCATGTCGTGCGGTGTTCCAAAGGGCTCGGTCTTGGGCCGGCCTCTGTGGAACATTGGGTACGACTGGGTGCTGAGGGGTGAACTCCAATCGGGCGTAGACCTGACGTGTTACGCGGACTATACGCTGGTCACCGCCCGGTGTAGGTCGTACAGGGAGTCAGCGTTGCTGGCTACAGCTGTGGTCTCACAGGTGGCAAGCCGCATACGGTGCCTGGAGATGGCCCTCAACAAGTCAGAGGCCATTTTTTGAGCACGGTGCCCAGGACGTGCACGGGATGTTGACAGACCGTGCCCCGTGCACGGACGTGTGTGAACGAATTCATATAAAATGTACGTACCGATATCTTTTTGAGCCCCTGACGGGGCACGGTCCGTCCACCTCCCTGGCACGGCCTGATATGTGTGGATAAACCTTAAACCTATAACCTATCTTTTTATTGTATGTTTAGTCAAAAAAGAGCTATTTATAATCCGAGCTACTGACTGACGGATAACTACAAAACAAAACAGATTTTCAAAAACGCACCAAAACACCATTTTCGCGCTGGATATGAACTTAGCTGCCATAGAATGAAATAAAGTACAGTTCAAGAGCTTTCATATGACATATAATTCATCACTGTTGAACAATGTTGAAAAGTGGGCCCAAAATGACGCATGGTCCTTTGTAACATAAAAATATATTTTTAATATGTACAACTGACTATTTCTAATCTTATGACTAATAACAAAACAAACTTACATACAAAAGGGAGAGGGAAAAGGACTCACAGCGCATCAAAAAATTCTTCCACATCGATGTCAATGGGAAACGTGCCCAGAACGCTGGCAGCATTGCCACGTTGAATAGCAATGCTGATTCTCTGGCTGAAGAAAAGGCCAGCCCTCTGGTCACGCGAACAGTCGACTAACCGTTTACTTATGTCTCGAAAAACTCGATGAGCACTCGGACCCCATGGACCTAATGTCTCAACCCCAAACGGCTCAAACATATAACTGCCAATAAGGTTGTTATATTTGCGCCGTTTGAGGTTTTCTGCACCAGCAGCAGCTGCCCCAGCACAGCCCGCCGTGCTAAGAAGATGGGATGGCGCAAGGGTATCGACACATGTTGCATCCCACACCAAAGGCCTACCCAACTTCCAAGGCATTATGGTCATCCCATCCGGTCTCTTCCCATCGTCGCGTGCCAAGCCATTGGGTTCTAAAACAGCTGGCACCCCGGCGGTGACAAGAGCTCGACGTATGATGTCATTAATGCTGGCGTGCCGTGCTATCCGACCAGCGCTCCTACTGCAGGATAGGCCATGGTGTCCGAGGCGGTCGACTGCTTCACCACATTGACAGCGATGTGGAGCTCCGCTGGGAGTACCTAGTCGCAGACATGTAGCGATCCGGAAGGTAGTGTCACTCAACATTGTGCCTATGTTGGGTGACGGTAAAGCCTGTAGCCAGAGGCCCGACTCCCACTCACCCACAGCCAGTAGGCGAGCACGCTCAGCAGTATTGGTGGACGTATTTATGAGTTTATTCCGTACCAATCTGCAGAGCGGCTCATCCCACTGTCTTTGGGAAGATGGGTTTTCGGGCAACGCCGTATTCGGGCAAGCCACTTTCCAGGCGCACACTGCGTCGGTCGAGCACGGCACTTCACAGTTAACCAGCGACAGGGATAAAATTTTAGTGGTTAACGTTTTAGTGCTGTGGACCGAAGACAGGAACGCCGGTAGGCTTATACTAGAAATTTTGCGGATGCCGAGCCCGCCAAAGCGAATGGGTAGCGTGGCTTGCGTCCAGGCTCGGTCATCCAAGGCCACATTTAAGATAGATGTCAGAGTGCGTTGAATAATTTCGTCAATTTTTTCCAGGAGAAGTGGCTGCTTCCATAAAGGGGACGAGCGGAGAAAATACATAAAATTTGGTCCAAAACAGCAATACCTAATGAGAGTAAAAGCCGAATGAAGGTTAATTTGGGAGAGTCTATCCGAAATATCATTAAAATGGTTAATTTTGCCATCGATGAATGAAGAAAAACTGTCTTCCAAAATTGGGGAACCTAGGAGGTGCAGTGAACTTTTATCTAACATTTTGATCTCTGGAGCTATTGCATAAAATTTCTGTAGGGTCGGTTGTCTGTCGGTACTGTCACAAAGAAAAATTTCACATTTGGAGTGGTTAAGTTCTAGGCCGATGGATTGGAACTGCTCTTTCAGAAATTGAAAATCTGCTAAAACGGTGTCTACGTCACCTCCTAGTGTTCCATCATCCAAATACCATACGTTAAATTTCGAATTTAGTTTTTGAATGATCGGATGAATAGCCAGACTGAAAATGACTGGCCCGAGAGGGTCACCTTGTTGGCAACCAACTGAAGATTCCAAAACATTGTCTTTGTATAATAATTTTGATGGGTACCTATAGCATTGCCACAAAAAGCCGAAAATTTCTGGAAGCTCTTTTTTTGCTTCAGCCAACAAAGTGTCCCTGTTGACGGAATTAAAGGCGTTTTTAACGTCAACCTTGAGGATGACCTCACCCTTACCGGAATTCAAAAAAGTGGAAAGGGCATGTACGGCAGCCTCACAACCCCCTCTGGAGCCAAATCCAAGTTGTAGGGGCTGCAATTTAGAAGTAAGAGTTTTACTATATAGTTTACAGCAAATTTTGGCTGCCATACGCCTGTAGGTGCACCCGACGGCAATTGGACGAATACCGCCGTCCCTCTTGCGCAGGGCACATAAGTTGGCCCCGTACAAGACATCGACGACGGCATCGTTCACACCGCCGGAGAGCATTAGGTTGACTAGAGCCGCAAGCTCCTTCAAAAGAGACTCACCAGCGTCCCCGGCGCCTGAACTTAAAAGATCTTTTAAGTGTTGAGGAGACAGGCCGTCGAGGCCGCCAGCGGAACCGCTTCGGAAGGAGCTCACGGCTGCGATCAACTGGGGGGCTGAAATCTGTAGAAAGGATGAATTGAGATCGGGGGTGTCAGGTGGGTCGGGAAAGGTAAGATCGTCCCCAGGCGCTGGATGTTTACTCTCCAAGGCTGAAATAGTTTCTGGAGAGTAAGGCGCCACCACATCACTGCTGAACAACAGCCTGGCCGCACCCCTAATGTCACCTTCACTTAATTTGGATTCCACATGCGAACACACACCTTTTTGGGAAGGGTGATTGAATGCTGGTAATTTTGAATTTAAAATAAGGTTCGAATCGTTACAATTGTCTTTAATTTGGGTTGTTAGTGTTTTTTTTATAGCCAAATTTTTCTGGACATGTAGAATCCTATAAGGGAAGGTGAGCAATTCCTCCCAGGCACTTTGTGAATTCTCCTGGGTTGCAAGACGGACGCATCGCGCCAGACTTAGCGCGACAGACCGTCTTGCGCCCCGGGGAATTCTCTTTAAAATCGGTGTAGAATTTTTTAATTTTGTAAGGGTTTTCCAGAGTGTTTCATTTTGTATTTGTGGTGTAGCTGGGGGGCACGAGGGTACACTATGGGGTTTGTGTACTTTACCATAGTGGATCCGTAGCCCCCGTTCGCCCTTAAAAAAACGTGCCTGAGAGCAATGGGGACATCTCACTTGCTGAATATCAAGCGATGTAGCAGGTTGACTGCTACAGTTTCCGGTATCGCTACAGCCGGCGCTTAACATAAAATTGAAATTTCACTTACCAATACTATTAAAACACTATTTACATAATATCACTAATAAAATAATAACAAAGATAAATAACACAAATAAATAAACAATGTCAAAATTGAGTGACGGCTCTTGGCACTGACGGCATCGGCGCAGCGCAGTCGCGGTACGGGTTTAGGGCACCCGCCGTGAAGGGAGGGTGCAGGGGGCGCATCCTTCGCTACCGTTGCCTAGGTTGCGTCGTCCTTATTGCCAGGGTCCAATCTCCCTAACGACACGTAAGTAGGTAGATATGCCCATTTGTTCGCAAAGATTATTCACAGGAAAGTTCTTGTTGTTTTTGTTTCTCCTTGTGCAAAGCTGTTCAACCGTTGTTCAAGTCTGTTCAGCCAGTTTCCTCGAAATAACAGCCGCACTTTGTGCCCCAAGTAACTCGGCAAGATTGTCAAGTCGTGGCTGACATTTTAACTCATTGGGGTACAAAAATACAAAAACATATTTGGTATTTGTAATTCAACTACTTCTTAAAAATGTTATTTCAAACATCTGACGCTGAGGTATTTTGTAGTTAGTATTTCAAATACATATATATTTCTTCAAAATATATTTGAACATAAATACATGCAGCGATCTTATTAATCTCTTTCGTGCATAGATAAAATTTTAAAACAGTGTAACATTTGCCACCGATTTTCAAACAACTCAAAAGTTGGTGAAGTAAAGTTGTCTCTCTTTAAAGAGGATTTTCTACAAATAAAATAAAGAAAGAAGAAAAAGAAAGAAAGAAAACATTTATTGCCACTAAGAAATATTACAGTGTAAACAAAACACAAGATAGTTTTAAAGCACAATATTTCCATTATGGCAAAAGGAGCGGGCTCAGCTGATGTTGACCAGTGTGCAGCATGGATACTACGCTGGCCAACGCTGATTTTCAGCCCACCCCCTTTCTTACAGCACTTTATAATAAATCACTTAATAAATACCCAGACCCACCCTTAATAAATACTAAATTATTCATACCCACAATTATAACAACATATACAACAACTATTACATCAATTAAATTCCAATTCATTAAAATAACAAAAATAATAATCCATTATAAATACCAAAAACAATCATTAATTAAAATACATAAAAAAACAATCCATTAAAATTACAAAATAAAAAAAAACATTAAAATACCAAAAATATTAATCCATTTAAAATACCAAAAATAATAATTCATTAAAAAATACCAAAAAGAATAAATTTATCAAAATCAATTACGCATACTATTACGATTAAATATTAAATACAGTATAACGTTTGTAGCCCTGCCGAATGAGACATAGAGTAAGCGAGGACAGTGATAGCAGTACCTTAAGCATTTGAGATCTGTTTGCGAAGTATTAATGTCTTAACTCTTGCCCTGAAAGCTGACTGAGAAATGCTCTGTCTAAGTGGTGGAGGCAGATCATTCCATATTTTAGCCGCACTGTATTTAAAACTACCTCTATAAGAGGCCGTTTTGTGCTGGCAGAAAACCAGCCTGTTAAGCAAATGCCTACGAGTGGGTCGGTTCCGCTGGTCAAAGGCCACTTTGTCGAGAAGATATCCTGGTCCACCTATCCTTATAACTTTTTGCACAAGGCATGCCAGGTGCAAATCCCTTCGTCCAGCCATTTTTAGAATTCGCTTTTCGTTCAGATACGGTGTGATACGCGCCCGTTTAGGTATAACGAAACAGAACCGCGCACACGCGTTTTGAACTCGCTGAATGGCTTGGGACGTCTTGGCGAACAATCTCGGTCCATACACTGTATCGCAGTAATTAAACTGCGATAACACCAAAGATTCCACCAGGGTGATTCTGACCTTTTCGGAAAGGCACTCTCTTAGGCCATAGAGCACTTTAAGTCTGTAAAAAGCGTTTCTGATCTTCATGTTTATATGATCAATGTAGCGTAAATCACAGTCTAATAGAAGGCCAAGATTCTTTGCCTTTACCACTCTTTCAACCGCCGCTCCATCAATATGTATCTCCGGCTCATGGCTGATCACGAGTTCACGCTGATGTTTACTACCCAGTATAATATACTTGGATTTACTAGGATTAAGAACCAAATTATTCCTTCGTGCCCATTCTGAAACCGCAGCCAAGTCCTGATTTATGAGCTCCATGGCGCTTTTAGTCTCACTCGGGCAGAAGGAGTAATAAATTTGGGTGTCATCAGCGTACAGGTGCACTTTACAGTGTTTTATAATTTTGCAGAGATCGGCGGTATACAAAATAAATATTAGCGGACTTAAAATTGAGCCCTGGGGTGTTCCTCGTTTAATATCTCCCACCGTGGAGGACGTTTCCTCACCGTTAACATTTTGTGTAACCACATATTGCTTTCGCTGTTTCAAGAAAGACGCAAACCAGTCTCGAGCCGACGGTGATATCCCATAGTAAGCCATTTTTGCTAGCAAAAGGTCAACATTTATGCAGTCAAATGCCCTGGAGAAGTCTAATAAAACCAAGACTGTACTTTTCCCGGCATCGGACTCCGACAGTACATCGTCCGTCACATGAGCCAGTGCCGTATCGGTACCATGTCCGCTTCGAAATCCCGACTGAACACTGGGTAACATACCATTACTTTCTAAATAAGATGTTAGCTGTGCACACACTGCTCTTTCCACTAACTTCGATGCAACTGGAAGAATGCTAATTGGACGGAGATCCTTATAGTCTTCAACCGTGCTATTCTTTGGTAAGGGCTTTACTTTTGCCAATTTCCATGTGTCGGGGAAAACACTAGATGTTAGCGACATGTTAATTATATTGCATAGGATTGGCAAAGTATGTGGTAACGTCATACGTAACATCTGTATTGTTACATTGTCATGTCCCGCAGCATTCGTACTTATGTCTCGGATGATTTTAAGTACCTGTTCCTCACTACATTTCTCAAAGTTGAAAACAGCGTCATTAAACCTATTCTGAATGAAGTAGTTATAAGTATCAATATCCAGACCAGAACCTCCAGGCACATCCAAAAAAAAGTTATTTAAATTATTTGGGTCATTTATATTATCTGGTATGTCAGACAGCGATGGACTACCATTGACTGAGGTACGTTTTAGATAAGTCCACATTTTATACGGGTGTTTGATATTGTCGTTTACATAGTATGAGAAGAAAGCTTTCCTTTCACGTTTCACGGAAATATTTGCGAGGTTACGGAGACTTTTGTAGTAGTCCCAGTGGGCATCAAGCTTAGTCTTGCGAGCTTATGCAGCGTCCCGTAGTGACATCATCTTTTTTATTACATCTGTGAGCCACGGTTGGGGCTGCGTCTTTAAACGGATTCGACGCAGTGGTGCATGCTTATCGAAAAGAGCTAGCAGCATCTTATTGAAATGCTCAACTTTGTGATTTATTGTACAGGCATCCTTGGCCTGTTCCCATGATATAATATCGCGCATATGGGTCAAGTCCGCTAGAAACTCCTTCTCATCGATATTGTGTAGGCAGCGCCTGTTCATAAAAGTACAGGCTCTTTTTGGTTTTCTGATAGTAAATTCCGATATAATTAGAGCGTGGTCGCTTAGTTCAGGATTATGATGTACATTTATACTTTTACATAAGCATGGAGTATCTGTCAGGATCAGATCTAGCAAGGTTTCCGACTGTGTAGTAATTCGCGTAGGTTCTTGAACCAATTGCTCCAGATTATGATGCTTTAGAAAAGTAAAAAGTTCAATTGCGCGTGTATTTTCAGGGCGTAATAGATCGACATTAAAATCAGTCAGGATTATAATGTGGTTACAGTAGCCAAAAACACTTACCGACTCGCTGAGTGCCTCGATAGCGCTAGTCACGGATACCGACTCAGGTCTGTAGACAGTCCCAATTGCCACTCGCAGCCCGCCAGGCGCGCTGAGCTCCAGCCACATCTGTTCAAGCGCTGATGCTGGGTAAGTTTTTACGCGAGTGCGCAATTCGCGTCGCACATAGAAACCCACCCCACCTCCTCTACCAGCTTTAGGGCGCGGTTTGTGCTTAAGTACGTAGCCAGGTATGTCGGGAGCATGTCTACCTTCACCATCTCTCAACCATGTCTCATTAAGCGCTAGAATGTCAGGCTTATACACATCCATCGAATAGAGAAGTTCACTTTTGCCAGTATTCAGTGATCTTACATTTATAAATCCCAAGGTTAAATTCATCACTTTGTTTTTAAGCATTTAGAAATAAAATTATATTAACACACAAAACAATTTGTACAAAGACTGGCATTGATTCTTTGGCATGACAAACAATAACAAACACATAGGACACTGAAGGTAGTATTAATAATAAAGCACGTAACTCAAATACAATGGTTATGAAATTAAAATGAACCAAGATATCAAGACATGACTGAGCAAAAATGTTATCAACAAACATATTATAACTTAAGAACAAATGCAGGTATTGTGGTGTTCACTAATAACACTTGTTAAGGTTTGGATTTTATAATAAAACAACCAGGTTTATCAGTAAGAAGACAGCACACTCAATGGGACCGTGGGACGTCTGAACAGCGCTGCTTGCGATCTAATAATGAATAGATGTAAACATTGAAAGTGCTGACTTCATTTATTTATATTAATTTTAGTGTATGCCACATCTCTTCCTTTTTATAATATTAATTAGTTTTCAAGTGCAATTACATTATTTTGCATGAAGACAATAATTAAGACTTAAAGTACAATTAACAATATTTAGCATTTAGAATTTAATTGCGTTTCAGGCACAAATTGCTATGTTTATAATGTATTAAAACATTCGGTTAGTTTAAAGTAGGTTTGTAACCTTATTTTCATTATAGAAATATCCAGCTATCAAGTATTAGCATAACATTTTAATTTACACTAAACTTACAGATATCATATGGTTTTAGCAATACAGTGTTTTATTTAAAGTCTTCGAAGCATCACTTCTTGATCGACAATCCTACGGCCTCTAAGGCCTACAGTTCTTTTTATTTTTTATCAAGCTTTTGGACGACCATTTTTTATTTTATTTGTACTAGATGAGGCCGGTATTTCCTAGCAGACTACTCTGAGAAGAAACACCGAAACAAACTCAGAGGTCACAGTCCCTTTTAGAATCCATAATGATTAATAAAATGGTCAAATCATATGAGAATTGAGAACCATGTAGGTTTATGTCTGATGATTAAATCATATAGATTTTTTGAGAACCATTTTGGCTCGTAGGTTAATATCTGAGGTGGTTTTCATTCGCTAATTATCATTCCAGTCTGCTTTTCGTATTGACTGATGGCTGACTCGTTCAAAAATGCCTGTTTTTTTTTTCTTTTTTACTGAAGCCATTATTGAAAAAATCTATGCCTCGTTTGATACAGCATGTATTTTAATAACTAATAACAGAATTATCTGCCGTTGTTAGATGTTATACTTTTACGATTTACGGCTTTTGAAATATATTTAATTATACTATTATTGTGTTTTGTCTATAAATTTCATAGTTTCAATCTTGTGCTAAATATTTAGATTTTACATTAGTAGTTCTTATGACCATAAAACATGTTTCATATTTAAACAATCTGGACTCCTTATTAAACTAGGTCTTTGTTCATATGGCCTAAGGAATCAGTTTCAGAATTCTTTTTTTTTTTCAAGAATAACGTCTCGTTTTTAATCTGCATGACAGTACACTGTCAAACTATTT
Organism: Anorthoa munda; assembly: GCA_945859665.1. NCBI lineage: Eukaryota > Metazoa > Arthropoda > Insecta > Lepidoptera > Noctuidae > Anorthoa > Anorthoa munda. Next base: position 30,317,901 of record OX243905.1, on the reverse strand, counting down.
CTAAATGAATGAAATGAATTGTTTCTGTTTGTTGAATTGAATAAGTACAGTCACTAAAGTAACAGAATTGGTGTCAGCAACTACTTGGGTACAATTCAACTTTTGAGTCATGTCATTATAAAGACACCATATTTTAGTTTCAAAACTATAAATTGATTTTATAGTTGTGATCCAGAAAACTAGATTACTTTAATAGTTTCCAATTACTTAAACGTTTGTGTTTAATTATTATCAACGCATCACAATTAAACGCCAGTCAAGTGATGCAAAACTTGGATTCGATCAATCGCAGTAGCTGACGCGCGCGTTTCCAAATTATTATTTTTTCATCATATTTATTACATATTTTAAAGACAAATATGTTTTTTATAAAGTTTTACAACTCCTTCGCCAAGCAATAATGGTTTTTTTTGTGTCGGTAAAACACAGAGTGCCAATTAACTTCTTAACTATTTTTGATTAAAAAGTGATGAAAAGCGTTTTTGATATTTACTTTATAGAAACATAATGCTTTACCGAATTTAGGAGTGATGGTCATATGTTGGTTTTCTTAGCAACACTACCTTAGTATTATAATTTATCTAAGGCTATGTGCTTGTCCAAATTATAAAAATATCATCATCAGGCTTTAAGACAAGCATCTTTGGAGAAACCCAATCTTATGGTTTTATTTACAGGTTCCATGATGAATGTCTGTAGCTCGTATTTTGTTTTTACCTTTGATTCCAGTAATTGGGATTCAACTATGAGGCTGAAAAATTGTTTTGAAAATAGAGATCTCTAGATTGAAATTTGTTTAATTGGATTTTTTTTTTATTTTCTATGGAATTCAGGCCAAAATCTTGTTTTAGTACATTAACGGAAATGGCAGCTTTATTCCTTGAACCAAATTGATAGAACTGTTTTGAAAATAGAAATCTCTAGATAAACATTTATGAATTTGGAAATTTATTTATTTTCAGTGGCATTCTGACCAAAACCTTTTCTAGTACATTAAGTGAAATGGCAGCTTTTACCCAAAATATTCTTTTTTGCCACTAATCATTTAGAGCCAGTTTTACTGTCTTATTTGTGCAGCTAATAAGCCTTGCACATGCAAGTTTATAATCGATTGCATAGTCATTGACTTGGAAAATATATTCTAGAAAAGTGGACCTTATTAGCTTCTTATTTAAGATTTCATTATCTTGTCATTTGACAAGAGGTTGGGCCTTTTTTTTTAATGGCCCTTGTTTTGTAGTGTTTCTTATAATAACATTAGAAAACACCTTTTATTCTGTTCGCATTCATTGTACTAGGCATAGGTTACTCAGCATAATCTTTGCGTTAACTCAGGCGCAGTTTACTGCACTAAGTTTTAAGTGCCAAAGTATCTCTACATTGTACGGCAGAAACCGTTAGGTATCACGTTTGTGATTTTATTGCCACATTGACAAGAGAGGCCTTATACCTCTAGTTCATGTATCAATTTTATTACGGCAAGTAGGTACTTGTTGTATTTGGACTCTGATTACGTTTTGCTGACTCTAGTGTTTGCTTTTGCTGTGCTGTAATCAAATTATAAGTAGGCTCGCATATTTGTACTTTGAGCGCGACCTACATTAGAGGATATGTCAATCATACAGCTTAGACGTAGCGTTTTGAACATAATAACAGCTAATTTTTCAATTAGACGTGTATTGAGTAGGACAACTTGTATTTTTATTTGGATTCAGGTTAGTTGACACTCACTGATATTTAATGTAATTTTCTACTTACATTGAGATTGATAAAACTTAATGTTCTAGTGCATGTTGCATTAGCTCCATTCGAATAGATTTCTTGCATTATTGATTTCATTTTTATACAATCAAAATGCTAATAATTATAAAATTAACAATCGAGTTTATTTTACTTTGAACTTATTGTGCTCTACTCATACAAGAGCTCAGTGCAGCTTTGTTCACGTACGAATGTTTAAATAAATAAACAAACTAGCTAGCAAGCCGCACAAAAATTCCCTTAAGTACCTGTTAAGTGCCAGACTGCCAGCTAACTCGAGTCCCAGTCTGTTACCTCAGGAAACGGTTAATTTTTTGTTGATGGAATATTTTTTTTTTTTCTTTGAGTAGACTAGTCAGTGAAAAATGCATTTGATTTGATTATTATTTAATCTTTACAAATTTCATGATATCTAAGTAGTTTTGACAACAAGGTAATACCTAGTTAGGCATCACATAACTTCAAAGTTATCGAAGTGACATTTTGTTTTGACCCAATAATAATTTGTTTCTATAAATTGGCATCAATTACATGATATCTATTTAGTTTTAACAACAAGGTAATACCTAGTTAAACATCACATAGCTTCGAAGTTATCGAAGTGACATTTTGTTTTGACCCAATAATAATTTGTTTCTATAAATTGGCATCAATTAACGATTCATCGTTAGAACAATTTATTTTAGATCCAATAATATCTTTTGATATGATTGATATCATTTATTTTCGACCACAGTTAAATCATTGGAACTTTCATTTTAGATCCAATAATGTCTTTCGACATAATTGACATCATTTTTTTTGACCATGATTAAACTATTGGAACTTTTGATATGATTTACATCATTTATTTCGACCACAGTTATATCATTGGAACTTTCATTTTAGATTCAATAATGTCTTTCGACATAATTGACATCATTTTTTCGACCATGATTAAACTAATGGAACTTTTATTTTAGATTGTTTTAGATCCAATAATGTCTTCCGACAGAATTGACATCTTTTTTTTTTTCGACCATGTTTGGAACTTTTATGTTTGGTCCAATAATATCTTTTGATAGAATTGACAATTTATTAGTCGTTATCGTTTTTTCAAAAACGTAACGAAACCGTTGATCGTTGGTCAACCTTTGACAAAACTATCTATTTTGGCAACTATCTATTTCTAAAAGTTGAATGTGCTACCCTACGGATTAACTTGAACACGTTTATCAGACGATAATTAAAGTATACGATGAACTTCCCTTCGTACTAGTATACGAGGAACTTCCTTTCGTACTTTACCAGGCTTAGGGCTGGCTGGATTCCACGTCATGCTATTAATATTGAATTTCTGTGATTGCTAGTACAAATCGAGATAGTAAATCGAAATTCGAAACAAATGTGTCGCAGGTTACCCTCGCAAAGTATGCGACAAAGTCAAAGTTCAAAACGAAATTTTACATAATAATAATATCGTTCTTACTTACATACGAATAAGCTACATTTTCGCATTGTTAAATTCAACTAATCATCCAGCCCGAAGAGTATAGCTCTCCTACTCGCACGCGTCAAAACGCTTTATCTGGCTTATTCACTTCAACCAACTACTTTGACAACTTCAAGTATGTTATAGTTTGCGGGGATTTATAACGTTGTGACAACATCTTTGGTTTCGTTTCATAAATACCAAATGATGGTTGAGAAATTTATCGTTTTGAAAAATAGACAGTTTTGAAAATAGATAGTTTTGCTTTGTTTATTGGTGATTAATGTTGAGAGCGATGGATCGTTTTATAACTACCTATATACGTTAGCAACGCTTCATCGCTATATTTGCAAACGGATTTGGTCAACCGGATTGAACCGAGTTTGAGTTTTCATTGCTGTCGAAATGTAGAATTTATTTGAATTTCATAACCACATTTCGGAACACGGTTTGGTTTATTTAAATGAGTGAAGTAATGATTTCATCGATCTAAGCAGCACACCCCTCAGCTTATCGCCGACGCAGATCGCTCATAGATAGGCAGATAATTATAAAAATAAACATTCTACTAAATTTCACAAATATTACCATTACTACAAATTACCACTCATTTTATCAATTTTTTTTTTCAAAACTCATTCATTAAAATAATATTTATGTTGCTGTCCAGTTTTTTTTTTTTGTAAGTGGGGCACTATTTGCTTTAATCACTTTACTTACTGCGCTTACACTCGTCGCCAATGTGGTGTTCACTAATAACACTTGTTAAGGTTTGGATTTTATAATAAAACAACCAGGTTTATCAGTAAGAAGACAGCACACTCAATGGGACCGTGGGACGTCTGAACAGCGCTGCTTGCGATCTAATAATGAATAGATGTAAACATTGAAAGTGCTGACTTCATTTATTTATATTAATTTTAGTGTATGCCTGTAGTGTATCTGTCTCACTCGCACGTTCGCTTTGCCATCCCCACTTTCCCCCACACAGACATACACAATCTCGTCCGCACCACGTTAGTAATGCGAGAGCCGCTGGCTAGAGCAGACGTGTTGAAGTGTGGTCATTTAGTGCGTGTACGAGCCTGTGAATTGCCCTATAGAACCGGTCACTACAAATGGCGACGAGGATAAAGTATGAAAAAATATTGGTGTAAATAAAAAGAAGAAGGATTGGGGTAAGTAGATAATGCATGACATGACACACGGTTATTTTTTATCGTTTAGGCGCCCACATTTCCGTTATGAAAATATGACAATAAAGCAGGTCCTACGTGATAAAATGAAAAATTACATGGTAAATACCTATTTATTGTGTAAACACCATATGACTGCTTAAATATAACTATGTAGCGGAAAATAAATACTGCCGAAGTATTGAGTAAATAACCGTCCCAAATTTTAATAATAAAGGAAATTTTGCGTTACGAAGGTAAAGAAATTCGTATTATTCTAATCAAAGAGCCAAGGGCCATGACTAAGAAGTGTCTGATTACAAAAAACTTTGCCATTAAACATACACCAAACAGCTGTTCTAAAACGATTGCAAAATTATATTGGTGGGTAGGTAAATAACAAAATTTACTTTACTAATTCAAATCATAACATCTGATCAAAATAATAAAATCGATACATTGTTATTTTGAAACCGAACTACTGCGCCTGCAACGCGGATATCGTTGAAATCTTTCCACAGACAATCGAGAGTCTACCCTATTTAATGGAATCATTTTCTGGTTACCGTTCAAAATTCATATAGGGGTTTCCAATGATCGGGAAATACGTTTTGATTGAATACTTAAGTTTTATGGCAACATATTGTGATTTCATTTTATTCGGACACATAAAGCTATTCGAAATTGTGGTACATCGATGCATGGATTTTCAGCAATTCGGAAGTTTGATTTGACTTCGGGGTAGCCACCGGGCATATGACATTCGAAACCGAAAAAAAAAAAATATATATATATATGTAGAAATCTAAATGTATCCTAAAAGACCTTAAAACGTAGGTATATACGCACTGAGTGTTTATGTGAATATATACATTGTAGTTACATATAGGCCTAAATGCCTACGTATCTATTCATTGATTATCGAGCCTGACCCCTCAAATTTAGAGGTTAAAATTGAATCGTCTACCGATGGAAACGTTAATGATAATAAATAGTAACTTTTAATAATAATAAACAGTAACTTTTTTATAATAATAAACAGTAACTTTTAATATCACCAAAGGTGGTTTTGGCAAAAATTTTGTGTACATCATAATACAATATTCAATTAAATTTCCATATTTGTAGCCGCAACTACTCAAACGAAGGTCTCAAGATTAAATTGAATTACATCAAGCCAAGGTCCACGCAGATTCAAAAAAGCTCGTAAAGGGCACGTAAAAATTTGAAAACATCCTAAGGACAAGCAGTCATGTTTTGGTTACATAAGCCAAGCATATGAGCCCAAATGCCTGCTGTAATCAGCAGTGACTCATGCAACGACAGTGTTATATAAAATACGGGTTTTAGTTACGTGGTTTTAGGACTAATTAAACCTAAAAAGAAAATATTTATTTATAAAAAGATAAAGTTAGTTAACTTGCAATATTAGTTAACATATTCGTGTTAATTTTGAAATAATCTTTTTAAGACCTTGTTTTTTGAAATGTGAGGGTAGAGGAAGAATTTTCTGCCCCAACGGAGCCAGTACACCGAGACACCAGTCTAGTCTAGTGTAGTCTAGTAGTTTCACGATTGTTGCAACACGGTCAAAACGTCGGGTTAAATAGGTAAATAAATAAAACTAACGTTTTAAAACTTCAAAACATTAGTTTTCTTACTACAAACCACTCATCTCATGGTGGATTTAAGACTTTTCAAAAATATAAAAAACTATGTCAATACAGACATCTGGTCGCGCAACTACCATTACCATTTTGTTCATTGCAATAGGTAGATTATTAATTGAAAAAAGGGATAAAGCAGAAATTGGAATTAACTGTCGACCCGCATTGTTTACTTATAGAAGGAAGCGCAGAATAATATTTGATAAAAAAACAACTATTTAGTTTACATGAGTTTATTCTAAATTCAAAGAAAAATGCTAAATAACAAGTAAAGTACGTCGAGTAAATATTCAATCTGCAAATATAATTGGAATGACAGCGAGATGGGTAAACTGATTGTCACTGACTTTCACTCTATAATATATTAGTCTATGACTGTCTTATTAAATCGATGGCAAGTTGTTGCTGAGAAAATATTTATTTAAGCAAGACTTGACCTAATTGGGTTAGAATGCCCGTAGAAGAATTAGTATATGGTGGGCCAGGTTTCAATCTTGTTGATTGTACATATAAATTATATTGTGCCATTGCAAAATTAATTATCTTTAGTTGAACATTTAAATGGAAGTGTCGTGACACTGAGACTCCCGCCACTATACAATAATACAACACAGGATTTACACTTAGTTTTCTAGGTTTTTAAAGCAGGATGCCTGAATCTATTAGAGAAGACACGATGAGAAATAGCGATCTCTGTACTTTCCTTTACACCAATGTATGTATGTTTTACAAATATATGGTTTGAGTATGAGTGCTTCATTAACTTCAAAAGGACGAAAAAGTTAGTTTATGGTCAAACGTAAACAATCAGTACTCGTCATTAAAATATCCAAAGTTTGCCTAATCATTAAGCGTATTTCACGCGAAACAAAATAACGTATGGCATATGGTTGGCTACATCATAAGCGGGTGATGCCCGGTTAGGAGGCTAGATCCAAGGTGGTCGATGCCATAAGATATGGCGATGCCATAGATCCTAGGCGAGTTATGACAATTTAGGTTAGATTCAAGGCGGGTCAGATGTTGTGTAATAATGCCTATTTCTTGTGGAATGAGTGAATGAAGGCTAAAGTAATAACAAAATAGATGCCGCTCAATGTAAATACTGAATAGCCATATGGGTGCAAATCTATTAAAACTACCAAGGGCACTGCTGTTGTAAAAAGATACCTCCGGGACCTGACAACTATCGAAATGTCAGTATAACAAGGTGCCACATCGATAGCCTTGAAGTTAGCTAGCTGTGCAGATATGCAATGTTAACGTTAACACTGAACTGATTTTGTAAAACTACAAAGGTACCTACCTAAACAGTTTCGTAGGTCGACTGGTGTGGAGGATTGTCAGATTTCCAAAATCACGAAATAGTGCTCAGTTATAAATAAACATACTAATGTTGACGAAACCATATGTCCTGGAGCCGGGGATTCAGGAACGTGTGACGTCCGCCGGGCAACGTTTAGCTCGTGTGGTGCATTGAGGCCTTGTCCCTGTCGCAGAGGGGAAGTTTGCTTTCTAGCGAATGGAACATTATAGGCTGATTATGCTTATAGGAATAGGTGGAGTGAAAAGACGCAGCCATTTACTTGGTTGGTTGTTCTGCCATTTACTTGATTGGTTGTTCTGCCATTCAATTGGTGGATTTTGCTGCCATTCAATTGGCGGGTTTTGCTGCCATTAAATTGGTGGGTATTGCTACCATTAAATTGGTGGGTTTTGCTACCATTAAATTGGTGGGTTTTGCTACCATTAAATTGGTGGGTATTGCTACCATTAAATTGGTGGGTATTGCTACCATTAAATTGGTGGGTTTTGCTACCATTAAATTGGTGGGTTTTGCTACCATTAAATTGGTGGGTATTGCTACCATTAAATTGGTGGGTTTTGCTACCATTAAATTGGTGGGTTTTGCTACCATTAAATTGGTGGGTTTTGCTACCATTAAATTGGTGGGTATTGCTACCATTAAATTGGTGGGTTTTGCTGCCATTAAATTGGTGGGTTTTGCTACCATTAAATTGGTGGATTTTGGTACCATTAAATTGGTGGATTTTGCTGCCATTTAATTGGTGGGTTTTGCTGCCATTAAATTGGCGGGTTTTGCTGCCATTTAATTGGTGGGTTTTGCTACCATTAAAGTGGTGGGTGGCTACTGCCATTCAATTGGTGGGTGGTTACTGTCATTAAATTGAAGAAAAATAGGAGAGTGAAGGGATATTGAGAACGTGAAAAAAAAGACAAGGATCTGTCACGTGAAGAACACACTATGTATGATCAAATAAGAATAAGAATAACTAAAGTACATTATTACGAAATGAATTGATATTAAATAGATTCTTAATAAAATCATTAATGAGGAAGGGATGTAGTGTATCTGTCTCACTCGCACGTTCGCTTTGCCATCCCCACTTTCCCCCACACAGACATACACAATCTCGTCCGCACCACGTTAGTAATGCGAGAGCCGCTGGCTAGAGCAGACGTGTTGAAGTGTGGTCATTTAGTGCGTGTACGAGCCTGTGAATTGCCCTATAGAACCGGTCACTACAATGCCACAGGTATAAATATAAAAACAAATGCAAGTGTGAAATTAAAAACAAATGAAGTTATAATTTATAAAACAAATGTAGGTACAGATAAAAAAGCAGGTTAATGTTTGAATTTAAAAACAAATGAAGGTACATATTAAAAAAACAATGAATGTATGATATTAAAAACAAAAACCGGTACAAATAAAAAAAGAAATGTAGGTATAAATTAAAAAAGAAATGAAAGTATGATTTTAAAAACAAAAGCCGGTACAAATGAAAAAACAAATATTGGTATAAATTAAAAAACAAAGCAGAACATAATGATTTACAGAATACTAGTCATTCTTTACTTTGTGACGACAACAGCTGTAGTTGTTGTTCACTTTTAACTACAATGTACTGACTTTCAGGGTTCCTTTTGATCATAACACGACCGTTCGACGTCCAGCAGAAATTAAAATTGTTAGTCTTTGTAAAGTTTCTTGCGGCGTAAAATAGTTTTCTAGATAGTGGAGTTAGCTGCTCACCAATGTATACCGGTGTAGGTGGCACAGCGAGGCCCAAATGAGTTGAATTTAGCTTATTCCCGGGATTCTTGTTGTTAAACTGCCTTGCCGACGCAAGAAAATTACTTTTCAGAAGGGTATTAGAGAACTCAATACTGATGTTCGATGTCCTGCTTTCCTTCTTAGATGGCAACCTTGACACGTCTCGAATGTCAGATAGTTGGACATTTGCCGCAAATTGCTTCGAAAGGCATTGTACAAAAGTAAACAAAGTTTGTTTATTTTCTTGTGGTACCTTGGGGACGTTCCGTAGTTCAACACTGGTTTTAATGTAGTTTCGATCCAAGAAATCTATTTTTTCTTCGAGAGAGCAAATTTTTGTGGCCATGTTATTTCTCTCAGCTTCCAAACCCGTTATTTTTGACTCTAATGAAGTTAACTGGTCCGATATACTAGTAACCGATTTTTCGATTTCAAAACTGGTTTCCTTTATCTCTGTGTATTGATCCTTAATGTCCATCATAAGTGCTTCCAATCTGTCCAGCCGCTCGTTTTGTGAGATTCTCAATTCCTCAATTCTGTCCTTAAATTCATTCCGAAGCTCATCAGTTGAGTTAAAAACGTCACCAGGCCCTCGGCGACGCTTGTTAGAATTTGCACGTTCGCGCTGGATAGTGTTAGTTTGTTTACCCTCATCCGCACAACACACTTTTTGAGTGTCCTGCTCTGAGCTTAACGGTTGTTTATTTTTAGAATTCTTTGGTGATGTTTGAGACATGTTTTATTATTCAGCGCGATAGGCAGCGCAACAAATTAGAGAATAAAACAAATAAAAAGTAAAGACAAAATCAAAAGTAAAAGACAAAAAGTGAATTTGGACACTTCCTCGGATTCGAACTTGCGACGCGTAGCACTATATCCTGTTCCTACGCCGCTAGACCACAATAGTTACACTATGAGCGTCGAATTAGGTGGTTAGTTGCTGGTGTCCGCGGTATGTGTCATAGACCTGATACTTAATGTGAATTAACCCGGTACCCACACAAAATTTTGCACTTTTTCAACTCTTTCACCGTTTTCATAAAAAATGTTTTCGTTGATAATTCGAGTTATTGTTTATGCACAGTTCTAGATTTTTTCACTGATATGTTCGTTGACAAGCTGTTCACGTAATTTTTTTTTTTTTTTTTATTATTTATTAATTGCACTGTTTACTGTTCTAAAACAACTTTTATCGAATAAAATATACGGAGGTCACCAATACACGTCTGCTCGCGACTACGGTCGGGGGGGGGGGGGGGGGGCAAAAAATAAGTTCATTTGAAATTGAAACAACCCCACAAAGCCCTTCGTGAAAAGCTTAAGATCAAAAGCTACACCTCAACAAAGGCTGACGTCCCTGTGTAGCTGAATATATCAACAACACAGGAAATAGAATCTCTTCTATGTATCCCGTGTGTCCCCTGTCTGCTGTCCACTGGAGACTGTCCTCATTTCGAATGTGGACAGTCTTCAGTGGAATGTCTTTGGATTAAAAATAAATATGGAGACGTTTCTGTTGAGGTACGGGACAGCGCGCTTTAAATGGCTATAAATATATCAACATTTTCAGTCATCGTATTTATTTTGGAACGATGAAGACCGTATATACAGCTTCGGCATCTTTGTTTTAGTTACTATTTAGTGAAGACCTCTCCCATAGCTTTTCAATGTAGGCCATAGGCCAATCCGTTTACAATTTGGACTCGCAAAAACGTCAATCCAACGTTTCTTTGCCTATTTTATTTCCTATCCAAACACTTACTTCATTTTGTGCTAACCTGTTCTGAGGCAACGGCTTCCCTCCACTTCTATTATATTAATAGATTTGGAAGAAACTTAACAGGTAGGATTAGGACATAGGCTTAACGCTTTTCACGTATAAAAACCGCGGGCACAAATCTCTAATACATTTTTCTTTAACTACATAATACCTATCCCCAGTGACAAGGGACAGAGAGCTCGTGAGGTTGTTCCGGCTTTCGATCTCGAACCTCCCTCCCGGCTCCTCTGCGAGGTCGGCGCGGTGCACGATTGCAGGAAATAAGATTTGCGGCCACACTAACACAGACACTTTGTGTACGCCGCAAACAATCGTGCACTGGGCTGGGTACACGCAACTTTTTCAGAAGTGCTTTCTTCTGCTTGTTGTGATATCTATATAACATGTTTTTAAGAAAAGTCTTCATCACCCTCACCAATTCAGCCGATTGACGTCCACTGCTGAACATAAGGGTCAACAAGAGACTAAACAATCAAATCTATAAAAATCGCCATCGCATAATTGTCCCATTGTCACGTTACGTCTGTCTGCGGAAGCTTTAAATATAACTTTTTTTATTTTATCTTTCGCAGGTGTTTCCTAACTTCGACAATAATACTCTAAATATGGAGAGACTTGTTAACGGCTCGTCGTGCTTTACGATATCGTGAATTTATGAAATAGATTAGATTAGTAGCATGTCAGCGTTAAATTAACCCAGTGCGAGCACACAACTGCCGGCGTACGAGGCAGGAAGCACTCCTGTTTGTTATAAAGGTTATAAAAGATGCAGCGGTTGCGATTAATTGAATGAATTGTGTGCCCTGCTGGGTGATGTATACCGCAGTATGCACCTGTGGGGGTGTCACACCCTGCGAAGTTAGGGTACTTTCACACCACCTACAATCTACGGCCATGGGAAACGCCTAAAATAGGAAAGATAATGCCTTAGACAGCTAGAAAACCTTATTGCTGATTTAAAAAGCTTACTAGCGACAGGTGACAGGCGACAATCCGATAACTTTTCAAGTTTCTTTTATGCATTTTCCGCTTTATTAAACAGATACTTCGCTAAAATTGTGTCAAAAACTGTATTTTTTTTAATATAAATATCGCATTTCCCTGAGTTATGATCGTGGATGAAGAAATAAAAGCATGTAGCAGAATATTGTAACTCTACCCGAGTTATGTAGGTTCTGACTAAAACCATGAAAAAAGGCTTCGGTTTATGTACTACTTGTGCGGAAAGTGCGTATGTTATGGACCGAAAGATGTCATGTTAGTTTTAGGAAACGTGAGACATGTTTACTTGGATTATTTGCTATTAGCAGGGCAGAGACTGTTTCTAAGTAATTATGCCCAATCCAAAAAAAACATAAGACTAGAAAGTCAAAACAACAGAAAGAGACAATTATTCTCATTTATTGGAAAAGAAACACTTGTTTATAAATCCATGTTTCTTTGTTTTTTGTCCAATCTTGTATCGAAGCAATAATAGCCAAATTACTGATAATACTGATTCAAGAGCGCACCGGCAAAATGCAGATATGTAGGTACTTACGGGTACGGGAATGGAGCTTTGAATAAGAGTGTCCTTCGATAGTTTTAGCTGTGGAGTTTTCACTATAGTTGAATGCTGGTTAGCCACCCACAGAGTCTGTTTTTCACACACAACACTTTTACTTGAGTTTTCTTTGAGAGCGGGAGCAACGGGCGCGGAGTTACGAGTTTTTGACCACTGATGAGCGGAATGACCGGATGACCGGAACTAGGAAGTAGGAATGGGTGTGCGCGGGAGTTAGAGGATTGGTCGTCGCATATCAGATTGAATGATGTGTAATGAGTGTTAGTATTGCTATTGTAATAATTTTGAATGCGTGAATAAGATAATATTATAATATTATCGTTTATAATATTTAATTTCTATTTTTAATGTGGCGCAGACAACTCACACACAGTTCTTACAATTTTGTCTTTTCCAGGATAAACCACATCTATTATCCCTAGAAGCCAACTAAAAGGATGAGAGTGATTGTCTTTAATTACGATAATAGTACCTAATTCGATAGGTTTTGAGGGAGAGTAAAATTTTTGTCTTTTTTGCAAAGACGTAAGATATTCTTTATTCCAGTGTTGCCAAAATTAATGCGTTATTTTATTGAGTAATTGATAGCGTGATAAGTGATGTCGGTAACATCTTCAGCGGGTAAGAATTTAAGCGGAGTTATGTTCAAAAAATGATTAGGCGTTAATGCGGTAATATCGGAAGGATCCGAGTTTAAGACACATAGAGGTCGACTATTTAGCAAATTTTCGATTTGAACAAGCACTGTACTAAATTCTTCGTAAGTGAGTATTTGAGAACCTTTGACTTTGTAAAGATGAGTTTTGACACAACGAACACTTATTTCGCTGGGTCCGTTAAAATGAGAGCCATAAGGCGGACTATGTTTAAATTGTACGCGATGCTCAGACAATAACTGTTGACTAATATAATTAATATGCGATTTGGACTATATAAGTGAGTAAATTTCGTTTAGTTTACGTTTTTCTCCAATAAAATTGGTACCTCCATCGCTATATATTAGCGAAACAGGACCTCTGCGAGATATAAAGCGCTTAAAAGCGACGAGAAATAAGTGAGAACTAAGATCAGAAACAAGTTCCAAGTGTAATGCTTTAGTCGTTAAACATACAAACAGACAGATATAAGCCTTTTGACCTTTGATTCCACGTTTGCGAATATGAGTTATGAAAAAAGGACCAGCATAGTCAACAGCGGTGTGAACAAATGGTATCACTTCTGAAACTCGAAAAGTGAGCAGATCACTCATTGGAGGGTAAGTATTTTTTGAGTCTAAAACACTTATTACATTTGTGAACTATTTGTCTAACTAAGTTTCTAGCGGAAATTATCCAATATTTTTGTCTTATCATAGATAATAAAAGGCTTATGTTTAACTTACCACCAGATATAGTAACATATAACAGACAAAAATAGTAAATGATCACCAAAATTAAACCCGCATCTTATTGTAAAATTATAACCAAAGTTTTAACATCTCGCTATCCTGTTTAGGCAAAATGACTCCAAATAAATCATTGTTAACCCAAAAGTAGTAAATGATCACCAAAAGTAGTAAATGATCACCAAAATTAAACCAATGACCAAAAAGATTATAAAATTTCTGGGAGCAACTTGGAAGTAGCGCTCGCCGGCCGCTGCCGCGGCACCGCTCGCTTTGCTCGCTCGGCTCGCGCGCGGTTGGTCACAGTTCTAACCTAACCTAACCTATTTTACAACATTAAATAGCGCAATAATTTGCTATTAAAATTTGGTGATCAATTTACTAAATTTGGTGATCAATTTACTAAATTTGGGTTTCATAGTACAATTTTAGGTAATAGAGGTTATGGTCACAAAGTAATTTTAGGTGGTCATTATATTTATCCTCATAATAAAAGAGCGGGACCTGTATGAAGATTAACGATATGATAATAATCAATTATGAGGTTAGTTACATGATCTTTTTGCGGTAGTAATATCGGATGCTTTTGTCCGTAATCGAGTTGAGAGTGAGTTAATCTTCCATCTACTCGTAAGATATTAGTAGAGTCGATAAATGGTTTTAATTAAGCTTTAAGATTTTTTTATTTATTGGTTTGTTTAATTTTAAGTTGACCATATCTTCCAAAAAGTGTAAATTTTGGACATATTTTATGAGATATATTTCAGCGGTATCAAAATCTGTGAGTGTTATTGATCCATTAGATTTAAGAATTTTAGAAAAGCGTAGAATAAATACTACGACGCGAAGTAATTTTGAGTAACTAGAAACGCGATCAATTAATTCTTGAATAGGACGAGTAGTTTCAGGTTGAATGACCTTAGCGGATAGAGTAACATACTCCATGTTGCATACCGCAATTATTTTATTAATATATAAAATCAACATGTGCATTAAACAACCGACATCTATCGAATGATCAGCCAGCTCACGAGACTGAAGACCGAAGATGGCAGGATCGTAACCGCCAAACCGGAGCTTCTGAGGGAGATCGAGACATTCTATGGGCAGTTGTACTTAACAATCAGCAAGCCTGTTGCGAGTCTAGCAAACGACCCAAGAGCTAGATTGACCCGACACTATACCGAAGATATCCCGGACGTTAGCCTGTACGACATTAGGATGGCTCTGAAACAGCTTAAAAACAACAAGGCGCCGGGTGATGACGGAATGACGGCTGAACTCCTGAAGGCGGGTGGGTCCTTAAGGCCCTTCAGAAGCTGTTTGATTCCGTCATACTCGAAGGCAAAACGCCACAGGCATGGTGCAGGGGTGTGGTGGTACTCTTCTTCAAGAAGGGCAACAATGCCTGGCTGAAGAACTATACGCCCATCTCACTTCCTAGCCATGTCTACAAGTTGTTTTCAAGAGTCATCACGAATCGTCTCGCGCGCAGGTTTGACGATTTCCAGCCTCCCGAGCCGACAAGCCTTTAGCACCGTAGACCACATACATATGCTGCGGCAGGTCATACAGAAGACCGAAGAGTATAACCTGCCTCTCTGTTTAGCGTTTGTGGACTACGAGAAAGCCTTCGATTCGATCGAGACTTGAGCTGTACTGCAGTCTCTCCAACGGTGCCAGATCGACTACCGGTACATTGAGGTGTTGAAGTGTTTATACAAAAACGCCACCATGTCAGTCCGTCTTCAGGATCAGAACTCGAAACCAATCCTTCTCCAGCGTGGCGTGAGACAGGGAGACGTCATTTCTCCGAAACTGTTCACTGCTGCCTTGGAGGATGTCTTCAAGGTTCTGGATTGGAAGGCGCTTGGCATCAACGTTAATGGCGAGTACATCACTCACCTTCGGTTTGCCGACGACATAGTGGTCATGGCTGAGACCATGGAGAGCCTCAGTAAAATGCTCGATGACCTCAGTAGAGCTTCCGAAAGAGTCGGTCTTAAAATGAATCTTGTTGCGGTTTGTCGACTTCTTTGTTACGCAAAATGGCCGCTCAAATCGAACAAGATATTTTCGGACGTGATATTATTGTGCAAGATCTCAAACATACACTTGAATTAGCTTCTTCAAATCTAGATTTGTTTCGTTTTAAATGCCAAGACCTAAATTCACAACATAGGAAATTTGGTAACTTCCAAACGAAAATAGAAGAACACATTAAAAAGGAATCGTTTAATCGAGAGTATATGCAATTACGAAAGGAAGTGGATACTTGCTACTATTCGATTCTTACAGAATTAAATAACATCAAACGGTCTGACGAATTAAAACGTAGACAAAGTTGTGCTCTTAAAAGTAGTGCAGACGTTAGTTTCCATGAAGCTCAAAATTCTATAACATTACACAAATTACCAACGTTGCTATTACCAACATTTTTGGGTGAAAGCACTGAGTGGCCATCTTATTTTGATTTATTTCTTTCAATAGTACACGGCAATCATGACTACACGGATGTGGAAAAGTTTAGGTATTTGTTGCTAACCCTTAAATGAGCACCTTCTAACTTAATTAAATCTCTGCCTATTATTGAGAGTAATTATAATGTTGCTCTTAACTTATTAAAACATCGTTATGAAAATACTCGTGCCATCTCAACCACACATGTTGACAGAATTTTAGATATTGAGCCGTGTGCAGAAAACTCAATTCAAAATTAATAAGAAATTTATTAAATCTATCATGAAAACATTCAAGCTTTGTCTAGTTTTCCAGTGCAAGAATGGAGTTTTTTGACGCTTATCATTATTTTACGTAAAATACCAAATTCCACTCGTAGACGATTCGAATTATCAATAAAAACTCCATCGGTCATTCCTTCGACTGATTATCTTATTTCTTTCTTAGAGCGAGAACTTTCTGCTTTGGAATTATCCCAATCAAATGTAGGGTCGAATAAACAGGCAGTTGTGGGTAGCGGTAAAATAACTAACTCACGGCAACAACGCGGCGCGCGCGCACCCCCTGGCGGTGGCGGCAGCGCATGGCAAGCTTACGCTACCAACGTAACGCTGCGGTCCGATTCAGTTCTGAATGATAAGTGTACGAAACGCATCATTCTTTCTGAAGTCGCGAAAATTTATGACCCGATCGGCCTTTATCTGCGGTAATATTTGCACACACACACGTACCCAATGTTCATGTTCGGGGACTCGAACGTAGTGCAAATGCACGTACCCAATGTGAGTGCGGTGCGCCTGTACAGAATAAGACACACATGCTAGAGTGCCCCAAGTGCCCATACACCTCCATTTTAGAAGACTTAAAGAAAGAAAGAAAGAAAAATGGTTGATTCTATACAAACTAAACGCACAATACAAAATAAAGAGTGGCATTCACTGAAGGTACAAATTAGCCAAAAGCCTCGTATTTAAAACGAAAAATTATAAAAGTTTGTCAATTTTGTCTATTGCTTGATGAGAGCAATACATAGTTACTTGTTGACTTGTACACCATTAACGCTGCAATTAACGTGGCCCAAAATATTTAAAGAGTTTTCATCGATACGAAGAAGAGATTCGCGACTAGTAATCGTTTGAGATACATACTCTGCGATATTTATATCTACGTGCGCCTATTTTGGCTCGATGTACGAAGTCTACCTTCTGTATATATCCAATTTGTGGTAATACATTAATTACCTAACACAAACTGAACTCAAGCTCTGGGACCTCCACTCGTATAAGTTGCACGACGGGCCGAAACAATTGAATTAGCGCCAAACATCGCCAACTATGTAACTTGTGGCTCGTTAATCATTCCAGGGGACTATTTTTGCACGTCCTCGGTCTGAGAGTGACCCGAGCTAATAAGCCTGCTAAAGTTGTAGACTTTTGTAGTTATTATGCGTTTATTTAGTACCAATTGATGGTATAGTACTTAAAATAACTTTTCCCTAACCCCTCAGCGTATACAGGCATTATGTTACGTGTGTATAAGTAGCAATATTTACTGGCAACATTTGTTTTGTAACATAAAAATAACTACCTTTCTCCACTATTACTATTTTTGTCTTGAAAATGTACTAGATACTTACTGCTCGCGACTTTTAAAATCATAATCAAAATATGATTTTTATTTCACATCGGCCTACATGGGCACTTATATAACGTCGACAAAAGGTGCACGGTTCGGGTTGGTCGTTTCCTATGGAGAAGAACTGGCAACAAACTCCACGGTTACTCTTTTAAAATAATTCTTTTACAATATTTCCATGTTACAACATTAGGGCTTAGATATGGGGGGACAACGTAGGCCCGACAATATGACGTAAAAAACTAAAAAAAAAAAGTTTGTATAAACGATATAAGAGTTAACAAATGTTAACAAACTTCTAGAAATCTAGAAGGCCTACAATGTTCACACATTCACAAAACAATCGGTAAAAGAATCTATACAAAGGTAAATATATATATATATATATATAACAAGACTAAATTTAACATGTGGCACAAATGTTGTTATCAGTACTTCGCTAAATATTTTTGAAGTGAAACTTCTTTATCGACGTATGGGAGAAATTTTGTACGTAGAGTCCTTCCAACGAAAAAAGTCCCGCGGAAATACATGGAACTAACAAGATTTGTTAGAGGACAGCGTACAGTCGCATAGAAACTAGCGCCGCGTCTACGGGACTTCTTTCGTTGGACGGACTCTATCGTCACGTTTTTCGGTTACGCGCCATGTTGCTTTTTTAGTAAAAAGACTTATTCAAATTTAAGTAAATTTACAAGAAAAGTGGGTGATTATATATTTCGTTTTATAAATTCAACACGTATGAGCATGATTTTACTATTTATAAATTAATTAATTTATAAATATATATTATAATAAGAACAATGATAAAATAAATTACTCATTAATTGTATACATGTCTATAATAATAAAATAGCTTTAATTTAATACGGAAAATATTGTTTTTCTTAAGGGCCTACATGCGCTTTAGTGCCGTAAAAAGGTTACTTTCTAAAGCATACTCCTTAGTAACGGCTAGGTTAAAAGGTTTGAAAAAAAAATATATTTATTATTGATTCATGTACATTATTTGGAACACAAGGTTTTTTCGTGTAACTTATAGTTTTGCTTTAAAAAAATAATTAACAACACGATATTTTTTCGCAACTTTTTGAAACTCCTCCAAAACGACTTGTATGTTTAAAAATATTTTTAGATAGACAAATTGGTATTTAGAGTTTCTTTAGATGGTACTTTGCTTATTCAAATCAATCAATATTTTGCAAAGAAAGTCTTGCAAAGTAAGGTCCAATGTATATATTCTGGCTCTCTACGGGGGCGAAGCCAGTAGCGCGTTAGCATTGGCACGGGAAGGCTGTGTCGCTCGCTGCTCCGCCGCGCTTTCGTCCGACTAAGCGCATTCGCACGTGTTAGTGCAAATATTTACCTAGATTGTGTATTAGTGTGCGTTCACAGACTAGCTCGCTCGCCGCAGAGGACCCTACGTAATCGTGCGCGTGGACGCTTTATTTTTATTTATTTGTGGACTACTTTTTAAGTGAATTTGTAAATACTTTTTATTTATATTGTGCATTGTGTAAATAAATCATAATGCTAACTTCTAAACCACGCAACGGATTATAATATATATAACGGATATTTTTTACGTGTAGTACTCTTCCTGTAAAACACTTTCACAAAGTTTCATATTGCTTAACCTCAGTTTTCGAGATTTGAGAGAGAGAGAGAACAAAACTGTACAAGAGTATTAAAATTTACAGATTTTTAGAATAACATGTGTTTTATTTGTAACCTTATATAGAGAGTATTGAGTAATAAACTGTTACCACTAACGTTGCTAAAACTGGGTAAAGTACGACACAACTTATATGTCACTTATGTGTGTTAAAACTCACTTAGAAATATGGATACATTATAGGTAATCATTTTAATTATGGGATCCAAAAAAACATCACATGATGAATCCAAGAAAAATGCACATAAGCATGTGGGGTATGTATCATTAGAACCCATTATTTAAAATATGTTTATTCGGAACCCACAGTGCGTGAGTCCGGCTCGCACTGTGCCGGTTTTATGTAAGTCAGTAATTACAGTCTATGCAAATGATTAAAATGAAATAATTTCTAAAATTGTGAGTACGGGGTAAGAGTGTTACTCTGAAAAGCTGAATCGATCTTGGTTAAATTTGAAAGAGGCTAGGGCCGAGTTTCTCACCGCATGGATGAATTTTCAACAGCGAATCACAGCAGGTAACGCGTGCTTGACAATTTGTCATATTAATTCTGCGATAATTTAGAGATGAGAAACTCGGCCTAAGTAACTGGAAATTATGACTTTATGCTGTATTATTATTTATAGTTATATATCATTCCAGATTGAGTTTTTTTAACGTAATTATTTTAAATTACCTACTTAGTATTTTTAAAGTAAAAAAAAAGTTAATTAAAAAAATCAAAAACCCGACTGCACAGCATAATTTTCTTCTTTTTTACGTCTTTTTAGTTCGCTTCTTAAGCAGTCGGGTTTTTGATTTTTTTTATTAACTTTTTTTTATTTATAACTTTTTAGTTACTTTTTTTCGAATTTGGTACATAGAAATATATAAGTATTTATATTTTTGAAATCATCTCGTAAAATCCTTTATTTTGATACCCCACACGATGAGAAAGGAAGAAAAAAAAATATGGGACCCCACATTAGGCCGCCTAAAAGCCGCCATTTTTCTATCTTACAATTTTAATATAGCCAGTGACACTCGCAGAGTTTAGACGAATCGATTGACGTAAGAATCATTGAAATCGGCCAACGCGTTTGGTCTCTGGAACGCCACATAGGAACAAATATACATACATACATACATAGACTGATAAACACATTACCCTCCTTCGGCAGTCGGGTAAAAAGGGAAAATTTACAAGTCCGCGATTAGACCTGTCACACTGTCAGTGGCGTAGCTAGCATGGGTGGCACCCGGTGCGCATAATTGTGGTGTCACCCAAGAATGAAATCTGTTAAAATGAATAAACATTCAATAAACGTATAGTATGTTTTTATTTAATTATTACAAATAAGTCTTTCATAATTACAATAGAAATTTTGATAATAATAGTTACTTATACCTACATTTGTTTATACTAGTTCTATTGTTAATATGCCAAGAAGTCCCATTCCACGATGAATTTCAAAAAGTCTAGAGTCACCCAGCTAGAAACTGCCAATGTTTTTGGGCGCTTTTAAATGTCTTCTCAACCTCGGTATCTCTAAAAGGAGTTCTGTTTCTGATATCTCATCATAAAAACCAGTAAATTTCGATACAGCTAATTTCAACTCTTCAGTGTTTGCCAAAAGCAAAGTATTTGTCTACACAACCCCACTACACTGGAAAAAAGTCATGGTCTAATGTGTGGTCAGAGCAAAAAATTTCTTGTTAACATTTATTTCAAATAATACGTGCATTTTTATATAATCTCAATTGATAAATTAAATTATTTTGTTGGGATAACTTGATTAAAATAACTTCAAACCTAAATTATTTATCATTAAAAAACGTGTCACCCCGGAACCGGTGACACCCGGTGCGGACCGCCCCCGCGGCTCCCCTCCCTAGCTACGCCACTGCAGAACCATGCATCTTTATCTGCATCTGTATGGATCAGAATGTTGGGCTGTGAAAAAGATGGATGAAAAGAGATTGCATGTAGCAGAGATGAGAATGTTGAGATGGAAGTGCGGAGTGATGGATAAAGTGAGAAATAATTAGGTATAATATTAGAGGCAGTTTGAAAGTGGCGCCAGTGACAGAACAGTTGAAAGGAAAACGTTTGTCCTGGTATGGTAATCTAATGAGGAGGGATGAAACGCATGTTACTAAAAGAGTTATGAATATAAATGTGGATGGATGGAGAGGAAGGGGACGGCCAAAGAAAAGATGGATGGACTAGGTGTGAGGAGTGATATGAAAGAAAAGGGAGTCAGTGATAGCGTGACGGGGGACAGGACGGTGTGAAAGAAGAAAACGTGTTGCGCCGACCCCAAGTAACATGGGACAAGGGCAGGAAGATGATGACCTACTTAGTATTTTTAAACGAATATAATAACTTAAAACATCAGGAGCCGACCGTAAGCTCAGAGCCAGTTTATTTTGACTGTGCTAACTCAGCCGGCATAATTACAGACACAATAGAAAAACAATAAAACGGGTGCCATAAATGGTCGCTTGCCGGTCGAGGGACACTCAAAATAAACTGTCGAACCATGATAGTTTTGACACGTCATGGTACGGGGGCTGTAGGTACGTAAGTAGAGTTTTAATGTAACCTATTTTGTTTTACTTGTTCGACCTACATTATATAAAAATAATGTCGAGTAAAACTTAATATTTATTTACGGAATCGTAGGCAAGAATGCAACCTGTTAGTCGCATCTCTGCGTCCACGCATACTCTTTGATCGCAGTCCGCGCTCGCTATGTATGCGTGAGCCGTGCCGGTGTGTGAGTTTAGCTTCGTCGGGATGCTCAAGGCCATTGGGGCATACTTGCGCCTTAAGGCTTAAGCCTTATCTATCCCATTTTCGTGAAGTTGCAAATAGTAGAAAAATGATATGTCGTAAAGAAGTTTCACTTCTTACCTGTGTACTCTGGTACACACACACATTTTTTTTTCAAATGTTATCTATCTTTAAATTCAAACAGTTGAACTCGTTAATAATAATTAAGAAATTATGATTAAAGATATAATATACAAAAATGACCTACTCAGTATTTGCAGCACGGTTTCCCAATATATTTCATAATCAAAGCCCTATTATTTAAACCCTAAAATTACCTGAATTTAGTCTAAAGTTCTAGACCCCCACTTAATGATTCCACCCGCATGCCGGTGACAAATTCTCGATCCTTACTCAATGATCCTGTGGGCTTCAACATAGACCCGCAGGTTTTCGAGGCCAATATCACAAAATAGATAAGAACAGAAAGTTGGCTCCATATACCAAGCGAAAACTGGCGCAAACACTTTAACAACTTTAAAAGTAAATTATTTTCCTTCAGCTTGTTGCTCGCCTTTATGTCAGTGTTCTACATCTGACTGCGAATATGTAAAATCTGCACATCATATCTTATCGGAGTGTATTCTTTGGCAGAATAAAAGCAATATTATGTTGAATAATTTACAGGCTGTATCAAGAGTTATTTACTATAAAGACATTGTGGAAACTAGAACAAATTTCCGTGCGTTCAAGCGTTTTTGCCATACCTATTGGATTCAAATATAACAGCTCACAATGTTAGGACCCATTAATATTAATGATTATTTTTATCCGTTGTGCTTAGCAACTGCGCTGATCCCAGTTGTAAACGACCCTTTGTGCCTATTGGCCTTTTTTGTTCTGTCTCCTGCTTTAATGGAGGGCAGTGGAAATTGTTTTTTTTTTCCTACTCCTCCGTTATTCTTTTTTGATTAATTTCGTTGCGGGATAAAGACAGTTAAGTTCATTCTCCGGGATTTCGTCAAGCTTTATTGCCTCGGCGCTTTTCTGGTGGTCGCCACTGTTGATTCTGGCTTTCTGGAGTTGCAGTGGTTTGGGAATAGTGTGGTGGCGCAACCACTCATAGACGCATACAGTAATTCCCAATCTTTAAGGCCGGGCTGATCATAGGCTTCCGATGCGCATGGCGTGGTGCGCTTCTCTTATTGTGTGAGATTTGCTTTGCGCAGCAATTTGTAGCCCACTTCAACCATTAAATGCCGTCACGAGTGCGCTTGCACTCGCTGTGCGTGAAGCTTGTCTATGTGTGCTTGCGTTTTCGCTCATTGTATGGAGTCGACCTTCTGAACCTTTTCGTCTGTGTCGAATGAAGAAATATCGAGTCGATATAGTTTAAGTTCTATTATTGTCTAGTGATAACGAAAAAGTTGAACTCATTATTTTTGTAAGTTGTACAAACATCCAAAGCTTTGGAAGAGCGGAGTCTCCTAACAAAGGCATCATCATGCTTAAAGGGAGGCTCCAATCATAAACTAATGTATACTAGTTGGTACAGAAATAAACATTTTTGTATTTTGTATTTGTATTTTTTGTATTTTGATATAGCATTCGATATCTTAGCGTATCGATGGCAAATATAGATAAAAAAATATGTTCGACTTTGAATTCCGCTTCGGTAACGCCATTTGGTGACGCAGTCAGTCATAAGGTCTTCGCACGTACAGGTGACAGGGTGAGGTGGGCCATGGTCTGCGGAGAGATACCGCACAAGCACTACGGCTAGAGCCATCCGAGAACCATAGCATTATTATTAAGGGATATAATAATGTAACAGACAAGAGTTCCCTGTAGAATGAAGATGAGAACTATAATCGTGACAACGAAAGAAGTTCGATGAAGTTTCTCATTTTACATGCCGCCATCAAATTCATAATCCTTATTAATTACTTACGTTACTAAAACAACGAGTTTCATTCGTAAGCATCAAGTTTAACTATTATTCAGCATTTTATATCTGTCAAATTCGATATCTTAGACTGTCACGAATATAAGGACGAATTTCTGTTTTTTTTTCTCAAATATGGAAGTTAATCCCTTTAACCGATGGGAACTCCCATGCATCGGGCACATGACATGAAATAAATAAATAACAAGTTTCGGCATGGAAGAAAGTCTTATGGAACATGTTATGTTTCATCTGCGAAAACTTTTTGAGCACGAACACGGGGCTTTAGCAGATATTCGCCAATCACTCACAAGTATACATCGAAAGAAAAAATTAGGACTTGCAATTTTTTTTTCTTATTATCAATAAAACAAAGTTTTACAGACAAACTTGTACAGATTTTACCAAAAAATTTTTGTAAAAAAAAACGAGTAAGAATAAAAAGGTTTACAAACCCTATATTTCTTTTTAGTGTAGAGCTGCTATGAAATTGTATCGAAACTCAGCAACTATTAATATCAAAAATGTGATCTATTGAATGCAGTTTGTATGGCGACGCTGTAATATACGTTACAAAGTGGGTGCAGCCGGCGCACTGCACTAGTCGGAGACAAATATATAGCCTCTTACGCCCGATGTAAGTGAAGTTGTTTTAATAAGGCAAATATCCTTACATAGTATAAAACAAAGTCGCCTCGCGCTGTCTGCCTGTCTGTCCCTATGTATGCTTAGATCTGTAAAACTAAGCAAACGGATTTTGATGCAGCCTTAAATTACACAATACATTTCTAAATTACTCCTCACTGCCAACTAATGAAGGAAATACTACTCACCCCTACGACATAGTCTTGGGATCGACAACAATAAACCCAAGTGTCGGTAAGAAGCACTTCAATATGACAGCGAAGAACAAAACAATCAAGCCCGAACGGTAAAGGAGGTTCTATTGTTATTGCAATTGTAGGTCTGTCACAAATATTAGAGACTTATGAATTATTTATTTGTATTCTAAAACATTATACACCTTTACACAAATTGAAGTATACCTTAGACTATTACACTCTTACATTTAAAATACCACCAACCTAACATTCTTGGTGTGAATTTAATTAAATTGTTTTGAAGCTAAGTTCAGTAAGAAAAGGATATCCGATCTCAGACAGTAGCTGTAGAAGCAGAAGTCAAACCGTGTGCTAGGGAATTCCACGTGCCATTTGGACCATATTTATATGAAAGCGTTCCCATCCATTTGCGGCAACAAGTGAAAGACAACCTCATGTGCCATCATGCAACAGCGGCCATAGGTACATGAAATACTTTACCGCATAATTAAATAAAAATCATCGGAAGATTCCTTCACGATGTAAAATTGGGAAATATCCCCGGTTCCTCGAACCGTCCCAAATCCATTTCCAGAGGATTTTTTTTATTCAAAATTTAATAATACAATTCACTTCACTTCTTCTTTGATTGCAAGGAATATAGTACCTCTACCTTTGAATGGCACCAGATGTGAAAATTTTATAATATTGCGCCGGTCGTTAGAAATGAGCGTGCAGGTCCTTGGCGTCAAAAATGCCAATCATTGTCAGCTCACAGATTATAATATCCAACAAAAATTTTGACAATTATGAAACGATGTCTACTAAACAATGACTTGAAAACAATACCATGAGGTGGAAAAATCTGTGAAATCACCACACAACAAGAAAATTATAATTCCCGAGATCTTGAGGTGAGACACAAGGACTCTACTAAGTTTCAACAAAGTAACTGATTACCAAAGTAACTATTCAATCTACCATATGGTTGATATATTACCGACTGCAATTCTGAGAACTTTTGAACAACAAGATTTGCAGGCTTTCCTCGAATCGTTTGTTACTAAGAATGCTAAAATGTGATTGGTCGGTTAAACCGCGTTTTGAATTTAAAATATTTAATTACCATGTTTTATAGATTTAAATTGCTATATTTTGTTGTCAAAACTTTGTTTATAAAAAGCTTTAAAATGTAACTATTAAAACAACTTTTAGACCAACCTAAATTGTGTGTGTGGTTTCGTTGTTACCTGTTTGGTCGCCGGCAACGTATATGCATAGGAGAGACCTTGTCTTCCTGGTGTAGTACTTCTGCTGGGGTGCCGCAGTTGACGTTTTGTCCCCTTTAATTTTCGCAGATTTTATAAACTCAATCTCCAATGAACTTACTTCTTCCTACCATCATTATGCGGACGATCTACAAATTTATTCGTGAGCTCCTCTCGTACATCTCTCTGAGGCTATCGTAACAATAAATCGTGATCTAGCCCGCATATGCGAATGGAGCAAAAGGTATGGACTTGCGGTTAATCCCACAAAGACACAGGTTATAGTGGTGGGCAGTTCTAGGATGGGTTCAAAAATTGACTGGACTACTCTTCCCCAGGTTTTTTTTCGATAACTCAGTTATTCCGTTTTGCGAGAAAGTTAAAAACTTGGGGATATTCATTGACAGGAACTTCTCCTGGACTGCCCAACTGCAGGAGGTTAGCCACAAGCTATTTGCATCTGCTGCATCTTTGAGAAGACTGCGTAATTTTCTTCCGACTGCCACCAGTTTGTGTGAAGCTCAAGTGGTTGCCAATTCGCCTTCGCTGGAATGCTCATATTCTTTCCCTTTTATATAATGTGCTCTTTACTCCTTCCACCCCTTTTTACCTTAAGAAACGTTTTCAGTTTCTCCGCGATTCCCACACAAAATTTCTTAGGTCATCAGACAACTTACGACTTCAAATTCCAACACATTGCACGACTTTTTTGGATAAATCCTTTACTGTCCAGGCTACTCGTCTGTGGAATGCATTGCCAGATCCAATCAAACGTGCTCAATCATTGCCTGTGTTCAAAATATTAGTAAAGGAACATTACCTGTCGCTGTCTTCGTGTTAGCATGTTGATTTCAAATAGACATTATGATTGCCATTATCAATAGTCAATTATCATTTATTTATATTGCCATTATATTTAGTATGTATGCATTTATGTATATATTACATAGCTTATGTATTTATCTGTGTATCTATTTTAATATAGTATTTTAACAATGTTATTGTCACACCAATGAAAATACCACTTCATGTTCATGTCCATGTGACAATTACTGTCCATACCAGGTTGCCTGGAAGAGATCGCGGGATGCGATAAGGCCGCCCATTGTATGTGTATTAATTTTAAGTTTCTTTTTATAATTGTATTTTAAGGTGTACTATAAAGTGCATATAAATAAAGCATTAATTGAGACTTATTTAATCCGCCAATCAGAAATTAAAACCTATGAACGAATATCATTGTAGTTATCGAATGGGCGCGAAATTCGAATTTCTAATTTAAAAATAACACCATGTTACAGTAGATAGTAGATTCTAGTATCATTTCTTCTCGCTTAGGCTGTGTTCACACCAAACGTATAACGTCGTCGCCGATTGTGAGCAGGCTCTAATGGTGTATGTAATGGAAAGTATGTATGGCGCAGTGTCGGTTCTTTATGTACGAAAAAGTTGAATAATGTATAGAGAAAGAGTAAACTGCGTATCACTCGCTCAGTTTTCCTATAAATCAAAGTAGGAACATAACTCAAACATAACCCGGGACTCAAGACAGCAAAAACTAGCGTCACAAATTCACAATCATTACGATGAACCGCGATGTTCGGTAAAAAGCAAGCGTAGAAGAACTCTCTTCTTAAATAAAGCTGGGTATTGGCTGATGTATTTGCGAGAGGCTGCAAGTGGTGGCGCAAAAAGCTGTCTGCTACCGCTTTATAAAAACTGCCCATGGGTTCGGACGTCGATCACAGCTTTGCACAAACACTGTTTATCCATATTATCCATCTGTCTGTCGAAACCGCTCAACCGATGTTGATGAATTTTCGTATATAAGAGACTTGCTGTGCGGCGGTTTCGCTCCCGTCAACTGCTTACCCTACCTACTTACCTTGCCCACCTATCAATATTTATTCTAGAGTCATTATTCTGCGGATAATCTTAATAATGCCATGCAGAAAATGACGTCAGACGCACAACGCACATCTATTGAATATAGAGTTCATCTGTCCGAGTATCTGAATTGCGTGTGTTATGATATTTTACTTCAAATTCATATATCTTTTGATAGAGAGAACCGATTGCGGTGAAACAAAAACTAAGTAATACTTCAAGTTACGCACATTGTTTATGTATAAAAGTTATCTACATTAGTTTCGTACATTTTACGTGATGCCCGCACAACGAAACAGACTAAATTCCAAAAATGATGACATATCTTTTAACATATTGTTTTTTTTTTTTCCCAAAATTTTCTACAGATTTATTATTATGTATTGATTTATGATGATGATTGATTGGAACTCGGAGAAGGACATAGAATAAGACATTTTATAGAGGGAGTATGTCCCTTTGGGATAATTACAGACTTTCACACGGGCGAAGCCGCTAGCAGAACATAGTTCAAAAGGGAACAAGCTTTTTTCTGCGGTTTTGCTCTTAAGGATAAAATAAAACGGCCCTGGTCAGAACTAGTGTAGCTCTCAAGCAACGAAACCATTTTCGTAGTAGTCGGATCAGGACTTGCAGAGATTACGTCCTACAAACAAATTAACAATATTACATCATAAAAACGTACCAGCCTGTAACAGCCCCACTGCGAAGAAGACAGAGAAGACTTCTCTCATACAGAGAAGGCACGAGCATTGATGATCACGCTTGCTCAGGCGACGATTTCTGACTTACATTAACTATAAGTCCAGCTTTCCTCACGATGTTTTCCTTCACCGTTGTCTTTGATGTCCGAGACAAACATAGAAAGTAAATATAAATATGAAAAAGTCACATTGGTACTTTTTACCTGGCTTCTAACCCACAACCTCAAGCACGATAGGCGATGTCTCAGCCACTGTGCTACCACGACACTCCTATTTTACACACCTATTAATTTGTATAAGTAAATAAGTACGTAGAACCGTCCAACTAGACCAGGAAATCTCTTTTTACAGAACATGAAACAACAACTAAAAATAAACTTTAATTAAAGATTTGTTTTGTTGTCGTCAAAAGATAATTGAATTTCCTGTGTTGAAATAAATACGACTTGTGTACCTATTGTGCCCAATAGGTACACAAGTCGTAATTATGTGGCAAAAACCTGTTTACCTTTTACCTACAGTCGTTTATTCCAAAATCAGAGGAACTTACAAATGGCTCTATTCTATTAAAAAGAGTTCTTAAACTGTAGGTTAAAGGTGTCAAGAAAATATAATTTCACAGAAGCCCACAAAAAATATGCAAACTAACATCACATAATTCTAAAAATAGGCGCAGCCCCCACACCTAGTCTCTTATAATCAAAAGTGCGAAACTTTTCAACACCCTAACTTCTGACGTCAACAAACTCGGCAAATCATCTAAATTTCATACGAAAACAGTATCACACTAATTTAATTCTCGTAAAAATCCCAAATTCGGTCACAACAGCCCTGCCGTTCCCGCAAGCCCCGTAGACCCCGTAAACCCCGGCAAACATTAAAATACGTTCACCAAAGTTAAATTGCCTCCGGTGCCGCATCGAATTTAATCGGAGAGAAAAATAGGCGCGAACTTGGACTTTTCTCTCACAATATGGGGCACCTTTAGTGAAAGTGACCAAATTCAAAATTCCTGTAATTCCTGATTTGGCTACAAACGGACCGTAAAAAAGCTATTTCTAAAACCCTGTGATGAAAAGAATCCCAAATTATGATTAAGAAAGGGACAGCATTTATACAGTGGTTACTTTACTACAAAAAATTGCAGTCAACAATACTTTTTTGAAGACTTTTTTGCTAATATGCAACAAATTAGTTTTTTTGAGTTAAGTCACGTTCATTCTGAGGGTGTGATAGGATGAGGATGAAATTAGACCCTGACGTAGTTAGCCCCGACGCCATATTGATTTGTACTGATGTTTGAAGTGATGTTGATGGGCGGAAATGGATGGGAGGCGATGGAGTGCGTGTCACGAACAGTTTTCGAGACAGGATATTTTTATTTGCGCTCCTTTTGGTTGTGTATTTATTTATAGGTTTACGGTTTGATGGGCTGTCATTTACAAAAGGTTTTGTAAAACTGCGTGCAATATTATGTTGTCATGGATGAAATTTTATGGAAAATATTCCGCGTACAATTGAAATTCTCCTCGTAAAATATCATAACGTTGACGTTGTATTATTTGAAGCTGATTGAAATAATAATGGAATTTCTACAATTTAGATGAATTATTTGTAAACATTTGATACCTATTAATTCGATTAACAATGTCAGCAAATATGTTTGTATTATCACCGCTAGTTCGCTTGCAGTATGATCAAACAGATGTCGTACAATGAATACTGATTCCAGCTGTTTTGAATAATGATTGGATTGCACCTGGTAATAGATCGCGGATATTGAGTTATTTGTGTTGTGGTAAAACCATTACTGAATGTGTGATTCAGGATTTTGAAAAATAAGTAAATTCAGTTTATTGAGAAAATAATTTAAATTTTCTCAACAATTATTGGACTTGTTCACCGAACCAATATCGCAGATTAAACTGTAAGTAAGCGCTCAACAGTTTACCTTTGAGTTTGCCAACAAAAAGACAATTTGGCACATCAAACAATTGGGACAGGCATTTGGTAGATTAAACGCAGTTTTTGTAGCCTCAAGGGATAAGTTAGGGCTCGGCCAGACGATCGAATCGAATGAACATCGGGTTTCTGTCCATCGTAATGTTGTTTGCTGGAAATCACTGATAGGGTAACACCGCCCAATGTATCACCCTTTTTTGGCTTGGCAATAAAGAGTAGAGGTATATCTATGGACATAGACTTTCAACATGTAAAACTTTTCTGTTTAGTAGATGACGTTCCCTATTTATTCTCGACACGAACTTGTAGATGACTAACACGACTACTACTGAATACCTTGGGACAAACGGTCCAGTTATTTAGGTCTAACTTCGAGAAAGAGGTCAACCGTCGAATCCAACTCGGCTGGGCGGCGTTCGGGAAATTTCGCGGTATCTTCTCGTACAAGTTACAAAAGACTGTACGCAGTGTCTCAAGACAAAAGTCTATGACCAGTTTGTGTTGCCATTGATCACCATTAGGACTGAGACGTGGTCGCTCACAATGGGCCTTATTAGAGAGCTTTAAGTCACCCAAAGGGCAATGGAGAGGGCTATGCTCGGCGTTTCTTTGCGTGATCGCATCAGAAATGAGGAAATCCGTAGGAGAACTAAAGTTACCGAAATAGCTCGAAGAATTGCGAAACTTAAGTGGCAGTTGGCAGTGCACATTGCTCGCAGAATGGATGGCTGATGGGGCCGAAGGATTCTGGAATGGTGACCGCGAACCGGAAGACGATGCGTTTGAAGGCCTCCCACTAGGTGGACCGATGACCTGGTTAAGGTTGCGGGGATGCTCTGGATGGTAGACGCACGGGACCGGTCAATATGGCGACGCCTGGGGGAGGTTTATGTCCAGCAGTGGACGCCTTTCGGCATAAGTAATAATGATGATGATAATGTTCCCTTCAGATAATAACACTATACACGCGGGCGAAGCCGCTGGCAGAAGCTAGTACTTCATAATTATCGAAAAAGATAAGCGATTCGTCGATTATCTGTCCAAGCCCTTAAACGTTACAAAGATTTTACTGCCAATTTGTTGTCTAACTTTAAATTATATAATCTGTGATGGTCGTGTCGTAAAGTTAGTAGTTAATCGATTGAAAGGTTTTTAATAAGGAATACTCGGTACGCGGGTCCGCCTCGTACTTGGCTGGTTATTATTTTTTCCATTTAGCTTATTGGTTGTATTATAGTTCAGCAATGGGTAGATTAATCTAGACACACGCCAGTGAGCGATCTAAATTCCTAGCATTAAGTACATACAGCTGCAGAGAAATCTCACCTCCTAGAAATGTATAAAAAGCAACATCTATGGACAGGAGGATACTACGATTTTTACATGCGCCGCGTGCGTCGCGTCTCTGTGACTACAACGAAGTTAGTTTTTAGGGTTCCGTACCCAAAGGGTAAAACGGGGACCCTATTACAAAGAGTCCGCGATCCATCTGTCTGTCTGTCTGTCTATCGGTATGTCTGTCTATCTGTCCGTCTGTCATCAAGCTGTATCTCATGAACCGTCATGGCCAGACAGTTGAAATCTTCAGAGATGATGTATTTCTGTTGCCGCTATAACAATAAATACTAAAAACAGAATAAAATAAATATTTAAGTTGGGCTCCCATACAACGTCCAAGTGCGAGTTGCGCGAGTTCGACTCGCACTTGGACGTTGTATGGGAGCCCACAAACGAAGGGTTCCGTACCTACCATTATCGCAAAAATCGGCAAAAATATCACGTTTGTTGTATGGGAGCCACACGTTTTTAGTATTTGTTGTTATAGCGGCAAGTTTTTTATAATATTTATTATAATTAAGTCAGTTTTTTATTTCTAGTTAGAATATCTTAGCAGTTTCTGACCCCGTTGATAACTATGCCAATTCTTCTAAGCGTAGCTGTAAACGCCCTTTTGATGACCTAGAGAGTAGCCCAGGGTGTTCGTCTGAAATTAAATACCTCCTCGAAGAAATCAGGGCTCAACAAGATACAAAATTTGAATCGTTAAGCAATGCTCTAATTGCTATAACGAACCAAAACCAGGAGATACAGAAGTTGGTTGAAACTTTAACAGGCAAACATGGCGAACTACTAGTCAAAGTCAATAACTTAGAGCAAGAAAATAACGAGTACAAAAAACGGGTGTCGACCTTGGAACGTAGCTTGCATCGTCTGGAATCGAACGTGCTTTCATCAACTTTAGAAATCCGTAATCTACCCAGACAGGACAACGAAAGTAAGGGAGTATTGATTGATACCATCCAGCAGCTTGGCTTGACACTAGGACTTGATCAGAGAATTGACCAGTCCGAGATTCGGGATATATTTCGTTCCAGATCTGAATCGCTAATTGTGGACTTCACCAATATCATAAGGAAGGAGTCATTGGTTTTTTTTCATTTATACAACAATGCGCAAGAGAGGCACCTCGCTGGTGCGGCGGGTGCGGGGGAGCTCCAACAGCATGTTGGCCGCGCTCGCGGACAGGGTCGATTGTGCCTATATTAATTACTGCTGTAGGCTACACATTGGGCGCAGGTAATTGGGCAATACTAATGCTAGGACATTACTACTATTACATTATTGATTGCTTTATATAAATAATTTGTTGTTTTAATTATTTCTTAATTTATATTATAATGAAATTTGAATATGATTACTTAATGTGACTATGTGTGTATGAATGTTTTAATTTAATGAGTCTTTGTAACTTGAAAATAAATGAATATTATTATTATTCCATTTATTCATTTTATATACATATTTTTACATTTTTAAATATTATTCTATAAAAAATAAAATAAAAAAAACATTTAAAAATACAAAAATAGTAGCCCACCGGTATCGGGTACAGGGTCCAAGCTACCGGTGGTCAGGGCTCCTGAGAGAGGAACCTCCTGACTATACGCGCCGTGTCCAGTATTACCGCTTTCTGGATCAAGCCCTTGATCCAGCTGCCTAACGAGAGCCTCCTCAGATGTTCGTCGAGGTTCTTGGCTATTATGCCATTGGCCGTTACGACTATCGGCACAATGATTGCTGTATTCACATCCCACATGTCGACAACCTCGCGCGCTAGATCAAGATACTTGTTTTTCTTATCTCTCTCAGCCTTCACGAGGTTCTCGTCATGGGGGACCGCTATATCAACAATCATTGCGCGACGCTCCAGTCGGTCTATCACCACTATGTCAGGCTTATTGGCAACAATAGTCCTGTCAGTGATGATAGACCGATCCCAATACAACGTGACATTGCCAGTTTCGAGAACTGGGTCGGGCACATACTTATAGTAAGGCACTTCCGATTCCACAAGATTGTATTTCAGAGCAAGTTGCTGATGTCTATGCAAATAGTCTCCGTTAGCCAGACTAGAACTGCCGGAGATAATGTGACGGATAGATTCACCCAGCCGGTGACATGCCCGACAGATGTCAACTGTGCCATCCTTCATAATGTATTTCCGGTAGTTGTTCGTCATCATTACTTCGTCCATAATTGCGAAGACAAAACCTTCGGTTTCCCCGAAAAGGTCACCAAATCGCAGCCAGGCCACGGACGCTAAAAGATCTACATCGGGCCCATGTAGGACCCGGTAGAAACGTCCGTGAAGCTTCTTGCTCTGCCATATCTCCCTGCGGTCATTATTATCTAATACTACAGGTTTGCGCCAGTTCTCGTTAGCCAAGGAGAGCGGGGTAAGGCCCTTGTCCACCGCTACCACATCTTGATGCATACCCACTTCGGCGGTCTGGAAGTATTCCCTAAGACTGCATACGTCGCGGTGGTTGTGCAGGGTCTTAGCATTTAAAAAGCCTCGACCCCCACACTTCCGCGGGATATACAGTCTCATGACCGATGACCGTGGGTGATGCATACGATTTGCGGTAAGCAGCGTGCGGACTCTCCTATCCAGGGCGTCAAGTTCTGTCTGAGTCCATTTGAGTATGCCGAAAGAATACATCAAGACCGGCATGACCCAGCCATTGAAGGCGCGCCCCTTGTTTCCGCCTGATAAAAGACTATTTAGTACTTTATTCAGGCGGCCAAAGAAGCGTTCCTTCAACGTCTGTTTCACGTCACTAGCATTGATGCCTAATGCTTCCGACATACCCAAATACTTGTAAGTTTCAGTTGAGGAAAGGGATCGAAGGTGTATGGAATCCGAATTATTATTATTATTATTGGTGGCTAGGTACAAAAAAAATTACAAAGAAAGGCGTGAGATAAAGCAAGCTCAGTTGAATTCACAGCTCATTAATCTGCCAGGTCCACCTTGCACTCTATACTTATCAGAATACCTAACTTCTAAAGCTAGGCATCTTTTCTATATTGCTCGCTTAAATATTAAGAATAAAAAGCTTCTTGCGGCTTGGACTTCATATGGA
This sequence comes from Anorthoa munda, assembly GCA_945859665.1. Lineage (NCBI taxonomy): Eukaryota > Metazoa > Arthropoda > Insecta > Lepidoptera > Noctuidae > Anorthoa > Anorthoa munda. The sequence goes on along the minus strand of OX243905.1, from coordinate 30,282,481 downwards.
AGGATTTATGTAAAAAAGGACGAGAATGCAACACCTGTCCGTATCGATGAAGAAACTGATTTTCAGGAGCTGTTGATGTGACTAATTTCAGATATTAATTATTCCTATTATTATTCAATTTTTGTAGCATGTTTTTATGTATTTTTACAATTAATCTTAAGTTCCTGTTGCGGCATAATGTTTTACGTAACATTTTTTAATTCATTTATATTTTTAGGTTTTTGCAGAATTACACCTGTTAACACTAATTACAGTTACTTCACACACTCTTCCAAATTTCCTCCAATACTCAGTACTCTAGAGCGATTTGTAAAAACCGAAACGTACTACTGCGATCTAGGCCCTGTACTGTTTGCACTTTATGCTATTATAACAGTTAAAGCTATTTATGTTCCAGATATAAGTTTATATAGTTTATTTTTCATTCCTGTTCCGTCACGTATTACACGTGATTCTAAATTTTCTTTTAATGTTAGCCTACTAAAACTAACAAGCAAAATAGTAGCTAACACTGTCAAGTGCGTCATAGAGAGTGCAGAAAGATATATAGTCGGTAATAGGCATAACATCAACATAATATCACAAAATATTCGTAGCATAAACTGTAATATAAAAAAAATACAAATTTCATCACACTTCTCCAAAGATCCAAGCTACTGTGGGATGTTCTTGTACTCTCGGAATGCTGGCTTGCATCCTCTAAGTTCATTTCTTCCCTCGACAACTATAGTCATGTAGCAACCACTTTAAATAAAACTCAAAACGAAGGAGTTGTCATGTACTACAAACAACATCTTCAAGTCACTGTCGAAGAACCTGAAGTTGTTGATGCAAACTATCTGGCCTTAAAATTAAACCGAGATACCTGTATACTTGGATTATATCGCCCACCAAGTCAAACAAACATCACCATCTTTATTGATTCACTAAACTTACTTCTTAACAACTAAAAATCATTTATAAACATTGTCCTCTGCGGTGATATAAATATTAACATAGTTCCATATAGTACCGACAAACGATCCTACGACTATCTGAACTTATTGGCTGGCCATGGTATGCTCCCAGCTCACACTCTGCCAACGCATGGACTAACATGTTTAGACCACATGATGTTGAAGACCAATATGGACGTCTCTTGTTTTATTTTTGAAACCTCCATTACTGACCACGAAACCGTAGCCATTAGCTGTAAACCTAAATTGCGTCCTCATTACATAAATGAAACATATACGTTAGTAAACTACAAAAATCTTGATAAAGACATGCTTTACATACATTTTCAGCCTATCCTTGACTCCCAGGACGCAAACTTCTCAACGGAGCTTCTCATTACTTACTTGTCTACTGCAATCAAAGACAATTCCAGTATAGTTAAAACTAATAAGAGAAGACTGATTACTAAACCGTGGATCACAAGGGGGTTGTTGCGTTGTATGAGAAACCGGGACAGTTTGTATAAAAAACTAAAAGTTAATCCTACTGATGAGATTATTAAAACTACTTACAAACACTACCGAAACTATTGTAAAACCTTACTCAAAAAAAAGCAAAAAGGACTTACGAAAAATCGGAGGTGGATAATGCTAAGGGCAACAAGTAGCAATTATGGGAGGTTATAAAAAGAATAAGCGGTTCTGACAAGAAAATAGAGTATTCATCGTCTCTCCTGACATCTGTTAACCCTGATAAAGATATAAACGAAGTTAACCGTTTTTTTGCTAATGTGGGTGCTAATCTCGCGAATAAAATCTCCACTGAAAAGCGAACTTCTTCAACTTACTGTAACGACCATTTGTCGAATAGGTCCCTAAATTCAATGGTCATCTTTCCTGCTGATGAGCAAGAGGTTTTCACTCTTATCAGTGGGTTCAAGGATAAATGCGCAGTGGGTATTGACTTGATCAGTGGCAAAATAATCAAAAGATATGTAAACATCCTTGTCTCTCCTATTACTCACATCTGTAACCTTGCAATTTCTATAGGGGTTTTCCCAGAGGTATTTAAAATAGCTCTTATAAAGCCTATCCATAAAGCTGGCGGTAGAGACTGTGTAAATAACTACCGACCCATTTCTATTCTGCCAGCACTTTCCAAGGTCTTAGAGCGCCTAATTAATAACCGTCTGATCAAATTTCTTGAGACAAATAAACTCCTTTCTCCTTTTTTTTTTTTTATAATCTATATAATCTATAGGCTCACGTTTGACCACTATCTCGCCTGATGTTAAGCGATGATGCGGTCTACGGCGAAGCACGCTTACCTAGAAGAAACCTATTCACTCTTGACTTAAAGACCCCAAGGTTGTAGCTATCAGGGAACAAAGACCCCGGAAGGGAGTTCCACTCCTTAGCTGTGCGTACAATGAAAGTATTAGCAAAACGCTTTGTGCGTATGGGAGGGATGTCCACTTCAAACTTGCGCTTTATACAAGTTGAGCAGCTGTTCAGCCGTGAAGTACCGTCTCACCTTTGCAAGAATCCCCAACTTTTTTGCAGCTAACTGAGCTTTCGCCTCAATGAATGGACCGAAATTGAAGGTCGATGTCAACGTAACACCGAGAAGTTCGAGATGGTCCGTCAACGGCACGGTTACACCACGGAAAGATGGAGCTGGGTGGAATTGGCTCTATTTAGCGAAAAAAAGACAGGCCCCCCCGGTCACCCCATTCGGAGACCGCCTTCAAGGACAGGTTCAAGCGTTCAACCATGGCCTCCCGGAGAGACTGAATCTGAGGCCCAGTAGCCCGTGCGCCAGACACGTATCTCTCAGCAACAGTGCTGTCGTCTGCGTACCCAAAGGTTCCGGGTTTTAGCAGATCATTAATGTGCAGCAAGAATAATGTTGCCGAGACCACTGACCCCTGAGGGACTCCGGCGATATCTAACTGACCGGACGAGCAGCCGTCAATAACTACTCGGATGGATCGATCCCTCAGGAAGTCCGCAATCCAATCACACAGACCACTGGGCAAACCGAAGGAAGGAAGCTTACCAATGAGGCTTTCGTGCCAGATCCTGTCGAAAGCCTTCGAGATGTCGAGGGAGACGGCTAGCGCTTCCCCGTGTCTCTCGATGGCCTCACTCCAGATGTGAATGGCATACGCTAGAAGATCCCCAATGGACCGATTTCGGCGAAAGCCGTATTGGCGGTCACTGAGGATGTCGTTCGCTTCTAGGTATGCCAGGAGCTTACCGTTGAGCACACGCATACTCAGCAGCATACTCTTACAGAGGATGGACGTTACAGATATGGGTCTGTAGTTGGCCGGGTCAGCTCGACTGCCCTTCTTGGGCACGGGCTGTACGTTGGCTTGCTTTCCAAGCCTTCGGCACTTTTCCAGTCTCTATGGAAAGGCGATATAGGCGTGTCAAGATCGGAGACAATTCAGGCGCACAGGTTTTAAGTACAATTGCTGGTATCCCATCAGGGCCACTCGCTTTGTTCACATCAAGGCTACGTAGCACCCTACGGACGTTCTTTTGATGGATGCGGATGTCCGACATTTTCGTCACACATCCATCAGGAAAAGGAGGAGGCTGCGCGCCATCAGAATTCAGATGCGAAGATTCCGCAAAAAGGGAAGCAAACAAGTTTGCCTTCTCCTCAGCGGAGTGTGCTAATGACCCGTCAGGTTTCAGCAGTGGTGGTAGTGAGAGGCGACAGAAATTTGATTCGACCGACTTAGCCAGGGACCAAAACGCTTTGCTACCCGCTGGGTATGAAGCAAGTTTGTTACCGATTCTGCTAATGTGGTCAAACCGTGCTCTTCGCATCACCTTTTTGCAGGACTTGGCAGCCGTGTTGAGGGCTCTCTTCTTCTGGCACACATCATTTGCCTTGCGCGTTCGAGCGTCAACCCATGCCTGGTAGGCCTTGTGTTTAACCGCATTGGCGTGGTTACACTCGGCTCCAAACCATGGTCGGTCGACGTTAGACATTGCTACGTCAGAGAATGGAATAAAGTACTCCATCCCCCGACGCAACACATCAGTCACAGCGTCAGCGCATGCCGATGGATCGTCCGAAGAGAAGCAAGTGGGCTGCCAAGGATAGCATGCGAAAAAAGATCGCATCCCATCCCAATCTGCTGACATGTACCGCCATGACCGCTGGGTGCCTCTTGGGCGGGGAGTAGACGGATACAGACTTCACCAGACAGTGGTCGGAACTACCCAAAGGTGAAGATATCGACACTGAGTATCTGTCTGGATCTGTTGTCAGCAGAAGGTCCAAGCAATTGGCTGTGTGCGAATCAACATCTGGCACCCTCGTTGCCCCTTGGACCAGCTGGGTGAGACTTAGCGCTAGCGCAAGCTTGCGCATCTCTCGACCAGCATGGTCAGTGCACTGGTATGGGAAGAGCCACTCCTGGTGGTGGGCATTAAAGTCCCCCAGTAGCACTAATTGGGCGGAAGGGTACCGCTGCTGTGCCGCATCAGCCGCCTCACTGAGGTACTCTGTGAGCCTCGTTGTCTCCTGATCTCCGCTGTGCGACCGGTAGACACAGGCGTAGATAATCTTATCCAGCCCTGTGTCCACCAGAGCCCACAGCACTGAGAACCTGGAGTCTTCAAGGTTACGGAGACGCCGATAGCAAGTGTCGTCTCGGGCATACATGCATACACCCGCGCGTGGTTTGAAATTGTGCTCCACGGTAAACCCTGGGTAGGATAAGTACGACACGTCAGACGGACTTCCTTTCTGCGGCTCCGTAAGGAAAAACAGTGCTGGCTTTTCAGTCTCTAGATGATGGTGGACTGAGGTGAGATTGGAGTGCAGACCTCTAATATTAGTGAGGTGCACTTTGTGAGGGAGGGGGTGCAGCCGCTGTTTTAATCCAGTTTTCTTTTTGTTTCTTGCCATTTTTTTTTTAAGAGTGAATGGTGAGGAGAAGGAAGTGAGATGAGGTTCCACGCTACTAACCTACAGACACACACTGAAAGGACGCCATCATTGGGGCACTAGTCCGGAGACTGCGGGGACGCCCGAGCCCCCCCGGAGATGTCCATCGGGCCCTCCCATCTGGTCGCCAACCAGCACGATGGTGCATTCCGGGATTTTTCGACAGTTGGCGGGGCAGCCTTTCGTGTGTGGCTGGCACACTACTTGGGCCCCCAACTACTTGGGCCCCCAACTACTTGGGCCCCCAACTACTTGCGGTCGGCCAGCGGCGCACCGTGTCTCGGATGCCGCTACCCTCCGCAACTAGTCTCCCAATACGCCCAAAACAGTGCGAGTCAGGCTGGTCAGCATGCAGTGGAACAACTATCTCGACCCAACTCCTCTAGTGGCTACACCGAGCATCGTACCGGAACACGGCTAGGCCGCTTGGCGGTACGTCTTTGCCCGGTGGGTGGTCACAAGCCTTCGGCCGAAGCTTTACCACCAGTAATGTCACCTGATTAGCACCACCCGGGGACCATGTGTAGGGTAACAGCAATAAGGGTAACTCTCCTACGGATGCGGGTGACTCAGCCCCCAATATTTGCCCCCCTTCACAATTTGGTTTCAGCACCGGCAGTAGTACCAATGATGCTGTCCACGAGCTTGTTAACTCTATAGTGGTAAATTTGGACGATAAAAAGAAATGTTTAGCGGTGTTTCTCGACCTTGCGAAGGCATTTGACACAGCCTCCTTTTAAAGTTGGATCGGCTTGGTGTAAGAGGGGTTCATTATTGAAGAATTACCTTACTGGGAGAAAACAAAAAGTCAAAATCAACAATAGATTGAGTGATGAACTATCAGTAAATTTCGGAGTACCACAAGATAGTATTTTTTTTTTTTTTTACTTTGTATAGGCCTGTGTTTGACCACAATCTCACCAACCAACCATAATCGGACCAACGCTTTTCTTGGTGTACATCAACAACCTCTGTCTATTTTCTCTCTCAAAAGGAATTATCATCACTTTTGCAGACGATACAGCCCTGTTTTTTAGTATAGAATAGAATAGAATAGAATATATTTATTTGCTTAAAACATGGTATAAAAGGATGGTACAGAAAAGAAATGACAAGAGCATACATGTTTTGCTTAACAGTAAGCATGCAAATTTTGGCATTTAACTTATGATTTGTAATCAAAGAAATCCTTAACGCTATAAAAACTATTTACTGATAGCCATTCATGCAATTTAATTTTAAACAATCTTGTATTTAAGACTTTAAAGTCACTAGGTATTTTGTTAAAAATTCTTACACACAAACAGATACAGCTTTTATTATACTTAGCTAGTCTTGGGCATGAATCGAAAACGAGCTTGTGGGGGTCACGCCGGGATCTACAGCTCACATCACTCTCTTTAGTGAAAAGTTCCTTGTGATTCCATACAAACATGCAAGTTTCGTAAATATAAAGAGACGGTAGCGGCAACAAACCAAGTCTTTTAAATATCGGCCTGCAGGATTCGTCAGATCGAAGACCGTATATGGCCCTAAGGCATTTTTTTTGCGCAACAAACGCTCTGTTATGGTCAGTACTATTACCCCATACAATCAGGCCGTAGCGTAATACAGATTCCACATATGCGTGATATGAAGTGACTGCAGTTTTAATGTCTGTTACATTTCTAATTTGTTTAAGTGCATAAACAAACTTATTTACTCGTTTGGAGACAGTATCAACGTGTATTTTCCAGTTTAGATCATGATCTAATGTTACGCCTAGAAATTTAGTTTGCGTTACTTCATCAATTTTATGTATATTCATTTTATCTAAATTGTATCTAGTATTATTTGAACGATTAAATTGTAAATAAACGGATTTTTTTAGATTAATTGATAAATTATTTATGTTTAACCAATCAATCAGTCTTTCAATTGTGTTATTAATATCAGTCTCATGGTCAGTGATTGTGTTATTCTTTTTATCAGTGGTCACAATAATTGAAATGTCATCGGCAAATAATATACATTTATGAATAGTCATGTCAATTATAGAATTTATATATAATAAGAATAGAATTGGACCCAAAACACTTCCTTGAGGCACGCCATATTTGATGCATTTTGGTTCGGATGAGTGTAATACCAAGTCGTTATTTTTATCCACTTTTGCAATGGCAACACGCTGTTGTCTGTTATTTAAATACGACGATATCCATTGAAGGGCGATTCCTCTAATTCCAATTGCCTCCAACTTCTGTAGTAATATTTCATGAGAAACTAGGTCAAAGGCTTTAGTTAGGTCAAAGAACAATCCAGTAGTAAGACAGTTCTGATTAAGGTTAGTCAATATAGTTTTTATCACAGTAAAAATAGCTAGTGCAGTGGACTTGTTTTTTTGGAAACCGAACTGTTCCTTCTTAATGATATTAAATCTGTTGCAGAAGTCAATTATTCTCTTGTACATACACTTTTCGAATATCTTTGACATAATTGGTATTAAGGTAATAGGTCGATAATTATTTAAGTCAGATTTATCTCCTTTTTTATAAAGAGGTTTAACAATCGATACTTTTAATGCTTCGGGAAAAATACCGGTTGAAAACGACAAATTAATCAAATGCGTCATAGTTGCAGCCAGTTCGTTGGCGCAGGCTTTTATAATTTTGGTATTAATTTCATCATAACCTTCAGAGTTTGTGTTTTTCAACGCCATGATCACCGTTTTGACTTCGCTTTCAGACACTGGTCTGAGAAATAATGAATGTGCTTCTGAAATTACGTGCAAGTTAGCGGTTGCATGAGTACCACAAGGGTGTGCCATATTAATATAGTGGTTGTTGAATGCGTTTGCTATTTTTACTGGGTCTGTAAGCACTGCATTTGCAATTTTAATGTTTTCTATATTGTCTCTAAAGTTATTGTTCAATATTTCATTTTTAATTACTTTCCATACGGCTTTGCATTTGTTTTCATTATTATTAATAAATTTGATATTCACGTTCTTTTTTGATGTATAAATACATTTTTGTAGAATTTTAGAATATTTGACATATTTAGCTTTATTTCTTGAATTTTTATTCTTGTAATATTGGTAGCGCAAATACCGTTTTGTTTTGCAGCTTTGTTTCAGCCCTTTGCTGACCCAGTTTTGTTTTTTTTTATTACCGTTGCTTACTTTAATTTTTATTTTAGGGAAGCATAGATTATAAAACAGGCAAAACAATTCATGAAAAGAGTCGAATGCTGGATTCATATGTTTCTCTGCATACATCTCCGTCCAAGACATACCTTGCAATAAATCCTTAAACTTCAGAATGTTATTCAAACCGTTATCCCTTCTGCACAAATAGTATGTTCCCTGTTTTTGTGTCTCGTGCTTTATAGGAAAGCTCAACATTTGAGCAGTGTTGTGGTCGGATAGATGGAGTGGCAATAGAGTAGCAATAGCATCGGGAATATTGCTGAGGATATGATCTATACAAGACAACTTACGAGTTGGTTCATTAATGTGTAATACTAGATTGTAATTGTATGATAGATCTTTTAATTGATTAGTAATATTGCCTTTTTTGAGAGTGTTTATGTTGAAGTCTCCTACCACTACTATGTTTATTTTTGATTTATATTTCAGAAATACTTGGTACAAAAGACCGCTCAACTTATTTAGGAATTGAACGGGATCGGATTTAGGTGTTCGATAGACACAGATGATGACCAGCTTATGATAGGTTATTTCTATGCCACAAACTTCAAATATATTTTGTATAGCATGGGTTTTTATAAAAGGTATCTCCTTGAAGATAAGGTCTTGTTTTGCTAAAATACATGTGCCGCCTCTTTGTTTCTCCCTGCAGAAGTTAGCAACCATCTCATAGCCGTGGATTTTAATATAATTTTCGCAGTCCTTTTTTACAAATGTTTCGGAGAGGCATATTATATCTGGGTCATTTTGTTCTTCGCGTAGTTCTTCTAAGGTTAGTTCGAGTAGTTCTTTTTTAGATAAGAGACTAGCAATATTTTGATGTAGTATTTTAAAGTTATGCGTTAAACGAGGCGCATTTTGAGGTTCGAAAAAACGTATTTTTGTTTGCCATTTTCGAAAAATAATACGGAATAGTTCCTTTTTGTGGTTTATCGCTAGGATTGGTTTGTGGACCTATCACGGTATTGTCCGTATTATGTAACTGTAGCGTGTTTTGCTTATTAAAATAAAAAGGAATTGTTCCTTTTTTGAGTGCATTAGATTTGTCTGTATTTGCATTATATTTGTCAATTAGTTTAAGACTTGATCTGTAGCCTGCTAGACGCTTCATTAGTTCTCTAGGGTTTACGTAGTTCTCGTTATAGTCATTACAATCAATGTAGTAATTAATTTTAGTACATAATTCGGATATTGTAAATGTTTCGCTTTCTAGGAATTTACATTTTTTATACTGGTTACATACATTTTGAATACGATAATTAAGCTTCTTAACGTCTAGATATTCATTATTAAACACATTTAAAACAATGATCATATTATTATAAAATGTTTCCAATACAATTTGTAGTTGTGACAAGATATATTTTAAATTGAAATCATGTTCTCCTACGCAAATCACAAGTTTGTCATTACAGTTCAACTTAGCATGACGACAACTCTTTATTATTTCACTACATAGTGCATTTGGTTTAGTAACCGCCATGATTCTATATTTTTCGTATCTTGTATTTTGTCTAGACTGTATCATGGCAGCTGCCAGACCGACGCATTGTTGGGAGCCGAAGATAAGTACTTTATTCGACGGTTGCTGTATGTGCTCTTCAATAAATGTAGGCGCTTGCGTGATAATTTTTGATACCGGCGTCTGTTTTTTGGACATTGTGTTATCATGCTTCAATATGTCTATCATTTTCTTGCAAGCTAGAATCTGCTGTTGCGCGTCTTCTAATTGTTTTTGTAGATCAGTGATCTTTTGTTGTAAGCATAATATTTCAATACTTTTCTCATAATCAATATTCGCATTCGACGATGATTTTGTCAATGGAGTAGAAGGTGTGGAGAATGCGCTTTGATGAAGCAACGAATGTCTTTTCTTTTTATGATTGGTGACTGGACTGTTTCCGATGGCATGTGAAGAATGACAGAGTGATTTTAATATATTTATTTCAGCAGTCAACTTATCCAATTGTTGGCGTAGACTATTGTTCTCTAGAATTGTGTTTTCCAGCTCATTTTCAGTACTTAGTAGTTTATTCGAGATTTCCTTTATGGTGTCTTTCATTTCTAGAACTGTCAGTGTGTCGGATATTGTGCCGTCTACACTCTTGGACAGTTTGTTGGGCGAGTTAAAAGATTCGTCGGAAGTTTCGTATTCAGACAGGATGTTGGAATCCGCGATGTCAGAAGTGCTTTGAAAGGAGTCCTTCACAGCCTCTCGTGGTTTGCTTTCTATGACATTTCCACTTTGTCCCGGAGGAGAGCAGCTAAAATGAGAGTTAGCCTTTCTCCTCATAGTAATGTTGGATGAATTGCTAGTATTTGAGACTAAATTACTATTTTTTTTGCATGTCTTACATCTCCATTTTTTTTTAGACTCTTGGTCCATAAGACGGTAGGTTCCTTCCGGATACCCGTCACAATCCAATTCATAGCGATTGTTACAGGTTGAACACAAGGCTGTTTTTCTTATATCAACTAACTTCTTGCATTTAAAGCATACAACTTTATCTGGTATCCTGCGGTCGCTTCTTGTACCGCTTTTAGACGACATTTTTAGTTATTTTTTTTTATTAATTAAAGTTTCACAAAAAAGCAAAAGTCAATAAAAAGTCAATAAATTGCACAGGAAAGCAAAGTCAACAATTTACAAATGTCAATAAAAAATACAAAAAGTGAAAACTGAAACTCGGATTCGATCCGCCGGCACTAAAGTACGATATCAGTGAGAGTCGCTCTTTAACTAATTGCGCTATTTGAACACAAGTTACAGTGCCCAAATTATGGCATATATTTTACGCAGCTAGCAAAATTTAAAAAGTTCGTTATTCAACATAGGTTCAAAGTCCAAGTCCTTTGTTTTGTTGAAGTCAACTGTTTTTTTTTTCACTTTTGTTTCTCCTTATCACTTTTCATTGCACTTATGTCTTCATTATATAATTGTTGGTCACACACAGGTTGGGTTAACGTCCTTCTCTATAATGTGTTAACACTGTTTAAATGTTTTGATAAGTTTTTTACAACTGTTCACTTGTTTACTGACTTAGCAACAGAAAATCGTCAGTTTAAACGTTAACACTTGTAACTGAGATTTGATTACACTTGTACTAATGGTATGCACTTTTGACTATCAAATGGTACTAATCACAATAAGAAATAGGTGAGATAAATATTTTTAAACATCGGATAATACGGAGCAAAATGTTACCGTGACGCGCGCGTGGGGGTAGTTTTTTTTAGTGGTGATTGCTGGGATGAGGTCGAGGTTGATGTTGCACAACTGGGCGTGGACATGGTTAGCGATTGGCTGCAACTACATAATCTATTGACACTAAATGTATCGAAAACCAAATATGTCACCTTAGCACACAAATCAAACCTTCTTCCTCCGTCGTCCCTTAACCTTACGGTGCACTCGTGTGTCTCGACAGACCCGGTGTACGTGTCCCACCCTCGAGAGGACCGATAGTTTGAAATATCTGGGTATCATTATTGACTATCATCTTTCCTTCAAGACTCATTTTGATGCACTCGTATCTCGGTTGCGGAAACTACTTAAGACACACTGCATACCATAGGACCATTAAAATTATATACTTTGCCCTATGCCAATCATTAATTGAGCATCACTTCATGGGGCGGTGCCGCCAAAACCCACCTTATTGAGGTTGAAAGGGCGCAACGCGCTATACTTAAGGTTGGTGCTGGTCTCCCTTTTCGTTTTCCAACCCTGACTTATTTATTTATTTATAAAACTTTATGCATAAGTACAAAGGCGGACTTAATGCCTTGGGCATTTTCTACCAGTCGACCTTAGGGTGGTGCAGAGAGAGTCCATAAAATATGGCAGGTGCAACTTAATGGAAAAACAAGTAGAGTAAAGAAATAAAAATAAAACAATTTAATATATATATTATATACAAATATATACTTAGATACATACATACATATAAATAATGCTAATGAGAAACCGAATCCAACAAATTAACTATGTGATGATTCTGCAAACTTCTTGCGAATGTGCTCGCGTGCCTTCAATTTGAAAGACAACCGACTGGTTGCCATTCTGATGTTCTGAGGGAGCGCGTTCCAAAGGGAAATCGCCTGGACAAAGAAGGAGGAATGGATAAACCCAGAGCGGTGAGAGGGACATTGTAGAAGACGATTATTGGTGGAGCGAAGATTTTTACTGTGGGCAGAACAAAGGAATTGGACATGTGAAGTCAGATAAGAAGGAGAAGTGGGTTTATCAATAAAAGAAAACAGGGTAGTTACTTATATAAGAAATGGGACATTCTTACAGTCAGACAATCTTTCATTCTGCGTACTATAGGGAAGAAACACTCCCAGCTTCAGTTCGACTCCAAGCTAACAAAAAACAAGCGGCGTAAGGGAAGAGTCTGCCCCTCGTCACATTTCAAATCAGCACTCCCTCAGAAATTCTTTTGCTTCCTTGGACAGTTTTTATATAATAAATTAAATGTCACCCTTAATATATATCCAGAAACTAAATCTAATTGTATCAAAACAGTTAAAACTTTTCTTAAAACTCTTGATTACCAAAAAACGGAGAATCTGTTAACTGTTTTCAAATAACGTACTATATTATCCCCTGCCTCAAAAGCCGATCTACACTTTATACTCGCTCTCACACATTTTAAAATACATATACACGACACTTCACAACATAACAAATTACACAATTTGCATTATCCGTTACTTCTGTAATTTATATACAGTGTTTATCTAATTTTTATTTTTATTTTCATATTCAGCATTCTTTTTAACTCTACTTGTGGTTATCTACAATAATTCCTACTTGTAATATTTGCACGACTGATAAGTCGAATAATAATAATAATAAAAAAAATAATAAAAATGTTTATTTTATCTCCACAAATTACATCAAGTACATACATTATACAGCTGACATTTTTTTTTTTTACAAGTTTGTAATTTGTGGGAGATCTGGAGTCTAAACTAAGCCGAGGCCTGTACTATAGATCTCCAGGCCCCCCATTTCATAACATAGTATAGATTGTCAACATGTGAGATGCGAACATGAGTGTACTGAATGAGTAAGCGGGAGCGGGTTTTAGTATCTCTGCATGTGGGAGTGTGTGTGTGTGTGCGTGTGTGTGTGTATGTGTGTGTAGTTAAGGGACATATAACTCTGTCAAATAATAATTTTGGATGTATTAGCATATTTATTAATAAGTATAAATATGTTTCCTAAGTAATGTGGGCAATATGTAGATGTATATATATATAATATAATGTAATGTATAACATAATAATTGTTATTAAATGTGATATATAGTATTTTACCTAATGTGGTATATAAAATGAAATATTGTAGACATATGTATATTAGTACACATCAATTTATATTGTTACCTCTAGGATTTTTTCTGTTTCGGAGTAATTAAGTGTTTGTAACCATTTGTAAATTATATTTTTGCATTCTTTTTTACAATGGTCGGAGAAGGGAACTATTTTGTTTACTTTGTTGAGCAGCATACTGCCTCGGTATGGAAAAAATCTTTGTGCAAAAGAGGTGTTTACGGCAGTCGACTCACAAACCGCGTACTTCCTTCTAGTTTGAGCTATACGCTTTCTTCTGTCCTCTGTTACGTCACTCATCTTATGAAGTATGGATAGCATTATGTAAAGCTGGCGTACAGTGAGGACTTGCGCTTCTTCGTAAAGTTTAGAAGTAGGAAAAAATCGAGGTTTTGATAGGCTTACTTTTAGTATCATTCTTTGAGCTCTTTCAAGGGTTATCATTTTTGATTTACAAGCTCTTCCCCAGGTAGTGATGCAATAGGATATAATTGATTGCGCCAAGGCCTCATATACTAACCTTACAGTCTGTTTATCTGCTACGTCACGTAGTGTTTTAAAAATGTATGTTAATTTTCGAATTCTATTGGATATGGTTTGCATATGATTTTCAAAATTTAGATTAGCGTCAATTTCGATTCCAAGATATTTAAAACACTTTGTGGGGGTAAATTTGGGACATGTGCAGTTAGGAGTAGGAGGAAAATTACACTTATGCGCATATATGTTATTTGTAAGGTTATCTATCTCTGTTCGATTTTGGATAGAGAACACAATGAACTTGGTCTTGTCGTCGTTTAAAGTGAGAGAGTGTGACGTTAGCCAATGACATATTTTGTTAAAGCCCTCCTGCGCAAGATTAAAAAGTTCATCCCACGAATCAGCATAAAAGGTTAAAGCTGTATCATCTGCATAAGCTGAGATGCGGCAGTTCTTACTACTAAGAGTGCAGAGCTCATTTATGTAGCAAAGAAAGAGTGTTGGGCCGAGTATACTGCCTTGTGGCACCCCGAATGTAATTGGTAACTCATCACTGATGTTGTCACCGACTTTAACACATTGTGTTCTATTATGCAGATAATCTGATAACAATTCCAGTGGGATGCCTCTTATCCAAGGTCTTCCAGTGTCTCTACAAGGCAGGGGACAGAAACAGTGTCAAAGGCCTTCGCAAGGTCTAAGAATATAGTTAAGCATTTCTTTTTATTATCCAATTTATCAACCAGAAAGTTAACAAGGTCAAGCACAGCATTACTAGTTGAGCGGCCAGATCTAAAACCATATTGCGAGTTTGAAAGTAGATTACCGTCTTCTAGGTATTTAGTAAGTCTGGTGTTAATTATGCGCTCAAATAATTTCGACAGTGAAGTTAAAATTGCAATCGGTCTGTAGTTACTGACACTGCCTCTATCCCCCGCCTTGTATATCGGGTGTACTACAGCTCTTTTTAATGAATCCGGAAAAACCCCAGCCTCAAAACAGCGATTTATCAAATCAGTAAGAACAGGTGTTACTGACTTGGATGCAATCTTAAGAATCTCGGCACCAATCTGATCCCAACCTGGAGCGCAGTCACTTTTTAGAAACTGTATTGTTCTCTCAACTTCTTCATTGTCGGTTGGTAGGAGGACAAATGATTTCACGGGAGGCTCAATAACTTTCTGGAAGTTTGGAAAGTGAGTGGACATAATCATATCAGATAGACATTTACCTATATTAGAGAAATATTCGTTAGTTTTGTTGACTGCCTCTTTGGGATTGTCAGCAATTTTTAAAAGTTGTAGTGGTTGTTGATTTTTATTATTGTTGTTAGTCATTGTTTTAATGGCGGTCCAAAGCTTTTTGAATTGTTTTTAGTCATTATTAATTGATCTCTCTCATACTGTTTTTTAAGTTTCTTTAATACATTGTTGCAATAATTTCGATATCTACAGTACGATATTTTTAATATTTCATTAGCTATATTTGATTTTAACTTTTTGTGCATCCTATCCCTAGTGCGTATGCAACGTAACATACCAACAGTTATCCATGGTTTTATTATAAATGTATTTCTAGGAGTTAATCGTTTTAAAGAGTTATTTGCAATTAATTGCTGCATTACATTGATGAACTTGCTCATTGCAACATTTAGATCAACTTCCTGATAAACTTCCACAAAATCATAATTGTCACAGTCGGATTTTAGTTTTTCTTTGTCAATTTTACAAATAAGTTTTAGTTTAGTTGATTTATTTATAGACGTGTCAGTTTTTAAGCTGAACAAGACTGATTCATGATCTGTGATACTAGTTCCTAGCGAAAATGTAAACGCACTTAATTTCGTTTTTAGTAACACATGATCCAAGCACGATTTTCCCCTAGTTGCAGTATTGATGGCAAGAAGAAGTCCATGGAAGATAATTGTGTCCATGTACGCTGTGTTAATAGGGCTCGTTTTAATAAGATCAATATTTATATCACCCACTATTATAATATGTTTGAAGGACGAAAGACCTTCTAATAGTGTATGTAACGAATCAACAAAAGTATTCGGTGTTCTGAAACTTGGTGGCCTATAAATCGCGATTAATATTGTATCATTTTGTATTTTAATTGTTAGGCAATTGGCTTCAGATAAGGAGGGTTCCTCAACAATACATTCCAGGTTACTGTTTGTATAGACTACAACGCCATCATTTTGGTTGTAGTTATCATTTGTTTTAAACGAGTTATACCCTTCAAGCAACGGCAAATTGACGACATGGGATAGCCAACACTCTGACAGCACAATAATGTCACAAGACAACTTTAATCGTTTAAGGAGAGCGTGTAACTCCTGGAAGTTGCAGTTTAGGCTACGGATATTCTGCTGTAGAATATTTAGATATCTTATAGGATGTTGAAGATATGAAATGCACTCCTCCGGTTCACAAGAAATAGGGACAGAAATATTAAACTGGTCAATGTTTTGTATTAAATTATTTGTGGTATCGAATGATGCGTATAATTATTACTGGTGAAAAGAAAGTACAAATAATATTTTTTATTTTAACTTGGAAGTAAGAATATAGTGAGACCAAAATTATTTTACCATGCTATTATGTAAGTACCTATATTCTTGCAAATAAATAAATTTCATTTCATTTCATTTCATTATAATCTTAGTTTAAGGAGTTTAACTTTTGTGTTTCTTCAAGGAAACAAACTTAACTTTTGAAATCATGTTATTAATAATAAAAATTGCTAATCAGTAAACTAATCATACAATTAAAAAGTTTTTATTAAATACGTCCGTATCTTTTATCTTTCTGTGTGAATTAATTTTGGATATAACTTAGGAACAATTTATATCGTCAAAGGCTTGACCCGTGCCCCAGCTCTAAATATTGACAGATATTAAATATTCAAATACCGGTTTCACCCAGATAATACAACGGCCAACTCCGAGGATGATTTACTGCCCTTCCTATCTAATTGAACGTTATGAGACTAATCGATGCTGGCGAGTTTCAGCCACTGGAATCCAGAACTCCATCTGATCTCAGTTCTTGGAATCGTTCCAGAGCCAGTTGAGAGGTTGTGCAGCTAATTGATGTGGATTGCAATCCTTTGGGAATTTCTAAGATCGGCCTGATCTGACCTTTGTGCCTGGTTGGGACTAAAACATTAATATCGATATTTGGGTATATATACGATATATTCCACCTATTCGAACAGATTTTTGATCATCTCTCTTAATGTGTAAAATTCAAAGTTTTGAAAATACTTATAGTTTTTGATAAACCTGACACAATCAATATGTCCTTACTTACAGTCGTAGTAGGCATAGTGGCGATATCAGAAGACGTTCACGTAATAAATAAGTTGTTAAAACTCGGGGTTCATCTGATCAAGGTGGAAACTTTTCGATAATATAAGAAAACTTCAAACAATTTTTAATCAACGTAATTTCATTTTATTTTGTGTTCGTCGCAACGCTTGTTGCGTTATATTATGTTATATTGTCAAGGGTTTCCACATTAAGCACTTCAGCTTCAGCAAAATTATTAATTAAACGCAAAATAAACGAAAACACACTGATGAACATCGTAATTGTTTTGAAATTAATATGAACATTTTACTGAATGCTGAAATCAGGACAACCCAGATCCAATTATCAGTCAAATAAATTTCAGCTCTGATGTCAGAATGGTTTGCAATCAAAGTGCAATCAATATTCATTTGTTTGTTGTATCGGCATCCATCTGCGATATTATGCTAAACTCATTAAGTGTGCATTGGATTCTGTCTATCGTATTGATGTTCTACTGTACTATGAAATGGTATGTTGTACGATTAAAAATTTTAGCATGAGTGCTTTTTTTCTATGTTGAAACCTAATTTGCAATGCCTGTTACCGTGCTTTATTTTTGTACTGTTTACAAATAAAATTATTTTGCAATCCAATTTATACACAATTGCCGCGGGATGTTTCATATTCTGCCCCTGTATGAGCGCTCTATGTTCTAACAAACGATTTTGCCGCCGGCGATAAATCAACTGCATTTGTTTGTTGTTTGTATTCTATCATACGTAACTAAATAAAAGTATTTTGTAGCTGAACTGATTCAGATATTGGAAAACGGGTAAACTGTGGGCATAAATACTTTTGATTCCGGTAGTAATTTCTCAGACCGTCCAGCCTATTATTATACTTTTGGCAGATGCGTGCTTATGAAATTTCATAATTATTAACAGGCAACCATAGACAATAAAATGCAATACTTCATCGACGCTTACAGCAGTGAAGCGAAGTGAAGCGACGTACTTTATCGCTCCGTTATTACGATTATTAAAAATTCACTGTTAAATCGAATTTACGTAGCAGTAAATATTGCATTGTAAATTGAATATTTTTTACATAATAATAATGTAATTTTAAATAAGATTTGCAATGGTTCGTTCTTCCAATGCAGATAAAATTTTGAAAAAAGTTATATTTGATATATAAATATAGAAAAACAGCAAATAAAATACTTGCGATTTTATTATGATGAATTGTTGGATTCTTCTCCATATAAACTTGAATGTTAACTTGAACAAATCATGTGTTATGGTATGTTAAATCGATTATAATTTCTTCATTATAAAGTCGATTGTTATAAGAAATCGAAGCGGTACCGCATTAGTCTATCACTAAATCATTGTTTTTGGGCTGTCAAAGTGTCAAAAGTAGAATAAAACCTGTTATTCTACTTTTGACACTTTGACGACAGAGAGGAGTGGAATAACTCTTTACTGTCTTTCACGCTAATGAAACTGTTGACAAAAACTAGTCATAATTTGGCTCATTATTTAATTCTTATTGATTACAGTACTGAAGTAGCAGTCATAAGCAGTAATTGGAACATTGTCTTCTTTCTACTCTTTACCTACACTACATCCTTTTCATCCAAAACGAAAAAAAAGGTATTAAAACACGGCAAGCACTCAACACCGGATAGCTAGTGAAGAGTGTAGTATCGAGTGCAGTTGACAAATGCACTTAGTTGTTAGAATAATGTGGCTGAGAGTGCACATTATTCTCATCTGAAAGCACAGACATAGTTGAGTCAAGTTTGCAGGGTTGCTGAAAGCACAGATACATTTGTGTTAGTTGCTGAAAGCATGGATACAGTTGTGTCAAGTTGCTGAAAGCAAAGATACAGTTGTGTCTAGTTTGCAGGGTTGCTAAAAGCACAGATACAGTTGTGTCAAGTTGCTAAAACACAGATACAGTTGTGTCAAGTTGATAAAAGCACAGATACTGTTGTGTCAAGTTTGCAGGGTTGCTAAAAGCACAGATACAGTTGTGTCATGTTGTTAAAACACAGATACAGTTGTGTCAAGTTTGCAGGGTTGCTAAAAGCACAGATACAGTTGTGTGAAGTTTGCAGGGTTGGATGTTCCAAAGGGTTAAGCAGGTACACACCTGTAGTTCGCCCACATTTCGCTCATTTAATTATGCCAGCTTATTGTCATCCACTACTGAGAACAAATAAAATTAAATATCTCCGACACATATTTTTCATGCCACATAATTTATGTAGCAGTAGATACGCTTCGATTGACAATCTATTGAAAACATTATTATGACACGATATCTTGCGAAACCGACCCGATTCAAACAATAAAACTGCCATAACTTTTGAACGGTTGAACCGATTTTCATCAAACAAAGCTAGGTACACTCTCGATAACGTCACCAGCCAAAATCATCGGTTTATCCGTTTAGGAGCTAAATGCCACAGATAGATACGTCGGGGGTTAAAAACCATCTTTAAAAAATATATCAATCTGAGTGCATCATGGTGCTCAATCAGTATTTAACAAACACTTTTGCATATTAAAAAACCCGGCCAAGTGTGTCCAACACGCACTTGGCCGCACATTTAGGGTAAAATAAAGTTGGTTGTTATAGCAAAAATAAGGGAATTACAAAGAAAAATTAGATTACAATATTACTTAAAACAAATAACGCAGCATTTATCTACTCAACGGGTTCTAAACAATGATACCTCTCTCGATAAGGTTGGTCAGAATTATTTTTTCGCGCCTCACTCTTTACTTGGGAGTCCCCCCTAAAGGTCTATCCACACATATCAGAGGCGAGCCCGGGACGTGGCTTTGGATTAACATTATACTTATATTGTGAAAATTGAAGACTGTAGCTCCAACCGTTTGGCTGTAAAACCCGTGTGACACCCGTGGGACAGACGGACAGGCGGACAGACAGAAGGACACGTGAATGACAGCAATATCGGGTCCAAACGGAGCCCCCGTTTGGAACCTTCGGGTACGGAACCCTAAAAACTAAAATCAAAAACTTATCGTAGGTAAATTTTTGCTAACACTAGCTTCTGAACGAACTTTTGAACTGGTTTGCCTGTTGAGCTACAAATACCTAAACATGCCGAATATTGTTGAGAAAAATGTTAAAGTCAACAAAAAACCGCGACTTTTTGCATGATTAGAAATGTGCTAATATTTTGTCCTACATTATGTACTTATCAAGTACCCACCTACATACGTCAGTAACAAGCTGTCTCGGGATTTCTTATTTTTACAGTTTCGCTTATTGAAATTCTCGTAACATCGATTCCAATAAAAGTTATAATAATATGCCTCAATATCTGCGTCAAGCATGCCAGACGGAGACGATTTTTTCTATGTAGGTATTTATTAGTTTCTGCCAGCTGTTTCATCTGCGTGAAATTCGGCAATTAAGATAAGGGAACCCCGAGATAGTCAGAGGTAGTCCCGAGATAAAGATCATCATATCCTATATCCTAAAACAGGACGTGGTCTACCCGTATGCTAAATTTCATATAAATCCGTTTAACCGTTATTTGAAAGGTAACAAACAGAGTTACTTTCGCATTTGTTATTAGTATGTATGTTCACAAATATCAACTAAATTGTTACTCCATTCGTATTGTGAATTTTCGTCAGCATTCATGCGAAATGTACTTAATTGGCAATGATTTAACAAAAGATATTTTATTGTGTTTCGAAGAAAAATAATATAATTGCGTAAACATAATTCTGTTTTGTGACTTGGGAATATAATTGCGTACTAAAATAACAAATACCAGCATCTTTTTGTGATACAGAGGATAATATTGCCTTAGGCACCTTGTTACGTGAGTTATTTGATCATTGCTGCTGTGTTGTCAACAGCTAATTTTGGATCTGATATTAAAATATGAAACTTCTCGGATATGAGGTAGGCTTTATGTGACAATTATGTTTTGAATTCGTTTGTCTCTTTTCTTCTACTTTTACGTTTTGCATTGTTGTATTTATTCCTAAAAATACCTAGCATAATGTGAAGTCATAATATTGTTTATTTTGAAGGGTTATAACTTGGCAGGTATCTGCTCTAGAAAATAGTCATTATTATATATTATGGGATTGACAAGCGCTGTCAAAATGTGATGTGAACAATCCCTTAGAGTGAGGCCTCATAATGCTTTGCACAGAACAGAAAAAAACGCCTTCTACTCTCTGTTCTGTGGTGCTTTGCGATGCGTTGCGGCAACGCTGCGTCATTTTACATATATTTTTGTGACATGTCACATTATGCATTGCGTTGTCGCACGAATTCAGTAAGCGACAACGGAAGAGTTTAAAAAAAGAAAGTTTATTTGTACCCAGTTACAGCAAGACAGTAATTACTTAATTCTACAGAATATTGACCTTATATACTAATCTTATTGCTAACCAATCATCTCTGCTAATGATTCATATCCTAGATAACATATGCTGACATAAGTTAAAGGAGGATTGGGGTTCCTTAACTCACGCGACGTTTCAACAGATTAAAGGACGAGAGACGAAGCGGGGGGAGGTTTATGCACTGCGCTGTCGGTGCGACGACGGACAGTGGTTGTCAAATCTGAAATCCACACTGAGACGGCATATAATGCGTTGATCCGTTGCGAGACGCAACGCAACGCACTAATGAGGCTTCAACCCATTTTATCATTTCGACAAGCGCTATGGCTAATAGAATGATACTTTGACTTGAGCCTCACGAATCCTTCAGTTAGCAGACAATTATGTAGTTGCTTGTTCCAAATATAAGAAAACGGTATTATTCTATGGTAAATAGAATAGGATAGAATAAAAAACATCAACGTGAATTTACACATTTACTTAATATTACGAGCGCTCATGATCAAAAGTTTTGTCTTATTGTTTTACGCCCAAAACCGGATACAATCGATAGATTTGATTGCGATTACACATATTTCAGACATCAGTAGCGGCACACGTAGGTACTCAGGAGATAATTCGATAACATTAAAAATGAGGCAAAAGAAAACCATTTTTAATGATTTTTCATAAGGAAGTGTGGGCTTTCCATGTGTAAACATTTTGAAGTAACTCCGAAACGTTATTTTCGTTTTTGGTGACATTTAAAATGTTCTTTTGGCAATCTCGGAAACCGTAAAAAATAGGACCAAACAAAATTGAAAAAAAATGAGAAAGGTCGGTTAAATTTTTTAACATTTTTGAAAATGCACTCAGGCCACATGTGATGCATTAAATATCTGAAAAGGAACTTTTTCATAACAAAATTATGAAACTTATGTACATTTTACTATCAGACATATTGTAATAGACATAGCAGTAATGACACACTATGACGTTTTTGGCCGGTACTCCCCACCTAGTCGGTTTCTGATACATCTACTTTAGCGATTTTATACGATTTTGACCGTAAAACTATGTGACTTGGTTTTAGTCGTTGGCACTCGTACTATAAATATTTTACTCTGCCCTTATGTAAACTCACGGGTTCACGACACCCACTTACAGTTTCACATAGACCACGACCACATATGTTCACTTTTCCAACATTGTTTACTCCAACTATTTCAGATTAATTCTCGACCGCTACTCCGTCAGCCGCACACCGCAGTTCATCACTCTCTATACAAATACTTCAGTAGTCTGCTTGACTTGTGACGTCACTGATGAAAAGCTAATGAGTTGTATTTAATTAAAAATAAAACGACTAAAGCAAGAATCTTCGGAGAGTGACTATCTCAGTATTTTAGACCGACGACGAATCTGTGTCGTATTCGCCTTCGCTACATACTGTTGTGATAATCTTTCTACTACTTTCTGCTACTCCTCATCGTAATCGTCTTCCTGTTCTACTCCCATGTTACTTGGGGTAGACGCATACTCAAACACACAACGACGCAACTAATTTTTTCTTCCATTCTACCTACTACATAAACTAATTATGTAATTTGGCTTGACCAGCAGTGTTTATGCCCGGTAACTGTTAAGCCTTCTCTTTATTATGAGCAAGATTTTTGAGATGCCTGTGTGTGCAGTGAGCTACATAATACATACCTGTCATATTTAATAAGCACCTACCGACAAATGTCTAAGTACCTACCTTAATTATTATTGTGGTGTCAACTACCTTCAAATGTAAAAGACTACCCACCTAAGTAAATTTTGTTGTGTGTACAGGAAAACTTAAATAAACTCTAAACTTATATTTGAGCCACATTGATAATATTCCTATAAATCATTACGTAATTTGTAATGATCATTGTGACGTATCCTGGATTTTATATTGTTATTTTAGTATTATAAGTTCTTTGAAACAATTAGTACAATACTGTCTGTTAGTATCAATATTCTTTCGAATATTGATTAAGAATGACTAATTATGCGATAATAAATTCCTTAAATGTCTTGATACGTTTTAAAACAGTTTCAATATATAAGAATTGATTATTGTTCACCTAATTGTGAGATTATTTAAAGCAATATAGAAAATGGCGGGATACCGCGCCATTTTCTCATATTGGACGTATTGAGACACTGATAGACCCGAGATTATAAAATATTGTGTAATTGATAAGCTGACTTACTTTTCTGTGAACTACTAGCCAGTACAGGCCAGATATATTATTATATTTCCTTTATCAATAATAATTGGTGTAAGATCGACTACACAAGGCTAACGTAAGTTATTTGATATTATAACTTTATTATTGGTTAAGGGTGTGTTGAAACTGTATCTATATCATATTATGGCCTATATTCTTAATATGTTATATTGATTTAAGGGCTAATAGTCTATGTCCTTTACCTTAACCTTGTTATTTTGATTCTATAATATTGTAAATACTTTATGTGGTTGTAAAAGATATCGATAAATACTATAAAAGAGCTTCCGTGGGGTTTTTGCCCTTCTTACCCACGAGAACTAGGATGAATTAATTGACAAGCCTTATTTAAATAAATACCTAGTCTTGTCCTTTGTGCTTTCATTCATAAAACCCTTTCCTTACACACCACACACATTGGAACTCTGATACACAGGAAATAACCAACAACCATCTTGACATTCAAAGCTTGCTATCTTGGTAGATATAGTTCCATTCAAGATTCTAACACGTGCGTCCCACGCGTGTCTGTTTGTGGAGCCTCAACAACAGACCTCATTGCGCCAGCACGTCGTATGCACAACTCACAGGCGGGATAGACGGTCAACACACGGCTTAGTTAGTTCATGAAACGTGATAGCTGTTTAGTGATCTAATAATGTTTGACTAGCTGCCGCTTGCGGCTCCGCCTGCGTGGTATTAGTACTTCTCCCAATAATATTTTTTTCGTCTATAATTTCTGTAACTTATATGATGTACATAATAAAGAGTATTCTATTCTATTCTAATAATAATGATGGCTATTTGTTACTCTAATGTATAAGGTACTAGCTTCTGCCCGCGGATCCCCCGCGTAAAAAGTGTTTTACCATCCCAAGAGAATACAAACTATCCTATTTCTTCCCAGGGTCTCAAACTATCAATGCCAAATTTCATCTAAATCGGTTCAGTTGATACAAAGATTAACCCCTACAACCTCACAAACTTTACCTCTTTATAATATCAGTATAGATCTGTAAAGTTTCATCAAAATCCGTTCAGTAGTTTTTCATGAAAGAATGACAAACATACATTCATCCATCCTCACAAACTTTCACGTTTATAATAGTAGTCGGATTTAATATCATCGAGGTGAAGACGTTTTACTGACGGAGAAAAACACGCACACCCGTTGAGGTTATGCTATGCTGTGGAAGTGGTTCTAGAGACCACACAATCTAGTATTTAGAATCAGTCTCCGATACCTAAATTAACAAAAGTTTGTTTGTGTAACTTGGTCATAGTCATATTCGTACGGGTAATTAACATTTAGAAGTATTGTAAGTATTTGTTGCTTTGCGCACGTCACCACATATCATGATATCAGTATTTATTGTATTTTTAAACTATGTATCACGTCAGACTCTGTCTCGTATTGGTTTCTCCGGTCTAGTTGTTGATCAAAATGCTCTACCCTATTTATCATTTTATCCATGTACCACCCAACCCTACCACTAAACAAAGACATCACAAAAAAACAAGACACGTTCACACTCCGACCGCGCTCCAAATCAATAGCTCATTTGTTTCTCCAACCCTCTCAAACGTCCCGAGCGACCTTCAAACAGTTTTTTCACGTCAAGAACATTTATGTGGCCATTAGCGATGGTGCTGATGTATGGGAACCATTCAAATGTATGGGAAATAACTCCATTGTGATCGCAGCGGCTATAGATCATCTGCTAAGTGGCACATCGCAAGGTTGCCAGACTTTGAATGTTGTAAGCCTAGTGTTAGACTTTCTAAATGATCGATCTTTTTTAGGCGTTAGTATGTATTCACAAAAGGATGAAGCCTGCCTTTCTTGTGAAGATAAATTAGATGTTGAAATAATGTATGAGCTTGTGGTCCGAAGGCTCTTATGGATTTAGGTCTCTCTGTAGACAGGGCTATTTTTAGAAGTTAATAGATGTCATTTAGAAATTGCTTTTGGTAGTATTTATGTGTAGAAGGCTTAGCACGTAAAAAAGTCAAACTTTGACATTGATTTTAAGCGAAAACTTCTAAGAAACATCACCTAAAAACGTAATTGCGCCTTTGACTAAGAGACATCTACAATTAGAGCGAGCGATGTAGAAAATTTGTAGCGCCTGCTAACCAACGATTATCCCAGTATGCACTACGCAAGTGCACCCAGAGGCAATCCCCGGTTGGGTAGGACTATTGCAAAATATGGAGAAAAATGTATTGGGCTATGGGTTTGGTAGGTTTAGGTGACTTGATTATATTATTATGTTATATTATTTCCGATATAGGGACGTGTTTGTTTTATTAATTTACATCCTGGCTCTAACAGATTATGTTAAGGGTATTGTCGATTCAATTAATCAAAATCCGGAGCTAGAGTATACAATGGAGCTTTATCGAAAGGATAGATTTACTTAGCGGTAGTCTGAGTTGTCAGGCCGCAAAGCTAGCTTTACCACAACAATAAAGAGACAGTCCATCACCGTTTTTGAATTGATTATAAGCAAATCTGATGTCACTGATAACAATAATTGGATCTTGCGACCTCGTTTTAAGTGGTAACAAAACTCGTTTTCTATTTTTATTTTCTAAAAACTAAAGTTTTCTTAAATTTTACAAAATTAAAGTTTTATGATTTATTTTTCTCAGAGATTATATTCAGTAAAATAATGAGGTTACCAGATTGTCCAATTTATTTGTTAACTTAAGACATGTTTCTAGTACCTTCATATTTCCCTTGTTTACAATCGAATCAAAGGCCAAGCTTGAAACTTGTCAGTTATTTCCAAAATACCCCGATTATGAATTCCTGGAAAATACTTAACTGTTGCGAATTTTATCTACTTAATAAACCAATAATGAAATAGTCAAATTCCCGAAATTCAGTTCTCACCCTTATTCCTCATTCTAATACCTAATTCGCGCAAAAAAGACAGACATATCCCAGAAGTAACCCAAACCGACGTTCAATGTCCGAACCTTTCCTCTTGTGACAAAATCATACTAAATCTCCTATTCAAACACTAGCTAGTGTCCCGACCTCGCCTCGTCCCATTCATTACAAGTAACGATGTTGACGGTCGCGCAGTGATCGCGCGGTAATCGCTTCGTGATCGTGTCGTCACATGTCGCCCTGATTATTGTTTGCGCATAAAATCTTATGAGCAAGATAAGTGGTTATGTTGCCGAGCCTCATTTGTATGCGTAGTTCGGATATCGAAGGGATGATATTATGTATTTTGGCTATGTTATCACGGGATTGTGACCATTTTTTTTTTTTTTTTTTTTTTGGGTGGGAAATCATCCAACGACTTCTCCCGCTCTGGGTGAAGCGGGAGGGCGTGTCAGACTTTTACTGACTAAAACCCACCCGTGTTCCTTCAGTTGTTTGTGCCAGGGCCGCGGTAACACTCTTTCAAATTTATCCGCGACCCAGACAGACCACATACATACGCTGCGGCAGGTCATACAGAAGACCGAAGAGTATAACCTGCCTCTCTGTTTAGCGTTTGTGGACTACGAGAAAGCCTTCGATTCGATCGAGACTTGGGCAGTACTGCAATCTCTCCAACGGTGCCAGATCGACTACCGGTACATTGAGGTAAGTGTTTGTACAAAAACGCCACCATGTCAGTCCGTCTTCAGGATCAGACCTCGAAACCAATCCTTCTCCAGCGCGGCGTGAGACAGGGAGACGTCATTTCTCCGAAACTGTTCACTGCTGCGCTGGAGGATGTCTTCAAGGTTCTGGATTGGAAGTCGCTTGGCATCAACGTTAATGGCGAGTACATCACTCACCTTCGTTTTGCCGACGACATAGTGGTCATGGCTGAGACCATGGAGAGCCTCAGTACAATGCTCGATGACCTCAATAGAGCTTCCGAAAGAGTGGGTCTTAAAATGAACATGGACAAAACCAAGGTCATGATGAATGCCCATGTAACACCCACTCCTATCAAGATCGGAGACTGTTTACTTGAAGTTGTAGATGATTATGTCTACCTGGGACAAACGATCCAGTTGGGTAGATCCAACTTCGAGAAAGAGGTCAACCGTCGAATCCGACTCGGCTGGGCAGCGTTCGGGAAGTTGCGTGGTATCTTCTCGTCCAATTTACCGCAATGTCTCAAGACAAAAGTCTATGACCAGTGTGTGTTGCCAGTGATCACCTATGGGACCGAGACGTGGTCGCTCACAATGGGCCTTATCAGAAAGCTTAAAGTCACCCAAAGGGCAATGGAGAGGGCTATGCTCGGAATTTCCTTGCGTGATCACGTCAGAAATGATGATATCCGCAGGAGAACCAAAGTTACCGACATAGCCCGAAGAATTGCCAAACTTAAGTGGCAGTGGGCAGGGCACATTGCTCGCAGAACGGATGGCCGTTGGGGCCGAAAAGTTCTGGAATGGCGACCGCGAACCGGAAGACGATATGTTGGAAGGCCTCCCACTAGGTGGACCGATGACCTGGTTAAGGTTGCGGGAAGGCGCTGGATGCGAGACGCACGGGATCGGTCAATGTGGTGACGCCTGGGGGAGGCCTATGTCCAGCAGTGGACGTCTTTCGGCTGAAATGATGATGATGATGAGACAGACATCGGCCCTCTCGGGCCCCGTCAATTTTGCTGACATCTCTTTGAGGCGCGCGTGGAACACTACGCGCCGTCGACTCGGGCCTGGTCCTTATCGGACGGCGAGCTACCCATTACTTGCCGTCCGCAAGCCCGCGCCTACGGTGGCCGGGAATCGGCTTGCGACTCCCGACGCCCAGGGCGTCTCCTGCGGTGACTAGGGGCGCGAGGGAGTCTCCGTTGCGTCTCCCTCACGCGTTCCGCCTCCTCCTTCGCGAGCATTACTGCTTCGCAGAAGGAGGTGACAGCTTCCCATGCCCTCTCGCTCCGTACCATGGCCTGAACCAGGACCGGCCGCGAGAGGTCGCCACCGCTGATCACCTCCACGAGGACACGGCGGTGCTCCGCCCAAGCGGGGCAGACCTCCACCGTATGCTCCACCGTGTCCTCCGGGCGATCCACACAATGGTGACACCCGGGCGTTTCCTCCCGCCTTATCCGGAACAGGAACCTCCCGAAACAGCCATGTCCGGTGAGGACCTGCGTCAGGCGGAAGGTGAGGACGCCGTGGCGCCTCTCAAGCCACTCCTCAAAGAGGGGCCTTATCGCCGCAATTGTGGCGTGCCCAGCACTGGGTTGCGACAGTCGCTCTCTCCATGTCGCCATGAGATCCTGCCGGAGCTCTGTCCGCCAAGCCGCGATTTGTCGCGGCAGCGGAGTTGTGCCCCGGCGTTTCGCCTCCTCGCGCCACTCCTAAATGTGCGCGAGGACTTTTGCCTCTAGATCCCATGGCAGCAATCCGGCAAGGAGGCTCGCCGCCTCACCGGAGACCGTGCGGTATCCCCGGACCAGCCGGATGGCCATGACCCTTTGGGACGCGTTCAGCGAGCGGGCTGGTCTCCGCCTCATGGAACCCGCCCACACCGGTGCGCCGTAAAGGGCCATGGACCGCACGACCCCCGCGTAGAGCCTCCGGCAGGAGGCGTTTGGACCCCCTAATAATAATAATAATAATAATAAAGGAGTCGCTTGAGAGCAGCCCCAGCCCGCTCCAGTCTGGGCGCCAAACGTCGGAAATGCTCCACGAAATTCCACCGGCTGTCGAGGACGAGTCCCAGGTACTTCATCGTCAACCCGACGCCGATGTGAACCCCTCCTACCGTTATTTGGGTACCCGGCGGTGGCGCGTTCCGAGGACCATGAAAACACATGGCCTCGGACTTGTGCAGGGCCACCTCGAGTCCCAATTGCCGGATCCTCTCGACGACTATCGCAACCCCGCGTGTCATTAGTTCAGCCGCCGCCTGGTGCGACCTCCCCTGCGCCAGGACCAGCGTGTCGTCAGCGTAGCAAATTACGCTGACGCCGCTAGGGAGGTCGGCGCGCAGCACCCAGTCGTAACCGATGTCCCACAGATGCGGCCCCAAGACCGATCCCTGTGGGACACCGCACGACATCTCTCGCCGGTTCCACTCTCCCTGGTGACCGGGGTAGATGACGGCCCTGTCCGTCAAATAGGCCTCGACCACGCGACAGAGGTAGGGCGGCATCCGGTGATACCGGAGTGCTTCCCTGATGCAACTCCAGGGCAGGGTGTTGAAGGCATTGGCGATATCTAGAGACACCGCCAAGACGACCCCACCCCGGGCCACTGCATCCCCCGTCGTGAGGGCTCGCACGCGCATGATGGCGTCCACCGTAGAGCGCCCCCTGCGGAAGCCAAATTGGCTCTCCGCCAGATCCGGTCCCACCCGCACCAGCTGCCCAACGAGGCGGTCTGCAATAACTCTTTCAAAGAGCTTGCCCACCTCATCGAGCAGCACAATGGGCCGGTAAGCGGACGGAGAGTCCGCTGGGCGCCCCGGCTTCTTAATGAGGACCAGTTTTCCCGTCTTCCAGCGAAGTGGGAACTGGCCCCTCTCCAAGCATGCGCTAAAGAGCCCCCTTAGTCGAGGCCCGAGAACCTCCAAGGCCAGAACCCAGGCCTTACCAGGTAAGCCGTCGGGTCCTGGGGCGGTATTTTTGGCATTCAGCCTACGTACCGCCACTCTCAGTTCTACCTCAGTCACCTCAGGAGCATTGTCGTCGTCGTCGGTGTGGTCCGCATCGGGCACCGCAAGAGGTGGAGCCATGGGCGGGGGAGTATGTTCCCCTTGCGAAGGGAACAGAGTGCTCACCACGCCCTCCACGAACTGCGGCCGGAGACTCTGCGTCAGCGGGGGCGCCCATGGGCGGAGTTTATCCCGCACCATTTTGTAAGGGCGCCCCCACGGATCCCTGTTTAGAGTCCCCAGCGACTCCTCGCGGGCCAAGCCTTTGGCCCACTTGATCTCCGCTCGGAGGGCGCTCCTCGCCGCTCTGTACCCCTCGTACAGCTCCACCTCAATGGCTTCCGTATCCGGAGGACGGTTACGGAGCCTGCGGTGCCTGGTGTACCGGCGTCGCGCAGCAACGCACACCTGGCGCAGAGCCGTAAGCTCCAGCGACCACCAGTACACCTGGCGCCGGGCACGTCCTGGCTGTACCCGGGGCATTGCCACGTCACATATCTCGGACATGGCCTCCCGGAACCACTCCGCCTCGTCGTTGATGTCAGCAGGCCTATCCGGTGATGACACCCAGGCCTGCACGATCGAGGCTTCCAGGAGGAGCTCCCGGTCCAGCTGTTTCAGTGCCCACTGCGGACCGCTCGGGGTCTCTCGGACCGGCGCGCTTGGGCTCTGGGTGGAGACGTCGAACCGAATATACCGGTGGTCGGAATACGTCTCCACCTCCTCCATGACGCGCCAGTCGACGACACGCGGTGACAGAGCGGGGCTGGCGAACGAAATATCCACCACCGATTCGCCCTGCATCCGCACACACGTGGGGATAGAACCCCGGTTGAGGACGACCAAGCCTGTCTCCAGAGCCCAGTCCTCAACCATCCTGCCCCGTGTGTCTGTATACCGGGAACCCCAAGCCACATTCTTGGCATTGAAGTCCCCGAGGACGAGCACAGGGAGGGAGCGGTACCCGACGACGACAATTTTCAATTCCGCAAGGGAGTTGTGGAACTCGGCGAGAGTTCGGTTCGGGGAGAAGTATACCCCCACCACGGCAATCTCCCCGAACCGTGCTGCCACGCAACCCTGTCCTCTCTTGACACCCTCGAGTGACGGGGTGCCGGCGGCGGCCGACGAAATTAGGGTCACTGAGCCGCTCAGGTCCTCCACCCAGTCGTCCCTGGGCGGGGCAAAGTACGGCTCAGCGACCACGGTGATGTTAATCGACCACTGCGCCATGCTCTGGAGCAATAGATCCTGAGCAGCGGCGCAGTGGTTGATGTTCGCCTGGAGGAGTCGTAATGGGGCCATTATTGGCACTCCATTTCAGCCCCCTCCCGAACCCCCGGTGAGGGTCCCGCCGCGGTGGTTTCGGCGGCGACGACGGCTGTGGAAGCGGCAGCGGTAGCGCAAGTGGCGGCGGCTGCGGCGGTGACGGCAGTGGTGGCGACTGCGGCGGTGACGGCGGTGGTGGAGTGCTTGCCCCTGCGCCTGGCCTTGGCGGGTGGAGCGCAGGACTTGCTCCCGGCCCGGTGATCGGCTGGCTTGCCAGCTGCCGCACATATGACGCAATGCGGCGTGGCATTGCACGTACCAGCCTTGTGACCGGGTTGTCCACAGCGGAAGCAATGGTCGCTACGGTCCACCTCCGAGGTGCATTGAGCTCCCACGTGGTTGCCTACATGGCAGCGGAAGCACCTCAGAGGTCTGGGTTCCAGCAGTTTCACCTGCGCGGAGACCCAGCCCACCAAGAGCCTTCGGCCCTCTCCGGCAATTTTTTGGGCTGCCGAGACGGGACAGCTCACCGTTACGGCTCGCATCCCCGTGGCGTCAGGGCGTATGATGCCTGCCCTGACCTGCTCGGCAGAGCACCCCCCAGTCCTGGCGACGGCTGCTACCACCTCTTTCTCCATCACCGAATCGTCCAGGCCCAGAATACGCATGTCAGCGCACTTGGTGGGCCTAGACACTCGGGTCTCTTCCGCATTAAGGGACGCCCTGAGCCTTTCGGCCAGAGCGTCGGCGGTCGGTCCGCTGGCCGCACCGGGGACTTCCAGCATCCGAGCCCCAGTCGCGGTGACCCTAACTCGAATGCCGTCGGTGACGCCGAGCTCCTCTAGGTTCACCGCCGCCCTCGCTTTGGCGAGCACATCGCGGTAGGACACGCCCTTCTTTTCCGCTTCCGGCTGTAGTGTAATCACTACAGCTGCGGACTTCGGGGCGCGGAGCCTAGCCGCGACGCTTCGCTCCTTGCGCCTTTTTCGCCTCTCCTTCCTTTTGGCCGCCCTTGCTGCCTTCTTCTTCTGCCCGGCCACTTGCCATTCGGCGTCGGCCGCAGGAGTTTCAGGAGGCGGAAGAGCTTGGGACGGCTGACTTGCCACCTGGGTTGGGGCCCTCACCGTCTGTGCAGCACCGCCACCCTTTTTAGGTACTGGGTTGCCCGGTTTCGCCGGGGCCGGTCCCGTCAAGCCCGGTTTGGCCGCGGCAGCGGCATACGAGGCCGCCTTCCGCTGGCCCAAGGCCGCCTGGCTCGCTGCTAGTGGGGGGCGCAGGACGATGGCCTCCAGAGCAGAAAATCGACTCCGGAAGGCAGCCAGCTCCTGCCGCACCAGGTTCAGAACCCGGTCCTCTGTAGGCACGGGCTGGCCTTGCCCATGCTCCGCCATCCCCTGCAGCATCTCACGGGGCCCAGCTCCTTGGAGCCCGATCAAGTCCGCTCGGAGCTTCTCGTTCTCCTCTTGGAGAAGCACAATGTCGGCCTTCAAGCGGGCCACCTCCGCCCGCATCTCGGATATACCATCCGACGAAGGCCCGACGTGATTGGTCTCCGCTGCCGCCATAATGGAGGCCGTGGCCGCAGATACGGCCTTTTCTTTAGAGGATTTATTCCTCTTCAAGGCCACATCCCGGATTGCGGCTTCCACGACCTCTGCAAATCTGGCCACTCGCTCCGAATTTGAGCCACCAGCAGTGTCCAGCTCACCGCCAGAAGATTCTGAATGGACAGACCTGCGGCTTGTCAATCCGGGGTGACGCCCCTCCGCGGCAAGCCTCTCGGCACGCTGGGCAGCCTCCTGGGCGGTGAGCCCCCTCCCCGCACCTCTGTCTCGGCCCCCACCCCGCTTACTGGTGGGGATCTTTGGGGCCGAAGCCAGCTCATTATCGGAGAGTGACCCCAAGCCATCCCCCGATTTGGGGCGCTTCCGGAAGAACCTAAGGTTCTTCGCAGCAGCTTCGCGCTCCAAGCTCTGTGAGCCCTTTGCGCCAGACGTGGCGTCGGTCTCCAACCCCGCATCACTCCTCACTTCTTCGTCAGTATCGCTAAGAAAAATCGGTGTCCTTATATCGCGCATGTGGTTATCGGTTTTGTCTATAGATATAGACAGCAGACGTTTGTTGCCCACCCCAGAATACGGAGGGCAGCCCGCCGAAGCGGGGTGGGATTCCCCGACCGCTGAGCAGTCGGGACCCACCTGGGGAGTTTTTTCACAAAAGTCTTGGTCCATGATGATTTTTTCCTTTAAAGGGTGAGGTCCCTATACTAAATCTAACTCCTTCTTTCTTTCCTGCTCACTCTAAGCCCACTCGACCTACCCTCTGTAAGCAGAGGGGGGAGTAGGCGTTAGAAGGCCCACCCAAGCGACGGACTAGTCGTCCTGTCACTAGCCCGGTTCCCTTCACAAACCATCAAGGATGATCTGTGATTGGAACCGTGACCTTTCCTCGTTTGTTGAAAATTTGCCGCCAGCACCAACTGTCCACCCAACGCGGGTGGACAATTGGAGCCGACGTTGCCCAGGGTGCGCCACGTGGAGGCTTTCAACATGCACCCCATTGTGACCCTTGCTCCTCTTATTGCTTAATTGAGCTTTTTGGTAAGAGAGGCGTATTTCTACTGGTTTCTTAGACAGTTGCCCTGTAGCACCTTTTCACCTTAACTATAAACCGTCAGTACCGATAATCAGATAATTGGCATTCAGAAACCGTTTTAACCTTTGACTTCTTTAAAGTTTATTTACTTACTTTAAACATTGAGCAACGTTTATTAGAAAGAAGGTTGCTTGTTGCTAAAATCACTTTCCACAAGCCAACATTGAATCATTCCATTTGGATTTTACACTCGGCCGCTGTAGCTGTAAGCTTGTCACCACGCTGTCGACCGCACATAGGTAGGTCCTAATGCTATAAAAGCATGTCCCACTCTGTTTACCCACGTGTGCCACACATAATTCACTTACCTTTCAAAAGCTCACGCAAAAAAACACTCCCGTCCATTCCATTGGGCTTGTGAAGTTGCAAAAATAAAAGACAAAAATAACCTTTTAAAATAAAAGCTATATTTCTGCAAATTGTCATGGGTTCACAATTTATCGCCAGTTCTCCCGCTGTGACAAATGAACGTCTCCTACCAAACTGTCTGGTAATCAATTAATAATCTGTGAACATTGCGTTTTCGTCACTCTGCCTACCCCCCGCAGTCGTGACGTATGGCTGCTATATCATCGTTTGTATCTGTCGGGAGCAGCCACCTTCACAGCTGATGTCATTAATTTAGCCAGAGTTGATACAATGGTTTTTGTTCAGTCTTGTATTTCGGATTACTTTGTGGCAACATGATATGAACTAACGAACAAAACTAACAGTGGCAAAAAACACAAATACGGAAATGTTACAGTAAAGTAAGTTTAACCAGTAGGGGCGGCCCATGTTGAGCTGAACTTACTTCAATGTAGGCATTTTTGAGTTGTGTTTAATGAGCTACGACTGTTACTAGCCCAGAGTCTTGAGCAAGACTATACATTATACAGAAAGAAAAAAATTCCAATGTCTCGGCCAACTTTTTCTATACACTTTTTACAGCTCAATATGGCATAAAAAGGCATTTTTCTAGATTTTGGTAGATTCAATCTCTTCTGAAATCTAGAAAAACCGGCCAAGTGCATGTCGGGCCACGCGCAGTGATAGGGTCCCGAAGTGGCATAATAATGCGCTCTTAGAAGAGGGTTTTGTTGTTGTTATGAATATTAAAACGATTTCAGCGGCACACAATGACTAAAAACGGGCCCACATAGGATGATGATTTTTTTTAATCTATATGCTCGCGTTTGACCTAGGGCATGAATATCGGAATCTCGGAATCTCGTAATATCGGAATCTCGGAACGCAATTTGCGATATTTCAATTGCGATACTGAGTGATCCAATATCGGAATCTCGGAATCAGAAAAACACCTATAGGTATTATAGCTCATTGTGAAGCGCCGAACGCGATAGCTTGGTTAAACCCTTTGACTACGGTGATTAGCAGTGATCGGATAATTGGGCGCATATTTACTCGAACCGAATCCCGGATTTACAGTCCTGATATTGCTAAAAATGTTACCTATCTAATAACATATGTTGTGTCAGGGTGTAACGGAAATGGGAAGTCATTTTCTAACAGGTAAAATAAAAAAATAAATAAAACTCCTGACAATTTTTTATTGCATGCTTCATAATTTATAAAATATGATTACTTTTTTCCATTACATCTGTAGAAACAGAACCTTCCTGGGCCGTCAGACCGGCAACCAAGTTCGCCGAACCATTAATCCTTCCACGAGTGTTAAGAAGTAGGTACATTTAAATAACTTATTGCGATGTCGACCAGGCCGTGGCTGATAAACGTTTTGGTACTAGATTATTAATAATAGCCTGGAGATAAGGTGGCAGACAAACCATTTAAACTATAAACTGCACATCACATTTTGCCAGCACTTGAAATTTTATTATTCAAGCATTTTTTTCATATGAGATAAAGCGAAATGAACCAATAAAACCGCAGTGTTTTCGTTTCATTAGTGGCAGAGTGCCAGCTAGCCAAAAATACTGCTTTGTCACAAATAAAAAAGAATTTGAATGTGAAAAATTACCCGTCTCTGGCCAGGCTACATCCCTCATACTAGAGATTGGGACGTTTTATGTTCGTTCTTTTATAGCGGTTGAATGAGAGAATGAATGATAGTAATTGACCTCATTCATTCAAAGAACTTTTAGCAGCTTCTTCGTTTAAAACAATCATGAGTAGGATGCAGTTGTTTGTTTGAACTCTGTAATACCAGTCTGTAATATTTTTTACGCCCTCGGGTAGCAAGAATTTGATCTACCTTTTGGGCTCTAATATTTCTTTCAATTTCTTTGAAAATAAGTCATTAAGTTGTCAAAAGTATTGAATGAGTATGAAATTATTATTGAATGAATAGCAAGAATTTTTCAAAGGTAACGTTTATTTTATTTTCTTCTGTCTTCGTCACAATTCCTTTTGAAAGTCAACACTAGGTGCCTGGTACCTTATAGTTACACAAAGTGTAAACTCTAACATCTTGCAAACATTTGTACGACTTTCTTGTTTCATTCTGAGCAGAATAGCAGTTTCTCTGTGGAACCGCGAGTGTGCAAAAACTCCGGGCCGCGTAAGTTAACCAAGTTGGTAACTTGTGCTTGCTTACTGGCGGTCGTAGTTCATTAACTTTTGTTTAACTTGGATACAAACAATTACTAGTCATATGTGGTAGTTAATTTTGGTATACCACAAACAGACTTATTTATTTGTTTTTTATTTATATTTCAAATTATAACATCTTTACAGATTGCTGCAATATGATGCTACAAGTCACAAACACACAAAATTACATAAAACTGAAATAACCTAGCAGCAGAATTGCACACAATTAAATAATAATAAGTATTAATAGATACATCAATACATTAATCTAACCATGCTAAAGTCTATATAGCTCCAGGCTTTTTCATTAGTTATTTGAGCCCTTTGGAGAAATCTGCGCAAACTTTGCCCAAATATGTTTTCCGACACTGTAATAACGTTAATAATATGCCCAGCTCGAGAGGTAGGGGCAATCTGGAGGAGGTTGGTCCCAGCCGCTGGCAAGTCTAAGAGAGCGGCGCGGTGGCGCGCGCCCACGCACCCGTCCGGCGCGCACAGCCGCAGCGCTCCAGCACCTCCGGCTCAGCAACCCTATTAGTATGTTCGCCACATGTTACCACCGCCACTTAATGCTCACACTATCTAGATTCTATCTAAAGTCTGGGGAAGACTGTAATTTACCACGTTTAACCACGAATCCGGTAACACCATTCGGTGACGCAATCAGAGCTTTTATATTTGTCACCGACACGCTCAGAAATAGAAGAAGAACTTTCTAATGTAATGGTTCCGGAAATAATACTCTAAGATTGATTACTCATCTACAGGGTTTAATCATCTGAAGTTATAATTAATTTGATTCTCATTGTAAAGTCTCATTGAATGAGCCTCTCGTTTATTTCTCAAACGTTAACATATTATTTTAGGGCAAGGCACTATTGATAGGTAATCTCGGATGGCTTTCTTCACAAAAGTATCCCAGACTAGTAAAACAACAAGTACAAGCACAAACTAATACAAATTATTGTAACGATGTTTCAGTTCAGCAAACAAAGTTTACGCTCCGTTGATTTCCCAAATGGTATGTTACAAATCGTGGACATCAGTAATTCTATGTTTTTGTTATAACTATCAACAAAGAAGTAAAACAGTGGATTACATTAATTATTTTTGTTCTTAGGCTTTAAACAGACAGGCTGCATTTAATCAGTACAACCTTGGGTGTAAATCAAGAGTGTTCACTCTTGACTTAAAGACTCCAAGTACGCCCCGTAGACCACATCATCGCTTACCATCAGGCGAGATAGTGGTCAAACGCGAGCCTATAGATTATATTAAAAAAAAAACCAAACTGCAGAATTGTAGATTTTCTGCAGTTGACATACTACTTGTTATGTGCTGCGTCGTAGCTTCTACCGTTCTACGAGATAGCTTGTCCTGTGCTATGAAACTGCTTGTTTAGTCTATTCTGGGCTACAGCGTAGCCTTTTTCTATGCTACAACGTAGCTTGTTCCGGGTTCTGGGCTAAGGCATAACACGTTCTATGCTACGACCGATGCGGACGTAGCTTCATCTATGCTTAAATATAGTTTTTCACGACGTTGCTTGCTCTATGCTACGATCAAATAAAAGCCTCAGGCACTGTCGACCTATTCGTGATTAAACAGAACGTTATGTTCTGGTTAATGTGTGTTAATGTATGTTTTCAGTGAATAATAAAGAAAGCCGTTGAATTCTATTCCGACACTTACATACTTCAACGTCCACAATTTTATTTACAACCAAGAAGTCCGATCAACTTGTAACTAACATATCAATAGACTTAACTTTGTAAACATGAGCCATTGTGAAGATTCATTACTCTTTTCTTCTCTTTTACACAGCACAATGTGCTATAAAGAAGTTTATATGAGATTCCATTAGTTTACTATTTGCTATTTTAGTGAACTACAAACGGCTATTGAACCTGTTGTTGAGGGACAAACCGTGGGAAAATGTTGAGAACTATGTTCGAGGCTTAGAACTGTCAGCCGCCTCGTATAACCAACGGATACCACCTCTATGGAGAAAGAACTAGTTGCTGCCCACTGACTCACTCGCATCCCACGAAAACTCCTATTCATGTACCGTATACAATAGAATTCCAAACGGTGAAGAAAAACATCGTGAGGAAACCGTCATGTATTCTATACAACCAAAAATTCGAAGACATGTGACATCCAACAACCCGCACTGGCCCGCGTGGCGGATTACGGCCCATTCCTTCACACAGAGAGGAGGCCTTTGTCCCAGCAGTGGGCACATTAATAGGCTGATGATGTGTGATGTGGTACAATAGAATTCAATAAGTTAATCCAGGTCTATAGTCTACCTGTATACAATATTTCGTCCAAATGCATTCACTTGTGAAAGCTTGATAAACAAACATAATGACTGATGATGCACAATGAAAAATCTGCTAATTAACTTAAAATCAGTTAGGTTTACTTAAAATACGTCATTATGATCGTGCAGTAAATTGAATGCTCTGACCGCGTCCCGATAACTAGCGAGTGCCCGGCCAGCTTGTGAAACTCAGTAATCACATTATTTATTTTACATTTTATCTTTACAAATGAGCATGAGCTTTAATGAGGAATATTTTATTAAAATCTCTATTAAGTATTGTAAACGTGAGAGCCTGTGTTTGGATATTCATAAATCAAACACGCCTCGATGGCTGTGCGGATTTAGATGGTTTTGGTACAAAGGTAGACCATGACCTGAGGCCATAGACAGTGTCATTCTATCAGCGATGGCGATGATCGTAATGCGAAAATGTACATTTCGATAGCGATAGGTAATCGCTATACTGTCCCACTACTGGGTAAATGTATCTCCATATTTTTCTAGCTGACTAAATTTCTTGCCATTTTCGGCCAATCTGACAGGAACAAGTCCAAATCGACACGCCAGCGTTTTTTAGGCATTCCGGTGACCATCTTTGCGAGTACGCAAAGAATAAAAGCTAGTGATATATAATTATTGCGAGCACTTTTTAAACAATTCCAATACACGCTAGATATTAAAACACAGGTGCTATAATAATTCTGCACTTTCACAAAGTAGCATTTCTACCATTTATCATGAAATATGTGCCATAACTTACCATAAGGCACGGTGCTACAAACCGCACTGCGATGTCATTAGAGCATAGTGCGAAGGAAATAATTTTTAATTCCATTTAGTTTGCCTCGAGTGCGTGCTGTGACTCGTTTAATCATTTATTAATAACTCTATAATTAGATTTTCCTGCAGAAAATAGCGAGAAAAGTATGGGTGATTATGCAGTACTGTCGCTTGTTATTGTTTTTCTACTGTTTTAAATTGGATTGCAGTTTGTAGCAACAAGAGTCATGAGAATGTTCTAAGAAATTACAATGGCGCTTTTAAATGAAGTTATTACAATGCCGTTCAAATTGTCCTTCATAGAATTATAGACAGGTAAATTTTGATAATTATTCATTCGAAAATGCTGACAGCGAACTTCATCTGGCTACCCTTTTTATTACAGCTGACAGTGATCATTATTAGAAGATGGTAAGCACTTTTATTTCGTTTTTCCTGGTATGGTTATCTATGTTATAAAGAGGGATGAAACGCTTCTTACTAAAAGAGTTATGAATATAAAGGTAGGATGTTAGTTATGAACGCATTAAATTTTAAGAAATTATTGGAAATATGATCGCAGCTATGAGTGAATGAAAAAGTGTGTGTGGAAAGGTGTTAGAGAATGAATGGCAAAGGCATATAAACTAAATTAGGACGCTACGACGTAAAATTTTGTAATAATTTGTGTTTAACGAGCCAAAATAAACGAAGTAAACTGAAGATGTGTTCCTCTATCACGCTCCATTTATGTAGGGGACATTAATGTAGATAGATGGAAAGGAAGAGGAAGGCCGAAGAAATGATTGATGGATTCTGTGAGGAGTGATATGTAAGAGAACGCAGTCAGTGATAGCGTGACGGTTGACGCAGAAAACGTGTTGCGACGACCCCAAGTAACGTGGAACAAGGGCAAGAAGAGGAAGAATAAGCGCTGTAATAACACCATTTCTTTTATATTAATTGCATTGATAGATATAATTAATCTGCAGTGGGCATGGGATAATAAATGCCCGGATAAAACAATAAAGAAACCTCGCTATTTCCTATTAGTATTGTCACTGACAAGCAACTAGCAAGGTTTTTTGCTCCGTGCGCTGTATTCGCAGTGCGTGCTACCGGTCCGCTTAATATTGTTGCATGACACTGCAACGGCTAGGATACTGGCCACTACTATGGTTGAATTTGTCGCAAATAAGGTGCCTGGCTTTTGACTGTAAGTATAAATCTTTATAGAACTCAGTAATCATACATAGGAAGCAACCTGAACCCTAGGAACAACAATGAAATATTAAAAACTTTTTTATAAAAAAATAAACCGACGAAATAACTTTCGTTTCAGGAGCCGCTGTCTTTGGTACTCTTGTTTTTATCGTTTTCAGACACTGATTTACCTACTGAAACTAAAGTTATTTTGCACTTTTTATTGTTTTTCTTTTGAAGTCGGTTTATTTATTTGTAATAAAGGTTTTATTTCTCTTTTTAGTGTTAGTACACTATCACTAAAAAGTGACTAAGTTCTATAATAAGGTAAATATCATATGTATTGACAAAATACCCATGATAACTCAATTTATACATTCGTGCTGTTTGACGCTAATCAATTCGGTTGTATGTTCCACATCTTGAAAACTGCTTAACCGATTTTGATGTTACTTCCATTATGCCCTAAGTTAAGAGATACCTAAGCAAATAAAAAAAATGATCACGATCCGCTATGTAATTTCGGAGAATTGCTTGGACAAACTTACAAACAAACATGCAAACATGCGAACATACAAGCATTCAAACATACACTTATGAAATTAAGCACACATGTTTAGAAGCCCATTTAGCAAGCACATTTATGTGAATATAGGGCAATCCTAACAATATTACATACATGACATGACTTACGTATCGAATTGATTATGTCCTTTTTTTAAATCGGTTTAAAATAAAAGCACACACATTTGTTCATATTCATGGTACTTGTGTTTGATAAAGTTTGTACAATCGATAATATTGGAACCACTTGTAGCGATATCCAAATATTGTCTACCATTTAGCGTAGTGATGAACACAACTTTTGACTATTTTATTTTTCTCATCATCAGAATAAAATCTGAACTTGTTATTTTTTTTGTAAAAGTAAGTGGGTATAGCGGTTTCTTAAGAAATTTCTTTTACAAATGTTGGTCCGGTATAACAAAAAGAGGCCTAATCAGGCTTTGGGCTTTATTAAAGGAAAGCCACAAAACTTTCCTGTGTATCAGCTTTTCAATCTGGAAATCTTTAGAATCCATTTCGGGAATGCCTTTCTAAAGAAAGATGAACACTTTTCATGTGTATGAGAGTGCGAACACCTTGGAACTTATTACTTAGTCAGTGTTCTGTTAATATCCTTTGAGCTTTGACTTGCATTCCTCTCTATTTATATAGACATTGATTTTCGAACAGACGACTGTATTTAAGTCGGTGTTGGTATAAAGTCTTCTAAAAAATTTATAGACACTAAAAGTAACTAACTATAGAACTAGTCCATTATGCCATGTCCATTATACCACAACAAAATAAAATAATACTTCAGAAGTCGGTGTTCCTGTTTTTGTTTCTTCGTTTTTTAACAACGACTGCCGAAATTGAAGTTCCTGTTTTGTGGTACATAATGTACCAGTTCTATGGTTAGGTACCTTTAGTGCCCAAAGTATTGCTAGAATAGATTACTCCAATAACTTGAAACTTGAACATAACCGGTAGAATAAGAGTATATCAGGGTGAACTGTA
The DNA here is from genome assembly GCA_945859665.1 of Anorthoa munda. NCBI lineage: Eukaryota > Metazoa > Arthropoda > Insecta > Lepidoptera > Noctuidae > Anorthoa > Anorthoa munda. Next base: position 30,239,672 of record OX243905.1, on the reverse strand, counting down.
CACATCTGCGTGCCCCTTAAGAGCATACCGGCGTGATGTTATGTTATGAAATGATGTAAACAATAAACAAACATGCGACTGCGGCAATCCCGCGAGATTTGCCGTCATTTATTGAAGAGTTCTGTGTATATCTCCGAAGTTCTTCATCAGATCTTGTTCACATTTAAATAGGACCGCATGAGAGCACCAGCTTTCAAATAAAAAAATAATCATCACAATCGATTCACCCAGTAAAAAGTTTTGAGGTGTGTCAAAAAATACAGTCGAATTGAGAATCTTCTTCTTAACTTCCCAATAAGGAGGAGGTTCTTTGTTTGACTATATGTATGTTTTTTTGTTTTTTATATATGTTTACCGATTACTCCGTCAATTATGGACCGATTTTGATATTTTTTTTTGCTTGAAAGGTTTATGGGGGGTACTCATGGAAATCAAGGGAACTCCTTTAATTTTATAGGCAAACATAAAGCTACTTTGATTTTTTTTTTTCAACTATATGGCAAAGATTTGCATTCAGAAAACATCCTCAGACCTGATGAAGAAGACCACTGATGGCCACTGGAACTTCCCATTGATAAGTATGTTTTGGGTATAAGATATCTCAAATAGTTAAAAGACTGTGATGAAGCAAATTGATTTAAATGGTTCTAATGAAAATGGTAACATCGAATGATCTAGTGATGAAGCCGGAAGGTAGGCACCAGAACGCCGTAATAAAACAATTTATCCCAGTCGCGTTTAGGCTTGTTGGAATTGTTATGAGGAGCCCTCTGGCTATAAATGATTTTCATGGTAATATAAGGTACCAAAACTAAAAAGAGAAAAACAAAAAACCTTTTTAACAAAAATTTAACCCGACATCCAAAATAAAACACTACAAAGCGAAAAATAACTTTCTTTTCGGCAGTTGCAGTCAAAAACAAAAAAAGAATAGGTACCAAAGACACCGACTGCCGAAAAGAATGTTATTTTTCACTTTGTAGTGTTTTTTTATAGCTAGCGATAGATGATTTGTAAGGAGTAACTTAGGTTACATTTATTTTAGAAAAAGACTTAGGATGCCGCGCAAAAACAATTCAAACGCGTATGAAGTCACGGGCAGCAGCTAGTTATAAAAAAAATCAATGAACTATATTAATTTAAGAACATTTATTATTAAATAACTAAAGGATAGTTAGGTACATAATCATTATTATTAACTACGACTTTGTTTGTTGCCTCACTTTGTTTGAATATACAAATATTTACTGAAAATATACACTCCGTTGCTTTATTACTTACCTTCTAAACAGATAACACAGCTAAAGAACTACGAGAATTTACTCTTTAAATAGAAATGAACATTCAATATTATGATGAAAGAACTCGTAGTAGGAGCAAAGCGAAGCCGACGCACAAGGATTCTTAATAAATTCCACAACGTGCTCCTTAGAAGTTAAATTGCATTTTTATCACACGCTTTACAATAAAATCTTTTTATAACATACAATTTTTCGCCACGACTTTACAAAAAGCCTATCAAAAGCCTTTGATTACAAATCATCCCACTCTTCTTTGGGCTATAGATTAAAGTTAAGCATAAATTACCTAAATCGGCTTCTCCACTTTGCACCATGTCTCAAAATGATCTGCTAACTTATTCACTATGTCCCGGCGTCGCAGCAACAGCTCGTCTTCAACAGCTTGCATTTTGTTATAAAGTACATACACCTTGATTAAATGTATTATTAATAGTTAGTTAATTATTCAACATGAATTGAGCCGACAGTCTGATATGAAACTTATATAATATCTTTTTAGTCTGATTCAGATAGTTTTACCTGAAGAGTTGTTATAGTTTTTTTTTGTTATACGGCTTCAACTCATGTGTAGTTAGATTAATCTATTGGATCCTGTTATCCTAAATCAGTACAAGGATGACCTAAATTGCAGGTTTCACATCTTAGCGGCTGAACGGATTTGGATGCAACTTGGCGCAGGGTAGAACAAATCCTGGGTAAGGTGGACATTCCAGGACGAGGTTTACCCAGGATTATTGAGATAATTATACACATTCACGCGGGCGTAGCCACTGGCAGAAGCTAGTTTATTTATTAAATCCAAAAACACAGACATAATAAAGTTCATCATATAAACAAACAACAGAATTCTTTAATAAAATATATTTCTAAATAAAAAACAGTCTCGCTGTGGAGGGCAGGGGAGTGCATCGCCACGTTTGGCACTAACTCGTTAACTTATGACGGCTGTAAAACGTATGGCAGTCACTCGAAGCCATTTTATTTGATCTCGCACAGAAGCCGGAGAACCTAGCTAGATATCAAGTTATAACGTGATGGACATGACGCGCTTCAACAAGTTCTAAGCTTGATTAATGAGCCTGTTGTGCCTGCAGGCTGGATTATACAAATGCAAATGCATCTTTTTCAAGGGATTACTGGGTAGTATCTATTTTTAACCGACTTACCAAAAAGGAGGAGGTTCTATGTTCGACATTAAGTATGTTTTTTGTTTTTATGTATTTTTACCGATATCTCCGTCAATTGTGGACCAATTCTGAAAATTCAATTTCTTTTTTGTTTGAAAGAGTATGTTCCGAAATTGGTCCCATTTTAATTTGGTGAGGATCTCATGAAGAACTCCGGAGATATACAACAGAACTCTTCAATAAATAACGGCAAATCTCTCGGGATTGCTGTAATCGCATGTCTGTCTATTGTTTATACCATTTCATAACATAACATCACGCCAATACGCTCTTAAGGGGTACGCAGATGTGTACAGTTCACCTTGGTACACTCTCATTTCACCGGTTATGTTCAGTTTCATGATATTCGGGTTATCTATTCTGGCATTGTAGGTACCTTACTTAACTACTTGCCTATTAGATAGGTACAACTAAAAAGTGAAAAACAATAATCTTTTTTGCAAAAAGATACTACCGGCTTCCAAATAAGAAAACTACAAAGTGAAAAATCTTTACTTTTGGAAGTCGGTGTCCATAACGCAAAATAATGGTATGGATAGTATACATTACACATAATATTAATATCTTATACATTATGGCTCTTATTTATAAAAATCTGCTTAGCAACTGAAACACTTTATTCTAATTCTCGAAAATGGAATGGAATAGAATGTGTGAATATATTCGGCAACTTAAATTAAGTTTGTTTTTTTTGGTTTGGTGTATTAACCATTACCACAAAGTTCGTAAGCGGCGGCGTGTGCCATTACGTAAGCATATACTTAATAATAAGCCAATCATTTTGCTACCTAATTGTGGCTTCAGTATGTACCTAACAATTATTATAAAAACACAGTTTTGTTTGGATTCTTTTACTTACTACTCACATCCTACGCAAGTTTTCAAGATTGTAGAACTTCTTCTTGATGGTTTTCTTACAACCCACGTGATTAACAATTATTTCATGTTTGAATTTAATTACGACTTCTTTCATAAGTAGGTGTGGACACCACACCACGATCAACATAAACTTCTGAAGTATTTCTTACACCAGATTCTGTATTCTGAGACTGAGACGTCCGAGTTATCATTAACTTCAAGGATTGATTGTTTGTTTGTTGAATTAAAATTTTACTGAAGTTAAATGAGAATAATTTCTTAGAATTTAAATAAATTCAGCATTATTCCCGTAGTTGTTATTTCTAAGAAGTTAAACCATACAAATGTTTTTTTACATCTATTTATTACAAAAGGTGGAAAAGATAATGCTTGAGTTGGTTTGTTCTTTGCTTGTTGGTGTATGCTAGCTGACACCTGGCATATAATGTGAGGTTTATATATATATATATTTATGTATAGTGTACCTAATGTATGATTTTGCACCACTTGTTCCTAGCTAGGACGTCATGAAGGTCACGCGTTTTGGTCATAAGTAATTTTTATTTTCAAAAATCTACCAACTACTGGTCGATGATTTTTTACTTTCAAACAAACAGCTACCTTCCATAATACTATAGCAAAACAACCTAACACCACCATCGTTCGTCCCTCACATTACATTCCATGCATGGTATACAGGGAGGTCCAAAATGTATACTAAATAAATTGAGAAGGGGGCAGGAAGAAGAAGAAGTAGACATATTCTCTTTCTTTGCCACGAACTTTTGGGCTTAATCTCGTATATCCAGAATACGTCCTCCCCAGCCGCCCAATAGTAATTATCCAGTTCAGTCGGACGCTCGGAGGGATGACGTGTCACTTTAAATAGACGACTTGTTTGCTGCCCGCCACCAATTACCTATCTAAAACGGGTTAAATGTGGATATTAGGTAACTAGCATTCCTAATAAGCCAGAAAACCCACAAGAGTTAAAGTGTGTATGTGGTGAACCTGTTGTAATAATACACACATAAATACAGACTTCAGGATGCCAATGACAAACTCTAAATGAATAAAAAAACTTCAACCTCGCAAAATGGTTTTACGTTGACGGAACAAAAGAACGATGTGAATGCGAAACCGAGACGCAAACTATGTTTCTTCTCCTATCCTATCCTCTGTGCCCCAAAATATGCAGCGAAAGTGGTCTACGCGCTGTCACCGACGATGCCGAGGAAGTGGCAAAGTTTTAGGTAGGAAAGTATAAATGAATGAAAAAGAAGAAGAATAAACAACTTTGCCTGCCAGAGGCAAATGCTATCAGCAATAACAATACTCATAAGCTTCAAAAGGATTCGAAAGACTACTTGGAGTCCTTAAGTCACCTTAGGGTCTTTAAGTCAAGAGTGAATACTCTTGATTTAAAGACCCCAAGATTGTACTGATTAAAAGCAGCCTATCTGTTTAAAGCCTAAGAATAAAAATAATTAATGTAATCCACTGTTTTACTTCTTTGTCGATAGTTATAACAAAAACATAGAATTACTGATGTCCACAATTTGTAACATACCATTTGGGAAATCAACGGAGCGTAAACTTTGTTTGCTGAACGGAAACATCGTTACAATAATTTGTATTAGTTTGTACTTGTACTTGTTTTACTAGTCTGTATACTTTTGTGAAGAAAGCCATCGGAGATTATCTATCATAAATAGTGCCTTGCCCTAAAACAATATGTTAACGTTTGAGATATAATAAACGAGAGGCTCATTCAATGGGACTTTACAATGAGAATCAAATTAATTACTAATCTTAGAGTATTTTTTCCGGAACAATTACATTAGAAAGTTCTTCTTCTATTTCTGAGCGTTTCGGTGACGAATATGAATATTATGTAGTCATAAGCTCTGATTGCGTCACCAAATGGTGTTACCGGATTCACGGTTACCCAGACTTTTTAAACAGAAACTAGATAGTGTGAGCATTAAATGGCAATGGTAACATGTGGATACTAATAGGGTTGCTGCACCACCCGGAGGTGCTGGAAGCGCTGTGGCTGCGCGCACCGGCGTGTTACATTGGTGTAATGGCTGCAAGGCGTTCCAGTGCGAGGATAAACGAAAAAAAAAACTTAATTAAAAAAATCAAAAAACCCGACTGCTTAAAAAGCAAACTAAAAAGACGTAAACAAGAAGAAAATCATGCTGTGCAGTCGGAGGATACATATTCGCGAGCTGGCGGACCAAAACCAGAAGTATCCTCCGACTGCACAGCATGATTTTCTTCTTGTTTACGTCTTTTTAGTTTGCTTTTTAAGCAATCGGGTTTTTTGATTAACTTTTTTTATTTACAACATATTAGTTATTATTTTTTTTGAATTAGGTACATTTAAACATATAAGTGTTATATATTTTTGAAATTGCCTCCTAAAATCCTTTATTTTGATACACCACACGATGGGTTTGGAAGAAAAATATTTTTTTTCCCGCCACAAAATGGCGCCCAAAATCCGCCATTTTTGTTTTTTCTAATTTTAATGTAGCCAGTGACTCGCAGGATTAAGACGAATCGATTGACGTAAGAATCATCAAAATCGGCCAACGCGTTTGGTCTCTAGAACGCCACATAGGAACAAACATACATACATACATATATACATACATACATACAAACATACATAGACTGATAAACACATTACCCTCCTTCGGCAGTCGGGTAAAAATAAAATTACAGTGTCGGAAAACATATTTGGGCATAGTTTGCGGAGATTTCTCCAAAGGCCTCAAATAATTAATGAAAAAGCCTGGAGCTTTGGTATGGTTAGATTAATTTATTGATCTATTAATACTTATTATTATTTAATTGTGTGCAATTTTGCTGCTAGGTTATTTTAGTTTTATGTAATTTTGTGTGTTTGTGACTTGTAGAATCATATTGCAGCAATCTGTAAAGATGTTATAATTGGTAATTCGAAATATAAATAAAAAACAAATAAATAAGTCTGTTTGTGGTATACCAAAATTAACTACCACACACGTACCACATATGATTAGTAATTGTTTGTATCCAAGTTTAACAAAAGGTAATGAACTACGACCGCCAGTAAGCAAGCACAAGTTACCAACTTGGTTAACTTACGCGGCCCGGAGTTTTTGCAAACTCGCGGTTCCACAGAGAAACTGCTATTCTGCTCAGAATGAAACAAGAAAGTCGTACAAATGTTTGCAAGATGTTAGAGTTTACACTTTGTGTAACTAGTGTTGATTTTCGAAAGGAATTGTGACGAAGACAGAAGAAAATAAAATAAAAGTTTACTTTGAAAAATTCTTGCTATTCATTCAATAATAATTTCATACTCATTCAATACTTTGACCTAAAACTTAATGACCTATTTTGCTTATTTTCAAAGAAATTGAAAGAAATATTAGAGCCCAAAAGGTAGATCCAATTCTTGCTACCCAAGGGCGTAAAAATATTACAGACTGGTATTACAGAGTTCAAACAAACAACTGCATCCTACTTATGATTGTTATAAACGAAGAAGCTGCTAAAAGTTCTTTGAATGAATGAGGTCAATTACTATCATTCATTCTCTCATTCAACCGCTATAAAAGAACGAACATAAAAACGTCCCAATCTCTAGTATGAGGGATGTAGCCTGGCCAGAGACGGGCAATTTTTCACATTCAAATTCTGTTTGATTTGTGACAAAGCAGTATTTTTGGCTAGCTGGCACTCTGCCACTAATGAAACGAAAACACTGCGATTTTATTGGTTCATTTCGCTTTATCTCATATGAAAAAAATGTTAGATTAATAAAATTTCAAGTGCTGGCAAAATATGATGTGCAGTTTATAGTTTGAATGGTTTGTCTGCCACCTTATCTCCAGGCTGTTATTAATAATCTAGTACCAAAAGGTGGTTTATCCGTCACGGCCTGGTCGACATCGCAATAAGTTATTTTAAATGTACCTACTACTTAACACTCGTAGAAGGATGTACAATAAAGTTTTGTGGTGTACAATAAAGTTTATAATAAATAATAATAAATAAATAAGGATTAATGCATCGGCGAACTTGGTTGCCGGTCTGTCGGCCCAGGAAGGTTCTTATTCTACAGGTGTAACGGAAAAAAGTAATCACATTTTATAAATTATGTAGCATGCAATAAAAAATTGTCAGGAGTTTTATTTGTGTTTTTATTTTACCTGTTAGAAAATGACTTCCCATTTCCGTTACACCCTGACACAACCTGTATAGTCTTGCTCAAGACTCTGGGCTCAAAAATGCCTACATTGAAGTAAGTTTAGCTCAAGATGGGCCGCCCCTACTGGTTAAACTTACCTTACTGTAACATTTCCGTATTTGTGTTTCTTGCCACTGTTAGTTTTGTTCGTTAGTTCATATCATGTTGCCACAAAGTAATCCGAAATACAAGACTGAACAAAAACCATTGTATCAACTCTGGCTAAATTAATGACATCAGCTGTGAAGGTGGCTGCTCCCGACAGATACAAACGATGATCTAGCAGCCATACGTCACGACTGCGGGGGGTAGGCACAGAGGGAAGTGACGAAAACGCAATGTTCACAGATTATTAATTGATTACCAGACAGTTTGGTAGAAGACGTTCATTTGTCACAGCGGGCGAACTGGCGATAAATTGTGATCCCATGACAATTTGCAGAAATATAGCTTTTATTTTAAAAGGTTATTTTTGTCTTCTATTTTTGCACCCTTCACAAGCCCAATGGAATGGACGGGAGTGTTTTTTTGGGTGAGCTTTTGAAAGGTAAGTGAATTATGTGTGGCACGCGTGGGTAAACAGAGTGGGACAGCATTATATTATAGCATTAGGACCTACATATGTGCGGACCTGACAGCGTGGTGACAAGCTTACAGCTACAGCGGCCAAGTGTAAAATCCAAATGGAATGATTCAATGTTGGCTTGTGGAAAGTGATTATAGCAACACAGCAACCTTCTTTCTAATAAACGTTGCTCAATGTTTAAAGTAAGTAAATAAACTTTAAAGAAGTCAAGGGTTCAAACGGTTTCTGAATGCCGCATGGCAACTGCCTTAGAAATCAATAGAAATACGCTTCTCTTACCAACAAGCTCAATTAAGCAATAAGAGGAGCAAGGGTCACAATCCCGTGATAACATAGCCAAAATACATAATATCATCCCTTCGATATCCGAACTACGCATACAAATGAGGCTCGGCAACATAACCACTTATCTTGCTCATAAGATTTTATGCGCAAACAATAATCAGGGCGACATGTGACGACACGATCACGAAGTGATTACCGCGCGATAACTGCGCGACCGTCAACATCGTTACTTGTAATGAATGGGACGAGGCGAGGTCGGGACACTAGCTAGTTTTTGAATAGGAGATTTTGTATGATTTTATCACTAGAGGAAAGGTTCGGACATTGAACGTCGGTTTGGGTTACTTCTGGGATATGTCTGTCTTTTTTGCGCAAATTAGGTATTAGAATAAGGAATAAGGGTGAGAACTGACTTTCGGGAATTTGACTATTTCATTATTGGTTTATTAAGTAGATAAAATTCAAAACAATTAAGTATTTTCCAGGAATTCATAATCGGGGTATTTTGGAAACAACTGACAAGTTTCAAGCTTGGCCTTTGATTCCATTGTAAACAAGGGAAACATGAAGGTACTAGAAACATGTCTTAAGTTAACAAATAAATTGGACAATCTGGTAACCTCATTATTTAACTGAATATAATCTCTAAAATAAATAAATCATAAAACTTTAATTTTGTAAAATTTAAGTAAAATTTAGTTTTTAGAAAATAAAAATAGAAAACGAGTTTTGTTAACACTTAAAACGAGGTCGCAAGATCCAAATAATGTTATCAGTGACATCAGATTTGCTTATAATCAATTCAAAAACGGTGATGGACTGTCACTTCATTGTTGTGGTAAAGTTAGCTTTGCGGCCAAACAACTCAGACTACCGCTAAGTAAATCTATCCTTTTGATAAAGCTCCATTGTATACTCTAGCTCCGGATTTTGATTAATTGAATCGACAATACCCTTAACATAATCTGTTAGAGCCAGGATGTAAATTAATAAAACAAACACGTCCCTATATCGGAAATAATATAACATAATAATATAATCAAGTCACCTAAACCTACCAAACCCATAGCCCAATACATTTTTCTCCATATTTTGCAATAGTCCTACCCAACCGGGGATTGCCTCTGGGTGCACTTGCGTAGTGCATACAGGGATAATCGTTGGTTAGCAGGCGCTACAAATTTTCTACATCGCTCGCTCTAATTGTAGATGTCTCTTAGTCAAAGGCGCAATTACGTTTTTAGGTGATGTTTCTTAGAAGTTTTCGCTTAAAATCAATGTCAAAGTTTGACTTATTTACGTGCTAAGCCTTCTACACATAAATACTACCAAAAGCAATTTCTAAACGACATCTATTAACTTCTAAAAATAGCCCTGTCTACAGAGAGACCTAAATCCATAAGAGCCTTCGGACCACAAGCTCATACATTATTTCAACGTCTAATTTATCTTCACAAGAAAGGCAGGCTTCATCCTTTTGTGAATACATACTAACGCCTAAAAAAGATCGATCATTTAGAAAGTTTAACATTAGGTTTACAACCTTCAAAGTCTGGCAACCTTGCGATGTGCCACTTAGCAGATGATCTATAGCCGGTGCGATCACAATGGAGTTGTTTCCCATACATTTGAATGGTTCCCATACATCAGCACCATCGCTAATGGCCACATAAATGTTCTTGACGTGAAAAAAGTGTTTGAAGGTCGCTCGGGACGCTTGAGAGGGTTGGAGAAACAAATGAGCTATTGATTTGGAGCGCGGTCGGAGTGTGAACGTGTCTTGTTTTTTTGTGATGTCTTTGTTTAGTGGTAGGGTTGGGTGGTACATAGATAAAATGTTAAATAGGCTAGAGCATTTTGATCAACAAATAGACCGGTGAAACCAATACGAGACAGAGTCTGACGTGATACATAGTTTAAAAATACAATAAATACTGATATCATGATATTTAGTGACGTGCGCAAAGCAACAAATACTTACAATACTTCTAAATGTTAATTACCCGTACGAATATGACTATGACTAAGTTACACAAACAAACTTTTGTTAATTTAGGTATCGGAGGCTAATTCTAAATACTAGATTGTGTGGTCGCTAGAACCACTTCCACAGCATAGCATAACCTCAACGGGTGTGCGTGTTTTTCTCCGTCAGTAAAACGTCATCACCTCGATGATATTAAATCCGACTACTATTATAAACGTGAAAGTTTGTGAGGATGGATGAATATATGTTTGTCATTCTTTCATGAAAAAACTACTGAACGGATTTTGATGAAACTTTACAGATCTATACTGATATTATAAAGAGGTAAAGTTTGTGAGGTTGTAGGGGTTAATCTTTGTATCAACTGAACCGATTTAGATGAAATTTGGCATGGATAGTTTGAGATCCTGGGCAGAAATAGAATAGTTTGTATTCTCTTGGGATGGTAAAACACTTTTTACGCGGGGGATCCGTGGGCAGAAGCTAGTACCTTATACATTAGAGTAACAAATAGGCAACATTATTATTAGAATAGAATATAATACTCTTTTTTATGTACACCATATAAGTTACAGAAATTATAGATGAAGAAAATATTATTGGGATTATTGGGAGAAGTACTAATACCACGCAGGCGGAGCCGCAGCTAGTCAAACATTATTAGATCACTAAACAGCTATCGCGTTTCATGAACTAACTAAGCCGTGTGTTGACCGTCTATCCCGCCAGTGAGCTGTGCATACGAGGTGCTGGCGCAATGAGGTCTGTTGTTGAGGCTCCACAAACAGACACGCGTGGAACGCACGTGTTAGAATCTTGAATGGAACTATATCTACCAAGATAGCAAGCTTTGAATGTCAAGATGGTTGTTGGTTATTTCCTGTGTATCAGAGTTCCAATGTGTGTGGTGTGTAAGGAAAGGGTTTTATGAATAAAAGCACAAAAGAACAAGACTAGGTATTTATTTAAATAAGGCTTGTCAATTAATTCATCCTAGTTCTCGTGGGGAAGAAGGGCAAAAACCCCACGGAAGCTCTTTTATAGTATTTATCGATATCTTTTACAACCACATAAAGTATTTACAATATTATAGAATCAAAATAACAAGGATAAGGTAAAGGACATAGACTAGCCCTTAAATCAATATAACATATTAAGAATAAAGGCCATAATATGATATAGATACAGTTTCAACACACCCTTAACCAATAATAAAGTTATAATATCAAATAACTTACGTTAGCCTTGTGTAGTCGATTTTACACCAATTATTATTGATAAAGGAAATATAATTGGTTTCTCTGATTGGTGTGATCTCACTGCTGGTGTTCCTCAGGGTGGCGTTCTCTCTCCTCTTCTTTTCTCTATTTTCATAAGCACTGTAACCAAGGTGATCACCTCCAGCTTCCATCTTTACGCAGACGATTTGCAACTTTATCGACATTTTCTGCTTGCAGACATGGACTTAGCGATTAATGCCATGAACGATGACCTAGAGAGAATTAGTGAATGGGCTAAGTCTTATGGCTTACAGATCAACCCTTCCAAGTCCCAGGCCATGATCATAGGCAGTCGATGTTATGAAGTCTAGATCCACAACTACTAACCTAATACTATTCACTGAATTATTAACAAAAGCAATAGACTCAGGTTTCCAGGCTAATGTCATATATACAGACTTCAGTAAAGCTTTCGATAAGGTTTTACATGGAATATTGATTCACAAATTACGAGCATATGGCATCACCGGACCGTTGCTCTCATGGTTGAGTTCGTATCTCGTGGATAGATCTTTCTATGTGGTCATCAACGGTTTTCAGTCTACTCTGCGATACATCTCGTCTGGCGTGCCACAGGGATCTCATCTGGGGCCCGTTTTATTTAATTTCTTCATTAACGATATTCCCAATTGTTTTCATAACTCTGTTATCTTTATGTATGCAGACGACTTAAAATTCGTTAAAATTGTTAAATCCTAGGATGATGCCTCTGCACTACAGAGCGATCTAGAAAGGCTGGTGCAATGGTGTCAAACTAACAAGATGCATCTAAATCCAAGTAAATGTTACCATGTTAAATTCACACGAAAACATCATCTAATAGACCAAGAATATTATATCGAAGGAGTAAAAATTGCGGAACTGGAGACAATACGGGATCTCGGTGTTACGTTTGATCGGAAGTTAACTTTTATTCCACATATAGACAATATTGTGAAAAAGGCCTCAAAAATGCTGGGCTTTGTTATAAGAAACTCCAAACAGTTTAGGTGTTGTAGAACTAAAATTACGCTTTACAATTGCTTAATTCGAAGCATATTAGAATATTGTAGCGTAATCTGGCGACCACACTATGCCACACACTCACTGCGTCTAGAACGCGTTCAAAAGCGTTTTCTATGGCACCTGACGTTTTCTAGCGGAATTACTAAAAAAGTACGTCCGTACAGTAACAGACTCAAACACTTTAACATGGTTTCGCTGGACAATCGCCGACGCCTTATTGACGCATTGTTTGTGTGCAAAGTAATGCACCATAAATTTGACTGCCCACAAATATTGTACGCCTTTAATTTCCGTGCCCCCTCAAGAATCCCTCGCAGTGCAATAACACCACTCTGCCCGCCGCAGAGAAGAACGGTTCTGGGCGCCAATTCCCCCTATGCAAGGTTATGCAACGTTGTAAATAGCTGCAGTGATCAAATTGATTTGCACTTTGAAAGTTTGGGAAAACTAAGAGCCAAGTTTCATAAGTACCTGCTAAATGTTAAATAGATCAAAATATGTGTTTATAGATAATAAGTACCTAAAATTGTTATTATATATTATATTGCTATACGTATTAATTATTAAGACTTTTAGATATGTAATAATTATAAAAGTAGGATAATTTAAAAAAAAAAATTGTACAACTCCTTAATGCATGCGGAGTTTACCTATAAGTGATTGTTGCACTATTGCATTTACTTTTGCATGCCACTATTAGCATAAAACTAGTGTAAATAATTGTTGGTGAACCAATAAAATAAAATAAAAAAAATAAATAAAAAAATTATCCCTTAACGGCTCGACCATTCCTTACACCGAAACGGCTAAGAATCTCGGTGTCTTAATTGACAGTAACCTTTCTTGGCGAGCACAAGTCAATGAAGTTAGTCGTAAGGTGCATTTTTCCTTTCACTCATTAAAAAGCCTTCAAAGTTTCCTACCCTTTAAAACTAAAATTTACTTAGCTCAAACTTTGATTCAGCCGATCATAGATTACGCTGATGCCTGCTATCTGGATGCCACCGAGGAGCTCTTAAATAAGCTTGAGCGCTTGCAAAACTTGTGCATCCGTTTTGTTTTTGGTCTGAGGAAATACGATCATGTCTCTCAGTTCCGCAAGGATCTCAAGTGGCTCCCTATCCGTCTTCGCAGGAACACTCGCATATTATGTCTCCTTTTTAACATCCTTTTTAACCCTGCATACCCTAGCTACCTGCGCGATCGTTTTACGTTTACTCGCCCTGCCGATGCTCTTTGTAGATCCCGCCTTAAACTTCATCTCAATTTCCCATCCCATAAAACTCATTTCTATTCCCACTCCTTCTCTGTCCATGCAGTACGATTGTGGAACTCACTTCCACCTAAAATACGTGACTCTCAAAATGTATCTCTGTTCAAAAAACGAGTCAAAGAACATTATCTCTCTACCATATTGTAATTTTGTATATTATATGTATGTATATATATATTTTTATTTTTTTATTTTCTAATACTTATATTTAGTTAATGTATGTGTAATTTATATATAATTAGTTAAGTTATTATAGTCTATTTTAGGTTTCCTTACTTCTTTCTACACACTGTGTCTTCGTCTATCATCCAACTTTCCTGTCGCAGGTCTGCTGGAAGAAATTTCTATTGAAATAAGCAGTACCTTTGTGCTCTTCTATCTGTATTCTTTCTTTTCTCTGTAAAGTGTTTTGTGTGTACATAAATAAATAAATAAATAATAATATATCTGGCCTGTACTGGCTAGTAGTTCACAGAAAAATAAGTCAGCTTATCAATTACAAAATATTTTATAATCTCGGGTCTATCAGTGTCTCAATACGTCCAATATGAGAAAATGGCGCGGTATCCCGCCATTTTCTATATTGCTTTAAATAATCTCAAATTAGGTGAACAATAATCAATTCTTATATATTGAAACTGTTTTAAAACGTATCAAGATATTTAAGGAATTTATTATCGCATAATTAGTCATTCTTAATCAATATTCGAAAGAATATTGATACTAACAGACAGTATTGTACTAATTGTTTCAAAGAACTTATAATACTAAAATAACAATATAAAATCCAGGATACGTCACAATGATCATTACAAATTACGTAATGATTTATAGGAATATTATCAATGTGGCTCAAATATAAGTTTAGAGTTATTTCCTGTACACACAACAAAAGAACAATGGCGAAATTTTAGCTGACTTTAATTTGAGCGTCTGAAAGTAAGTTATATACGAAAGACATTCTATTAATTGTCTATGTTTTTTAAAGTATAATTCGGCCTGGTCCAAAATAGATAAAAAAAAACACGATAAATAAAAAGTTATTTGATTTTTTAGTTCATTTCTTTAGCATAGTGTTGCCATTATATATTTTATCTGCTAAGTGACAATTAGTAACTATATTAAGTAATAATATCATTATTGTATTTATTGCAGTAAATGAGTTAATGTCTAAGTGTAGATGTTCCTTGTAGGTAGGTAAGAATATTGTAACGTAGTACAAATAAATGAATTACTTTCAATTAATGATTGGCAAAAAGACTAGTACCCAAGTCTAAAAAAAATATAGCTTGGTTATTGACGACAACATTTTGATAAACGTCAAAGTCACTTAGTTTAAATAAATATACTCTTTCCGAAGAGTATACTACACATTTTATGCTAAAATAACTAGGTAAGGGCAATACTAATGCGATATTCCCCTTTTACTTCCACGAAATTGAATAATATTACCTATTAAACACATTATTAAAAGTTACCCAGACATAACCTACAAAAGTTTATGACTGAATATCTTTTATTCTCTTCATTCTCGAACAAAAATTCTTGCACAAACTAATTCAGACCATCACCCTGAGTTAAACCAGATATTTTTCATTTAAAGACTTTCGAATTTAATCTCAGCTAAAACAATGTAGGCACCTGCCATTGTTCTTTACTTAGGTGGGTAGTCTTTTACATTTGAAGGTAGTTGACACCACAATAATAATTAAGGTAGGTACTTAGACATTTGTCGGTAGATGCTTAATAAATATGACAGGTATGTATTATGTAGCAAACCATTGAGACTTGAAAAATGAAAATTAACGATTTAATTACGTCACACATACTTCAAATTCTAACGCACGCCTCACTGCACACACAGGCATCTCAAAAATCTTGTTCATAATAAGGAGAAGGCTTAACAGTTACCGGGCATAAACACTGCTGGTCGTGCTGATATCAGCCAAATTACATAATTAGTTTATGTAGTGGGTAGAATGGAAGAAAAAATTAGTTGCGTCGTTGTGTGAGTATGCGTCTACCCCAAGTAACATGGGAGTAGAACAGGAAGACGATTATGATGAGGAGTAGCAGAAAATAGTAGAAAGATTATCACAACAGTATGTAGCGAAGGCGAATACGACACAGATTCGTCGTCGGTCTAAAATACTGAGATAGTCACTCTCCGAAGATTCTTGCTTTAGTCGTTTTATTTTGTTAGCTTTTCATCAGTGACGTCACAAGTCAAGCAGATTACTGAAGTATTTGTATAGAGAGTGATAAACTGCGGTGTGCGGCTGACGGAGTAGCGGTCGAGAATTAGTCTGAAATAGTTGGAGTAAACAATGTTGGAAAAGTGAACATATGTGGTCGTAGTCTATGTGAAACTGTAAGTGGGTGTCGTGAACCCGTGAGTTTACATAAGGGCAGAGTAAAATGTTTATAGTACGAGTGCCAACGACTAAAACCAAGTCACATAGTTTTACGGTCAAAATCGTATAAAATCGCTATAGTAGATGTATCAGAAACCGACTAGGTGGGGAGTACCGGCCAAAAACGTCATAGTGTGTCATTACTGCTATGTCTATTACAATATGTCTGATAGTAAAATGTACATAAGTTTCATAATTTTGTTATGAAAAGTTCCTTTTCAGATATTTAACGCATCACATGTGGCCTGAGTGCATTTTCATAAATGTTAAAAAATTTAACCGACCTTTCTCATTTTTTTTCAATTTTGTTTGGTCCTATTTTTTACGGTTTCCGAGATTGCCAAAAGAACATTTTAAATGTCACCAAAAACGAAAATAACGTTTCGGAGTTACTTCAAAATGTTTCCAACACATGGAAAGCCCACACTTCCTTCTGAAAAATCATTAAAAATGGTTTTCTTTTGCCTCATTTTTAATGTTATCAAATTATCTCCTGAGTACCTACGTGTGCCGCTACTGATGTCTGAAATATGTGTAATCGCAATCAAATCTATCGATTGTATCCGGTTTTGGGCGTAAAACGATGATACAAAATTTTTGATCATGAGCGCTCGTAATATTAAGTAAATGTGTAAATTCACGTTGATGTTTTCTATTCTATCCTATTCTATTTACCATAGAATAATATCGTTTTCTTATATTTGGAACAAGCAACTACATAATTGTCTGCTAACTGAAGGATTCGTGAGGCTCAAGTCAAAGTATCATTCTATTAGCCATAGCGCTTGTCGAAATGATAAACTGGGCTGAAGCCTCATTAATGCTTTGCGTTGCGTCTCGCAACGGATCAACGCATTATATGCCGTCTCAGTGTGGATTTCAGATTTGACAACCACTGTCTGTCGTCGCACCGACAGCGCAGTGCATAAACCTCCCCCCGCTTCGTCTCTCGTCCTTTAATCTGTTGAAACGTCGCGTGAGTTAAGGAACCCCAATCCTCCTTTAACTTATGTCAGCATATGTTATCTAGGATATGAATCATTAGCAGAGATGATTGGTTAGCAATAAGATTAGTATATAAGGTCAATATTCTGTAGAATTAAGTAATTACTGTCTTGCTGTAACTGGGTACAAATAAACTTTCTTTTTTTAAACTCTTCCGTTGTCGCTTACTTAATTCGTGCGACAACGCAATGCATAATGTGACATGTCACAAAAATATATGTAAAATGACGCAGCGTTGCCGCAACGCATCGCAAAGCACCACAGAACAGAGAGTAGACGGCGTTTTTTCTGTTCTGTGCAAAGCATTATGAGGCCTCACTCTAAGGGATTGTTCACATCACATTTTGACAGCGCTTGTCAATCCCATAATATATAAAAATGACTATTTTCTAGAGCAGATACCTGCCAAGTTATAACCCTTCAAAATAAACAATATTATGACTTCACATTATGCTAGGTATTTTTAGGAATAAATACAACAATGCAAAACGTAAAAGTAGAAGAAAAGAGACAAACGAATTCAAAACATACTAAAACATAATTGTCACATAAAGCCTACCTCATATCCGAGAAGTTTCATATTTTAATATCAGATCCAAAATTAGCTGTTGACAACACAGCAGCAATGATCAAATAACTCACGTAACAAGGTGCCTAAGGCAATATTATCCTCTGTATCACAAAAAGATCCTGGTATTTGTTATTTTAGTACGCAATTATATTCCCAAGTCAAAAAACAGAATTATGTTTACGCAATTATATTATTTTTCTTCGAAACACAATAAAATATCTTTTGTTAAAACATTGCCAATTAAGTACATTTCGCATGAATGCTGACGAAAATTCACAATACGAATGGAGTAACAATTTAGTTGATATTTGTGAACATACATACTAATAACAAATGCGAAAGTAACTCTGTTTGTTACCTTTCAAATAACGGTTAAACGGATTTATATGAAATTTAGCATACGGGTAGACCACGTCCTGTTTTAGGATATAGGATATGATGATCTTTATCTCGGGACTACCTCTGACTATCTCGGGGTTCCCTTATCTTAATTGCCGAATTTCACGCAGATGAAACAGCTGGCAGAAACTAATAAATACCTACATAGAAAAAATCGTCTCCGTCTGGCATGCTTGACGCAGATATTGAGGCATATTATTATAACTTTTATTGGAATCGATGTTACGAGAATTTCAATAAGCGAAACTGTGTAAAAATAAGAAATCCCGAGACAGCTTGTTACTGACGTATGTAGGTGGGTACTTGATAAGTACATAATGTAGGACAAAATATTAGCACATTTCTAATCATGCAAAAAGTCGCGGTTTTTTGTTGACTTTAACATTTTTCTCAACAATATTCGGCATGTTTAGGTATTTGTAGCCCAACGGGCAAATCAGTTCAAAAGTTCGTTCAGAAGCTAGTGTTAGCAAAAACTTACCTATGATAAGTTTTTGATTTTAGTTTTTAGGGTTCCGTACCCGAATGGTCCAAACAGGGGCTCCGTTTGGACCCAATATTGCTGTCACTCACGTGTCCTTCTGTCTGTCCGTTTGTCCGTCTGTTCGTCTGTCTATCACACGGGTTTTACAGCCAAACGGTTGGAGCTAAAATTTTCACAATATATGTATCATGTTAACCCAATGCCATATAAATTGTCAAAAAATATTATAAAATCTCGTTTAGGGGGGGCTCCCATACAAGTAAAGGGGGGGCGGGGGGGGGCGAAAAAAAAAATTCTGACCAACCTTATCGAGAGAGGTATCATTGTTTAGAACCCGTTGAGTGGATAAATGCTGCGTTATTTGTTTTAAGTAATATTGTAATCTGATTTTTCTTTGTAATTCCCTTATTTTTTCTATAACAACCAACTTTATTTTACACTAAATGTGCGGCCAAGTGCGTGTTGGACACACTTGGCCGGGTTTTTTTAATATGCAAAAGTGTTTGTTAAATACTGATTGAGCTCCATGATTTTTTTTAAAGATGTTTTTTAACCCCCGACGTATCTATCTGTGGCATTTAGCTCCTAAACGGATGAACCGATCTTTATTTTGGCTGGTGACGTTATCGAGAGTGTACCTAGCTTTGTTTGATGGAAATCGGTTCAACCGTTCAAAAGTTATTGCAGTTTTACTGTTTGAATCGGGTCGGTTTCGCAAGATATCATGTCATAATAATGTTTTCAATAGATTGTCAATCGAAGCGTATCTACTACTACATAAATTATGTGGCATGAAATAAAAATGTGTCAAAGATATTTTAAATATTTAAATTTTATTTGTTCTCAGTAGTGGATGACAATAAGCTTGCATAATTACATGGGACCGGAATATAACCAGCGAATTGTGGGCGAACTACAGGTACACCTCTGCTTAACCCTTTGGAGAATACAGATGTGATGTTTTGCTAAGCATCTGCTACCATCCAACCCTGCAAACTTGACACAACTGTATGTGTGCTTTCAGCAACCCTGCAAACTAGACACAACTGTATCTTTGCTTTCAGCAACTTGACACAACTGTATCCGTGGTTTCAGCAACTTAACACAAATGTATCTGTGCTTTCAGCAACCCTGCAAACTTGACACAACTGTATCTGTGCTTTCAGCAACCCTGCAAACTTGACTCAACTGTCTGTGCTTTCAGATGAGAATAATGTGCACTCTCAGCCACATTGTTCTAACAACTAAGTGCATTTGTGAACTGCACTCGATACTACACTCTTCGCTAGCTATCCGGTGTTGAGTGCTTGCCGTGTTTTAATACCTTTTTTTTTCGTTTTGGCTGAAAAGGGTGTAGTGTAGGTAAAGAGTAGAAAGAAGACAACGTTCCGATTACAGCTTGTGACTGCTACTTCAGTACTGTAATCAGTAAGAATTAAATAATGAGCCAAATTATGACTAGTTTTTGTCAACCGTTTCATTAGCGTGAAAGACAGTAAAGAGTTATTCCACTCCTCTCTGTCAAACCTGTTATTCTACTTTTGACATTGACAGCCCAAAACAATGATTTAGTAGGCTAATGCGGTACCGATTCAATTTCTTATAACAATCGACTTTATAATGAAGTAATTTTAATCGATTTAACATACCATAACACATGATTTTGTTAAAGTTAACATTCCAGTTTATATGGAGAAGAATCCAACGATTCATCATAATAAAATCGCAAGTATTTTATTTGCTGTTTTTCTATATTTATATATCCAATATTACTTTTTTCAAAATTTTACCTTCATTGGAAGAACGAACCATAGCAAATCTTATTTAAAATTACATTATTATTGTGTAACAAATATTCAATTTACAATGCGATATTTTCTGCTACATAAATTCGATTTAACTGTGAATTTTAAATAATCGTAATAACGGAGCGATCAAGTACATCGCTTCACTTCGCTTCACTGCTGTAAGCGTCGATGAAGTATTGAATTTTATTGTCTATGGTTGCCTGTTAATAATTATGAAGTTTCATAAGCACGCATCTGCCAAAAGTAAAATAATGGGCTGGACGGCTTTGTTGTGTTGACATTAATTGTGATAATTGCTTTTAGATTAATTTCATTTATAATTGTATTTACCGTTAATTATTATAATTGTATTAATTAATTCATTCAAGATTTGCACGCCTTGGTATGTGGAAAACATGTTCGAGCCATTTATTTTATTGTTATCCTGCATGCACTTACAATTGTTTGTTGTATGTGTACACATGTTTTTGCAAATAAATATATTTGAATCTGAATCTGAATCTAATATAAATTGTTCCTAAGTTATATCCAAAATTATTTCACACAGAAAGTTCCGTATTGTGCCGGACGTAAAGAATTTCACCATCCCATGTTTTACCGTGGGTGTCGTAAGAGGCGACTAAGGGACAAACCAAAGAATGGGCAGCAGCGTTCTCTGTGCTTCT
This sequence comes from Anorthoa munda, assembly GCA_945859665.1. Taxonomy (NCBI): domain Eukaryota; kingdom Metazoa; phylum Arthropoda; class Insecta; order Lepidoptera; family Noctuidae; genus Anorthoa; species Anorthoa munda. Next base: position 30,218,318 of record OX243905.1, on the reverse strand, counting down.
ATAATAACCATACTGCGATCGCCAACCCGCCTGGCAAGCGTGGCGATTATGGCAAAACCCCCCCATGAATAGCACAAATAAAAAATGGCCCCTAGTGCCCGGCAGCCTGCCTACGGTAGCGGTCGAGGTTACGGCATGGCAAGGGGTGCCAAGAATCTCCGGACGGGGTCCGGCTACCCCAACAAACACCGTCGACTGGACCTGGCAACATACAACACGCGCACACTTCGGACCGACGAAAAGATCACCGAACTCGAAGAGGAATTGAGCAGGTTGCGATGGAGTATTATAGGGTTATCTGAAGTCCGAAGAGAGGGGGAGGACTCGATAATCCTCAAATCCGGCAACCTGCTCTATTTCCGAGATGGTGACCGGCAGTCCCAGGGTGGTGTCGGGTTTATCGTCCACAAGTCCCTTGTGAACAACGTGGTGAAGATCGAGAGTGTGTCGACCAGGGTGGCGTACCTGATACTCAGAATATCCGCAAGATATTCGCTGAAGGTCATACAGGTCTACGCCCCAACCTCGGCACACCCCGACGACGAGGTAGAGACCATGTATGAGGATATCTCCAGAGCCATGCATGGTTTCAAAACTCACTTCACCGTTGTCATGGGGGACTTCAACGCGAAACTGGGCAAACGAGACGAGGATGAGCTGCAAGTGGGGCAATTTGGAGTTGGACGTCGGAACCACCGGGGTCACCTACTGGCCAGTTTTATGGAGAAGGAGGGCCTCTATATGATGAACTCCTTCTTCAAAAAGCGTGAACATAGGCAGTGGACCTGGCAGAGCCGATGATGTCTCTGTGATCAATTCGGTAAAAATCGGGAGCGATCACCGCATGGTAAGAGGCACATTGAACATTAATATTAAGCTTGAAAGGTCTCGACTGATGAAGTCCACGCTCCGTCCAGCACAGATTCAGGTCCAAAACCCCGAGAGCTTTCAGCTCGAACTCCAGAATCGTTTCGAGTGCCTAGGGAGCTCAGTGGACGAATACAATGATGGGTTCGTGAAAGTTGTCCATACGGTCGGGTCTAAGTTTTTCAAGACCCGTCGTACAGATAGAAACAAAAAGCTCTCTGATCCTACTCTCAAGCTTATGAAGGAGAGGCGTGAGATGATCCTTCTGTCTTCAGATGAGGCGTGCAAATATCGGCAGCTCAATTGACAGATCTCTAAATCCTTGAAAAGAGACCTCCGCCGCTTTAACACCGAGCGTATTAAAGACGCGATTGAGCGAAATAAAGGCTCCAAGGTATTTGCAAGGGATCTGGCTATTGGGCAGAGCCAGCTCACGAGACTGAAGACCGACGATGGCAGGATCGTATCCGCCAAACCGGAGCTTCTGAGGGAGATCGAGACATTCTATGGGCAGTTGTACACATCAATTAGCAAGCCCGTTGCGAGTCTAGCAAACGACCCAAGAGCTAGATTGACCCGACACTATACCGAAGATATCCCGGACGTCAGCCTGTACGAGATTAGGATGGCTCTGAAACAGCTTAAAAACAGCAAGGCGCCGGGTGATGACGGAATCACGGCTGAACTCCTGAAGGCGGGTGGAAAACCGGTCCTTAAGGCCCTTCAGAAGCTGTTTGATGCCGTCATACTCGAGGGCAAAACGCCACAGGCATGGTGCGGGGGTGTGGTGGTACTCTTCTTCAAGAAGGACGACAATGCCCGACTGAAGAACTATAGGCCCATCTCATTTCTTAGCCATGTCTACAAGTTGTTTTCAAGAGTCATCACGAATCATCTCGCGCGCAGGTTTGACGATTTCCAGCCTCCCGAACAAGCCGGATTCCGAAAAGGCTTTAGCACCGTAGACCACATACATACGCTGCGGCAGGTCATACAGAAGACCGAAGAGTATAACCTGCCTCTCTGTTTAGCGTTTGTGGACTACGAGAAAGCCTTCGATTCGATCGAGACTTGGGCTGTACTGCAATCTCTCCAACGGTGCCAGATCGACTACCGGTACATTGAGGTGTTGAAGTGTTTGTACAAAAACGCCACCATGTCAGTCCGTCTTCAGGATCAGACCTCGAAACCAATCCTTCTCCAGCGCGGCGTGAGACAGGGAGACGTCATTTCTCCGAAACTGTTCACTGCTGCGCTGGAGGATGTCTTCAAGGTTCTGGATTGGAAGGCGCTTGGCATCAACGTTAATGGCGAGTACATCACTCACCTTCGGTTTGCCGACGACATAGTGGTCATGGCTGAGACCATGGAGAGCCTCAGTAGAATGCTCGATGACCTCAATAGAGCTTCCGAAAGAGTGGGTCTTAAAATGAACATGGACAAAACCAAGGTCATGCATGAATGCCCATGTAACACCCACTCCTATCAAGATCGGAGACTCTTTACTTGAAGTTGTAGATGATTATGTCTACCTGGGACAAACGATCCAGTTGGGTAGATCCAACTTCGAGAAAGAGGTCAACCGTCGAATCCGACTCGGCTGGGCGGCGTTCGGGAAGTTGCGTGGTATCTTCTCGTCCAATTTACCGCAATGTCTCAAGACAAAAGTCTATGACCAGTGTGTGTTGCCAGTGGTCACCTATGGGACCGAGACGTGGTCGCTCACAATGAGCCTTATCAGAAAGCTTAAAGTCACCCAAAGGGCAATGGAGAGGGCTATGCTCGGCATTTCCTTGCGTGATCATGTCAGAAATGATGATATCCGCAGGAGAACCAAAGTTACCGACATAGCCCGAAGAATTGCCAATCTTAAGTGGCAGTGGGCAGGGCACATTGCTCGCAGAACGGATGGCCGTTGGGGCCGAAAAGTTCTGGAATGGCGACCGCGAACCGAAAGACGATATGTTGGAAGGCCTCCCACTAGGTGGACCGATGACCTGGTTAAGGTTGCGGGAAGGCCCTGGATGCGAGACGCACGGGATCGGTCAATGTGGCGACGCCTGGGGGAGGCCTATGTCCAGCAGTGGACGTCTTTTGGCTGAAATGATGATGATGATGATGATGATGAATAGATTTTTTATAAGAACGCTGGTTTTTTATAGATCTCAAAATCCAGTCCAAAAAATACGACAATGCAACGCACAGGTTGAAAATCGTATCCAAAAAAATTGAAATAACATGATTCCAAAATTAAGTTTGTTTCCTTGAAGAAACACAAAAGTAAAACTCCTTAAACTAAGATTATATCCAGTGATGTGTAAGAAAACCGGTTGTTTGTTCATCTTTTAATAGAATATATCTTCAAAAATAGATCTATTTTTACTATTGAGACAGAATCCATTTATAAAATTATTAATACGCACCTAAAATAACCCTAAATCTTCGCCCGTTCCTTTGGAACCATCCCACATCCATCAAGTTCGAACTTAACCCTCACCCGCGCGTGTTCGCGGTAACACTGGAAAGGTTGAGCTGACAACACACGATAGTACTAAATAGATAAGTGCAGAAGGTGTGCTAAGACGAGCGAAAATGTACGCACCCCTATGTAACCAATGTTGGTGACCGTCAAAGTTAAAGAACCAGTAACACACTCAATAAATAATATTTATTGCACTTCTAAGGTTTTGTTACATTCACAAGCTGTATATAATATAGTTTTAAAGAGATTTTCAGATTCAATAGTACACCACGTAGTACTAAGTAGTAAAAAACAGAAAAAGCACTTTCCGCGTTCAGTCCAGATTCCAAACTAAAAAAGTGACGCCCGTTTTTCTTCGTTCCGACATGTCTTCTAAATTTTAAATTCAAATATCAATTAAGAAATCGTGAACAAATAAAACGGTTTACAGAGGCGCAGTCTGCCGCTGCCCTTATAATGAAAAATATAATGTACAACGAGCTTAATAAGCTATAGAGAATGGCATCTTATGTCTATGGTTTAAGAAAATAAAATAATGACAATGTCATGTCAGATAAAAATGTCAGTATAAAATAATAAAATAGTTTTGGATGTTAAAACAAATCTTAAGCTTTTCAGGTGTTAAAGAATACATAAAATGGGAAACTTGAGTTAATACAATTTCAAAAATTATAAGGATGAAATTTGAAAAATATATTATAAAACGTAAGTAAACTAAGACATGTGGAATGAACACCACATTTTAGATCCGGCTTCGCACGACGTGGGCAGCTAGGAAGATCCGGCTTCGCACGACGTGGGCAGGTTTTTCATAGCAGGCAGGCAGGCTAGGCAGCTGGACGGACAAGAAGGCGTGGAATGCCTACAATCTCTTCTGTTACCCATACTTGATTATGCTGATGCCAGCTATCTTGACCTTACCCAAGAACAACTCGATAAACTTGAGCGGCTTCAAAATGTTTGTATAAGGTTCATATTCCGGTTGCGCAAATATGACCATGTTTCCGAATTTCGTGTGAAGCTCAAGTGGTTGCCAATTCGCCTTCGCCGGAATGCTCATATTCTTTCCCTTTTATATAATGTGCTCTTTACTCCTTCCACCCCTTTTTACCTTAAGAAACGTTTCCAGTTTCTCCGCGATTCCCACACAAAATTTCTTAGGTCATCAGACAACTTACGACTTCAAATTCCAACACATTGCACGACTTTTTTGGATAAGTCCTTTACTGTCCAGGCTACTTGTCTGTGGAATGCATTGCCAGATCCAATCAAACGTGCTCAATCATTGCCTGTGTTCAAAAGACTCGTAAAGGAACATTATCTGTCGCTGTCTTCGTCTTAGCGTGTTGATTTTAAACAGACATTGTGATTGCGATTATCAGAGTCATTCATCATTTATTTTTATTGCCGTTATATTTAGTATGTATGTATTTATGTATATATTACATAGCATATGCATTTATCTGTGTATCTATTATAATATAGTATTTTAATAATGTTATTGTCACACCAATGACAACCCCACTTCATGTCCAGACAATTTTATTACTGTCCATACCAGGTTGCCTGGAAGAGATCGCGGAATGCGATAAGGCCGCCCATTGTATTTGTATTAATTTTAAGTTTCATTTTACAATTGTATTTTAAGGTGTACAATAAAGCATATAATAAATAATAAATAAATAAATGCCCGAGGTAGGCAGATGAGCTCGCAGATGAATCGCTTAGGTAGGCAGTAGGGTAGCCAGCAGGACGAATGGGCTGGCACACAGTTAGATGGTCAAGGCTTGAACCAATTGTCAGGATAACAGGCAGGTAGCAGTAGCAGTAGCACTGGTGGAGGAACAGGCAGCTAGGAGTGTGGAGGTCAGGCTGTGGCTTAATATACTGATCAATCAAGCCCTTTTGATATGAAGCGGTGACCGTCGAAGTTAAAGAACCAGTAACACACTCAATAAATAATATTTATTGCATTTCACAGATGTAATTTCTAACACAAACTTATGTGTTATTCTTAAACTTCTTAATTTCCTTGACATCACTTGTATCTTAATAAGGATGAGGTGTTCTCTTAGAGCGGTGTGCACAACTCCGAAAGCCTTATGTGCAAAGAGCGGTCCCGTAACTCTTTATAAATAAGCCAAATGCTTGGGCTCTTGGCAGGTTGCCCCCCCACACACACAAACACACACTTGACTCTAACATAAATTTGCAACTCAAAGCTTAATTTTACGCGAACGAATCTCTGAATCGAAAAATGGTTTTAACAAACCCATAATATTTTTTAATGACCTATCCAACGATACCGCACACCATGGGTAAGATGAGAAAAAAAATACATCCCCACTTTACGTCTATAGGAGGTACCCGAAAAAATAATATTTTTATGATTATGTTTCCACTTTGTCGGAATTATTAATATGTATATACTACTACTTAGATTATCTGAGCTAAGCTGCGGACGGACAGAGCGAAACTATAAGGGTTCCTTGTTGACTTTGGAACCCTAAAAAAGGGTAAAGTGTACACTCTCATAGAGTTAATGTTATCGGTCGCAGTAACTTGTATACCGCGTCGCGCTGTTCCAACATCAACACTACAAACGAGCTCTAAAAGCTGCACATAGTCATACATAAAGCTTTCACTAAAATTTTTCAGCAAAAATTGTACTCCATTGAAAATAAAAAAGTGCGCCATAATGATTTATAGTTTCTGTGAAAATTCACTGCTGTGTTAGAATATAGTTTTAAGTTTTAAACTTATAAGCCTTGGGTGCACGGCATGATATTAATATTTTTCGTGAACTTTGTCTGCTTCTTATCTAAGTATCAACCAGTATATGATATTTTCTTCTTTGCAGGCTCAAGACATTTTCTGATACAAAGAACCTTAACTAACAAGTATCATTGCTACTGGTTTGTTTGAATTTTCTAAATATTAATGAAGATGTGTCTTCTATCTTTGTTGAAATTAGTTTAATTGTCATCAACAGAAACTGCCAACAAAGTGTGTTTAATTTCATAAACCGTGTTTAAACAATGCTTATTGCTAATTAATTTAGTATTTTCAACTGAAAGCCACGAATAAGTTATTTGTTTGTTTTAGAATGCAATTTCAGTAACCAACCATATAATAACAAAACGTGGGACACGTTGTCAACCACACGCTTCAAAAGTAACTTTGCCACGCGATTGTTTACGTTACAGTCCTCGGTATGTTCCTAACTTTTAGTTTTAACCGGTTTTACTTTTTTTTTTTTTTTTTTTTTTTTTACTTTTTATAGGCCTGTGTTTGACCACAATCTCACCGTGGTCAGTGATGATGTGGCCGATGGTGGTAAGCACACAAAGCCTAGAAGGGAACTGGCTCACAAGTGCTGCTGTCGGAACACACCGGAAGGTGCTTGGCGACAGATTTTCAACTTGAGGGTGGTTGCCAGCCAGGCGGGTACTACAAAGTACCCTACCACCGTGCTATGGTTTCCTCACGATGTTTTCCTTCACCGAAAGCTCAAGCTCATTGTAGGATTCGAACCCGCGACCTTCGTCTCGGTATCCGACGTCACTACCACTGAGCTATCATCGCCTTATACTGTAGGTTGAATTTAAAGCCGAGTTAACCATTTTTACTTGCAAACTTCTTTTAGAGTAGAGTGCTGTCTCATGCACATAGATTCGGCTTATGTTTAACAAACCACCAAATCTAGTAATATACTGACAAAAATAGTAAATGATCACCAAAATTAAATTTAGAATCGCAACAGAGTCGACGGAGCCCCGCTGGGCGGGGCTCCTATTTCTGAATACAGGGTCTAAAGTAAACTAACACGAAGGTGATGACGGGAGCTGAGTTCGCTCGCTTTGCTCGCTCACTTCAGCTCCCGTCATCTCCTTCGAACCTAACCTGTCCGTGTCGGGGTGCCCTTAGCTCCCGAGCTCGCTTCGCTCGCTCTTGGACTGATTCATTGACCAAATCACTAGATTTGATATCTTACGGTTTTAGCACTTATGAAATTTGGTGATCAATTTACTAAATTTGGTTTAGGTTTATTTTTTTTGCTGATTAGTATATATTTTAGGTGATAGGGGTTATCGTCACAAAGTTTTTTTTGGTGGTCATTATATTTATTCCCCATAGATTCTAAGCTAAGATTTATTGCAATTGCTCCTGCTATTAATTTCAGAAATTGTCTCCTGCAAGGATTATTTGAAATTGAATTGCTGATATCATAAGGTGGTGTGGTGGCGGTAAGTTACTGAATATTATCATCGTTTGCTTTTAAGAGTTAGTTTTAAGCGATTAGAAATGTGATGGGTGGCCCTGTTTTATGATATTATTTTAACTTTGTAACTAATGGATACTAAGGATATTGCTTTGGGTTTTAATTAGGATGGGAATTTTTCAATATTGTTGGTTGTAGCCACTTACGTATATTTTACTAACAAATACCAATATATTGATAAATCATATTTTTTCATTGGTGAGGAGCTCTAAATGTGTGAAGTCCAACACGCACTTGGCCGGTTTTATTATTTTAAATACCGTTTGTTAGTCGCCTTTCATTAATCCTCTCAACATAGCTAAACTGTCTAAGAATATACACTAATAACCTGCACAAGATTAAGTTATATTAACTGTTATCATTAGTTGGGCAACAACAATAGGTAAATCCAGTAAATTCTCATGACATTCACCGACAGAAATGACCAATCTGATCAATAGCCACAAGATTCGACAACACATTCTTGAAGAAACTTTCAGGATCTAGGTCCAAGTAGGTAATAAAATGAATCAAAATTGATTACAGTACATAGTCCATTGACCTCTCCTTAGTAACAAAAGTAATGATAACTTTCTTTCGTTTTCGAATCCAGCGTTTTCAATCATTTATTCTGTCATTCTTCAAAACGTCAATTGAATTTCGGAGTTATAGCTTCTGCCCGCGGAAAACAAACAAACGCAAACAATTTCACGCGGGTCTTCACCCGCGTGGAAATATGTTTTTTTTTATCCTGAGAGAACATTATACCGGGATAAAAAGATGCTTATGTGCTATTCCAGATTATAATTTAGCTCAGTGTCAAATTTCATCCAGATCCGTTCATCCGTTCTGGCTCGATTGAGTAACAAACATACATCCATCCAAACTTTCGCATTTATAATATTACTAGCTGCCGTTAGTACTTCTGCCAATATCTTTACAAATTATGGCCTATGTGTTGTTTACCTTCATGCCACAACCACGATATGCATCTTCTTGGCTTCTTTTTCACCGTATTTATTTTCTGATTTATACAAAACTAGCTGTTGCCCGCGGCTTCGCTCCCGTGGACCACCCCACAGGAACCGTTTTCAGGATAAAAAAATGTAGCTTTCTACTGGTGAAATGATTTTTTAAATCGGTCCTCTAGTTTCGGAGCCTATTCGGTACAAACAAACAAACAAACAAAAAATCTTTCCTCTTTATAATATTATATTAGTATAGATGTAGGCAGAATATATTATTATTGTTTTATCTATGACTTGTCTTTACTGACTTAACCTAAGTACTACTAATACTATTGTTAAAGGTTTAGCATAAGCATGTACTTAAATATGTATGTCGTTTTGTGACAATTAAACACATTTTCTTTATTTTTAGGGTTCCATACCCGAAGGGTCCAAACGGATCCCTATTGCTGTCACTTACGTGTCCGTCTGTCTGTCCGTCTGTCAGTCGTCTGTCATACGGGATTTACGCCCAAATGGCTGAAGCTACAGTCTTCAAATTTTCACAGTATAACCAGCTTGTTGACCCAAAACCATGTTAATAGCCAAAAAATATTTTATAATATTTTTAAGGCTAAACTAAATTTGGCCTACCCCATCGAGTGGGGTATCCTTGTTTAGAACTTGTTGAGTAGATAAATACTATATTTTTTGTTTTAAAATATAATATTGGAAAACAAAGGAATAAGAAGCCACCAAAGTCTGCTTTTTTTTACAAAATTTTGTACCAAAGAATTTTTTAACTTTCCATTGACCTATGAATTTGGTGATAATGTTTGTTTTTACGGATATTTTACTAACAAATACCAATATATTGATAAATCAGATTTTTTTATGAAATTAATTAATTTTTCCTATTACAAACAACATAATTTTGCAGTTTTGTACGGAACCCTAAATGTGCGAAGTCCGACACGTACTTGGCCGGTATTTTTTCGTTTTTTTTTTAATGTATTAACTATACATATTACTGTAAAGTTCTATAAAAATCCGTTCAGTAGTTTTTGCGTGACAGAGTAACAAGCATCCATCCATCCATTAACCTCTATTTATTTAAAAAGAAAACAACAATTGCGCCACCAAACAGTTGTCTCCGCCTGTGGTATCCAGTGTTTCAAATAATGAGAACGAGCTTCTGTAAAACAAGGATTTTTGAAAATCACAATTTAATTTCGAAGTTATAAATAAAAACCTTTTTTTCGCGGTTTCGCTCCCTTCGCAACACCCACAATAACCGTATAATTATGTTTCGCGGGATGAAAAGTTATAAGTTACTTTCCATCGGGCAAAAAATTACGGTACATTCAACTATAGTGTAGCTTCATACCAGTGGAAGAATTTTCGCAGTCATAATCAGTACTTTCAAATATATAAACAAACAATTTCACCTTCTTCATATTTATTTTTATTTTTATTTTTTATATCTTTAACTTCGTTAAAATTCTCGACGAATTAATTATAAACGTAGTGTAGTTTCTTATGTACAAGCTTAGGGTTATTAAAATGCATGGCTCGTCGCCTCGCTCGGTGTTAAGTGCAATCATAAAAATTGTAAAAGACGAAGTTTTTACAGCTCAACTTTGGTCGCCCTCGCGTCTATTGACTGCAAGAACGCTGGTAAAGTTGAATTTAGTTAATATACTTATATAGAAGTCCATTTCGAATGGCAAAAAAGCTTTCTAAATCTTTTGTACACTTAAAGTGTAGAGGAATTAAGTGTAAATACGTAAGAGAGAGGACAAAGCCTTTAGAATCAACTGAATAAATTTAAATTTGTATTTGTAATGTTTTCCTAAATAATTAGAATAATAACGGAGAAGCCCACAAAAACTTCTTGAGTAAGTATTAAATTGTCTGTTCAATTTGCTTAGGTACGACTACAAATTAATGGAGTCAGAGGTTAAGGGCGTTAAGTTCACACCAAAGATATAAATCTAACTAGATAACGCAAGTCCCTTCATCTGTAATAAAAACCAAGCGTGCCACTTTCTTACACACAATTTAATAACAAATTTACTTACCAATGAAACAAAACATTCCCAATGCCTTGGCCAACTTTTTCTATACAGTCTTTATAGCTCAATGCATTTTTCTAGATTTCGGTGGATTTCCGGTGCCGATAATGCTAAATGAAAAGCTCAAATTTTGATAATATTGATGTACATACAAACGCATCATCTAGTTAGATTTATATCTGAGGTTAACCCAAAAGAAGTGACACTAAAGAATATGCTATCTTTTAGACACCTCTAAATATAATAAAACATCTATAACTGGACATTTGCATAAATGGGTAACCTTTATCACTTTGTGTCCCTACATCAATACGCTCTCATAATGATAGGTCTTAATATGGAGGGTATATTTTACCTATGTTTGCAATATTTGTAAGTATGTGAGAACCATGTTCCTATTTACCAAATTAATGAATTTACCTATTAGTGCTTTCATTACTTTATTCCTGTACGTAGTATAGTTTATAGTACTATTTTGGGTGCATCGTCCTCACATATATGAATTTATTAATGTATGTACATAAGTAAACATTGTAAAACTTTTTTTTTTTTTAAAGTGTAAGTATGGAGTTTCTTGTGCGTTCTTCTCCATAACAAGCTACTTTCCGAATGCACGGTAGAGTAAATTTTTATTACTTGTACATTTTTAATTTAGATTTAATAATGTTTGACGTTCAAAAGTGCCGCTTATTAGCCTAGTTGAAATAAATATATTTGACTTTGACTTATTGGCAATTACCTTTAACTATCTGACTCTGACATTTTAATGGTATTACAAAAGTTTCTCCCCTTCAAATCATTGAAGCTTTAAATTGCGACATTTAATAAGATTGACTGATTGTAAGATTTATGCGAAAAAGTTAACCTTGCTAACGCCTAAGTCTTCTAATATAATATGATATATGATTAGAATACTGAGCGAAGTCTTATCTATTTTATATCGAATACATCTTCAGAATTATTATAAAAACTGTCAGACCTTAAATTTATTCCATGAATAAAAATATTGGCAGGGGTACCTATGTAAATATCGTGGTGATCTATAGTTTCTACCTGGTCACCACCTATGCAAAAAAGGCATGAGTATGAATTTATGTAAAAAAACTTAGAAAAACTCTAGCAAAACAACCCTAAAAAGAAAAAGAATTAGAAATCCATTCCACAGTATTCTTAATCCAGCATTTATCTTGCTAATAAACAGTTTCAAGTTTACGCTACTCTTTAGCCAGTCTTAAAGATACCTGAAAACTGTCTTCAGTTTACCTGGGAACGCGCCAAGACCATCCACCTGCGACCTAGAAGAAAAGCATTTCACTACATAACTCTTGTTTAAAGTAATTTGTCACCACTAGCTCACTAACACAATTTATAGGCTATTCCTGCTAGCTTGCGGCAATATGAAGTATATTCACAGTTAATCTAGAGGCCATCGATTATACTGGCTGAAAGATTTAACTATGGATATATTGAGTTAGGTTACTCTGTATTCGATTCTATTTATATTTTTATATTTTTTTTATTTTTGATAGGCTTGCGCTTAATTTGTTTTAATTAAGTAGACAATGGGCTTTAGACTTTATTACTCATTAACTAAATAATTCAATTCATGGTTACTCCCATTTTACTCTGTAGAATCATACTTACCTGCCATATCAAAGGTCATTTTCATTCCGTCAAACCCTATGCAACCTAATTTGCTATTTCGTTAAAAAAAATTGGGCATGTCCTAGAAGCAAAAAATACAAGATATGTCACATCTACCAACTCGTTCGGGGCCCGTGTTGTGGAATACCCTCCACTCCTTTATATAGAGAGTAGGCCTAAGTCCCAGCAGTGGGAACATTATAGTATGCTGATTATGCGTATGAACCAGTAAGCAACAGGCTCGTTCTCTATTACGTGCGAATAAATGTGACTGCCAAAACGAGAGCGTACTATATCTAAACTTCTGTTACCCTTCGGAGAATGCATTTCATTGCGTATTACGTTCGTCTTTAGTTCAATCACTCTCACAATGTATCGTAGTGTAACAATACTGTAACCTTGCGGTCAACTGCAGTTGCTATGAAACAATGGCACTGTATTCCTGGGATACACAAAGACGACCGGCACGTCTGCGGCATATTGAGGGACGTCGGGCTATGAGATTCTGATCAAGACGGGTTAATACACGAGTAGTCAAACTAAGCTTGAGCGAAGTGATTGTGTGTCAGTACTCAACAGTGAATAATAGTAAGACAACACTTGCTTTGTATCGGAGTTAGCGGCAGGGGTATGTGACGAGTAGACATGTTAAATATCAACTGTAATTATGAACCTTCTTCGAACCAGAAGACTCTACATTGGAAGGACTCCAACTAGGTGGAAATAAGGGTTAATCATAAAAAATTAAGAGTTTTGATAGCTTTAATTCCGTTTCGATATTTGAAACGATCAATCAAGTGTCAATCGCTTTAGGAGCAAAGTTTAGGAGCCAATAAGGACGAATATAAATTCTCATTAAAAAAAACCCAAGTATCAATAGGTAGGCAGGTACCTATCAATATTATATGTATATCCAATAAAGAGGTTCACTGAACCCATCTGAACGAAATCAGCAGAATCATGAAAAAACGTACTGATTGGACTCGTATCCATGCTTTATGAGAATAAAAGCCAATTGATATTTATAGCAGTAGGAAACTGTGACAAATGGACCCCCGCAGTTTACAATCACCAAGCAGTATTTATTGCAAGCTGTCGAAGTATAATAAAGAATATCTTGAAAGTTACTTACCTAATGGTGTAACAACAAGTAAACAGCAAACATACATATACTCACGCCTTTTTCCCATAGCGGTAGGCAGAACCTACAGAACACCACCTGCTACTGCTTGTAAATAGCATATGCCCCCAATTTCTGAATTATTATAATGAATAATTTAAAGTTGAGTATTTGTCAATGACTTTGGCATTAATAAAAAAATTAGTTTAACATCGAAAATGTAACTATTTCACGGCATAAAAAAATAATTTGTTTAGAAACTAGCGGCCCATATTTAGTTTCTACTCATTTATGTCAGACTTAATTTTATCGATTGCATTTATTTTATTGTTGATTTCATATTTAACACAATAAAAGTTCATGTACTATGTGTATGAATACTGTTATATTTAAATATATTACGTTTATATTCATAAAACATTTATTTATACCAATTAGTAAAAATAAATTCAGGAGTCATGTCACATCGATTCGATAATTCACTTATGATTGAACCTTACCTACAACACTATGCTCCGCGCTTGCAACATTTAAAAAAAATAAGGTAAATAGCAGCAGTCAGTTTAGTCCAGGAAAATAAAAATCACAGTATACAAATATATCTGTCGATTTTCCAATTATAATTTATTTATGAAAAACTTTGCGTTTCTTCGTAATTCATGTTGACCTACTTAACTTTTTAAGTTTTGACTGATAGAACCAGTCAAAACCACTTTTAACAAAATTAGTCAGTCAAAACTACTTTTGACTATAATTTCAGTCAAAAGAACTACTGTCGAGAGCTTACAGTCAAAAGTACTTTTGACTGATTTTGCTAGTTACAGGTACTATTGACTGGTTATGAGTATATATAATCTGAATCGAGGAAACGGCTCCAACGATTTTATGAAATTTAGTATGCAGAGGTTTTCGGGGGTGATAAATCGATCTAGCTAGGTTTCATTTTTAGGAAACAACGTTTTCTCTATTTCACCCGAGCAGAGCTCGGTCGACCAGGTACTAAGTTATTAAGATACAAAGTCAAAGTCAAATCAAAGTCAAATGTATTTATTTCAACTAGGCCATTATGCAGCACTTTTGAACGTAAATGTAATCAAGTTAAGGGAGAGCGGCCTCTCCTGGTACAGGTGTTTTCACACTTAAAAGGAGAAGTTAAACCAACTATTGTTATCGAATAAAACATTTATTTATTTTATTTATAATTGCAGAAAAATTTATCGATTTCTAAAACTCTACCGGATTGCCGTAATAAGGGATTATAAATAACTAGATTCTGTGAGAGGCTCCGTCCGCGTGAAAGTCGAAAATTATCAGTGTTTCTCTACTATATTATGCATGTATAATACATATAAATCTTTCTCTTGAATCACTCTATTAAATAAACCGCATCAAAATCCGCTGCGTCGTTTTAAAGATAGGGACAGACAGACAGCGGGCAGCGACTTTGAAAAATTGCTAAATACCCCCGAAACAGTAATCGGCTTGGCTGACTAGTCGGCCTCTTTACAACCGACTAGATAAATAATCAAATACCTTTCATCGCCATCATTTCAACCGAAACTCATCCATTGCTGAATATTGCCCAAAAAACAATTACACCTCTACCATTTGACGTACAAACAAACTGATGTTTACTTAATAAATACAAACTGTTTTGTGTTTTAGGTATTTACAGTAAATATCTGTTCCAAGTAGTTTCAAAACAACAGGAAAAGCCTCGTAAAAGTCTAGTGTTTTCCGAAACTGCTTTAGTATCTGAAGTAAGCTAGGAAGTAAGATTGAGGCTATCGAGTTAGTCGCCCAGAACTGTTCAATTTTATTATACCAATGTGTTTGCTATTCTGGTCGTCTCTATTTCTTATTGAAAGTTAATTTTGGATTTCAGTATTGCCAGATGTGGCACACTGTTAATATTTAACGTATCGCGGGTACTTAAGTCCTTCGTCTATAATATCTTTTAATACGGAATACTCAAATTGGTTTCATGTAAAAGAGACGTAGGTGAACTAAAGTACCTTTTTTTATCGGACTTACCAAAAAGGAGGAGGTTCTATGTTCGACATTATGTAAGCTTTTTTTTATGTATTTTCACCGATATCTCCGTCAATTAAGTACCGATTTTGAAAATAATTTTTTTGTTTGAAAGAGTATGTGCAGAAATTGGTTTCATTTTTATTTTTTGAAGATCTGATGAAGAACTTCGGAGATATACAACAGAACTCTTCAATAATTTAAGGGCAAATCTTTCGGGATGGCTGCAATCGCATGTCGCATAATAACATCACTTAGGATAGTTAGGGTACGACACTATTTTAATGTAACGATAAAGTGACAACCCCCAAATGTCAGTTTAGTCCACGAAATAAAAAATCACATTATAAAAATGAGCGAGTACCTACGAAAAGAAAGAATGTTTTTTAGGAAAAAAATTAACCGTAGAAGATTATGAAAGATAGTCATTTTAATAGTACGACAAAAGAACAAACAGAAAAGTTTGCAATGAAAGTGGAAGACGCAAAATTTGCAAAAAAGAAATACCGTCAGTACCTACAGTAGTCTAAAACGCTTTAATACAATTGAAGTCTGTGGTATAAAAAAGTTAGTTACGAACACAGAACCTATCAAATATTTTTACCGGCTGTAGTAATCTATGACATAAAAAAATGTATGCTGCTCATAGTTCTATTGGGTATTTTTCTTTAATATGTACTTCTTACATCTTATTAGTATTAGTTATCTTAATCTAAACCTTAACCTAAACTTTTTGTATTGTTTCGACGGGCTGTTTCCGCAATTCCACGACCAGCGCGTATTTTGCGTACGGGTGGGATTCAATTGCTTTATTCGATCCACCCCAGCTTCTCGAGGAAGGCTAGCAGCGCCTTGGTGTTGCCGACTATCTCCTGCAGGGTACCTGGGTCACCGAAGTATTTGGCCCTGTAGCTTGCGATTACAGGGCAGCTTAGGAGCAGATGTGCTGCTGTCTCATCCTCCACCATGCATGCTCTACATAGTGGGCTGTCCGTGATCCCTATGACAAAAAGGTGCTTATTAAAGGTCCCGTGTCCAGTCGTTACGGCTGTGACAGCACGCAACTGTGTCTTGGTCAGTCGTAGGGCCTTTTTCGTGAAACGGCCGTTGATGGAGGGCAGTGCTTCTTTGGCCTGCCTACAATCGCTAAGGTCAACCCAAAAGCTTACTGTGTTGGTCCCTGGTGCGTTGCCTTACCAGACCGCGTAGGTACCCGAAAGGTAGCGGCACAATGGGCTCCAGGCCCACCGGTGCCATACTAGAGCCCCTTCGGGCGAGCTCATCTGCAGCATCGTTCCCTCGGGAATCGCTGTGTCCCTTGATCCATTGAATGGTTACTTTATTGTGCATACCGACCTGGTTCAGTCGACGGTGATACTCGTAAATTAGCCCGGAATTGACCGTGTGGCTGTTTAATGCTTGCAGGACGGCCATGCTGTCCGAAAGTATACGTATAGGGAAATCCTTTACCTCCCTAGCTAGGACAGCTGAGGCCGCCATGGAAATGCCCAAGCATTCGGCCTGGAATACCGTGTTGTGGATCCCCAGTGGTGTGGCTAAGTGGATGTTTAGGTCCTCTGAGAAGACTCCTGCACCCGTGCCAGTATCTGTTTTGGATCCGTCTGTGAAGATCCGCAGCTCTTCGGGGCGTAGTCCCTCGCAGCGGTTATCCTCGTGCAATTGGATTCTATATTTCTTATCGAAAATGAATTGCTTGGGTAACCGGTCATTAATGGCTCTAGTTATGGGGAACTCATGGTAGAGACCCTCGAGCAGAGCGGTGTGTTGTGTATCTCTCTTACCCCAGAGATCCAGTGTTTTTAGACGTACAGCTGCCATCGTCGCTTCCTGTTGTATAAACAGATGCAGAGGGGGGAGCCCAAGCATGGCCTTGAGCGCAGCGGTCGGGGTAGTCCTCATGCAGCCCGTTATCGCTATGCAGGTGTGACTACACGTCATTTATCTCTATATTATAATATTTAAAACTGCGCATTGCCGGCCAGATGTGGCGAATACTTAGAGACAAGGACCTTCGGGTTTAAATTATGGTCTGACAGGCAACCTCATAAACTATGAAATTCTATTCATTTTAAAAATAGTGAAGCGATAATGGACCTTTAACAAAAACAAAGTGGCCAAAAGCACAGGAATAGGGACTTAAGATCCGAGATTCTCTACAAAAACTAAGGACCATGTGTTAACAATAAAAGTAGATACACGGACCCGGCCCGGCCGGCAAGCTGAAAACCCTTAGGCGAGGCGATGAAGGCAAAAAAAAGGGCTCGAAGCGTGGTTGCCGGTAGCGTGGTGGTATGTGAACAAGGAAAAGGTTGGAGAAGAATGGGCAGTCGGTTTTGAGAGGCGCGAGAGGACGGGACTTGACTCGAAGCATGGAAGAAGGAAGGACGAAAGTGTGAAAGGTGAAGCATAGATAGTCGAAAAACACGTAATTAGACGGATAGAGGAGAGTGGTTACGGAATCAATAATCAAAAGTCGTGTCGTGGTAGTTATCGTGGTAACAAAATTAACTATTAAGTTAATTATAATTTAGTCTAAACTCGTATTAATATGGTGTGAGTGAGTGCCGGTATGTTTGGTAAGTTTTAATCATTATATTACATAGGTAGGGACCAATCACTAATGTACCCTTTGTTTCTAGCATGGCGAGTCCTTGTATTTATCACCCAATCCATACCTTGGCAGATATTTGTCACTAGCATTTGGTCTAGGGAAGCGGTGAAGCCTTTTGTCACACGTTACATGCTCTAATCCACTATTTATACACTACACAAATACTCATTTGATTATGGACTATTATTGACTTTTAACTGACATAACATGCATGGAAGGCGGAACCGCTAATACTAACCGTTGTATAAAATAGGCTATAAGGCCGCTCTCAAATGTTAGTTGTTAAATACTGTTTCCTATAGAAGGTCTGATTACGAGTCTCATTGCATTGTGTTTGTTGTGTGTACACTAATAAACTAAACTAAAGGGGGTAGTCATCGCCAAACATCACACACTGGGATATGATCAATTTAATGAATGTTAGTGTCGTGTCTCGTTAAATCGCACCAGGTCTTCGGGCCAATCTCTGAATAAAAAAATAATATTTAGCGAGACACGATGGAAGCCCAGTGGAAGACCCCGCTGCTGACGTCACACGGTTGTCAATTACACTGGAGCAACCTCGAAATTGGGCAGTTTAAGAAAGTGTGAAATGACGACTTAATCCATTTCCTCATACAACAAATCGATCTCAATGTGTTCTGTATCAGACTGAGTCTACGGTGCGCTTGCTAGTTTTGTATTGTCTTAGTAAGGGTGTTAGGTCGAGGGTGAGCTATTTATTATAGTGCGCGTCCAGTAATTCTGGAAGCATGTCTCGCTCAATGGCAGGGCACTTAGGCACAAAACTGTCCCTGTCTTAGGATTGTGTAAGACATGTTTAAGTTTAGGGAAACATGTATTGTATGGACCGCTGCTAATCCTTCTTAGGATTCGCAATCGAGGACCTGCAGTACGCGTATACGACGTGCCTGCTGCTGAAAGTTGGTCTCACGTCACTTGGGTGGGAATCTAGACTATTGTCAAGGAACTCATTAACGTAATTCAAAGTAATGTATTTCTCAAAGCAAGCGTAGCGTTCCTTCCTCTTACCTTCCGTTAGGTAAATAATGCACTTTGCAACCCCTTTGTCTAATTAACTTCATACATCACTATTGTTTTACTAATATAGTCCTTATGGCTAACAGACAGAAAAGTGTGCTGGGAAGTTTGTTTCCTCATTTCTTCTTATCAGCTATTACACCTAGGAAATGATGGTGGGATGGGCGCTTTTGGGGCTGTCTGTAGGAGAGTTGATCTAATCAACTTCAGTCACTTCTAGAGTTAAAACTCTCTGCCAATTTACTAACTTGTAGTTGTATTAATGCTTGAATGTATATTCACTATCAGCGACCACTATTCGGTCTTGGGTTTAATACTCTACACATTAGTGTAAAGAGTTTCTCACACAAACTTTAGTTACTTATAAAAAATTAGTTTATATCCCTTTAGTTACATTTTTATCCTTCTAACCCACTTCCAAGTTATAATTGTATATCTGTAAATTCCAAAACAAAACAAAACCATAATTTGGAATTCACGTATACTCGGTGGAAAGGTGTCCAGGTCAGGAAGACGAACCTTACAAATTTGTGCGGCTGGATGGGGCACAGATTCTACTTCTTCAGAAGTAGCCGACCTTTTACTCTAAATCTAGGGCAGTTTAGGAAAAACGAAATTTTTATCAGCCTAGGGTCTTTTAGGAACAGTCACACAGGCCAGTCTCTGCATTCGCTGTAGCTTGTTCACGGCTGTAGTTAGTTTGGTGCGAGGCCACCAAACCACGGCCCCATAAGTGATCATGGGTCGAATGACCGCGCTGTACAGCCAGAGGATAATTTTGGGGGATAGGCCCCACTTCTTACCTATCATTTTCCTGCATTGCCAGAAGGTGATGCAGGCCCTGTCTATCTTATTGTCTAAATGACTGCTCCAGTGCAACTTACTGTCAAGGATGACTCCCAAATACTTGACCTCGTTGGAGAGCTGGAGTTCTGTATTGAACAGCTTGGGCAGGCGGAAGGGGCCTAGTGCTCTTTTCTGGGTGAACATGACCAATTCAGTCTTAGTGGGATTTACTGATAGATCATACTCCCTGCACCAACGCTCCACTATGCGTAGCGATTGCTGTGTAAGGTTGCAAATCGTTCCAGTCACCTTCCCAGGTACAAGGATTGCGAGGTCGTCTGCATAACCTATTGTATAGTAACGGTGTTCGTTGAGCCTAGTGATGAGGTCGTTAATTACCAGATTCCATAGGAGGGGGGGATGGCGCTCCTCCTTGAGGTCAGCCCTTGGCTATCAAAGCCAGCTGCTGCTCTCCCTCTAGACGAACTGCTCGTTTACTCAGCATATTAGTGATCCAGTCAATCAGCACCTGCTCCACATCATGTTTGGACCTAAACTATCCAAATAAACGAATTTACAACATATAAGTACAATCTTTTATTACATACTAACTGGTTAAAAGTGATTTTGACTGATGCTCTAGTGGTTAAAAGAAGTTTTGACTAAGAGGTTCAGTTAAAATCACTATTAACTAAAGATTTTTGGCCAAATCTACTTTTGACCAACGTGTTCAGTCAAATTTACTTTTGCCTGGTTTTTTTCAGTTAAAAATGTTTTTGACCGATTAAAACTTTTGACTGTAACATATACATATATATCAGAATTGCTCGTTAGCTCGGGTGAAAATAGAGATTTATCGCCCCCGAAATGCCCTGCATACTAAATTTCATGAAAATCGTTGGAGCCTATACAAGAATTTTTCGTTTAAAGATATTAGATACTAAGTTATTTGATTGAATTAATAGAACAATTTACTAAATGTATGTGAGTGCGCACGCGATTGTTCGCACATATGTTTGCAAGTGTGGGTTAGGGTAAGCGTGTGTGTGTGAATGTGTGTGAGCAAATATATAACGAGATATATATTATTTATTCAAAATCATTTTTTATTTTTTTATTTCACATAGGCCTAGGCACTTATAAAACGTCGACAAAAGGTGCACATGGAGAAGAACCGGCAAGAAACTAAACGGTTAGTCTTTTTAAAATGGTTTGTCTTTTTAACAATATTTCCATGTTACAGCATTAGTACTTAGATATGGGGAGACAACGTAGGCCCGACAATAAGTCGTAAGAAACTAAAAAAAAAATATACAAACAAAAGAAAAAAAATTAAGTAAAACGTGATAAAATGTTAACAAGCATATAGAAATCTAGAAGGTCTACAATGTTCACACATTCACAAAAGAATCGGTAAAAGAATCTATACAAAGGTAAAAAAAATACAACAAGACTAAATCGATATAGTCGTATAGACGTAGACAAAACAACGTAGTCCTTGATTTTATAATATGCTTTTTTAATAAGGACACGTTTGATGTAGATGTAGATTTCGTGCTTACTGCGTGTATTTTAATTATGGAAGTCGCTTCTAGATTTGAAAAGCCCTCGATTTTTGCGGACATACAACATACATTCTAAAATATTAAGTGAAGTTAGACTCAGTATATCGATCTCTTTAAATTTTTCTCTGAGGGACTCGCGAGGACCCATTTTGTAGATCGCATTGTATATTTATTTAATGTTTTATTTTGTTTTATACATACATTTTTTTAGTCTATAGTAAAATGAAAATGTTTTTGGGCTATGCCTCTCCGGACTGAATCTTGGTAATGATAAAACGATAGCTTTTTTAAATAAAATAATAACAGTCTTTGGTTGGTTAGTTATATTTTTTATTTTCGTAACAAAAAATTCGAAATTCATTTTAAATAGTATTCTCAATTCTAACAATCGTTTGAATAGCCCGTGCGCATCACAGCGTCTTGGCCAGATAAAACCAACAGAAATATTAAAATCCGTTGAACCATAAGCACCACCGTCTACATAATTGGTAACGTTTTGTGCTCACCAGTTGGCGCCACTGGCGAGTAAGGTCCTTAAATATGGCTGTCAAATGTTGTTAAATACGCGCATGGAAGCAAAGTTTGAATTAAAAATGATTTCTAATGCCGTAGCAGATGCAATGCGATTAAATATAAAATAGAGTATGCTGCAATTTTGCGCACAACCGTTATTTTTTTTTAAAAAATGGGTGATATCTTTTCGGTACATAACACTCTATTAAAGCAGTGGTTTGTAATCCCGCACCTATCTTAATATGCCATATTTGGAAAATATTCAAAACAACAAAAAAAAATCGCTTTAAAAGACAAAGAACTATGAAATTTGACATACTGAAGACCTCAGTCTACACCAGCTCCCCTAGCGGAAAATTCAGACGCGGTAGCCCTCATTGCGGTCTATTGACTCCTAGTTACAAGGGTCTAGTGTTTTTTTCTAAACTTAATAATTGTAAAGAGTTAGTTTTTTTTACTAAGGCGTTGTCCTAATACAACGCGAATACGCGGTTGTTAGAGTCATAAAGGAACTCCATATAAAAGTATCGATATATGTCAAGATGGTTATTTACTGTGTATCAGAGTTCCTATGTATTTGGTGTATAAGGGAAAGGTTTTATGAAGAAAAGCACAAAAAGACAAGACTAGGTATTTATTTCAATTAGGCTTGTCAATTAATTAATATTGAGGCTCAGATAGCTTACCGCCCGTTCGCTAGACCTAGTTCTCGTGGAGAAAAAGGGCAACAAACTCCACGGAAGCAACTATGGTTGTAAAAGTATTCATAGACATCTTTTACCACCATATAAATATCGTTTATCACAATAAAGATCTAATTCTATTATGGCCATTATAAATCTTATAACATTTCACAATGTTACATAATCAAAACAACCAAGGATAAGGCAAAGAACATGACTAGCCCTTAAATTAATTCAACTTAATTATGAATAAAGGCCACAATATGAAAATAGAGTTTCAACACAACCATTAGCAATAATCAAGTTATAATATCAAATAACTTACGTGAAGCTTGTGTAGTCCATCTTTCACAGAATATAACAATTCAGGAAAACAATATCAATATCACAATATAACAACTGGTCTGTACTGGCTTGTAGTTCACAACGAAGTGTCTTGCTTACGAATTTCACACTATTTATAGTAACGAGTCGACCTGTCAAATGTCCCCACCATTTTCTACATTTCTATTAATTTTCTCACAATTAGGTCAATAATCAATTCTTGAGTAATGAAACCTTTTTAAAACGTGTAAAGACAATTAAGGAATTTAATATCGCCTATTTAGTAATTCTTAATCAATATTCGAAATAATATTGATACTAACTGACAGTCTTGTATTAATTGTCTCAAAAGACTTATAATACTAAAATAGCAATATAAAATCCAGGATACATCACAATGATCATTATAAATTACGTAATATTTTATAGGAATATCATCACTATGGCTTATATGTAAGTTTAGAGTTATTTCCTGTACACACAACAATATTTACTCAGGTGGGTACTCTAACATTTTTTCATTGTAGGTATTTGACAACTCGATAATAATTTAGGTAGGTACTTCGACATTTGTCGGTAGATGCTTAATTTATATATGACAGTTTGTATTTTGTAGCAAACCCATTGGGGGTCATTGTGTCATTGTTGTCATTTAAACGTTTAAGCACAATTGCTTAAACGTGTAAATTCATGTTTAAAGACGTCACACGTACTTCCAATACTAACACGGTCATCGCAAGTTCGCTCGAATTTTATTCGTCCGAATCCGCGATCAAACATACTAATGTCGAATAGGTTTCCTAATTGGTATTCACGCGATGTGGTCGCGCGACTAAAATGTTTGATAATTTATTCACGCAAACTCAGTTCGTACGAACGCGCGATCAGACATATTGATGTCAATAGGTGTCCTAACTGATTTCGCGCGATAATTGCGCCGCGTCGTCTGTGTAGTATCTTGTAGTTCGTAACCATGCGGTTGTAATCGTCTCTGATGATGTTACTTTTGTAGTCAAATGATTCTAAAAAGAAAAAAAAAATACAAAAAAAAAAAGAAATGCTGGTTAAGGTTTGCGGGAAGGCGCTGGATGCGAGACGCACGGGATCGGTCAATGTGGCGACGCCTGGGGGAGGCCTATGTCCAGCAGTGGACGTCTTTCGGCAGAACTATGTCCAGCAGTGGACGTCTTTCGGCAGAAATGATGATGATGATGATAAAATGCAGACCCATCTCCTCGTAAGTCAAGATATTATTTATATATATAGTGAGATTCGCAACGTAATACGTCTTATTTTCGACAAAGCACTTTGCTTCCTTCCCACGTCATATTATTTATTGGGAATAAATATAATGACCACCAAAAAAAACTTTGTGACGATAACCCCTAACCACCAAATCTAGTAATATACTGACAAAAATAGTAAATGATCACCAAATTTAGTAAATTGATCACCAAATTTTAATAGCAAATTATTGCGCTATTTAATGTTGTAAAATAGGTTAGGTTAGGTTAGAACTGTGACCAACCGCGCGCGAGCCGAGCGAGCAAAGCGAGCGGTGTTAAAACTTTGGTTATAATTTTACAATAAGATGCGGGTTTAATTTTGGTGATCATTTACTATTTTTGTCTGTTATATGTTACTATATCTGGTGGTAAGTTAAACATAAGCCTTATTTATTTATGTACACACAAAACACTTAACAGAGAAAGGAAATAATACAGATAGAAGAGCACAAAGGTAATACTTATTTCAATAGAAATTTCTTCCAGCAGACCAGTGACAGGCAAGTTGGATGATAATATACGAAGTGAGTCTTCATCCGCAA
The DNA here is from genome assembly GCA_945859665.1 of Anorthoa munda. NCBI lineage: Eukaryota > Metazoa > Arthropoda > Insecta > Lepidoptera > Noctuidae > Anorthoa > Anorthoa munda. The sequence goes on along the minus strand of OX243905.1, from coordinate 30,193,519 downwards.
TCAGACGGAATGGTTGAACGATTCAACCAATCGCTGCAGAGGTATCTAGCAGAGGTTGTGGCAAACAGACAGAAGGATTGGGATAAACACATTCAACCATTTCTCCTGGCATATCGCAGTGCTGTTCATGAAAGCACAACAGTTACACCAGCTTTTGCTAATTTCGGAAGAGAACTACGATTACCTGCAGATCTAATCACTGGTATCCCACCTAGGTCTCCACGCAATGTAACAGATTATGCACATTAACTACAGGATAGGAAGAATGATGTATATGAGCACATCAGACAGACAGGTCAGCAGATGTCTGAGAGGATGAAGACTCGCTACGATCGGAAGGTGATCAATAAGGGCTTCGATGAAGGATCTCTGGTATGACTACATAACCCAGTACGCAGCAATGGAAAATAGCCTAAATTACAAGCGAAATGATATGGACCATATCATAGTTACCAAGATTGATGTCACCTAGCGAATTCAAAAGGGATCCCGAGGTGCATCAAAGATCGTGAATGTGGATCTGTTGGCCCGTTATCATGTATCTAACAATGCTCGGGACCAGCATGTCTAAGAGGGAGACAATGTTACAAGATAGGGCAACGCCATCTAGTGACGAGAGGAAGAACTAGTAGTAATTAGTAGCGCCATCTAGTATCGAATAGCGGAACTAATCTTCTCGTGTCGAATGGAATTTTCCAGAATATTCGGTTCGAACCGAACATTCTGGAAGTTCCTAGTCGCTTCGGGAACAGTGAGTTCGAAAGTCGATTGTTCTGGAAGATTCTCGAATTATCTAGAACAGCATGGAACGTTCTAGAAACATCTGCCGTGCTATAAAAAGAGCGATCGGGTTCGTTGTGAGTCAGTTTCGATGTCAGATTTGAAGCGACACAGAGCGATCGGAAAAGGAAAACAGTGTGAAGTAATAGAATTGTTTAAGAAGTGTTTTTGTAATAAAGTATGATTAATTTAAGTCTGCTGTTTGAATAATTTATCCCTGAACCCCAGCTCGTAACAGTATGGTCTATGTTGAAACGCAAACGAAATCACATCCAAAATATTATTATATTTTTTGCGCGTGAGCTATGGTGTAAGTGTTTTAGTTTGATACATCATGGAAATCAAAAATAGATACATATAAGAACGGATGCGATGATATAGTATTATGGATTTGTAGGTGGAAATGCTGGTGCCAACTTAGTAAACATGACTATTAGTATGTAATGTTAGTTTAGCAATTTCGTTTGCTAATCAGAGGTGACAAAATAACATTTAGATTCCCTTTCGCCGTCTGTTTTTTCAACGGTACGCGATATTTTAATTTCACACGACTTAGTTCCTGGCAGGATCGCAATTTAAGTACAAGAGAAATGAAACACCCGAGGTCATGAATAATACTTCTGTTTATTTAAGTGATAAATTCAATATATACCTAGTATTAGACTGACATAATTATGTCGTGGTGGCCCAGTGACTAAGACCTCGTCTCTGATGCTTGAGGTTGAGGCCGTCGGTTCAAATCCGGGCAAGTACCCATGTGACATTTTCAAATTCATATTACTTTCTAAGTTTATCTTGGACGTCACAGGCAACAGTGAAGGAAAACATCGTGAGAGTACCTGGACTTATATAGTTAATGCTATTCTGAAATAGCCAAATCAGAGGCCAGTGGGGTTCCCGGGAGTGGCATAATTAACTCTGACACCAAAGGTGGCCACATCCTCACACGAATTTGACAGACAAACATACTCTTAAGATGTCAACCTTAAATCACAACTACAATTCTTACTTTTCCAATACAGTTCCTTCGACTATCTCTTTCAATTTATTTTACTACCGAATATTATGACTCTGATAAACAGCTGATGCTTTCTCATTTCGATAAACTTAAAAAAAAAGCTCTAAAACGGAGTGTATTATGAGGTCGTAAAGCGAGCGGATGACAGGCTCGCATGAGCTCATAAACTAGTGAATGGAACTGCACAGACAGACAGCGTGCACTTCTGTCGGCCCGGGACTCAACTAATAATGTACTACCAGCATAATATATGAGACTAGATGCAAGAAGATATACAGAAGGCTCGATCATATATAAGTGCCGTGCCGTCATATCACTCTATGAAAGTATGTGGAACAGGATGTAAAGTTCCACAGCCTCCTTTGAAAAGGGAAGATCCTCAGAACAGATGAGTGTTGTGTCTGGTCCGGTTCCGTCGGTTGTTGGACTGTTGTATGTGGTCAAATCACATATAAACTGCTTGCGCGATGCAGCATTTTGTGTGACGTCAGGTCATTAGTTCGTGTGTTGCTGCATAGATGCCGCGGCAGCCACACAACATTTATTTAATTCATTACAAGGAGAAGACAGAAAAATATTAAGCTTTAATTTATTAAGGTTTCCGAGCAAGTAACACATTATAAATATAAAATAAAGTTTAAATAGGATAGGTTCCGAAACAGCCCTCTCAAAAGTATGAAAACTAACTTAGCATTCATCATAATCATCATCGTCCTCATCATTTCAGCCGAAAGATGTCCACTGCTGAACATAAGCCTCCCCCAAATGTTGTCACATTGGCCGATCCCGTGCGTCTCAAATCCTGCGGATTACCGGTAACCGCACCTAAGCATTAATCAATGAAAATATCATTGTTACAACGGGTTCTATAAACCTGTGTATTTACTTGTGCTCTTAAAGCTAACATTTATAGAAATCTTGGGACTGTATCCGGAATTCATGAAGGCACGCACGTATTATTTTTTCATGAAGTGAAGTTTAAGTAAATAAGCGCCCGATTAGTAAACAGATTATCCGACCACTGCTAATCACCGTAGTCAAAGGGCTTAACCGCGCTTTCTCACTCGGCGCTTCACAAGGAGCTAAAATAAGGATTTTTCTGATACCGGAATTCCGATATTGGATCACTCAGTATCGGAATTGAAATACCGGTATTACTTTCCCTAGATTCCGATATTACGACATTCCGAGATTCCAATATTCTTGCACTAATAGCAATGAACGTTAGCTTTCACACGTACCGGCGTACAGGACTATACATTAGCCACCGGTTACCCGGCACTGGCTACCCGGCAAACGGATCGTGTGAAAACAAATCACTTAAAAAGTTTTCCATCGACTCGAAAAGAAGAAAAAATCCTAGACATTCTGCTATTTTCATATGCCCTTAGACTTAAGACAAACTGAAATTCTTTCAGCGATAAAATTGTCGAAAAGTCAATATGTTGAGTATTGCCCGTGACATTTCAGTAGTACAAGGGTCTTATTTATTTAAATCTCTGGGCTGTTTATCAATTGATTAGCAGATTTATTTATTCAAATTCTAATAAAATGTGATAGTCAATCGCTAAACAGTGTCGAGCTTTTGTAGAAAAGAGTGCATATGTTTTGGAGGCTACTCACTTTGTCTAGACCATCTTGTGTGGAGTAAACCTTCTTTTTCTATCTTGTTTTAAGAAGTAATATACGTCTATCATATGAGATGAACTTCTGATGGATATATTGCTCTGTATGAAAATAAAACTTTGTGTTGTCTGTGACTATACTGCCACGAGTGTTTTCTATTAGTCGGGAAAGTAAAATCTGTCTGTTGTATGCGAAAATAACATCATTACACGACCAGGTACCGATATGATCATATACTTACACAGCAGTTGAATGACCAAAGTATTTTATGGATTTGTATGTTGTCTGGAAAGGTAGTTATACTTTTTCATATTAATCTAAGTTTAAACGGGTAAAAAGTAGATTAAACTTGCTTAAATGAGAAACATCAAGCCCCAGTGATTGCCCTGGCGTTTCACTGTCATGGCTTTTCCCACAGAAATGCTGCATTTTTCTGTTAGTGAAAGAACAAACAAACAAACAATTTTAACTCTTTATAATATCAGTTTAAAAGTTTAGATTGAAAGATTCACACAACAGTATTTGAGTATTCAATCAAGGACTCCGGAAAATAAAACGTATTGAAGAAAATACAAGAGCATTGGAAGAGCTGATCTGTAATAGAATCAGACAGAAAGTCAGCACACATGAGAACTGTGGCCTGATAGCGGCCGCCGTAGCTTTGTGGACGAGAATGTTTTCTAGACGTGACTGCGGTGTGGGGACTATTGTTCATGTGATGCGATCCGATGTGGAGCTTTGGAAAAATTGATAAAAACCAGTAAATTAGACCTATATATTGAAATTATTTGATTTTAATATGTAATTAATTAATGTGTCTTTAAATAAGTTCAATGAAATGTTATATAAAAATATGTACGAAATAATGGTTTCGTTGTTGCCTTATACAAATTCAATCAGCCTATTAAACCAGTTGCAGACCTTGAGTGAGTTTAGCTTAGCTCGCATAGTTGAAGTAATTACTTATCTAATTTTACATCGTTTGTGGTCTTCATACAAGTGAAAAAGCCTTAGATAGCTCTTTGTCTGCAACAGCCCTAAACTTACTTCTAAACTAACTTATTTCTCTTCTTTAATTTGCTCTCCTACGAATCAATGCACATATACTATTCATGAAGATGTCACGTCACATCAGCTATTTTACGATTTCCAAACTACCCTGAGTCACAATGAAACATCATTGTTGCTCAGTCACTGAATAAACTAACTTACATAGTAGATATACTTACATAGTGTATAAACCTTTGCCAACAATGTAAAACCTACCTATATTCAGTCTGTAAGGTACGACTTGCGACTATAGTTTATATAAGGCCGCCTACGATATACTGCCCATATAAAAGGCTATTTTTTTTTTTTTTTTTTAATGTTGCGCCACATTAGGAATTTCTTCCTGTATCGTTGGTGCGTTTACAAACATATAAACTCACATACACAACACCCAGAGCCGGAACAACTATCTGTAGGTCATACAAATATTTGTTCTGTGCGGGAATCGAACCCGCGACACGCAGCGCAGCAGTCAATCGCTCAACCACTGCGCCAACCGTGCGCCCAAAAGCTATATAAGGCAAGCTATATAAGGCTTGTATATCACACGTCACAAGGGACTGGTATTAAATAAAATATTTTTGTGACAATATTATAGCACGATATTGTAGTACTTGAATAGGACATTAAACATACATACAACATAAATACAACAACATACATCTACCGCTTGGTCATGGGTTGCAGTGGCCTGTATGGAAGGCATTGAATCGGCTACGTACACAAGTAGGTCGCTGCAAATATAATTTGGCAAAATGGGGGATTATTGATTCGTCCAACACCTGGTGTGAGTGTGGTGCCCCTGTACAGACTATGTCCCACTTGTTGGAGTGTCCTGGCTGTCCTTTCTCTTGCACCCTGGAAGACCTGTACAGTGCTTCTGACGCTGCAATAAGCGTGGCCGCCTACTGGGCCCAGACAATCTAATTAAATGTGCCATCGATTCGAAAAGAAGAAGAAGGAAATTAAACCAATATGTTCGTGATTCATAAAAAAAGCCTTTTGTTCTTATTGCTTCACAATATGTATCGATGACGAATGACTTCAAAGTGAGTTCATGCACTCCTCGAAGAGTATTCTGTTTATTGATTTTGCTTAGGACTTTGATTGGACATAGAGTAAGGTTCATATTCCAAACAATTTGAAGGACCTCCACCCAACTCCATCGTCATGACAACGGAAAACACCCTCGATTAATGTAAACATATAACAAGTTTGCTTGGCTGTCTATTTGATGATACGAGGTAGAGCCGAGTTGGAAGACAAGACTTGAAATCTAAGGGTAAGAACCTAACAATGTAGGTACCAATATTATCTATCGTCTTTTATATAAATGTATTATTATTTTGCCGTCATTCCGTTAAATTATGTTCTTTATCTGAAATCATATCTCAGAAACGAATCTTTTGTTTGCGAATATATTCTAGACAGAACAGAATACACATTTATATTCCTAACTGATGTCCTATTCTGATCGTATCAAAATGAATCAATCTCAGAGTTAGCGATTCTATAGTTTTCCTATTCTTAAATCGAACAAAATTTTGCGATTTAAATGTATGGAGCAGTGGAATGCGTGGAGTAGTATTTTGATGAAACATTTCAAAGAGATCAGTCAGCTTGGTCGAGAATCATAAACTGAGGTTGGGACGAATAGTACTCAGTGTTTGTAAGACTGAGAATATATGATTCTATGCAGAATTGCAAACTGTATAATTGGATGTGTTTTGGTACAAAAATAATAGGTCTCTATAAACAAAATTGCGGTTAATTCTGTTTTTTTTTGTAGAAGTTTGCTTTCCCGTAAATAAATTTTCATAAAAGCGATACTAAATTAAATTATGAATGATTTTCAAGGAAAAAAAAATATTAACATCAGTTGCAATGCCTCCAAATTTTTTTTCATAAAATGAAATCGGAAAACTTTCTTAGTAATTTATTATAAGGAAAATAATCTAATTAGGGAAGTTTTTAGCAGTTGCCTCGAAAGTATTTGGCTTTTTTTATAGACCAGTATTTTGAGAAATCTAATTAACTTAGTTACCTACGAGAAATGTTATCTCAAAAACAATTTAAAGAAAGAAAAAAGAATCTTAAACATGTTTGATCCCAATCATTAATAAGTTTAATAATTAACTTCTGAATAAAAAGCACCAGCTATTAGCTAGATATTTAATTTTTCTGAGTAAAGTTAATGAGTCTGGGAGCTCTCGGCGTATTTCTGCTTTAATGGATTCTGGGCCTGGACCGACGAGATCAAACTAAGCTGTATTCTTATATTTCATGAAATATTTTTTCTTGCAAAGCTAGGCTTATTTCGATCATTATTTTCAAAATGTATAGTAATATTTTAGTAAGTACAGACAATTTGGCTCAAAAGTATCACCCGATGTTGTATGGTTTTAATTTTTTTTAAGAATGAAAATCTTTGGTTTTGCTTTTGTATTAGGTTTATTTGAATAAAGCTTTCTCTATTTTCTAATAAATGAAAAATTACAAATTAAATTAAAAAAAACTAAGTCGATAAAAAGATATCGGCAAAGTGGCCTTCGGTGCCATCAGAATTTATTAACATTCAGGCTCGTTTTTTTAACTTCCGGCCATAGAAATTCTCTTTAACTGTTTCAAGAGTCTGAAGCTTGTTGGCATAGATCCATGACTTCAAAAAACCCCACAAAAAGAAGTCTGGAATGGTTAAATCAGGCGACCTGATTTAAACATATACATTAACCATAGTATGCCAGTGCAAATTGCCAACAGTAAACAAGCGTAAACAACTCACTATGCACTAACTTTGAGCGGGTATCATTACACCCGCTTAAAGTTACTGCATGGTGGGTTGTTTCACCGAAAATCTGCGTATAACCCACGATTCGGTTATTCACATTATATCGTCGCTCATGATGATTTTCGATGAAATATTAGCGCCCTCGTGGTCGGAAGCAATTATTCCGCGTTCTTGATGAGTATGGCGATTCATGTCTGGTTGACTTTTATTTTATATGTGTTTACTTCAAAAATGTTAAATCAGAATTCACATTTTCTGCCATTTGTAAAAAATATAACATCTTCCGATTGGGTGATTACTTTTGCGCCACCCTGTACATTGTACAACCTACCTAAAAATATTACTATGCTAATTTAAGGAAATACCTAGTCACGAAAAACAAACGCAAGGGTCCACATAGCAGCACAAAAACAGGTGTTCTCTAGCATTCATTTGTTTTCTTTATGCAAAAAACAACATACAAGAAAAGTCTGGTTCATGCTGTGCTCGCATCAACCCATCATAAACAATACACGCGTCCACATGAGTTGCGACCGCCATTTTTGTCACGTTAGCGACGCGGGCATAATCCCCGCGTCGGGCCACCCGGCACGCCTCGTCACGCTCCGTCACGCCGCGGGCACGCTTCGTCACGCTCGCGGCACGACAACCATTCATCTTGTTTTGCATTCGGCAGCGTATTGCCGAATAATATCAATTTTATTATTGAAAAAGAGGAGTGTTGACGTGAACTGATTGTGATGTGCTGTGACCTGTGACTGGGGACGTATTGAAAACGTGAAACGTGCGTTTTTAACGCGTGATCTCATGTTTTATGGATTGTAGATTTTGTCTTCCTTGCAAAGATATCCCGCATCACGTTCTGCTGAAAAAGGATACAGGTCGTGTGAAAACATAATGTGGAGCGTCGTCGACATGTGTATATAGCATAGGTAAACATATTTATTGCAGTAACTAAAAGACAAAGAAAAATATACATACAAGAATACCTATTCCGCAAAAACTATTCAACAGTTATACAGAATATCAGTGCAGCAATGATCCCACGCGGGCCCTAATACCGTAACATTACTGAAACACTGCACCTCTAATCCTCTATCCAATCACTGCACTAACAACGCAATCAAGGGATCCAATTGTCTACAGTCTATACCCGACTCCAATTCCCATAGCTTCCCATCTCATTACAAGGCAATCGTCCAATCGCTCAGCCACAGTGCGGTGCACCATCGAGATGACGTCACGAATACGGCGAGTTGCATCACAAGCGCGGCGAGGTGACGTGCGTCGCTAACACGCCGGCGATGGGACATTAATCACATATTGTCTAGGGAGACAGTGCAACACTCCGACACTGTGTCAGACACTTGCTATTATTACGATTGAGACAAGAGATTGGGTGGGGGTGCTATAGTAGCGGGTGGGCTGTGGATGTGGCATTATTTTGAATTGTTAAGCAGTGCTGGATTTTCAAACTTACAGTTATTTTGTGCCTCTGTCATGGTTCGATTTAGTTTAGTGTTCTTTACAACTAATAAAATTTGCAATACTTCGGTATATAAAAATCACCACGAAACAGTTATAACGAATGGTCCTTTTTAATGTGAATTGGAAATAATAACGTAAGCCACAAATGACCTACTCGTACGGCTACGTAAGATTAGTAAACAAAAAAGGAATGTTTTTCAAATACTCAACAATTTCTTATTATTTTTAATTCGTTTATTTTTGTGGTTATTGAAATACCTAGGAAAATGAAGAAGATTATACAACATCATATTTAATTGCATAATAATATATTTCATATTCTTGCTTATTTTATAAATACGTGCATATAAAATATCTTTACATCCATAATCAGTTCTGCCAACGTTACCCAGTAGCTGAATTGTGGAGGTCTGAAAACCTACCTATTAAAAAGTTCTTACAGTTTCTAAAGGTGTAGAAATCAAACTTCACATGTGTTCCCATCGTAACTAGGTAAGTAGTACAAGCTTTCTGTGTGACCATTTATGGCAGTAAGTATACAATGCGATAATTATGCCGGATGAGTGGGCCGGTGGGTTGCCGGTGGCTGTGCCACGCCGGACGGACTGCGACTGAGCCGGACAGCCTGACAGCCATCTGTTCAGGACCGCAGGCTATTTAGATTAGTTAGATGCTGCATTATTTTCTTGGTTTATTTTATCGTGGATGGTTTCTATTTGAATTGCTATTTCAAAAATAAAGCTTTGTTGGAAGATATAGAAGAATATATTATTATTTCTTTGGATGAAAATAAAATAAACATTATTAAGGTGTCTTAAAAAAAATAAAGAAAGACAATTGAGTTTCTTTGCACAGCATTAAGTAAAAGCTAAAAACAAATAAAAATATTGTGCTTAACCGGTTGAATGCCGTAATTACTGAAATAATTAAAAAGGCATTGTGTCTCGCGTGCATCCACGTTTCGGACCCTCAAGGGGCCTTTGTCCGTCTATTCACCCGAATCGGATTAAAACAATGGTAATTACTATTGTGTTTGCTAATTGTCAGTTGTACTACAAATAAATCTCAATATTTAAAACATTAAAACATTATAGTAAAAAGTTATATATTATGTTTATGTTAAAACATTTGCTTCATAGACAAGCTTCGTTTACTATAATGTTTGGGTGATATTGTAATATCCCAAGTTATTCAATAATACAATCTATATAATTAGTTGAGTGGCACAAGTTGTCATGCGGTAACTTCTTAGAATTTACGAAAATAAATCAGCTGTACCTACTGTACTACGTAGATGATTATTTTTTGATATTGGGGTTGGGATTATTACGGGTTTAACTAAAATACCAAAGAATAATCATATACTTATATTCTTCACTTTTTTTTCGATTTGTTTGAGCTTGCAAGTAAGTCAGCATGCGTGGCTAATGTGTGCAGAAATGCATGACTGTGTTGTAGCCATTTAAACAATGCTCATATTTTTTTAGTAATGATAAAGATTCAACGGCTTGCGTTAGACCACTATCTCACCTAATGGTAAAAAAGACTCCGGCAGGGAATTCCACTCCTTAGCAGTTGTATTAGCAGTTCGCACGATGATTCCCAAATTCTAAATGCAACAGCCCCATTGGTCTCGCGGTCGCAAGCGCGACTATTGAGCGTAGAGTCTTTTGTTCGATTACCAAGACGGGCAAAATGTGTCGTTGGGTTTTCCAAGAGGAATATCTCTGTGACAGTCCAGAGTACGGAAGTTGGCGGTGTGTCGTCCTGCACCTGACCTCTCTCCGGTCGTGTTGGATTGCCCTTAGGTATCAAATACAACACGAGTGAGCGACACCGTGAATAAGTTCCTTGAGAAACAACACACGCAAAACACTATAATGTTTTTGTTCAGCTAATCGCCTTTCCTCTTAAATCTTTTCTCCACAAACATAACACTGCTAGCTCAACTAGATTTTGTAAACATAACCCTCGATATTCTGGTCTTATACAAAAAGCTCACAAGAGTCTTTTGAAGCAAAATCTTTTGAATTTCGCGTTCTTTGTGAGAAAAGAATCGCTTAATTGTTCGCAAAAAGCCTTGGAAAATAAACATGGATTCAGCAAATATTTTGGACGCTATTGTACTCTAATATTTTGGTACAAATCGGTACATGATTTTCACGAAAAACCACCGTTTTTTACTGTGTTCCTTTCACTTCAGTATAAAAAACCCTGTTTTTATTAAAGCAATTATTTTGTGATTGTTTTGATATAGCGCTGAATCTAATGGTTTGTTTAACACAATGGGTTATAAGACTGTACAGATATCTATGTTAATATTGAGGACCAACTTATTATCTTGAAAGCTTGCCAGGACTTCTTATTAGTGTAGTTTTTCAGGCAAGTGACCATAAACTGTTGTGATAATAGTAACAGAAACGGATTAGCCTTCAATAACTACTAATTATTGAAATAATAATTGTTACTACTCGTTCTCGTTGGTCTAGTGTTCGCAAACACTGCTGCTGAGCAAGAGGATTTTGCAGCCTGGAAGCTGAATTTGTGCCCAGTTGATGGCAATAAGCTCACCCCCTATCACATGGGATCTTCACAGAACTGGTGAAATGTGAGTGTCTATGGGTCCACCTGGCTAACTCTTCGAGGACAACTAGCGTGATGTTATGTTATTATTATTTAACTAGTAACCTAGCCCGGGCTACCCATGGGTAGGAGGGCAAAATTATTATTATGCCTACAATTTTTTTATTAATGTAATTATCTATCTTCCATAAACGTCGCGGGAGTGGTTGCATCAAGCGAGTCCCGTCATCTCCGCGCTTGAATTTATTTACGTGCGCGATAGTTTATATTTTGCGATAACTCCTACGATATTCATTTTAATTATATTTATGGTATAAAGGATTATCATAGGTAATGTGCATATAATGCTTAAGGTAACTAAAGTATTTATGGTAATAAGAATTAATACTATACACGTGACCATTTTTTTTCATGATAGAATTTGTATAGTAAGTTATCCTTAAAAGATAGATAGATGATATCGCAACGTTTTCTGTAGACCTATAAAAGAGGTTATCACATCATACATTGTTTTGTAATATCTCAAAGGGATAAGGCAGCGTTTTCGATGAAAGCTCCCTGGAGCCTTGACTTTTGCCGACATTTTCATCAATTCGTCATGTTGCAGCCAATTTACGCAAAATCTTAACAAATTATTTAACCTTCCTCATGAATCACTCTGGTCCGTGAAAAGCGCTTGAAAATCGGTTCAATAGTTTTTGAGTTTATCGCGAACAGACAGACAGACAGACGCGGGGGACTTTATTTTATAATATTGTAATTGTTATTTTATATTATTGTTGATCAATGACAACGAAGACGTTTCATTTTTGTATGGGACTCCGGCCATAACCTGCACCTTTTAGGAAAGCTGGGAAACTAACCCCTGAATAGAATAAAGTAATTTTTTTCTATATTATCAAATGTTTTTTACATACAAACTAAAAATTCAAAATGTTTGACGTTTATCGTGACAGATAAGTGACAGCCATGAGAGGTATTAGTTTTGACGTTTACGTAATCTAGAAAGCTATGACTTGAGACTCAGTAGTCAGCAAAATGTCATTTTGAATTATTCGTTCAGAAGTACACTTCGGAAGAGTAAAACAAATATTCTTTTAAAGATGAAATCGTCACACTTGCTTATTTATTAATCGTAAAAGATGTTTATGAGAATACTAGTAATTTTACTAGTACAAGAACCTTTCATATGTAACGTCTACGTTATTTATGCTTTGATGTGAAATGATTTCAGATCGATATCGAAATGCAAACTATGAGAGATGCCATGTTGAGTAGATTATGGCAATAATTGAAAAACTATTACTTTTTGTATGCAAGAAATTAAGCTTAACTTCACGAAAGAATATATTTTTCCTCAATTCGTGGGATTTGACACTTTTTTGATAAATGTACGAGTAGGTACATCTCATGGCCGAAAATGATACATCTCCTTTTGGCAAGTTTTTACAGGTAATAAAACGTCTAATCAGGTTTGTTGTGTACGAGTGTAGCGGTGGTGTGTGAGCGGCGTGTGATAGCACACGCCGCTTAAATCAAATTCACCCGTCACATTTTCTCTCCATTTCAATATCTAAGAGGGAAAACAGCACATTTCCCCGCACACGTGAGGAATACTTTCAAAAGTTACAGTATTGATACAAAGGGGTCTCGCTAACTCAACAAAACTACCTATTGGTAAGAAATGTGTGGAAACCACAGACATGAATCTAACTAGATGACGCGAATGTATGTACCTCGCGGGTCAAAAAAGGGATGAGAGAGAGAGAGCTATGCTCTTACTTTGACACCGACCTTTGTACTGGACATCAACTGAAATCTAGAAGAATGCTAAATTATGCACATCATTATACTCTACAAAAACAGTTGGCCAAGACAATAGAAACATTTTCTTTCATTGGTATGTAATTTTGTTTCTTAAATTGTGTGTGAAAACAATGTTACATACATATTGAATTGATAACCTCCTTCTTACAGACTTGCGGTATCTAGTTACACTTATGTCTGGTGGAAAGAGTCAGCTATTTCGTAACTCAAGAGAAGAGGCACATTACTGGTAACAATTGGCCATATTTATGGATTTCGGGCCAATTCACCTCTTTTCAGCTGTTGTGATTTTATGGGCAACGTGTGCGCGAAATTGTCTGAGAATATAGAAGTAGGATATGCTTGGAAATATCGTATCTACCGTTGAATCTTGCTAGTAGACTACCCAATTAAAGTTTATATTATTACCTAGGTACGTAGGTACTTGTAAGTTTCGTGTCAGAATGATTCATTTGTGTGCGCAATCTATTATTATGTATTTAGAAAGAACACTCAATTTATGTCATAGGAAAAATATATAATATTGTATATCCATCCCGCGGGATGTGTCCTAACAGGCGACGGACAGTGGAGGTTTCGGGATAGTATTTTAAAAAGTCACGGGACTCATTCCACGTGCCGATGGTGATCACCGGTGTGGTTTTAGTAAGTTAAAATCTCACACTCCCTAGTATTTTCCCCAAAAGCCCAGGCTCCATTTGAAGATAACAAAACCGACAGCAAAAAAAAATTCACCATTTCAGATAACAAAAGCTAATTATTATTACCAAGAAATTAAAGCCATTTGCATAACAATTTAATGCTTTTTCAACGTGCGTTTTCCACTTTTCCACAAAAACTATGGACAATGAAAATGAACGGAAAGTCAAAACTTATGGGCACCTGCGAGTGCGGGAAGCAATTATTTTGGACACCGTTGATTGGTCGATAGCAGACAGTTTTAAAGGCAATTAAGTGCATTCTGGACTGGATTTCCTAGGCTACACGACCTTGAACACAATTTACTATTAATTTTAAAACGACAAAGAGAACCGTTTTAGGCAACCAATTTAGCTTTAGACTTACATAATTCTCTCCTTTATAAAAACCTCGACGCTGTTTAGCAAATTCTTATTTCAAATTATCTACAAAGAATTTGAATTTAGAACCTTCTAATCAGTTGCTAAAAAATGTGATGCTCCTGATGCTTAGCAAAGAAGAACTAAGTGTATATAAATAAATAAATAATAATAAACTATGTAGACTAAGAAGATATTCTCATCAACCGAAGAAAAATATGATCAACTAGCTTCTGCCATCGGCTTTTCCTACGTGAAAAGTTTTTATTATCCTAAGGGAACATTATACCGGCATGAAAAGCCTATGTGTTATTCCAGTCTACAATCTATCTTCGTGCCAAATTTCATCCAGATTCGTTCAACCGTTCTGACATAATGGTATCGCCCGCATGGTATCAATATGTACTTCCATTGTTATAAAAAATCCTATAAGTTATTCTGATGTATAAGTTATATTACTGTCAAGTTTCATCAAAATACCTTCAGTAGTTTTTGCGTGAAAGAGTAACAAACATCCATCCATCCATCCTCAAAAACTTTCGCGTTTAGAACAGTAGCAACATTATTTATTTTTTTAATCTTAGGAAAACTTACAGCTAGACGTAGTCGGAAAGTTTTTCAACCAATGAAAATTATTATCAATTTACCTCTATTTTAGGCATCGTCGACGCTTTCATAGCCTTCCGCACTCGCCTGATGGCTCGTATCATGTGCAGCCCCATGTTGACGCAGCAGTGAGCGTGGTCCTCTCGTCTCTCCGGCAGATCACACACGCAGTAGTAGCAGTCACCCAGCAACTTAATGCGGACGTAGTTGTTGCCCTGGAAAATTGGAAACCGTAAAACGAAAAGAAATGAAAGTATGAAAAAAATGTCTCTTTGTACGTAAAGAAACAAGAAGGACTATCAAGATGAACATTTATGTGAAGCGATCCATTCAACCAACCGAGTTCAAATAAAAAGGAATTGATGAATATCCTGAATCTAAGATTTCACTCTTACTAATACTATCGTTAATCCCAATAGCCTACTCTAAGAAAGTTAAAAACTTAGGTGTTTTCCTAGACTGCAACCTATCTTGGCAGGTTCACATTGCAGAAGTAAGCAGGAGGGTGTTTTGCTCGTTTCGGTCTCTGAAACGTCTCCAGAAGTTCCTGCCTTTCTCGACTAAAGTTACTCTTGCTCAGTCTCTCCTTCTTCCACTTCTTGACTATGCTGATGTCTGCTTCCTTGATGCGACTGAGGAACTCCTTGATAAGCTCGAACATTTGCAGAATTTGTGCATCCGCTTCATTTTTGGCCTCCGAAAGCGGTTGAAGTGGCTGCCTATTCGGCAGCGCCGAGATACGCACATTCTTTCTTTACTCTTTTCTGTTCTTCATAATCCTGCCTCTCCTTCGTACCTTCGGGAGCGCTTTGAGTACCTTGTACTGAGAGGAAAACCTTGTCGTTTGTCATCATCTCTTCTCCTTCGTGTCCCTCCCCATACTTCAAGTCGTTACGGTGGATCATTTACTGTTCTTGCTGTCCGCCTTTGGAATACTCTTCCTCACTCTCTACGGGATAGCCCTTCGTTAGAGGTTTTCAGGAGAAGAATAAGGTGTCATTTCCTGTCAACGTGACGCAGAGATATATATCTATGAATGTAAGATTTTGGTTGTATTATTTAGTTATATATATTAGTTTATACATTGTGTGTTGTACACGTATTTGTTTAATTTTATTTAGTATGTAAGAATTTTAAATATTAAATGTTTTTATAAATTTTGTTGTGCACTTGGATGTACTGTCCTCATATGCAAATTTCTTAATGCAACTGAGGTTTGCTGTAAGAGAACCCAATTATGGATTAAGCTCGCCTTTGTACATAAGCTGTCCTATTGTATCTGTGTCTTTATGTTTTTATGTGTACAATAAAGAATAAGAATAAGAATCGTTACACTCGAAGTTGTGGACGAGTATGTCTACCTGTGACAAACGATCCAGCTGGGTAGGGCCAACTTCGAGAAAAAAGGTCAACCGTCGAATCCGACTCGGCTGGGCTGCGTTCGGGCAGTTGCGCGGTATCTTTTCGTCCAACTTACCACTTAAAACTTTTATACAAAAAAATACAACCGACTTCCAAAAATAACACTACAAAGTGAAAAATAACTTCATTTTCGGAAGTCGGTGTTCCTGTTTTCGTTTTTCGATTATTTTTATTTTTTATATTTCACTTTTTAGTGGTACATAATGGACAAGTTATATCGTAAGGTACCTATAATGCCCACAGTGATGCCAGAATAGATTAAACGGACATGTAACTTGAACATAACCATTGGAAATAGAGTGTACCAGGATTAACTGTACACATCTACGTACCCGTTTAGAACATACTGGCGTGATGGTATGTTATGAAATGGTGTAAACAATAAACAGACATGCGATTGCAGCAATCCCGAGAGATTTGCCGGCATTTATTGAAGAACTAGCTTTTGCCCGCGCCTTCGCTCGCGTGGAATTTGGTCTGCCACATAAAGTTTCGTGACAAACCATTTTTTTTTTAATCTATTATTTCGACTCGTATCCGAAATTTCAGATGTCTAAATTCAAAACTGATGGATTCCATACAATCTTTGAACCCCTGTTATATTAAGGTTAATTCCCCTTGGAGGTGGAGTTATCGAAATTCCTTTCTTAGTGCTCATTTAAGCTCAGTGGTTTCGGTTGTGCGTCGACCGCTGGGTGTGTTAGTCAATCAAGTTAAAGTTTTATTATAAACTTCGCCTGTGTGTTGTGTTGATAAAAAGTAACCTATGTCCTTCCCCAGGCTTGAGATTATCCATATCAAATTTCATCACAACCAGATCAGCACAGCCATGAAACATACAATGACACTGATTAACAAACGGGACCAACAAAGGTTACTTTCGTTTACTGTTCGTGTCAGTCAAGGATTACTATGTAATGTTATTGAATTGATTGAAATAAATTACTTCGTTCGGCAGCAGCGAGCAAAACTGAAAGGATTAGAATAATTTGTATATATCTCCCGCCGCTCCCCCGCTTTACCCGCCGCGCCGTGCGAATTTTTGTCGCTCGAGCTCCATTCAAGTCAATCTTATCGTGATAACTCGTTCAAATTACTTAGTGTAAAATACAAAGTTTATCTAAATTAAATATTTAAAGCGACAAATATGTCGATTTTGATAAAAGTTTGATAAATATTCTAAAATATGCATTGTAAAAAGTATCCAATTTAATTGTATTTAGTGTTCACTATTTTGGTCATAGTGGCTTCCACATAAAAGGTAGATATATGCTGTCGCGGACTTTTATTTAGAACTATTTAAGGCAAACAATCCTACTGTACATTATATTATTGTATCTCCAACGGTTTAGGCAGCGCACGCGAAGATTGATCTCAGAGGGCAGATTTTTTTCCGACTTACTTGATATTTATCGTTATATTAGGACCAAATTACAAAAATATATATAAATTATAGCCTATGTGTTATTCTGATGTATAACCTATATTACTGTAAAGTTTCATCCAAATCCGTTTAATAGTTTTTGCGTGAAAGAGTAACAAACATACATACATCCACACAAACTTTCGCATTTATAATATTATTATTATATTATTATTTCGTTTATTCATCTTACTTCTTATTACATTACATTTTTAAATATTTCTTAAAAGCATAAAAAAAAACATTTAAAAATATAAAAAATAGAGGCCCACCGGTATCGGGAACAGGGTCCAAGCTACCGGCGGTCAGGGCTCCAGAGAGAGGAACCTCCTAACAATGCGAGCCGTGTCCAGCAGTACTGCTTTCTGGATCAGGCCCTTGACCCAGCCGCCTAGCGAGAGCCTCCTAAGGTGTTGGTCGAGGCTAGTGGCTGACAAGACTATCGGTACAATGATCGCTGTGTCCACATCCCACATGTCGACAACCTCGCGGGCCAAGTCAAGATACTTGATTTGCTTATCTTTCTCGGCTTTTTTTTATTTATTTATTTTTATTTTTATTTGACTAGGTTCACCAACAATTGTTAACACTTAATTATAACAAAAAATACATGCTTATACTAATATTACAGTGCAACAATTACTTAGAGGCAAACACCACATTAACAATTATGCTTTCACGAGGTTCCCGTCATGCGGGACGGTAATGTCAACAATCATTGCACGCCTCTCGATTCGGTCCACCACCACTATATCAGGCTTATTAGCGATAATAGTCCTGTCAGTGATGATGGACCGATCCCAGTACAATGTGATATTGCCATTCTCGAGAACTGGGTCGGGCACATACCTGTAGTACGGCACCTCCGATGCCACAAGAGTGTATTTCAGAGCAAGTTGCTGATGGATAATCCTGGCTACAAGGTTGTGGCTATGCAAGTACTCTTCGTTAGCTAGACGAGAACAACCAGAGATAATGTGGCGGATCGATTCACCCGGGCGGTGACATGCCCGACAGATGTCAACCGTGCCATCCTTAACAATAAATCTCCGGAAGTTATTTGTCATGATAACATGATGATTCGTTATTATTATTATAGTAGGATAGTAGGAAGTAGGATTCTGTTGTATATCTCCGAAGTTCTTCATCAGCTCTTCACCAAATTTAAATGGTCCCATTTCGGAATAAACTTATTTCAAACAATAAAATAATTTTGAAAATCCGACGGAGTTATGCCCGAATATACATAAAAAATAATAATATAAACATCCGAATTGAGAACCTCCTTCTTTATGGGCACTTGGTTAAAAATATTACGTGATGTACGATGTTTATAAATATCTAACACACTTGTTTATAAACACACTAACGTCAGCAACGTTCTTTTTTTTTTCTTCTGTAGGCAATACACATATTTTTGTTCCTTGCGGGAGTCGAACACGCGACACGCAACGCAGCAGCCGATTGCTCAACCACTACACCAACTGTGTCGTCAATTGACTGGTTTATTGACTGGTTGATTTTATATTCGTTTATCGAGTATTTCAACAAATAATCTGCTAATCAGATGGTAAAGAGATCAGCGAGTTTTATAAATAAGGTCCATAGTAAAGGGTATGCCAAAATGCGATGTGCCTAAATTCTATCGAGGCTTTTGATTGCTTGCTTTATTAATTTGTTATTTTACAGTAATTCCACAGTTACTTTGTATTTTTGTGTTTTGATGGCAATATGATCATAATTAGCAATTAGTTGCTAGAGTGAACTACATAATAATTTACTTAATTAGAAACTGAATAAAACATTTTCAAAATTGTTAATTTATTGCTATCTATACTATGTGCCTTCTACAAACAGATTTTTCAATTGAAATGTATTTATTCTAAATATATCTTGGATATGGCTGACAACAGTGAAAGAAAACATCGTGAGGAAACCTGAACTTACAGTTTTAATTTTGAAATCGCAAACCCGCATTGAAAAGCGTTCTCGGTATGAGAAAAGACCTATACCCTGCAGTTTGACTGAAATAGACTGGCATTATTATTATATCTTTCTTGGGATTGGTAACGTTGAGTATATAAAACTCACTTTATTACAAGCTTTAATAATATAAAGTATTGCCTTGCTGTAATATAAAGTAAAAATGTAAGTAATTCGAAGACATGTGACATACACCAAACCGCACTGGGCCCGCGTGGTGGATTAAGGCCCATCCCCTCTCTCACAGAGAGGAGATCTGTTGCCCAGCAGTGGGAACATTCAATCAATCAATATCTTTTGTGGATCATAGGTAGGTACATAATACAGGTCTTAAATAATTAAATTGAGATCAGCTATGTCCCGCCCTTCGGGCATACAATAGTTACATAGCAATTAAAGTAAATTTACATTATTGTTACACAAGATTAAAATTACACATAAAATATAAAAACCGCAAAATAAAACGGAACGAATTTAGGTAGGTACACATCAGTGGGCCACCGAACGCATCATGACTGAGGGGGACTGTATTGGAGCAGTGATTTGTCTGATAGGAAGTCTTTTATAGAGTAGTAGCACTTGTTTACTAACAGATCATGGAGATTCTTTTTAAATTTTTTCATTTCCGTAATTATTCTAATGGGCTCTGGAATATTATTAAAGATACTTGAAGCTGTACAAAAGATACTTTCATGCATTAGATGAGTCCTACTAGCCACTGTGCGCAATTTGTCCTTACGTCGTATACGCGTGTAGTAATTAAACATGTCAATATTATTTTTGACAAATACTGCGACCTCAAATATATAGACACATGGCAGTGTCAATAACTTCATCTTTGCAAAAAACGGCTTACAAGAGTCAGTTTCACATAAGTTAAATATAGCCCTAATGCAACGTTTTTGAGCAATGAAAGCACGCTCCTTGTCTGTACTGTTGCCCCAGAATATTACACCGTATCTGAGGATAGAGCCAACGTAACCATGGTATGCTGTTAGTAAAGTAGTCTGATTCGCTATTTTCCGCAATCTGCGAAGCGCATATGAAAACTGTCCCAGCTTTTTGCATACGTGGTCAATATGTAATTTCCAATTAAGTTTGTCGTCAATATGTAACCCTAGAAATTTTGTTACTTCAGATTCTTCAATGTCGCTATCCAGGTAATGGATTTTTAAAGTACATTAAAAGACTGATGATGATTACTTTGCTGGTGTATGTGTGTCCGGCAACTAGTAATCCATTTTTCCTGCACTTCCTGACATCCGATTAAATTGAAAGTTGCCTTACTTATGTAACTTTGTTAACATTTAAATAATTTGATACTATGCAGTTGGTCTCATGATGGAGCCGGAAGGTGATCATAGCAACTCCTCAACCAGACAAGATAGCACCATCGTGTTTGGGCTCATCGTAAGTGTATTGATAAGTGATATCACATTCAGTATCTTTCAATTCTAAAAGCTTGTTTTAGAAAATATTTTTCTTAAAGTCGCCGTCGGGTTAAATAGGTAAATAAATAATTGAAATCATCGCGTTACATTCCCTTGATATATTGTTTTTAATTTTTTCTTAATTTTTATATATTTGCCTTTGCACTTGGTCATAGATTTTGTATAAAGCTACAATGATTTGCATTATATATTTTCTTTTGTTGGCAGAAGTCTGGCTTCATGCCTTTGACTGTGTGTGGTGTAAGACAACAGTGGAATTCTCTTACGGATCTAGAAGTACGATATTTTAACCGACATCCATTAAAAGGATGAGGTTATCAATTCGGCAGTTTAAATATATATTTCTTGTTGTGTATGTCCGGGCATATCTCCGCCATATCTCCGCCATATCTCCGTCATATATAGACGGATTTGCTAATTTTTTTTTGTTTGGGATGGTATACACTTGAGCGAATGAGTAAAAAAAGCGAAACGTGTAAGAGTTGCCCTAAATTCGATCATAGGGTACCGATCACAGGTGAACATTACCACGCTCGTATTTTAATAACCCCTATTATATGACCATTGCATTGTGTTATGTTCAAGTTTCATGATATACGGGTAATCTATTCTGGCGATATAGATACTATACAACTTGCCTCTTATGTAGGTACAACAAAAAAGTGAAAAATAAAAAGCTTTTTTACAAGAAAATACTACCGACTTCCAAATAAAAAAACTACAAAGTGAAAAATAACTTTATTTTTGGAAGTCGGTGTCCATAACGCAAAAAATTGGTACCTACCTACAAAAGACACCAATTTCCAAAAATAAAGTTATTTTTCACTTTAGTTTTTTTATTTGGAAGTCGGTAGTATTTTCTTGTAAAAAAGCTTTTGATTATTTCATGCTGCATAATTTATCTAGTTGTAGACAAGCTTCGATCGACAATCTATTGAATACGTAATTATGACACGATATCTACGAAGACACGCCAATTCAAACAGTAAAACGCCCATAACTTTAGAACGGCTGAATCGATTTTCTGATCGATCAAACATAGGTAAGAACACTCTTGATAAAGTCATCATTTAAACAGGAACACACACGGAGCTATGATGCCACAGACAGATACACAAATATACAAATACGAAAATACACGCATACACAAACACACAGGTACACGTCAAACTTATAACACCCTTCTTTTTCAGTCGGGGGTTAATAATCCCTAGGACTATATTTGTCAGAAAAAAGAGGCATACATTCCACATGGTCAATAATACTTATAAGTTTATCTCAAAAATTTAATCCCGTTGTTTGAATAATGTGTAAACACAATGAGAATTGCTTGAACATTTGCCCACAGCTGGGCAAAAGTTTCCCCCATTGCCTTTCACTCTTCCTAACGTGGAATGGGATAAATGTAATATTAATAATGCGATACATACACTATAACGCCAACCCTCTCAGAGCACATGCATAAAAGTATTAACTTTGATCTAATATCTCGACGTGGTTTACCACACTTATCATAAGCGTGTGATAAGGGTACGTAGCTCACACTACATGCCATCAGTGATCGATGGATTCAGTGGGATGGTATCCCGGTAGCAGTATCCCAGTACAATAGTGATATTATAAATAGAGCTCGTTACTTTGAAGGCAATTTCAAACTTAAGAATAGTGTTCGTTAAGCCTACGTTTCGTATGAATAGATCAAATCTTATTAAATCAATTGAAACTTTCCTAGTAAGACTTTATGCATTAATTTTCAGGGTTGTATTTTGCAACACGCATGTTTATTTTTTCTTAAGTTACGATACAAACCAGAAGATAATTTAAAATAGGTTTTTTACCGCGAAAAAACGAAAAATATCAAAGCTCTTCGTAGGGTGTTAAAACAAACTGATTTCTTATCATTGCATGCAGACTCTTCTATCATGCAGAGATTGCATCAATCTATTTTACCAAATGTATCTCCGATATATCTACCTACCCCGTTCGATAACAGCCACGATTAATCTGAAACTAGTTACCTTCCATAAAAGATCACAGGCATAAGGGGTGAATGTCCGCCTAAGGGTAGGAAATAACATAGCCTACCCCGAACACACGGTGCGCCGGAAGGCGAGCTTGTATACAAACAAACATGAGTTATGAACAGTTATTTATTATTCGATATTGATATATTAAGGAGGATGTCGCCTTTGATGGGAAGAGTTGAATCAGATAACTTGGTATTTTCTTGTCAACTTATTGTTTTGTTGTATTGTAACATTTGTATTAATACCGTTCAAGTGACTCGTCTACGAATCATCGAATGATAAATCTCATCGGATATCAATCTTACATATTGTAGTAGAAAAGTATGTCCCAGCTACTTACATAGAGAGACATTATGCTTTGTTCCCTTGTGTACGATTAAGAGTTTGAAATAATTTACTTTTCTCATTCCCAATATTTTGACTGACTCTCAAAACTGTGAAAGAAAACGTTGTGAGAAAACTGGCACGTCCTACTTACTCGTAGAACCAACTATTCTGAGACATGTGACAACTTCTCTGGGCTCGCGTTGTGGATAACTTACAACCCATTCCGTCTCACACAGGAGGAGACTGTGTCACATCAGCAGAAACCTTTTAGTCTGATTAACCGCATCCCTATTGTCAATCATTTAAAATCATTAAAGCCTCCAAACATTAATTTACTTAAATAATATTCACTCGCCTGGGCAAACAGTATTACAGCATGTATTGTTTCTATATTATAGAGTTTCCATTTGTTTACCCTCATGTCCCATAATCCCTCATTAGTCCTCTACGACACCCATGGGGGTTTTACAAAAAAACCACTCAGTAAAATATTAATGATAAACATGAAAATACGTTTACAAAACAACGTAATCCTATCATAACGAGCTCAAACTCCACTTATTTCTTTAATCTTAGATAAGCGTGAGAACCTTTATTTGATGAGTACCTACGACCTAAGTGGATTTAAAAATAAATTGTATGAGAATGATTATAAATCATCGCACTAAATGAAATATCCAATTCACGGATACGTGAAGAAATGTACCAAGAAGTATTACCCGCATATAGCACTGTCATGTTTCTTTTATTAGAGGTGATTTTCAGAAATATTTTCCTACAGTGTAAACCAACAAAATATGAGGATGGGCTTAGGTTTAAACTTAATTTAGTTGCTTAGTTGTAACAACGGTGAAATTCAATGCCTGAAATGTTGTAAAAAGTTTATTATGATTCCGATAGTTTCTAGAAAATAGCGAATTGGTAAAAATGCCTTTGATTAACGTTAACTCACCTTAATGGTATAAAAAGGAAATTGCAATTAAGAATTTGCCAATCAGTTTTTAGGTTTTAGCGCGCGTATTTTTACTAAGATTTTTACATCAGCCAGTAGTCGAACACAAAATAACCTCAAGCTGAAGTATCCTTTGTAAGATAAAATCTTGAAAAGTTCAACAAAAACTAACAACATACACAGTTGGCATGTTTAAACCCCTGTGTGTCCTCAGTCCATAACTCATCTGGTCTTTTATTGTGGACACAAGTGGGTCGGTGGCCGGTGATAACATTATCTCTCCTCCACCACGTCGGCTAAGTGAGGATATTGCTTCGCTGCACTCTTCAGTGTGGCGCCGATACTGTTACGTTGGCAATGCACTTTGAGGAATGGATGACAATTGTGTTTGACGGTATTGTGGGGAATGCTGTTTATTATTGGATGGGTTTGAGTAAGCTTCAGCTGCAATGTATTGGATATTTTCTGGGAAATACGTTGTTGGTTCAACTAATTGTAAGTAGTTATGGCAGTCTTTATAACACCTACTAGGTACTCTAATCACAAATTCTCAAGAAACAATAATTGTAGGAAGTGAGTGTACCCCATTGTTGCGAAGTTTATTACAGCGATGTACGTTACTGCGAAAGTTTATTATCGCGTCGTACGTTGTCGTGAAAGTTCATTACTGCGATGTACGTTACTGCGAAAGTTTACCATTGCGAAGTACGTTGTCACGAAAGTTCTTTACTGCGATGTACGTTACTGCGAAAGTTTACCATTGCGAAGTACGTTGTCACGAAAGTTCTTTACTGCGATGTACGTTACTGCGAAAGTTTACCATTGCGAAGTACGTTGTCGCGAAAGTTCTTTACTGTGACGTTTGCAGTTTCAATAACACGCTATTGCGATTTAGCTCATCAAGGAGGGTTTCTGATACTGGTGATAATGGAAATATTATATTGTTGGACATGACTAACAAATGAGCAAAAATTGTAAACAAATTTAATTTGTGTGCTCAAACACAGATGCACTCTCTGTTCGGTAATTCCTAATGGAAAAATCTAGGATCACATTGCCCAAACTTTTTTTTTTTTTGTTTGGGAAATCATCCAATGACTTCGCCCGCTCGGGTGAAGCGGGAGGGCGTGTCAGACTTTTACTGACCCACCCTTGTTCCTTCAGTTGTTTGTGCCAGGGCCGCGGTAACACTCTTTCAAATTTATCCGCGACCCAGACAGACATTGGCCCTCTCGGGCCCCGTCAATTTTGCTAACATCTCTTTGAGGCGCGCGTGGAACACTACGCACCGTCGGCCTGGTCCTTATCGGACGGCGAGCTACCCACTACTTGCCGTCCGCAAGCCCGCGCCTACAGTGGCCGGGAATCGGCTTGCGACTCCCTAAGGGCGCGAGGGAGTCTCCGTTGCGTCTCCCTCACGCGTTCCGCCTCCTCCTTTGCGAGCATTACTGCTTCGCAGAAGGAGGTGACAGCTTCCCATGCCCTCTCGCTCCGTACCATGGCCTGATCCAGGGCCGGCCGCGAGAGGTCGCCACCGCTGATCGCCTCCACGAGGACACGGCGGTGCTCCGCCCAAGCGGGGCAGACCTCCACCGTATGCTCCACCGTGTCCTCCGGGCGATCCACACAATGGTGACATCCGGGCGTTTCCTCCCGCCTTATCCGGAACAGGAACCTCCCGAAACAGCCATGTCCGGTGAGGAGCTGCGTCAGGTGGAAGGTGAGGAAGCCGTGGCGCCTCTCAAGCCACTCCTCTAAGAGGGTCCTTATCGCCGCAATTGTGGCGTGCCCAGCACTGGGTTGCGACAGTCGCTCTCTTCATGTCGCCATGAGATCCTGCCGGAGCTCTGTCCGCCAAGCCGCGATTTGTCGTGGCAGCGGAGTTATGCCCCGGCGTTTCGCCTTCTCTTGCCACTCCCAGATGTGCGCGAGGACTTTTGCCTCCAGATCCCATGGCGGCAATCCGGCAAGGGAACATTGCCCAACCTTGGCATCGAACTCGGGACCTCACGCTTAGCAGTCGCACTTGCAACCGTGAGACCAACGAGGCAGTTAGATAGAAATATATAGACAGAAAATAAAAAGTGTTGTTCTTTGATTTTGATAAACTTCATTCAGTAACAACATTACTTTTTTATTGTTCTGAAAACAAAACAAAAGCGCTAATATAAACCCTTATCAGTAAAAAATAAAACGAGCCAGTTTAATTCACAGTCCATTGCGCGATTTCATCTGAATCATCAGGAATTTTATCTGAACTCGTTTAAAGAGCGCAATGAATCGCGAACGCTCCATATTTATGATGTTTCAGCTTTATGTTGTTTATTTTCTGACGTTTGACTTTGATGTGGAAACTTATCTCATTCGAATCAAATCAGTCTGGACTGGAATAGTAGTCACAGAATCTAACGGTGAATTTAGACTGGCAGTAGTCAATAATCTACTCAAATACCTACTGGTATTATCTAAACTTATTATTGTTTGTTTATTTAGGTTTGTTTATAGAAAGTTATTTCATTTCTGGAAGTACTAATCAGATTAGCTACAAAGAAAAACTTTATAACAAAAAAATACAAGTTTTACCAACAAAATCTTTGACATCGACTATTAAAAAAAGTTTTTACTCGACTGCCGAAGGAGGGTAATGTATTTATCTGTCTATGTATGTATTTTTGTTTGTCGATTTGTTGGCCGATTTTGATGATTCTCAATTGGTCCGTCTTAACCTTGCGAGTGTCACTTGGAAGGTTAAGACGGAATCCCGGCTTTTGGACGCCATATTGTGGGGACCCAATTTCTTTTTCTTGCAAGCTCATCTAGGATACATCTGGTTTTAGTCAACCAGCTCGCGAATATGTATACTCCAACTGCACAGCATGATTTTCTGGTTTACGTCTTCTTAGAACATTTGTTTATTTTTTCTTTTTATTATTTTCCCCTTTTTATTTGTGGTACATAATGTACAAGTTCTATAGTAAGGTACCTATAATGCAGAAAGTTACACCAGAATAGATTACCCGATTTACAAAAAACTTGAACATAACCGGTGAAATGAGAGTGTACCAGGGTGAACTGTACAAATCTGCGTACCTCTTTTGAACGTACTGGCGTGATGTTATGTAATTAAATGGCGTAAACAAAAGACAGATATGCGATTGCAGCAATCTCGAGAGATTTGTCGTTGTTTATTGAAGAGTTCTGTTGTATACCTCCGAAGTTCTACATCAGATTTTCACCAAAATTAAATTTGACCACGTGAGAAGCACCAGCTTAAATATAAAAAAAAACATTAAAATCGGATCACCTGGTAAAAAGTTCAGAGGCAACAACAATAATAAAAACAGTTCAATTAAGGAGTCGATTAAAAATCCTTTCACTGTATTAAAGTTACTGTATACTGTATTGCTGTGTGTTATAGAACAATTGTTATCTAATTCTAATTGTATCCTACGAAAATGCACCATTCTTGTGAGATAGACCACAGAAACGAAGCCACGGGAAATAGCTAGCAGGCCTTAGGACCAATAACAGATATTTTAAACAAAGTTGCCGAAAAATTTCGGACGTTAACACATTTTTTATATTGCTTAAAATAGTTTTCCAATGCTGGGCAAGGAGCTCCCATTTTCCTTACAAACAACTTCGCTGTACACTATCCATGGAGAATGTTTTCAAAGAATTTAAAAAGAGCAGCCGTGTTTTCAACTGACGCATAAATTGAATCGATTCCCTTTATGCGTCAGTTTATATTAGGTAAAAAATGCGATCGCATTGCGCTCTACACCTATTATTTTTACTCGAAACTGGAGTTATTTTGTCGCCGTGTCAGGTACTTCAACACAGCTATGAATAATGAACAATGTGCCAACTAAACCATTTTTTCAGCGAACTGTCCATTAAGTGCTGGCTGGCTTTTACTGATCCGACCGTAAACACGTATAACCGACATGTCTCTCTACTCGCTCGTGTACACGCACCCTTATAACCCTCATAAATTTATAAAAGTGACCAATAAAGTTATTGTATGCATGACAGAGCCCTAATATTAAAATTGTATTACAAATTGATAAGTGAAACGTTCCATACATACGAATTCTCGTAAACAAGATTTTATTCCAAGATAAAAAACCGATCCCGACCGCTTCTTTAGGATCCGAACAAAATGCCGAAGTGCGCGTGACTTCGCTTATGGTCGCGGTATACGGGAGCAACTTTTAAAGTCGCGAATGCTTAGTTTCAAGCAGCGCGGAAGATAACTCTTGTAATCTAATTGTAAGGCGATGATAGCTCAGTGGTAGTGACGTCGGATACCGAGACGAAGGTCGCGGGTTCGAATCCTACAATGAGCTTGAGCTTTCGGTGAAGGAAAACATCGTGAGGAAACCATAGCACGGTGGTAGGGTACTTTGTAGTACCCGCCTGGCTGGCAACCACCCTCAAGTTGAAAATCTGTCGCCAAGCACCTTCCGGTGTGTTCCGACAGCAGCACTTGAGAGCCAGTTCCCTTCTAGGCTTTGTGTGCTTACCACCATCGGCCACATCATCACTGACGACGGTGAGATTGTGGTCAAACACAGGCCTATACAAAGTAAAAAAAAAAAAAAAAAAAAAAAACTCGAGAGATTTTTTACTTTTATAAATCTAAAATCATCTCGCTGTCAGTTAGTTGACCTGAAGAGGGTGAATCGCTTTTGTTAAACGACTTTCAAAGTTTCGTGGGTTTTTGTGCAAACGAGTTGCTGACGCAGTTTCGGTTAAAACGATACCTTTTTGCTTTCGGTATAGACATGATATCTGAAAATATGAACTTAAGATTATATTGTTAGCTTTATGAAAATTCATGTGCTAATTTAAAATAAATATTGCACATATGTTTAGTTATTTTGCGTTGTTTAAATAAAATAAGTCTTAAATTCTATTGAAATGTTTTGGTTGTTTCGGAAGTTTGTATTAAAACTAATGTTAATTATTGTTAAATCTATACCATAAAACATGTTGATTTTTATGTGGATTTTCTAAATATGTTTCTTGTTTTAGTTTGTTATAATTTTTGATGTTTTTCATTGTAAGTAGCTCAATGCTGACTTCCGGACAAAATGTCGTGTTTATTTTCCATTGGCTGATATTGGTCTTTTTCCACGGTGTCAACGAGGAAAGGACAGCCAATCACAATCAATCATCATTGAGCTATGAAAGAGTCTGGATCATGAGAGTCAGAAAAAATGGAGATGTTCTGTAAAGCCGATAACAAAGTATTACAATTATTTGATGAAATACAGTGTTTGAATTATTATATCCGAAAGTTTTAACAATATATAGGTCAATAAATGCGGTAACTAATAAATTATATGAACCAATCCTTTGACCTAAACTACATAGACAGAATTTAATGATGTCTGAATCATAAATAATGGCAACTATTTTCCGACCTACATATTCATACAACCAATAAAATATAATATAATATTCCAATAATATAGCGACGTAGCGTCACCAACCATACTTTAATAGTTTCTGTGAATAAAGATTTGTATCAGCAGACATACCCCAGCGCGCTATCTCATACTAAATGTTTTTTTTTTTTTTTTTTTTTTTTTCTTTTTTTTTTTTTTTTTTAATACGTGGCGTCTCGCAACTCAGTCAAAATTACTGTTTAGCTGCTTAACCGGGCTTTCCTACGGAGACTAAACTATATAGCCTCCAGCTAGGCAAAAATTTACTAAACCTAAGCGACAACGCTGAGGGCTACCCCAGTTGGGGTCGAACCTCGGCTCAGGGCGTCGCTGGGGGGACAACTAAGGCTGGATCTTAATAAAGTGATTCTACCATCCGTTCGGAATAAGCCTACGTGGAGAAGAACGGACAAGAAACTCCAATTAACTAATTAGAATTAACTATGGCACAGCTATTCGCGGGCTGGCTACATAAATAATGACTGGGACTTCGCGGCGGGGCCTCGGCGGCGAGGACGGACCAATCGGTATGTATGCTACGTTTGAATAGGTGTTCGTACTATTTACGAACCCATTGACCGTCCTTGTAGACAAGGCTGTCAAGTTCCCTAGTAATGCACTCGTACCTCGAGAAGAGGGCACTGCATGAAGCGGGGGTGAGAGAGCCTGCAATCCGGATTTCTGCATCCAGAGCACGGGCCTGAGGGGTCATCCATATGGAATACGCGCTGATAATATTCTCAGCGACGCTCAAATATGGCTTGTGCCCGGAGGGGGCTACAGGGGGCGTGCACATGGCGGTGGTGGTGGTGGAAGCCACCTTCCGGCTTTGTGCGGGCATGGGGGCAGCTGGGGCCACTGGGTCGGGGACTGGATTTGAAGCTGCTATGGGGTGGGCCATCAGCGCTGGGATAGGCTGGGAGTAAATCTGAGGAGCCACACTTTGGTGGTTCAGTTTACCCCATGGTGAAGTCCTCTGAGGGGCTAGACGGGGGGGTGGTTGGGAAGAGGGAGCCATGCGCAATATGTGCGCATTGTAAGGCTTGGCCATTTTAGGCGCGAGTTAGGGGGCTTTTGGGCAACCCCGGTAATTAGCCGGGTGCCCGACTTGGCCACAGAGCACGCAGCTGGGAGGCTCCGTGCACTGTGAGCGGTCTTTGGGACGGGGACAGTCCTTAGTGCCATGATCACCCATGCACTTAACGCACCTGGGTGTTGCATAGCAGTGGGCCTGAGAATGGCCATAAAGTTGACAGTTGTGACACTGTCCTACAAGATGGAGGCGGTAGGGTTTCTCGATCGAAATGCCCGACAGGGAGCACACGGTTTTTATATTGAAGATCGGGTTGTAACCCTCAGTAGGGCTACAGACAACTAATACAATATCGTACTGTTGTCCGCCTCTTGCTTTATGCAAGCGGTGGACTTCAGTGACGGGGACATTTTGGTCTAGAAGGTCCTTACGGATTTCCTCCGTAGGGATCTCTTTTGGGATTCTCCTAATAACTACTCGGACGGGCTTTTCCTCTGGGAGGGAGTAAGTATGGAACGAGATGTTCCTTTCTTTGAGGTACCGGGTTAGATTTCGGAAATCAGTGGCAGAGGGGACTTGGATTCTGATGCCTTGTTGGCATGCAGTGGCTTTGGTGTAGTTGATTTTCCGCTCAACACAAGCGTTTGAAACATCGTTCCACTTGACTTTATCCTGAAGATAAACAGGTGGAGGGGGACGGAGCTTCTTATTGGTAACTATTACCATGGGACTGGGGCTGCGGTTGGACCGCTGAGAAGAAGCAATGTCAGGGGTGGGGGTGATTTGCCTTACGGGCGAGGCCGGTGGCAGAACTGACTGAGGAGAGGTTTTTGATACCGCCTTTTTGGCCTTGGTAGCATTAATGGGACTACTCCTCACTAAATGAATTTTAGACAGCAGGCTATTTATACTTTTGGGCATAAGGAATTTTAGTTTGCATTTTAAGGCACTAAAATGAGGTTTTTGGTGTTTATCAGTATGTAATAGGGTTCTGTTGGTCAAACTTAGTAAAATAGAAGCATCATCATGCATATTGATTATAGTTATTACAGTAAAAAACGTAAATTAATTTTTCGTAAAGGCGTATGGTCGATGCCGCGCGTCAGTTTACAATGACCAGCGAGATGGCGCCGCTTGCTTATAGGCGCGTAAAAAAAAAAATCAGTACAAAATTCTTTTAAAGTTAAAATTGTGTTTTTAGGGCTTGTCCTATGTACTTGATATGGATTCAGTACATAGCAATATTAGTATGTGAAAACTATATAGTTTCCACAAAATATATGTGAATACCGACTTGATATCTCAAAAGTGGTTTATACGGTTTTAGGTCATTTTAGGGTATATAGGGGACCTAGACCGAGACGGGAAACCTATATACAGCTCATAGTTAGCATAGTTTTAGATATAAAGCCCACTTACTTGAGTTAACAAGTTGGTACATAGTAGAAAACATGCTGTTTGTTAGGATTCCGCAAAGGCTGATACTTTAGGTACCCTAAAGTACCTAGAAGACATGTAGATGTACTGATAACAGTACTACCATTAGAAAGCTTGTCGGAACGGCTTCCAGGTGGTTTTTAGACGGGAAAGATCGCTTGGATAAGTCTAGGAGCTAAGCAGCATGGTAGAATGTAGCCAACGTAAAACGTTGAAATTTCTAAGCCCTTCAGGTCGAATAACTCCCTGAAAGGAATAGCTGTACTCATAGTAAAAAGTACTTTCGGATGGCTTGTTGGACTAGCTACCAAGCCATCACTTTGGGGTGATAATCACTCATACATAACGTGACCATACGTCCCGGTTTGGGCGGGACAGTCCCGGTTTCAGGCAGTCTGTCCCGGTGTCCCCAGTGAAGCCAACATAGTCCCGGTTTTGCAAGCAGACCCAACGATTTTTCCCAAATGAACAAAATATGGACCAGTGATAAAACACAGTTAAGGGTGCACTAGTCGAAAATTCTTCCATACAAACGTAGTCTGGCTTTTACTCCACTGTTTGACGATGTACGTTCAAAATAAAAAATTATATCAATTTGTCTCATCATTATCTAGCCCAGTATGGGAGCAAAAAAGTAAAAATAAAATTACTTGTAAGTTATGAGCTTCGAAAGTTCCATATTTTAACACTCATTTTAACGCATCTTTGGGCGCAAATAACTACCATAAGATGAAGGAAAATTGAAAAACGGCCTCCATACAGGGATAGATTAGTAGTTCAACAATGCAAATAATTTTATTTTGAACAGATACATTCAGTCGTTTTTTCATGATATCCAGACTCCCAAAGGTCTGTTTATAAAATTTCGCGCGCTCGTTTTCGTTCTAAATCATCATCCATTTCGCTACAAATTTGAAAAAGTGTGTATTCGTACGCGTACTAGCTTCTTACTGCTCATAACAGCATCTATCTGTTCCGCACGTGTTGTCGGTTGATATAGCACGCATTTTAACCCCGCGCACAAAATAGTTCGTGCCGTCGACTAGTGTACCCTTAAGTGTCGCAGTACTCGTATTGAAAGCTATTCTGATTACAAAAATAAATATAAATAAAGCATGTACTGAGTTACACAGTTATCTAAAAACAAGACCCGAAACTTTTTTTAAAACATTGTTTCAAACTTTTTTTTATTATACATTTCCGCAGATGTGTCCTGGTCTGACAAAATAAATAAATGGTCACGTTACTCAAATACAGTTTGGGTGCAATTCCAGAAATAAATTTCTGAAGTTGCATTTTTTGTCTGTTTTTGGCACTCCCCGGGACTATGCACCCCTGGGCGTTCCATAAATAAGGGATAGTTAGTGACCTCCCGATAGCCCGATAAACGCGCTATCGTGGCGTCCCAATACAGTGGGCTAATTTCTTGGATAGTTTGCACAGTAGCTAACACATAGCAAGATACCAGCCGTAAGCTTAGCGCCTTCAGAGGCACAACATGTGCGAAGGATCTAGATAAATTTATAGAAGCACTAGACATGTAAAGTGCATTTTATCAGCTACTAGGGCACCCATAATAGGCGGTGATAGCCTGAATAGCTTAAGTAAAAATTAACTTTAGAATATAGAAAACTTAGGGTTTTATAGATCTAGACACATACGGGGTGGTATCTTACCTAGGAATTCCAAAAACAAGCTTTTTTAGAACGTCAATAGACAGCGTACTGGAATTTACAGTAGGTCTTCCTGACTTATAGAATATCCTTTTGATAGATTATGAGTTATTTAACCTATAGTGAAAAAACAAAGGCAAATGTCCCTTTGTATGATAGAACTAACTAAAGGTAGCTATCAATACCTGAAGATACAGGTTTATAGAATAAGTATATAGGTAGGTGGCGCTGCTGACCTGCCATATGAAAAAAACTAGGTATTGATAGCACCATAGAAAGGATGTAATAGCCTGATTACCGAGTATTTGGTAAGGGATTTTTGTATAAAATAAAATGATTTTCGGCGAAAAATCGCGGGGCTCTCAATAAATACCCCCAGCCAAAATTAGAATTTGTAGTCATCGGAAACTAGACACTACCGAGTAGTCGTCATCGACAAGGAATAATTTCTTCCAACTCCTTGTATATCAGTCACTAGTTGAGAGCCCTTAGATCATCCCGTGTGTTTAAGAAATCAAAGTGTTTTATTTGATTTGATCCTATCAACCCTTATAACAGTGCAGATTAAATCTTGAGTCGTCGACGGAGCCACGTTGCCAAGAACCTTTTTTGCAGGGTGTTAGGGACGTTCAGCACCGCCGACCGGGAGACTTACCTTCCATCTCGGGGTTGGCGATCACGCCCATCCGCCACAAATAAGAAACGAAACTATTAATATTATACGATCAATCCCCAGCCTTTCCTAACTATGTTGGTGTCGGTTTCCAGTCTAGCCGGATTCATCTGAGTATACTTATTTTACAAGAAGCTACTGCCTATATGACCCCTTCGACCCAGTAACTGGGTAACTCGATAGCACAAAGTACGTAAGTGACAGAAGAACAAACAGCTATTTTGCACGCAAACGTTGACATTATGATTTTACAGGGATTCTCGGGGAATATTGGACAGAGCTCAGTCCAGGAGGTGTCAACTTCCCTTGCAGCCGAAAAGTGGTAGGTGGCGGGGCCACTGTCCACCAGACTTACGGGTACCAACGGTGCCATACACGGGGTCCATGCGCTGGTTTGGTCACTGGGGTGCTCACGGCGTACAGTGTGTTCTGGTGCGCCGGTGATGGGGGGTACTCCCCAGAGGAGGGTCAAGAGACGGACAACCGCTGCGGGTTCGCGGTGAGTGCTAACGCGTGTTGCGCCACTGTTGAAGTTCTTTAAATGACAACCGGGAAAACCGTTGAATGTGCTTGCTGAGGCACGGCGGAATTTCGTATGTAACGGATGGACACTCAACTTCGAACCGATCTCGACAACCGTTGCTTAACCTTGAAGATCGACCCGTGCGGCTGTCATAATTTAGTCACGAGCTCCTCCTTCTTTCTATTAATATTATACGCACTTCAGATGATAATGACTGGAATTTACGGATTTTTCTAATAAAAAGTGAACGATCCCATTGTAGTTTACGACAATTTTAATAATATATTTATTTAGCATGTAGATCTGTTTGGCAGACAGCTGTGTGTCTGATCACTGCTGATCCTAACTTATTGCGCGTCGTAAAAATATAATATCAACGGCTGAAAAGCTATTTATTATTGGTTATGATTTTGTTACTGGAACATAAAATTCATTTGTAGGAATCAATTTTGAATAAATGCTTTGTGCGAATGCTTATACTCTCGTAGTAACGATGTCCGTCCGTCCGTCTGTCTGAGTCAGGGGTAGGACAGTTCCATAGAATGGCAGATTAGGAAGATTTTTTTTTTAAATGCGACATCTGATAACCCCATCTTAACAACAAAAACAATTAGTTACTCTATGTCACCACAGATGGCAAGACCATCGATAAAATAGGTTTGTCACTAAACAATAATAAAATAAATATTAATCTAAATAATTATTTCATTACCTTATGATTTTATTTAACACGTACTATAATTATTTGCAAATATTTGTGTTGATTTCAAAAGCTAAGTAATAATTACGATTGCAACACAGTGGACTTTTGACACTTCCACTCTATGTACAAGACTGATAGACTTGTATCTATGGTCATGAATACAACATTATTAAAAGAGAAAAAAATTGATTTTTGATATTGATTGTCAAATTTTCATTGTCAATTTTTTCTTGTAAGTTGTAAAATCAACAATATTTCCTAACATCCCTCATCATTCATCCTAGAGGATATGTTCTGGGTGTACAGTTACGGACCTGGATGTGGTTTCGCTGGATAGAAGGCTTCAAGGTGCACACGCCCATATATTCAATGTTCGGGTTAGAAGACAAAATCCTGGGATGATTTTATGTCATACAAAAAACCTTTAAATATCTTAAAAGATGATCACAGCTCGTGTAAAACGATCCCACACATAAGAACCTGTGAAACTATTAGAACCCCTTGTAAAAACATTTGGAAGGAATAATAAATATTATTATTTATGTTCGAAATTACCGCCGTTAAATTGAAGAATGCAGGTCTGTTGAATGTGGAGGAAGGCTTTATGATAAAGACGGACAATTTCGTTGTCCATTCTAATAAAAGCCAATCTTTAATCAAAGTAAAAAGTGCAGTGATTGAGTGTTGTGATCTTAGGGAAAAAAGTCAATTTAGTCAATCTGTGAAAGGTGTTCCCAAAAATCGTATTAAATCTAGCGAGTGTTTACAATCTTATAGGTGTGTGTTTATTGTCATAGTTCCTTCAGAAACAAGAGGGGATTTGTTGATCTGTTTTATGTTATATATTATATGTTAGGAGACATAGTGAAGATTAACTAAAATAAAAAAAACTAATTTGCAAGTGATTTTGTGGTCCTCAACAAAGTAAAGTTTCGGGGTTCGAGAGTGCGGAGGCGCATTGACCTAATCATAGCCATCGACATGGAAATATTATCCTCACGCCATCGCCTGATCTTTGGGGACCTGCAGAACCGCTTCAAATAGTAATGAAGAATCAAGTCTTTCATTTCCAACATAAGAAGCCTTCACACGTTAACCGTCCGGTACACTTACTAATTTGCTTGTTTTAATTTGATAAAGTTTTACTATGATTTTGTTAATAATGAGAAAAAATAAAATTAAGTAAAACTTTATTAAATTTAAAAACAAACAAATTAGCAAGGAAAGGCTGTACTTTATCCATGTGTGCACTACACACACACATACATGGATAAAGTACAGACACCACACACACACACACACACAGCTAAAGTACGGCGCTACACACACACACACACAGCTATTTCTCCGATCAATTGACATTTGCGGTCTTCACTCTGTAGTCGGAGAGGGCTCTCTATACCCTATATATTATTTTTCTCTGTGGTCTGAGTGAAATTGACGTTAGTTCTGAATGTATATCTTATCTATGGTACATCAGTTATGGTTAAAATTTAAAACCAAAAACATTTCATTGAACTACAAATAAAACTACTTTGTGTTTTTCACAAAGCGATCTAGTCACAAACATAATCATCCGAAAAAATAAGCCACAAAAACTTTAAACATAAAATAAAGAGGCGTTGTCTGCCGCCTATTGCCAACTACACGTTTTCTAATCTTTATCCTACCGAGAACCAGTGAGGTCAAGGTCACTGACCTAGCGAACTGTAAGCAGGAAATAAGCCTGAGCACATGAAACTAACTCGGCTAATTAACTGAATTTACAACTCAGAGTTGACAATGTAACTGAAACTTTCGGTCACGCATGGCCAAGGTTGGGTTGTACAAATTTTGGAGTTACATGTGAAACTATTTGGTTTTACTGGTACTTAAGTATCTGTGAAAAAAGGTAGATATGAAAAGCATATTATAATTATTATGTACTTATTTATTTACAGGTTTTAATAAACACCTGTTTAAAAGTTTATACCTAACATTATACTTTGCTAAGGTTTCTAGATTTTTGTGGTTTACGTGCCTTTGGACAGTATATAAATGAATATTTGAGGAGAGCTTGAGTAAATAAGAGTGGGACGAGAATTTCATAATTTATATTATGCGACAACGTTGAGGACTTAATTCCTTCCTGGTTTATGCAGAGCTCTGTGTGATAGCTAATTTAGTAGAATATATTCAGGCTTTTGTTAGGAGTATGAGATTGAACAAATTATTCGTTTTCGTTTCAGAAACCAAGGCAGGTGAAAAATTCTACAACTTGTACTTTACGGTATAAAGGGTATCCAAGTAGACATTAATATTATCTTATTTATTAAACCTTTCTCTACTCTAGGAATTTCTCATGGATCGTGGGTGTATTTATAAGCATTTAAACGCACATAAACAAACAGCCACTTGTTCCGGCAAGTATTTGTCGGCCATAATATTGGTTCCAT
The DNA here is from genome assembly GCA_945859665.1 of Anorthoa munda. NCBI lineage: Eukaryota > Metazoa > Arthropoda > Insecta > Lepidoptera > Noctuidae > Anorthoa > Anorthoa munda. The sequence goes on along the minus strand of OX243905.1, from coordinate 30,155,180 downwards.
GCGGGAATGGAACCAGTGATATGCAGCTCAGCAGCCAAGCCCCCCCGGTGGGTTCCCGCATTGTCGAGGCGGGGGGGCTCAGTAACCGTGGCTTGGTCACCCACGGTGAAGCGAAGAGGAACCCGAGGAGGGGCCGCTCGTCAGGGCTTTTGCCGATAAGCCGACGACGTAGCGGCCAACATGTAGGTTGCGGTCCTGCTTGGGCAACATCGCAACTGAGGCGGGCCGTGATGTCGTATGGGGTCTCCCAAACCCATACGATATCACGGCTGAGGGTTGGAGGCCGCGGCGGGAGAGGAGTGCCGGTATTGCGGTGCGCCGCTCTCCCTACCTTCCGCGGCCTGGACGGGGTCGCCACCGTCTGATGGCGGACGCGGTGGGGCCGCAGGGGAAGAGGAGTGTTGGTATAGCATTGGCCGCTATCCCTATCCCCTGCGGCCGAAACATGGTAGGTGGTGGGGCCATTGAACTTGACCCGTCACAAGGGGACCAAGGGTGCCATACACGGGGTCGTCTGGCACCCACGTACTGGTTTGGTCCCTGGGGTGGTCACGGCGCACTGTGTGTTCTGGTGCGCCGGTGATGGGGGGTAATCCCCAGAGGAGGGTCCGGTGACGGACAGCCGCGGCGGGTTCGCGGTGAGTGCTAACTCGTAGCCGTGTTCCCGCCATAAGCGGCACAGGAGGACACCGTGGAGTTTTAGTGGGTTAGAGTCCCACATAACTGCGCTATCTCCCCGTGGTAGCGCAGTATGCATGAGCATTTCTCCAAGCAAAAAGCTCAGCAGCCAATCGCTTAGCCACTGTGCCAACCGTGCCAAAAACCTAACACTCGTTAACATTATCGTCAAGATGTGAATTACCAAGGCTCCATAAATGAGAAGGTTTCAAGCAGACATTAACATTACACATGTCACGCTATACAAAATGGTTTCTGTCGAAAAGGAAATAGACCACTTTACCCCGAGCGTTGATGACACCGTCGTATTAGTCAGGCCACGTTCCCCCCCGCAACTAGTTCGCATACAAGGTGCATTACATTGCGGGCTACCGAGGTATAATGTGATCAATTGCTCGATCGTTTCTCGCATTGCAATTAAACTTGCATGCCAGTTACTTGCATGCCAGTTGCTTGCAGGTGGCAATCATACAGATATATCTATTTCATCAAAACTGTTCCTTAAAATCCACTCAATTTTATACTATCTACTCATTGAACATTACCACATTATAATCCGGTCCCGAATTTTGGGGACAATCTAACTAAAATCCGCAAAGTCGGCAGATTTGATTTCAGGAGCAGGAAATATCGATAGCCATTAGGATAATACGACGGCGGCAGTGGCCGACGATCATCCGAATTTAATAAAAGTTTCTTCGGTGCGGCGAATAAAACTGGCGGGGTTGTTATTCTGCGCACAACGCACTGACGAATACCCTCCACGACTTATGGAGTGCCGACCAGGAGGTTAGAATCAACGCGGATTATGCTGCTCTCGTAATTGAAAAACAGTAAATTCAGTTCAAAAGTAACTTTGTTTTTAATTACATGGTGAAGTTACTGTGTTTTCAATTACGTGGGCAGAATTTTAATATGTTTGCATATCTGGCTTAAATGTGTTTTCGTGTTTTGGTTCAGTAGTAAAAGTTGTTCCAAATATTGAATACAATGGCCCCTTAACATTTTTTCCGTAGTTTTAATATTGTTGTTGTTGATATTGTGTCGTTCGTCATTAGAACTAGACAAAATATTGACGTAATTAAAAATATTTTCCTGAAATATTAAAATCATTCAGCACAGATTTAAAATCAGTGAATAGATTGTTTATGGATTCTATTGCACGATCCTCTCGTTCTCTTGCCGTATCTCCGTTACTTCTATGTTCTACAAACGTGCTAGTTCTCTGGGTCAATGTTTGTATAACATATTTCCAGTGAAAAGTTTTCGCATTAGACCTGATTCGAGGCGCCTGACCAAACAACACATAGCTTTCTGAATAAAAAGTTTACATTACTTACCGTATTGGACTTCTATGGGGAGTCATGAAAGGAGTTTACCGTGACCGTGTGCAATCTGTCAAAGTCACAAGAGAAAATCTATTTAACAAGAAAATTGGATAAAACGTAATTTCTTTGGGAAGGTGTATCACCAAAACCTCGGTGCTGTTCAAGGTTTAAAATATTTACGAAATCTGTCACTGTACGTAACGAGGGTTTATCTAATAGGTGTGTGTAATGTTTTTTAAATAATATCCGTCAGACCAACGAGTATTATGTATAAAAACATTTATGTTTTTGGGGTAACTGATATAAATCGAAAGTATTATCCCAAACGGCCTACTGTTATGTTCTGAATTGTCGTGACAAAAGTAGTGAGATCATTGTTATGAAACCTTTTTGTTATTATTACTGTGTATGTTTCAGTAAAAATAAGCTCTCCTGATATCGTGTCTACCTAGAGATGAGATAATAAGAAAATACGTAAATAAAAGAAAGAAATGAACAAAACAGTTTTTTGGGCTCATAAAGAATGTTGTATATGTTCGAGTCAATAGCAGAGCACAATGGAAGCTACTTTATTGTACAAACTATTTTTCAGAACCCTTTACCTATAAAAAAATACCTTTCTTCTCTTTCTTTATGTTGAAAAAATACCTTTTACATACTATAACCGATTTACATAATTATGTCCGAAAATATACAAAATATATTACTTATAAAGCTCAGGCTATTCAAATGCCAAAGTCAAATCATGGCCGCAAAGCCCATCAGGGATATCCCAGATAGCCTTACTACAAAAGACTACGACACAGTGTCGGATGTGAGTCATTAGACGCTTTTATTGTTCACAATGAAGGTCTTGGACCGGCTAGAGGTGATGCTAGAGAAATTGCTGGGTGTGAGGGTCGGTGCTATGATAAAAATAAGCTTTATTTATTTCAAACATTGCATAGCAACATTGAACAGTTATATCATATTTTTTTTGCAAAATAATACAGATAAAGTCATATACATACCTATCCCATTCTTTTCTACTTTGTGTTTGTTGCTGCTGCATGTGGTGTGTCGAATAAATGTTTTCTATTCTATTCTATTTCCACGCGATAGATTTTATTAAGGTTGCGCTGAGTTTTGAGAAACAGGAATTGTATATCAGAATTTTAGTTTGTATATCCTTTTGTGTGATTCAGTGTACCTAAATTTGGGGTAAATAGTTATGAAATTACTTGTAGGTACGTAGGTAGCACTTAAACTAATTATTTCACGGCATAATTTCCTCAAATTGTGAGTTATGTGTAAGTCCCATGTTTTATGGGGTGAGCCTATTGCCATCAACTGGACACACATCCAGACTGCGGGCTGTTGCTGACCCAAACCCGGGACCCTCAGCAGCGCTTGCGACCGCAACCAAAGAGGCAGCTTGTTCATCATTTCACTTGTTAATAAACCCTGAATAATGTTAATCAAAGTATATTTTGTTTGGTATTTTTTGCTTAAACAAAAAGTCCCTTTTATTCGAACATTCAACTTTTATGTCAGTACAACAAGTTCAAGCTTATAGTAATATTTAATGGCTCGCTTAGCCTGTTAGGTCACTTTTAAAGAATGTATGAATTAATTAGTATTCATACGCAGTACAATGCTGTATTCATTAGACTTCCATTATGTGGACCGGCCTTTTAGACCCTAACTGTAGGGATTGTAACATTAGCGTTGAACCTTAGTGCAAGAGCGGAGCGATTTTGGTTATTGTTGTTTATCTTATAACCTATTTTAATCGACATAAGGTGGAGGTTATAAAGTACTCATTTGTGCCAATAAAGGTATTGGCGCTAATCGGACATTACATTCGCAGCCGGCCGCAGCAAATTTCAGTACATAAACTCTCACTTGTAATGGCTCATGACAACATACAGTACAAAAGTGATGTATGTAGGAGGATTTTTGCATTGAGTTGCTTAGCAGTGCGGCCCACCATAACTTGAGTTAGCCTTTAGCTTTATTCTTTCAAAAGAATAACAACAATGATGATTGTGTAATTTTTATACAAAATAAAATCTACTAAAATTAGTTAATATCTATGGTTTTCACCCACCACTCTGCTAACCACCCAGTCCCAGACCCTCTAAAGAAGATAAACCTTGTAATATCTACACTATCTACGTATATCGGCCCGTCACATAAGTTTGTGTTAAGCGATCATTATCCGCCGAGCGACAGACCTACACAACACGACATAATATGCGACACGAGTACCTACACGACACATACGACACGAGGCCTTTGTGTCATACCACATTTTGTTTATGAACTAAGTCGTTAACGCGGTATTTGGTTGATGCTATCAGTGCTGTTGAATGGATAATAGATTTTTGCCTTTTTAGATTTCTCTTGGTAATTTATTATTAATCATAACTATGGGGAATATCGTTATTATTATTTATCTGTTTTTGAGATTTTAGTTAATAAGTGTTATTTGTGGAAAAGAAATAAATATGATTATGATGTTTTGCTTTTATTTGAGTCATTTGGGTAGAAATATTTGTCGAGAGGATTATATCAATCACATTTGCAATAGGTTTATTTTAGGGGTTCGAAGGACCCTCGTACAAATACTTAGATATAAGCGACCAAATCACAAATAGCTTTGCGGCAAACTGAACGAATTCAAGTAAATTAAATGTCTAGCTAAAGTAAATCAGTGAATTAAAGTGACATCGCTCTTTGCAGGATCAACTCAATTTTATTTTCGTATCAAATATAAGTCAACAGAAATATTTAGCACTTGTGATGTCAAATAGTTGATAGTTTTCTTAAGCAGTTGTTTGCAACCTCTCAACTCGGCAAATTGTAAAGTAATAGACAATAGACGTAGTTTTGGTCTAATAGGTAATGTTTGCGCCGAGTATTTATTTTACTTATTTGGGAAAACAAACACATTACAGTAATAAAATAAAATTTTAACAACAGAGCGTGTAAATGTACAACCAATGGGTCAGTGCCCACTCAACCCGATTAGACTCAACCCGAAGAATAATACCTGCAAAGTTCTGTTTTTTTATGCGTTAAAACGTCGATGTACAGTCAGGCAGAAAAGTGTTGATTTAACGCTTGCACCACAGAGAATATAAAATTTAAATAATGTTTGGATAAATAGATGAATAATTAAACAAGTAAATACTTATGCTTTTTAATATAGTATACGCTTTATACTTAGTAGATTATTGTTAATTATCATTACAATCTTATTGCTAATGGCACGGTGGTATTATTAGATAAGTGATTATAATTATTAGGTTAACAAGTAGGTTCTAAAATATAAAAAAAATATGATTTACTAAATTATCTTTAAAAAATAAACAGTAGGTATCTTAAAGAATACAGCACTAGGTAGGAACAACACAATTAAAAGATTTAAGTTTTTAGGTGTTTGTCGGTATACATGACCGACGTGTAATAAACTTTGGGCACGTTGATTGGAAATTAATTCAATATTTTTTACGCACTCTGCCCTGAGAAGGCCCTTCACCTGACATTGTGAATGACAAACTAACCATATATACTTTACTTTCTTATCATACCGGCACCCTACATAATTGCATTTTTGCAAAAAAAAGTTCGAACAATAGATATGAGCCGCTTCGTCTATTGTTTCCAGAAAACCGGTTTAAGCGAGGTAGAGGTTATCTTTATAAAGCTACATTTTTAAAACGAAATCTCTTACTACCAGGATAAATTAAGTATCATAGCAAAATATTCTATGCATAATAAATTAATAAGTTATTTAGGACTAAATAACACTTTGCCTGACTGTACAAATGGTAGTAAAACTTCTGGTATTATTCTTCGGGTTGAGTCTAATCGGGTTGAGTGGGCACTGACCCCAACCAATGGCATTTTCCACTGGATACAAAATTTTACAAAACAAATGCGACGTGCGCTTACAATTCGTATCTTAAAAAAAATAAGTTTAGATGATTAAATCTTTCAGGTAAAACTAAATAGACATGCATAAGAAGAAGAAAGAAAAGTGAGTAATTATATAAAAATAAATTAAATTATTATTATGTCATTATTATACAAAATTAACTAACTATACTACTATTATTATTTAACTTTTTATATTTGCCATCGACACGCTAAGAAGAAGATACAAAATCAACAACAAAATTCCACGAATTACAAATGTATTATATGTTATATAAAAACATTGCATCCAAAAAAATACGTCTGGCTTTAAGATTAGGATGCATAAGTGCGAAAACAACGGTAATGCATGGATTTCAAAAACCTTCTTTGGACTTTTTCAATTGCATCTGAATATTTACTGTAGAGCGGACTCCATACCGGAACAGAATACTCTAACTGAGACCTGAGTAACGATTTATAAAGATATAAATATGTATATGAGCGTACGAATTCCCTGGCTGATCTCATGACAAACCCGTACATACGGAAGGCATTATTAATAATTTTACCAAAATGTGCGTTAAAATGTAGATTCTCATCCAATAGAACTCCAAGATCGCGAACCAGTGTTTCTCTTGTTAAAAATATGCTGCTTAACGCGTAGGGATATTTTACAATATTTTTGTAAATGCAGCAACATTTGGATACGCTAAGTTGGAGCTTATTGTTTGAACAGTATGTAGTGAACCTATCTAAATCTTCTTGTAAGAGAAGACAGTCTTGCAAACTTCTGACAGACCAAAAAATGTTGAGATTGTCTGCGTATAATAACAATTTAGAATTTTAGAAACATGTGTTGATATCATTTATAAAAATTATAAACAATAGTAGTCCTAAAATGGAACCTTGAGGCACTCCGGACGTAACATTTAAAGTGCGGGAACTGAAACCGTTTACCACCACTCTCTGAGTCCTATTTGATACGTAAGAAGAGAACCATTTATTTGGTATCCCTTGCGGTGCGGCTAAGTTCGGCAGCTTATGCTGTTAGAAATATTCGTCGGTTAACCGATGTGGATACCGCGAGATTGGTCTATTTTAGTTATTTTCATAGTATAATGTCTTACGGTATCTTACTATGGGGAAGGGCTGCAGACATTGAGTCAATTTTTATTCTGCAAAAACGAGCCATCAGAGCGATATATAATCTTCGCCGGCGCGATTCTCTAAGGGAACTGTTTAAGGACATTAACATCATGACGGATCCTTGTCAATATATTTATGAAAACATCATGTACGTGAGAAAGAATTTACATCTTTTTAGTAAAAATTACGACAGACATAATATTACGTTACTAGAAATAGGGACCACTTAGTTCAACCAGGTTTCAGACTGGCTAAAGTAGCCTCATCTTTCATGGGGTACTTACTATACAAAATGTTACAATAAAATTCCTCCCCACATTCTTGAACTGAATGAGACGAAGTTTAAAACCTGTATAAAACGCACACTATGTAGGCTGGAATATCATAAGTTGGGGGATCATCACTGATAAAAATGCTTGGCTCAATGCTAGTCCTGCTCCACAATCCACAACCACTAGGGCGCAAAAACAAGTGATATGCAGAACATTATTGTTTTGAGGTATTGTTGGACCTGCTGAAGACTGTATGAATGTGTGTCGTTCGTTGACTTGTGTGTGCCCTGGTTGTTGAGTGTGTCATGCTCTCTCAAATGTCGCTCTAATGGTGGTGCGTGTGTTGGATCATCCGGTTCCCTTCATGATGGTTGAGCTGGGTGGTGCCAATTCATGCGACTGACTCAAGAAGAAAATCATGCTGTGCAGTCGGAGAGAGTTTTTTTCGGTAAATGTACTGTATTTATCGTAATACTAATGTAAAACGTCTACTAATAGTCCAATAACGACGTGTGAGTGTTATATTTAAAATAAATTGAAGAACCAGTGAAAAAACAAACTAAACTCTTAAGTGTTAGAAGTGTCAACAAAAACAATTAACACGAAGATATTGTGTTAACGTACAGTAAAACTAAAGCAAAGTGTACCTATAGTGATTAAAATAAATTGTATAAGTAAAATTAAGTGCAAGAAAACAAAATTATTTCTCATGACTACCTAATTCTCTAACGATTTTACTTATTTGAAAGATTAGCACTTGAGCGACCCGGTGCCGTATTTCCGTTAACTCTCTAACACTTCAAATGGTCGAGGGGCTACAGAGTGTATCTCGGTAACGTGAGGTCGCAAGTTCGCGTCTAGCATCTGGCATAAGTTTTTGGATTTTAATAAATTTCTTAAATATTGTTTATTGCTTGACTAGTTCCGAAACACTTCATTATTATTATCAAGATGGAAAATGGCCAAGATGATAATATTACATTCCGAAAACCACAGCGTTCGAGTTCGCTTAGTGACTTGTCATCGAACCAGTCCCTCTTTGACACAACAACGATAAATTTAACAAGTTTACCAAACACATCGATCATCGAATCGCAGATCAACAAAGAGCTTTACGATAAGATTAATCAATTACAAGAACAATTACTCATTGCAAATCAAGAAGTAACAAACTTAAACTCAGAAAACACTACTTTACAACATGAACTAGAAAAATGTAAACAAGTAATAAATAATTATAAAAAAATCTGCACAGCCGAAAAACCTATTCGCACACCAAAACTTAAATCTGTCAAAAATAGATTTGTTTCAAAAACGCCGAAGTCTTGTAATACGCCTCCAATACTGCAGACTGTGAACAGTGAACATCGGTTCGAGGAACCCGAAAGCTCAACATTGCAAAAAAGAACCATGCCCAACAAAAAAACGATACCAAAACATATACCTAAACGTAATGAAATATGCATACTAAGCACAGACAATAAAAATAAATTGCTTTATATTGCAGAGAATACTTTCGAAAAACATGGCCTCTGCCATTACATCACACCTCATGGAACTATAGAATTCCTGTTAAAAGGCATCAAACAAAAGTTGGCAAACTATACATTCCAGGACTTCTGTATTATTTTGATAGGTGAGGAGGACTTTAAAGAAACAAACAAATATTTTAATAGCATCTTATTAATTAGAGAAATATTGCAAGAAATATCGAATACAAATATAATCGTCTGCACTCCGACGTACAAATTCTTTACAAATAACTACCTGTATAATTCAAGAGTGGAAACCTTTAATAATTTATTATATCTAGACATAATAACTCACGGACATGCATATTTTCTGGACAGCAATAAGAACCTAAGGTATGACGACACTATGTTCAACAGACGAACTGGTGCGATAAATTACTCTGGAATGGAATCAATTTTTAAGGATATTTTGGACATGACTATAGACATACAATTCTCAAACACTGACTTTTCTCAACCTGACAATCAAATTGACTCAGTAACAGAACCAGAGGGAAACGAGCAGTTTTTTCATTAGTCAAGTTAACATATTGCATCAGAACATTGCTGGATTGTTGAATAAATCAGACCTGCTGACTATACAATTAGAAAATTTGCAAACACAAGGCACAACTTTGGATGTATTATGTTTAACTGAGCATTTCATATCCTCTGGACATGAGAGATTGCTGTACATTCCAAACTTCCACCTAGCTGCTTGCTTTTCACGAAGCACTAATCGGGGAGGTACTTGTATTCTCGTAAGAGCTGGGCATCAGTACAGGGAATTACCAGACGTAGCAAAACAGTCTGTATCAGGCGTGTTTGAAACTTGTGCAATAGAATTGACATCCTATTCAATTATTATTATATGTGTTTATAGAGTACCAAAATATAATTATTTGACATTTTATGAAAAACTTGACATTGTATTGAAAAAAGTATGTTTATTATCGAATAAAAAAATTGTGTTATGTGGCGATCTGAACATTAATGTATTGTTAAGAAATAAGTTTACTTTGGAACTGGAACATTTCCTACTTAGTTATAACTTAACACTTGCTCTAAATCAGCCTACTAGGCTTCATAGTAACACGTGCATTGATAACTTTGCACATAATCTTCGCAAAAGATGGACAACTAAAATTATTGATCTTATGTTGTCAGATCACACATCACAAATACTTAAAGTGCCAATAAATAAAATTTGTCGCCTAAAATCTTGGAAATCAATTAAAAAGGACTACTCCAAAGAGAACCTTGAAAAATTCAAATCTTGCATACAAAAGTTATCCTTTAAAGAAGTATATGAAACCAATGATGTTAATGTAGCCTATAAAGGTTTTTATAACCTTTTCTCATTGTTTTATAATCTTTGCTTTCCAGATAAAATAATTACGATTAGCAGTAATAAACAGGTCAAATGGATATCGCGTGGCATTAAATCCTGTAGTAAAAACCAAAGACGTTTGTTATGGGCTTACAGACTACACCCCACAAATAAAACAAAAAATAACTTTAAAAGTTACAATAAACGGTACAAAAAAAATATTAAATTAACGCAAAAAGCGCAAAATGATTACTTCATTAGAAATTCACAAAACAAATCTAAAGCAACTTGGCAAATAGTTAATAGGTCTAAAAATAATCTACCTAAAGAACAAATAATGACTATTAAAAACAAAAATTTGACATATACAAATCCGAATGACATAGTAAATGCATTTAATGATTATTTTATTGATGACATTGAGAGTAATATAATTAATGACATTAAATTAAATAATAAGCCAAGTAACTTGACAACGCAATCACTATTTATGCAGCCTGTTCTAAACTCAGATATTATTTCAGCCACAAAAACTCTTAGAAATACTAGTACTGTAGGGTTTGACGGTATATCCACAAAAGTAATTAAATTTGTTATTGAGATCATAGCACCTGTGTTAGCACACCTTATTAACTTAAGTATTACCGAAGGCACGTATCCAGAAGACCTAAAAAAGGTTATAATAAAGCCACTTCACAAAAAGGAAGACAAAATAAATATAAAAAATTACCGACCAATAGCCAAAATACCCGTTTTTTCAAAAATTTATGAAAATGTCATTTATAACTCAATATACCAATATTTTACCAAATTTAACATCTTATGCAAAGAACAAAATGGTTTTCGAAAAAATAAGACAATTAACATGGCTATATTTGACTTTTTAAATAATGTTATGTCTGCAGTTGATGAAAAGACTCCCATCTGCGCTATTTACACAGACATGACTAAAGCCTTTGACTATGTGGATCACAAAATACTATTAGATAAATTAAACAGTTATGGCATCAGAGGTAACATATTAAGATTACTGGAATCATATCTATGCAACAGATTGCAATGTTCTGAAATCACAAGAGTGTGCACAAAGACAAAAGTAGAACGAACATATCTGTCAAAATTCAGGACTGTAAAATATGGAGTGCCGCAAGGAAGCGTGCTTGGGCCACCACTCTTTCTCATTTACATTAATGATTTGCCACAAGTGACACAACAACAAATGATTTTGTTTGCAGATGATAGCACTGCCATAGTAAAATGCAAAAATTTAAATACCTATCAATTTGAAATTAACAATACACTTACTGACATTATTAATTGGCTAAATATGAATAATTTATTAATTAACCTTAAAAAAACTAAAGTAATGCATTTTCACCAAAAAATAAATACACCAAAAATATGTGTTAACTATAACGATAACGAAATAGAAGAGGTAAAAGAAACTGTGTTTTTAGGTATCCATATTGACAACCATCTTAATTGGAAAGCACATATAGAACAATTATGTAAAAAAATAAATAAATCTGCCTACGCACTCTTCCAACTATCGAAAAAAGTAAACAGAGAAGCGTTACTGGTTGCCTATCACGGTCTAGTAGCTTCGATTCTAAGATTTGGAATTATATTTTGGGGCAATTCTTCAGATAAATTACTAATATTTAGGGCACAAAAAGGATGTATAAGAGCCATGTGTGGTCTGAAAATAGATGATAGCTGTGCACCTTACTTTAAATCCTTAAAAATACTTACATTGCCGGCGTTATACATATTAGAAACTAGTATTTTCGTCAAAACAAATCCAAACCTTTTTGAAAAAATATCTACTGTACGAGATGTTCCAATTCGTAGTCAATACAAAAATTCCTTGTGTAATCGCAAATGTAAAACTGCATTAATAAAAAAGAGTGTTCTGGGTATGGCCCCACGTATTTACAATAAAATTCCAGATGCCATAAAAAATTTAGATTTAATACATTTTAAGAAAAAAAAGAAATTATTACTTTTTGATAAATGTTATTATACTGTTGACGAATACTTAGATGACAAATTAATTTAACATGGCATTATATTATTATTATATTCATTTTATCTTTTTCAATAAGTTAGTACTGTAAGTGTGACTAAAAATACCTTTTTTATATTGACATTTTTATTTGATTTAAATTTTTAACAAATTTTTACTAAATCAAATTTGAACAAAATATTTGTACGCCTCCTGGCATAACATGGCGCTCTATTTAATGTAAGCTAAGATCTGTATTTATAAACACCTATGTTAACAAATAAATGATGATTGATTGATTGATTGCGTCATGTTCGTGAACGGACGCCGTCAGTTGGGATTGGTCATAACTTAACTGCTTCGGATGTTAATGTTTTTCTAGTATCTACTATATAACTGCACAGTACATGTGTGAGTACTTTTAATTCTTTATGCATGTAGGTGGTATAGTGTGTGGTGCTATTCTGGGTGCATTGTCCTCACATGTATGAATTTAATAGTGTATTTCTTTTTTTTTTTTTTTTTATTTAAAAAAACATAGACATAATTTACAAAATCTTTTAACAGGCTAATTTAGGTCGAGATTAAGTAGTGTAGTCATCTGTAGCCGAATTAGGCAGAGCCTGTATTTCGGCTAATATATGTGTATACCTATGGAAAACAATATATCACGGGAATTTAACGCGATGATTTAGATTATTTATTTACCTATTTAACCCGACGTTTCGACCGTGTTGCAAGTTTTAAAGTTAATATTGTATGTACGTATGTTCCTAAATATAGTAAAAAAACTTTTTTTTTTTAAAAGAGTATGTATGGAGTTTCTTGTGCATTCTTCTACATAACAAGCTACTTGCCGAATGCACGGTAAAATCATTTTTTATGTAACGTTCAAAAGTGCCGCTTGGTGGCCTAGTTGAAATAAAATATCTTTGTCTTTAACCGTATAGTTCGGACGGGGTACACTTTGGGGCGCGACAAGCATACCTCCGCTGGCTCAGCGGTGGTTCACTTTGGACCCCAAATTTAGGTCATACGACATCCTAATTAATAACGTAATTATTGATGAAGATACCTAAATAAACTTATTTGGGGGCGTTAATTAAAATAGTTGGATAAAAAGCTTACTTGTTAGCGCCAATATCTTTTTTAGATTAAGCGCGCAAGTTTATTTATTTACCTTTGTTAAATACAAATGTGTTAATGGGGTAATCGCAATCTTGATGACAGTGGTGATCGAGGCTATAAAACATAAAAAATGCATATTTTAGACACCCAAACTCCACTACAGGGGAAGTGGTTTGCTCATCGTTTGATTATTTGACGAATTCATCCATATTTCAAAATAAATACTTAGTGGTAATGAAGTTATTTGTTATTCAAAGTTGAAGTTTCGCGCCAATCGTGTTTGTTTACATTTTTATTTTACACAAATATCACCCACCCACATGTAAAAATGATTACAAATATGACAATTATGTCTCTAAATATAATAAACAACAAGAAGAAGACCAGATTTTAACGTAATTAACAAACACCGGTCCAATAATACGTAAAATTCATCACCACTACTTTATTTATGTTCAAAATTTCCAATTCGTCAATTATATATTTTTTTTAATGTAATAGTCGTGTGCCAAAACGATTTTAGTAATCGATTTTTTATGCTATCGACTCGATTAATGAGCGACCCAAATCGATTCTTACTTATAGAAAAAACCTGTTTTAGGCATAAAATACAATAAGTACTTAAAATAATTACTATTAATACTTTCTTAAAGTAATCTTAATAGATTTTTGGACATTATTTGACTAAAAGCAACTACACAAATTCATCGAACCGTGGATAATTTCGCGCCGAATTTTCTATCCGATTCAAAATTTAAATTCGGAATGCGCTCGCTATTGAAAGATATTTTGTATAAAAATAATAATCAATGAGCCTTTTAATATTTGATGGTCTCAGAAGAATACAGGCACTAGTATATTTTTATGTAAGTACAGCTTGGCAAAAAAAAGTGTGGAATAAATGAGGTCGCCACTATCGCACCTGTATACCCCGAAATACTATGACTCAACAGTTTTTGATACTTTTTATTAAATTTTCAGTTACTCTAACTACTCTTAGCACTAATAGGTAACAATAGGCAAGTAATAGGTAGGTTATTTTAGTTAATTAGTTAGCGTCAGACTCTTTTTGCCAAGCTGTATGTAACGCAAGCGTAAATAAATTTAGTTTCGGGGAACCAATGGTTTTATGATTATTTGTTATATTGTAATGAGTGTCGTGGTGGCCCAGTGGCTAAAGGCCTCGCCTTGCCTGGGTTCAAATCGGTGCAAGTACCAATGTGTCTTTTTCAAATTAATTTATGTACTTTCTAAGTATATCTTGAGATCGTTGACAACGGTGAAAGAAAACATCATGAAGAAACCTGCAGGCAATCACATGCGAGATGAATGACGCGATGTGAATTTCCGTCTGTGTGATTGGTTGATTTGGTCAATTGAATAGCGGTCAAACTCTTTGCGTTGCCGTATTCACTTACGCAATACGGCTGCTGGTCTTGCAGTCTCAAATCGCCAACCCGCATTGAGCGCACGTGGTGATCAATGCTCATGCCTTCTCTGTATGAGAAGAGGCCTTTACCCTGCAGTGGGTGAGTTATAGGCTGGTATTATTATTATATTATATATTGAGTATGGTATGTTTAGGTTTTGAATTCGATCGAGTTTGTTGTAATGTTATGAAAATTGGTTACTCTATAGGTACTTTTAGAAGTTTATTTTTATTTGTTTTAAGAACATAAGTTTGGTATGTATTTACTTCTACATTCCCCAAAAACAATTAATGTCAATAAACTTGCGCGAATCCTTACCAAGCGAGTTATGGCATGGTTGTCATACAACGAAGCTGAAAATCAAAATCCAAAATGGCGCCGACGACAATTTGATTCTCATTAGTGGTTAATTTTAATAGTTTCACCGACAAAAGGTGGTTAACTTTTCATTTTTTAGGCATCATTTTCTTGGATTCCGTGTATGTATTAACGATTATGGGTATAAAATCAAAATCCTAGATGGCGCCGACGAAAATTTGTTTATTTTTCGTCATAGGTATAATTTTCATAGTTTTCTTGGTCATCATCATCATATCAGCCGAAAGACGTCCACTGCTGGACATAGGCCTCCCCCAAGCGTCGCCACATTGACCGGTCCCGTGCGTCTCGCAACCAGCGGATCCCCGCAACCTTCACCAGGTCATCGGTCCACCTAGTGGGAGGCCTTCCAACGCAACGTCTTCCGGTTCGCGGTCGCCACTCCAGAACCTTTCTGCCCCATCGGCCATCCGTTCTGCGAGCAATGTGCCCTGCCCACTGCCACTTGAGTTTGGCAATTCTTCGGGCTATGTCGGTAACCCTGGTTCTCTTGCGGATCTCTACATTTCTGATTCGATCGCGCAAGGAAACTCCGAGCATAGCCCTCTCCATTGCTCTTTGAGTGACTGTAAGCTTTCTGATGAGGCCCATTGTAAGCGACCACGTCTCAGAGCCATATGTCATCACTGGCAACACACACTGGTCATAGACTTTCGTCTTGAGACACTGTGGTAAATTGGACGAGAAGATACCGCGCAACTTCCCGAACGCTGCCCAGCCGAGTCGGATTCGACGGTTGACCTCTTTCTCGAAGTTGGCCCTACCCAATTGGATCGTTTGTCCAAGGTAGACATAGTCGCCCACAACTTCGAGTGTAGAGTCTCCGACCTTGATAGGAGTGGGTGTAACATGGGCATTCAACATCACCTTGGTTTTGTCCATGTTCATCCTAAGACCCACTCTTTCGGAAGCTCTACTGAGATCATCGAGCATTGTACTGAGGTCCTCCATGGTCTCAGCCATAACCACTATATCGTCGGCAAACCGAAGGTGAGTGATGTACTCGCCATTGACGTTGATGCCTAGCCCTCTCCAGTCCAGGACCTTGAAGACATCCTCCAGTGCAGCAGTAAACAGTTTCGGAGATATGACGTCTCCTTGTCTCACACCTCGCTGCAGAAGGACTGGTTCCGAAGTCTGTTCCTGAAGTCGAACTGACATGGTGGCGTTTTTGTATAAACACTTCAACACTTCGATGTACCGGTAGTCAATTTGGCACCGTTGGAGAGACTGCAATACAGCCCAAGTCTCGATCGAATCGAAGGCTTTCTCGTAGTCCACAAACGCTAAGCAGAGAGGCAGGTTGTACTCTTCGGTCTTCTGTATAACCTGGCGCAGCGTATGTATGTGGTCTACGGTGCTGAAGCCCTTACGGAATCCGGCTTGTTCGGGAGGCTGGAAATCGTCAAACCTGCGCGCGAGACGATTCGTGATGACTCTTGAAAACAGCTTGTAGACATGGCTAAGAAGTGTGATGGGCCTATAGTTCTTCAGCCGGGCATTGTCGCCCTTCTTGAAGAAGAGTACCACCACACCCCTGCACCATGCCTGTGGCGTTTTGCCCTCGAATATGACGGAATCAAACAGCTTCTGAAGGGTCTTAAGAACCGGTTTTCCACCCGCCTTCAGGAGTTCAGCCGTGATTCCGTCGTCACCCGGTGCCTTGTTGTTCTTAAGCTGTTTCAGAGCCATCCTAATCTCATACAGGCTGACGTCCGGAATATCTTCGGTATAGTGTCGGGTCAATCTAGCTCTAGGGTCATTCGCTAGATTCGCGACGGGTTTACTGGTTGACGTGTACAGCTGCCCATAGAATCTCTGGATCTCCCTCAGAAGCTCTGGTTTGGCGGAAACGATCCTGCCATCATCAGTCTTCAGTTTCGTGAGCTGGCTCTGCCCAATAGACAGATCTCTTGCAAAGACCTTGGAGCCCTTATTCCGCTCAATCGCCTCTTCAATACGCTCAGTATTAAAGCGGCGGAGGTCGCTTTTCAAGGATTTTGAGATCCGTCTATTTAGCTGCCGGTATTTCAACGCATCGTCTGAAGACTGAAGGATCATCTCACGCCTCTCCTTCATTAGCTTGAGAGTAGGATCAGAGAGCTTTTTGTTCCTATTTGTACGGCGGGTCTTGAAAAACTTAGACCCGACCGTATGGACAGCTTCCACGAACCCGTCATTGTATTCGTCCACTGAGCTCCCTAGGCACTCGAAACGATTCTGGAGTTCGAGCTGAAAGCTCTCGGGGTTTTGGACCTGGATCTGTGCTGGACGGAGCGTGGACTTCATCAGTCGAGACCTTTCAAGCTTGACATGAATGTCCAATGTGCCTCTTACCATGCGGTGATCGCTCCCGGTTTTCACCGAATTGATCACAGAGACATCATTGAACATTTGCTTCTTGGTTGACATGATGAAGTCGATCTCGTTTTTAGTTGCACCATCGGGGCTTTGCCAGGTCCACTTCCTGTGCTCACGCTTTTTGAAGAAGGAGTTCATCATGTAGAGGCCCTCCTTCTCCATAAAACTGGCCAGTAGGTGACCCCGGTGGTTCCGACGTCCAACTCCAAATTGCCCCACTTGCAGCTCATCCTCGTCTCGTTTGCCCAGTTTCGCGTTGAAGTCCCCCATGACAACGGTGAAGTGAGTTTTGAAACCATGCATGGCTGTAGAGATATCCTCATACATGGCCTCTACCTCGTCGTCGGAGTGTGCCGAGGTTGGGGCGTAGACCTGTATGACCTTCAGCGAATATCTTGCGGATATTCTGAGTATAAGGTACGCCACCCTGGTCGACACACTCTCGATCTTCACCACGTTGTTCACAAGGGACTTGTGGACGATAAACCCGACACCACCTTGGGACTGCCGGTCACCCTCTCGGAAATAGAGCAGGTTACCGGATTTGAGGATTATCGAGTCCTCTCCCTCTCTTCGGACTTCAGATAACCCTATAATACTCCATCGTAACCTGCTCAATTCCGCCTCGAGTTCGGTTATCTTCTCGTCGGTCCGGAGTGTTCGCGTGTTATAAGTTGCCAGGTCCAGTCGTCGGTGTTTATTGGGGTAGCCGGGTCCACTCCGGGGATTCTTCGCACCCCTTGCCACGCCATCGCCTCGACCGCTACCGTAGCCGAGGGTAGACGGGCTGCCGGGCACTCGGGGCCGTTTTTTGTGTGTGCTATTCATTTGGTTTGGGGGGGTTTGCCATAATCGCCACGCTTGGCAGGCGGGTTGGCGATCGCAGTTAGTTGTTAAAGTGCACAGAGAACGCTGCTGCCCATTCTCTGGTTTGTCCCTTAGTCGCCTCTTACGACACCCACGGGAAGATATGGGATGGTGAAATTCTTTACGTCCGTCACCACACGGTACAATCGTTTTCTTGGTCGCTAATAACAAATACGGGCTTTGAAATCGAAATTATAGAAAAATAAACAACCTGTGGCAAATGGCAGCTGCCATCTTGGATCTAAAATTTGCGGTAATAGCACCCAGAAGACATAGACAATCCTTTAGAATATTGATGTATAAATTTGAATAGCCGCCATTTTTTATTTGTGAATTAAGAGAATGTGCCAGCCCTTAAACTTATGTAGGTATTAAGTTGTCGTAATGCAGCTTGGTACAAATGCACCGCCTTCTTAGACTTATTTTAAATGAATTTTCTGGATCACCACCCTCGAAAATCATGTTCATGACTTCCATTACGATAAATTGTATAGTCTTGGATTTTAATCGTTTGACAATCATGCCATAACAGCTGGCTTCGTAAGGATCCGCGCAAGTGTACCAGTTCCTCCATACGCCTACTTATCATACATAGACATACTCGTATTTATACTGGTCATTCTGTATAAAACCTTCTGAAAAGATCAAAGTGAAACTCTCGTATAAACTAAAATGTATCCGATAAAATATTTTGAATACCGACCGCATTCCGAATTTGAATTTTGAATTCTTGTACCTGCGTAATAGAAAAATTCGGCGCGAAATTAGCTACGAAACCGATATTTTTGTCTCAAAATACTATTATAGTACATTACTGCAGCGTCCAGCAAAAGAAGCATTGATGGACGAATGTCCATCAATGCCTTGTTGTGGCCAAGGCTTGTATAGTATTTTTCTCATGTTTGCTTGGAAATTTGAGCATTATTTTGACAACCTGCTTCTGTTTGTTTGCAAATTGCAGTACTGGCCAAACACATGCGCGCAGCGGCCAGCAAAAGTTGTATGAAAATCCATATCTGTCGTGTTTAGCGGCCAAATAAATTACATAGTAAACTCATATCTGTCGTGTAATTTAAAAATGGAAGGATATATTACTCCGAAACATGGCAACCAAGGAGGTAACTTATCAAAGGTTTTATTAAAATTTCGAACTGCAAATAGAAAGCTGTTTATTGAAAAAAAAAACAAATGAACACTTTAAGGCTTAACACGCATTGCGATTTTTAATCGATCGGATTTTTGTAGTATTATGCCCGCGCGATTATTTCTCTGCAATGCGTGCAGCTTCATACAATTCGGCCGCAGAATGGGCGGAAAATAAAATGCGAATAAAAATCGCAGTGCGTGCTGAACCTAACGCGGGAAAAAATATTGTTGTTCGTCATTGATTTTGAAAAGTAATTGTATTTGACAAAATTAGTTATAGGTACTACTTAGTTTTAATTTCCGCGCATTATTTGAGAAAACTACTATACAAGCCATGGCCACAACTAGGCATTGATACGTTCGTCCATCAAAGCCTCTTTTGCTAGCCGCTGCAGTAATTTACTATTTCTCAAATAATGCACGGAAATTAAAACTAAGTAGCACCTAGAACTTATTTTGTCAAACGCAATAATTACTTTTCTAAATCAATGACGAACAGCAATAATTATTCCCGTGTTAAAGTGTTTTATTTTTCTATAAACAGCTTTCTATATGAAAGCCAGTTAGAAATTTAAATAAAACCTTTGATAAGTTACCTCCTTGGTTACCATGTTTAGGCGTAAAAAATCGTTCCATTTTTAAATTACACGACAAAATAATGAACAAATTTCCAAGCATGTTTGAGAAAAAGTTGTATTGTATTTTATGCCTATAAACGGGTTTGTTCTAATTTTAAAACAATACATTAATGATAATCACTCATTTATTTAAATGAACCGAGTTGATCGAAATAATTTAAAATAATTGTTTGATACACTTAATCGATTAGGCTGGATGCAATTTTTAAGCGATTATGAGACGGGTGAATGGACAGCAAAAAATAAAACAACACCAAAGAAATGTCATGTTGCAAGGTTGCATCAAATTCTTAAGCAAATTTTGCCAGATTTTGACTTGTTTCTTTATGGTCTTTTGTATGAAAAAATAGGAATATAAGGACGCAAATAAAATAAGCATATCTTTATTTTGTCCATTTGCATCTTTTCAGCAAGCGAAAAGGTTGTTTATGCACATATTTTGAGCAAATCTAAATTGTCTTCCGTTTGGAAAGGTGTAGTAATTCGTATTTTGTACACATTTTGCAGTATACTGACGCGGTTTAACCGACCACAACATGTAAATTAAGATATTTTTTACAAATTTACAGTGTAAAATAGCTGTGTAAACTTATTTTTCTGAATAAATTCGAATGTTGAAAGTTCAAGTAAATCCTGAATTTCATGATGTAATTTGCAACAACCTGTCGACTCAGCTGGTATGTCATGTGTCAAAATCTTGTCGAGCAGAGTGGTTAAACCATCTCCAAAGATCGCCACGTATTGTGTTAAATGCAATCTTGTTTAACAGCAGCTGATGGTCAACTTTGTCAAGGGCTTTCCGAAAATCAGTGTATATAGCATCAACTCGAACACGGGAGTCCATGTTGTTGTTAGTGCACAAAAGTAACCAGGTTGGTTGTATTTGACCTGTTTTTGACGAATCCGTGTTGTTGTTGGATGATATTATTGTCAAGTAGGGGCGCGACCTAAGTACCTGATGGGGTTCGCTATGCTTCTAAGTTAAACACTCGGAGAACTTTTAAAGGTTTATTGTTGAGAGCTAACAAGGTAACTTTTAGGCTAAGCTATCGCTAAAATGAGAAAATTATGAAATGACCGCACCCGCTTGAAAAAAACGTGGTCGATTACAATAATTGCTTCGAACATGCTCCCGAGGGAAAGAGATGATTTGATGAGATAAGCTTATACAAAATTAAAGAGTTACGTGAGTGTGAGCTTAAACGCTAGATAGTTAAGACAATAGTAGATGAGAAATAATTGACAAGGTGAAGGAACAATCATAATATGGTCTTATCGGCCGCGACTTACAAGTTGTAGGTCGTGGGTTCGAAACCAGGCAGGCGCTTTACTTTGTGTAAATTATTTCATCACCACTGCTCTCAAAACCGGTGAAGGAAAACATCGTTAGGAAACCGGCATGTCCTAGAACCAAAAATTTTAAGACATGTGACATCCACCAACCCGCACTGGGCCCGCGTGGTGGATCACGGCCCATCCCCTCTCACAGAGAGGAGGCCTGTGTCCCAGCAGTGGGAACATTAATAGGCTGATGATGTGATGATGTGCCAAAGAAACCTATTGTATAATGGTACCTACACCGACTTCCAAAAACGAAGTTATTTTTCACTTTGTAGTTTCTTATTTGGAAGTCGGTAGTATTTTTTTGTAAAAAAGTTTTTTTACATAACTCTTATCATGCAAATGGTAGGTAAGTATGCAGTGATATGAATGGCCAAATATGTATAACCACTCTGCCTCACCTAGTATTTTTTAAGACCTACAATTCAAATATGTTGCTATTTGCTTCGGCATACCTGAGATTTTATTTTTACCACCGTCTACAACTTACGTTTACACCGTCTAATCAAATACTGGAGTCTCCTACTTTTACAGAAATTCAACACAGCCAAATTTTTCATAACATATCATACAGCGTAAATATTCCGAACAAAAATGTAATCATCATCGTCATCATCATATCAGCCGAAAGACGTCCACTGCTGGGCATAGGCCTCTCCCAAGCATCGCCACATTGACCGATCCCGTGCGTCTCGCATCCAGCGCCTTCCCGCAACCTTAACCTGCAGCCTTATTGCGTAAGTGCGCAAAAGATTGGTCGATTTGGTCGGTTGGATAGAGTTTAACTTACACGCAAAAAAACGCAAACAAATGGTGGAATACGCAGGCTACACTTCAGAACCGTATTGCACTCTTACGGGGGTAAGCCAGGGGACGAATTTAGGACCCTTGGAATTCATTATCATGGTTAATGATCTCCCGGAGGTCATTGAAGACGCTGGCTGCCTATTATTCGCTGACGATCTGAAGTTGTTCATGCGGATAAGCAACGATTCACACTGTGAAAAGCTTCAGCGTGACATCGATCGGGTGGTAGAGTGGAGTGTAGAAAACAAATTACTCTTCAATGTGTCGAAGTGTCATATAATGTCCTTCACGCGGGCCATGGTACCCCGACGTCACGAATATAGTATGGGCGGTCACGTCATTGCGCGGGTGGGGTCGGTGCGAGATCTTGGGGTCATATTC
Organism: Anorthoa munda; assembly: GCA_945859665.1. Lineage (NCBI taxonomy): Eukaryota > Metazoa > Arthropoda > Insecta > Lepidoptera > Noctuidae > Anorthoa > Anorthoa munda. The sequence continues at coordinate 30,132,530 of OX243905.1, read as the reverse complement.
TCTGATGATCTATCATTTAGAGCTCATGTCGTGCAAGTGTGTAAAAAAGCCTTTAAAAATCTTGGGTTTGTCATGCGTGAAACCCGTGACTTTACTAACATGTCAGCAGTGAAATCACTTTATAATGCGTTGGTGCGAAGCAACTTGGAAACTAGTGCTATTATCTGGAATCCTTATGAGACTAAATATTCTCAGATGGTGGAAAAGATGCAGAACAAATTTACACGTTACTTATATATGAGGCAATTTGGCGTCTACCCGTTTTACCCGCTTATGTACCCAACTCTCTTTGTAATAGGGATGGTTGGGTACTATAAGTTGGAAGTAAGGCGCAATCTTGCTCTGGTCAAATATGTCTTTATGGTTTTTCGTGGGATGTTAAACAATCCACAAATCTTAGAATCGTTGGGATTACTCGTTCCAAACAGTAGGCTACGGTTGGGGCCGAGGAAGAGTCTCTTTGAAACTCCGGTAGCCCGTACAAACATATTAAAGTTTGCTCCCGTGTGTCGGGCAATTACGATTATTAATATCATCTCTCAGCGATTGGACATTTTTTCCTGCTCTTTGGCGGAATTCCAGAGGGTGACAGTGAGTGTATTGTCTTCTATGTAACGTGTCATCACTTTAGGTAACAGTCGCATTGTATGACTACTTTTATTACCTTGGGTTTTACCTGTAAAAATAAATGTATGTGTAAATGAATAAATAAATAAATAAAATAAAAACTTCTTTGCGCACTTACGCAATACGGCTGCGTGTCATCGGTCCACCTAGTGGGAGGCCTTCCAACATATCGTCTTTCGTTAAAAAAATTACTTTCGTTTTTAAATGTAACTTTAAATTTCACAACTTGTTCTAACTTCTCAATTAATTTTAAATAGGTACTATACTTACTCATGTTACTATTATCAATAAATATTTACAAAAAACTACTATATTTTACATTCCTTATAATTGAAATGAAACGTAAGGTGCTTAACACGGGTGAAAGACATCAATTCCTACTCGGACTATAGCCAGCCGCTCTCGTTGCGCTCGGGCGTCAAAATACCTCGTATGGGAATTTATTCCTTTCGACCCTCGTGTAACAATCTGCTATGTCACATATAGCGTTAAAAATTCTTCGCATGAGTGACTGTAGGTAAATATGGTTAGTTTAATAGTTTGGTGCAGGTCTTAGTTTAATGGCAGTGGTAATGTGTTAGAAGCATCGCAGGTGCTAACTGCAGTAACATATATGACGCCATGTTTCATAACCTATATGTACCGCGAACACATTGTTTTCATAAAATACTTTGTATGAAAGTATTTCTTGTTTTATTTTCGAGTTGTGTTACGAGGAAATGACTATTTCGTGCATTTTGTAGGGAAAATACAAAGACAAAAAGCGTCAAATGGGGAGCTAGAAGACTGTGAGTACTGGGTACAGTTACTGGGTTGTATAGCTCACATAATAGTTGAACCCGAAAGTCTTATCAAGGGTTACCGTGTTGACTACCCAGTTATGGAGGTTAGATTGTCAGACTCTCCATGTGGAATGCTGGCATTCAACCAAAGATCTAAATGTAGGTCTGTGGATTCAGCTGTATAATATCTGGTTAGACTGTGAGATGACCCCAATATAGTCGGGACAAGGTTTTGCAAAAACCAATAAATTTTCAATCAAATCGTCTGTTTACAAACCTTGCACCAGTTATCTAACATTGTTCAATATTCGGTTGGAACAATATTGCTCATACATACAGTCTATCTAATAAAATAAAGCTACAATTTGACATCAAAGAAACAGTCGTAATATCTACTCACAGGTTTATTCCACATGCAACACAAATTGGTAAAGATTGTCAAGTGAATGCAAAACTGTCGGTTTGTATACCGCCGCAGTTTTGTTACTCTGTTGGTCTGCGTTATTCGCTCGGTTTTGAAACGGGAAAATTTGAAAATATTCAGTTCGAAAAAAAATATTCAGTTTGATTGGCTTGTGGAGCGTAGATATAAAAGGAATTTGTTTTGAAAAATCTTTTGGTAGGCAGTGAACTATGAAATGGTGACAGTTAAAGATGAGTATAGACTAGAACATATACTTGTAACAAAACATCGGGCAATCGATGTTTTAAAACTTACTAGAACCACACTTAGAACGTGACACTCGATGTTTTGTAACAAACTGATTTTAAAGACCAACGAGCATTTTGGTGTAACATTTTATCTAGAAAAAGCAAGAACGCGGGTGACGGAGGATATAAACAAAGAGTGAACGCAAGGTAAAATGACATGTTGCTCACTCGCCGAGAGCAGTACGTCGAACACAGTGTCAAACATTCGCAAGAACGTTACATTACTTGAAAATGTTTTAGTAAACTGAGCATTAGTCTGTATTGTACTCTTTGTAAGAACGTTACATTACATTGTGATGCTCGCGAAAATGCTCTAGTGTATACTCAGCGGGTTTCTTGTTGGAAAATTGGTGTCATTCCTTTCCTTTAACCTGTCTGAAATGGATAGAATATATGCACGCCTGTATTCACGATGGGTTAGGCAGAGGGTCACGTATAATACATCCACATTTTTTAGCCAGTTATATTTAAGTGCCATGTAACAGGGTGCGAGCTTATTGCCATCAACCGGGTACAACTCCAGACTCCGGTATACAAAATATATTCATTCCATACTCAAACACCATTTGCGTTTCATTTCCATACCCTGCGATCCAACAGTGGTGAACCAACATGATAAACTCCAAGAAGCAAAAATGAACCCGAGTTCTTCGAAATTGAACGATGGAAGCGAAATATCATCACCGCAAAGAGATGCGCACGAACTGTCAGCCGCCTCGTATAACCAACGGATTCCACCTCTATGGAGAAAGAACTAGTTGCTGCCCACAGACTCACTCGCATCCCACGAAAACTCCTATTCATGTACCGAATACAATAGAATTCCATTCCATTGAGAGCAGTGGTGGTCCAGTGGTATCGGCCGCGACTTACAAGTTGTAGGTCGTAGGTTCGAGCCCAGGCAGGCGCTCAAAACGGTGAAGAAAAACATCGTGAGTAAATCGGCATGTACTAAAAATTCGAAGACATGTGACATCCACCAACCCGCACTGGCCCGCGTGGCGGATTACGGCCCCTTCCCTCACACAGAGAGGAGGCTTTTGTCCCAGCAGTGGGCACATTAATAGGCTGATGATGTGTGATGTGATACAATTGAATTCAATAAGTTAATCCGTCTATAGTCTACCTGTATACAATATTTCGTCCAAATGCATTTACTTGTGAAAGCTTGATAAACAAACACAATGACTGATGATGCACAATGAAAAATCTGCTAATTAATTTAAAATCAGTTAGGTTTACTTAAAATACGTCATTATGATCGTGCAGTAAATTGTATGCTCTGACCGCGTCCCGATAACTAGCGAGTGCCCGGCCAGCTTGTGAAACTCAGTAATCACATTATTTATTTTACATTTTATCTTTACAAATGAGCATGAGCTTTAATGAGGAATATTTTATTAAAATCTCTATTAAATATTGTAAACGTGAGAGCCTGTGTTTGGATATTCATAAATCAAACACGCCTCGATGGCTGTGCGGATTTAGATGGTTTTGGTACAAAGGTAGACCATGACCTGAGGCCATAGACAGTGTCATTCTATCAGCGATGGCGATGATCGTAATGCGAAAACGTACATTTCGATAGCGATAGGTAATCGCTATACTGTCCCACTACTGGGTAAATGTATCTCCATATTTTTCTAGCCGACTAAATTTCTTGCCATTTTCGGCCAATCTGACAACAGGAACAAGTCCAAATCGACACGCCAGCGTTTTTTAGGCATTCCGGTGTCCATCTTTGCGTACTCACCATGTGATGATCCTGTTCCATCTATTCTCATGTATCCTGTTAAAAAGAATAAAAGCTAGTGATATATAATTATTGCAAGCACTTTTTAAACAATTCCAATACACGCTAGATATTAAAACACAGGTGCTATAATAATTCTGCACTTTCACAAAGTAGCATTTCTACCATTTATCATGAAATATGTGCCATAACTTACCATAAGGCACGGTGCTACAAACCGCACTGCGATGTCATTAGAGCATAGTGCGAAGGAAATAATTTTTAATTCCATTTAGTTTGCCTCGAGTGCGTGCTGTGACTCGTTTAATCATTTATTAACAACTCTATAATTAGATTTTCCTGCAGAAAATAGCGAGAAAAGTATGGGTGATTATGCAGTACTGTCGCTTGTTATTGTTTTTCTACTGTTTTAAATTGGATTGCAGTTTGTAGCAACAAGAGTCATGAGAATGTTCTAAGAAATTACAATGGCGCTTTTAAATGAAGTTATTACAATGCCGTTCAAATTGTCCTTCATAGAATTATAGACAGGTAAATTTTGATAATTATTCATTCGAAAATGCTGACAGCGAACTTCATCTGGCTAGCCTTTTTTTTGACAGCTGACAGTGATCATTATTAGAAGATGGTAAGCACTTTTATTACGTTTGTCCTGGTATGGTTATCTATGTTATAAAGAGGGATGAAACGCTTGTTACTAAAAGAGTTATGAATATAAAGGTAGGATGTTAATTCTGAACGCATTATTATGAAAATATTTGAAATATGATCGCAGCTATGAGTGAATGAAAAAGTGTGTGTGGAAGGGTGTTAGAGAATGAATGGCAAAGGCATATAAAATAAATTATGACGCTACAAAGAATAATTTGTGTTTAACGAGCCAAAATAAACGAAGTAAACTGAAGATGTGTTCCTCTATCACGCCCCATTTATGTAGGGGACATTAATGTAGATGGATGGAAGGCCGAAGAAAAGATGGATGGATTCTGTGAGGAGTGATATGAAAGAGAACGCAGTCAGTGATAGCGTGACGGTTGACGCAGAAAACGTGTTGCGACGACCCCAAATAACGTGGAACAAGTGCAGGAAGAGGAAGAATAAGCGTTGTAATAACACCATTTCTTTTATATTAATTGCATTGATAGATATTATTAATATGCACTGGGCATGGGATATTAAATGCCCGGATAATACAATAAAGAAACCTCGCTATTTCCTATATTGTCACTGACAAGCAACTAGCAAGGTTTTTTGCTCCGTGCGCTGAATGCGCAGTGCGTGCTACCGGTCCGCTTAATATTGTTGCATGACACTGCAACGGCTGGGATACTGGCCACTACTATGGTTGAATTTGTCGCAAATAAGGTGCCTGGCTTTTGACTGTAAGTATAAATCTTTATAGAACTCAGTAATCATAAATAGCAAGCAACCTTAACCCTAGGAACAACAATGAAATATTAAAAACCTTTTCATAAAAAAATAAACCGACGAAATAACTTTCGTTTCAGGAGCCGGTGTCTTTGGTACTCTTGTTTTTATCGTTTTCAGACACTGATTTACCTACTGAAACTAAAGTTATTTTGCACTTTTTAGTGTTTTTCTTTTGAAGTCGGTTTATTTGTTTGTAATAAAGTTTTTATTTCTCTTTTTAGTGTTAGTACACTATCACTAAAAAGTGACCAAGTTCTATAATAAGGTAAATATCTTAAGTATTGATGGGTATTTTACCCATGATAACTCAATTTATACATTTGTGCTGTTTGCCGCTAATCAATTCGGTTGTATGTTCCACATCTTGAAAACTGCTTAACCGATTTTGATGTTACTTCCATTATGCCCTAAGTTGAGAGATACCTAAGCAAATAAAAAAAAAATATCACGATCCGCTATGTAATTTCGGAGTAATGCTTGGATAAACTTACAAACAAACATGCAAACATGCGAACATACAAGCATTCAAACAGACACTTATGAAATTAGGCACACATGTTTAGAAGCCCATTTAGAGTAACATTTATGTGAATATAGGGCAATCCTAACAATATTACATACATGACATAACTTACGTATCGAATTGACTATGTCCTTTTTTTTAAATCGGTTTAAAATAAAAGCACACACATTTGTTGATATTCATGGTACTTGTGTTTGATAAAGTTTGTACAATCGATAATATTGGAACCACTTGTAGCGATATCCAAATATTGTCTATCATTTAGCGTAGTGATTCTGGTTTTATTTGCAAAATACACAACTTTTGACTATCTTATTTTTCTCATCATCAGAATAAAATCTGAACTTCTTATTTTTTTTGTAAAACTAAGTGGGTGTAGCGGTTCCTTAAGAAATTTCTTTTAAAAATGTTGGTCCGGTATAACAAATAGAGGCCTAATCAGGCTTTGGGCTTTATTAAAGGAAAGCCACAAAACTTTCCTGTGTATCAGCTTTTCAATCTGGAAATCTTTAGAATCCATTTCGGGAATTGCTTCCTAAAGAAAGATTAACGCTTTTCATGTGTATGAGAGTGTGAACACCTTGGAACTTATTACTTAGTCAGTGTTCTGTTAGTAACCTTTGAGCTTTGACTTGCATTCCTCTCTATTTATATAGACATTGATTTTCGAACTGACGACTATGTTTAAGTCGGTGTTGGTATAAAGTCTTCTAAAAAAACTATTGACACTAAAAGTAACTAACTATAGAACTAGTACAATATGCCATGTCCATTATACCACAACAAAAAATGGAAAAAAATACAAAAAAAAATATAAAGGAGACAAAATAAAATAATACTTCAGAAGTCGGTGTTCCTGTTTTTGTTTCTTCGTTTTTTAACACCGACTGCTGAAATTGAAGTTATTTATCCTGTTTTGTGGTACATAATGTACCAGTTCTATGGTTAGGTACCTTTAGTGCCCAAAGTATTGCTAGAATAGATTACTCCAATAACTTGAAACTTGAACATAACCGGTAGAATAAGAGTATATCAGGGTGAACTGTACACATCTGCGTACCCCTTAAGAGCATACCGGCGTGATGTTATGTTATGAAATGATGTAAACAATACACAAACATGCGACTGCGGCAATCCCGCGAGATTTGCCGTCATTTATTGAAGAGTTCTGTGTATATCTCCGAAGTTCTTCATCAGATCTTGTTCAAATTTAAATAGGACCGCATGAGAGCACCAGCTTTCAAATAAAAAAATAATCATCACAATCGATTCACCTAGTAATAAGTTTTGAGGTGTGTCAAAACCGTTCGTGTTCGACTGTATTAGTCGAATTGAGAATCTTCTTCTTATTAACAAACTTCCCAATAAGGAGGAGGTTCTTTGTTTGACTATATGTATGTTTTTTGTTTTTTATTTATGTTTATCGATTACTCCGTCAATTATGGACCGATTTTGATATTTATTTTTCAACTATATGGCAAAGATTTGCATTCAGAAAACATCATTTGACGAAATGGACCTGATGAAGAAAACCACTGATGGCCACTGGAACTTCCCATTGATAAGTATGTTTTGGGTATAAGATATCTCAAATAGTTAAAAGACTGTGATGAAGCAAATTTATTTAAATGGTTCTAATGAAAATGGTACCATCGAATGATGATCTAGTGATGAAGCCGGAAGGTAGGCACCAGAACGCCGTAATAAAACAATTTATCCCAGTCGCGTTTAGGCTTGTTGGAATTGTTATGAGGAGCCCTCTGGCTATAAATGATTTTCATGGTAATATAAGGTACCAAAACTAAAAAGAGAAAAACAAAAAACCTTTTTAACAAAAATTTAACCCGACATCCAAAATAAAACACTACAAAGCGAAAAATAACTTTCTTTTCGGCAGTTGCAGTCAAAAACAAAAAAAGAATAGGTACCAAAGACACCGACTGCCGAAAAGAATGTTATTTTTCACTTTGTAGTGTTTTTTTATAGCTAGCGATAGATGATTTGTAAGGAGTAACTTAGGTTACATTTATTTTAGAAAAAGACTTAGGATGCCGCGCAAAAACAATTCAAACGCGTATGAAGTCACGGGCAGCAGCTAGTTATAAAAAAAATCAATGAACAATATTAATTTAAGAACATTAATTATTAAATAACTAAAGGATAGTTAGGTACATAATCATTATTAATAACTACGACTTTGTTTGTTGCCTCACTTTGTTTGAATATACAAATATTTAAGAAAATATACGCTCCGTTGCTTTATTACTTACCTTCTAAACAAATAACACAGCTAAAGAACTACGAGAATTTATTCTTTAAATAGAAATGAACATTCAATATTATGATGAAAGAACTCGTAGTAGGAGCAAAGCGAAGCCTACGCACAAGGATTCTTAATAAATTCCACAACGTGCTCCTTTTATCACACGCTTTACAATAAAATCTTTTTATAACATACAATTTTTCGCCACGACTTTACAAAAAGCCTATCAAAAGCCTTTGATTACAAATCATCCCACTCTTCTTTGGGCTATAGATTAAAGTTAAGCATAAATTACCTAAATCGGCTTCTCCACTTTGCGCCTTGTCTCAAAATGTTCTGCTAACTATTCTCAATGTCCCGGAGTCAATATTCGTGGGAGCCGAAATCAATAACCAAATTATAAATGCTGAGTGGAGAATATTGTTAATAGCTCGTCTTCAACAGCTTGCATTTTGTTATAAAGTACATACACCTTGATTAAATTTGTGATTAATAGTTAGTTAATTATTCAACATGAATTGAGCCGACAGTCTGATATTAAAGTTATATAATATATTTTTAGTCTAATTCAGATAGTTTTTTTTTTTTTTTTTTTTTTTTCTGTGAGGCGTCTCACAGCTCAGTCAGAATGACGGGTAGCTGCTTAACCGGACTTTCCTACGGAGACTAAGCTATATAGCCTCCAGCTAGGCAAAAAATTACTAAACCTAAGCGACAACGCTGAGGGCTACCCCAGTTGGGGTCGGACCTCGGCTCAGGGCCGTCGCTGGGGGGGACAAGCAAAAGCTGGATCTTGACAAGTGATTCTACCATTCGTTCGGAATAAGCCTACGTGGAGAAGAACGGACAAGAAACTCCATTTCATATCTAATAATTTAACTAATGCTCAGCTACGCGGGCTGGCAAGATTTTAATTGAAGGATACGCGACGAGCCTCGGCGGCGAGGACTGACGAATCGGTTTGTATTTCTACGTTTGTATATTCTACTCCTCTACGCTCTTAAGGAGCAGAGTAGAGATCGTGAGGGGTCAGAGGTGAGCCTCAATTGGCGAAACTTGGTTAGAAACGGTGTAGGTGCGACTTAAATGCGCACCCATTGACCGTTTCTATAAACGAGGCTGTCTAGCTCCTCGGTTATATTAGAGTACCGTTTGAAGAGGTCATTGGATTGGGCTTGGGTCATATCCCCGGCTGCCTCGATCCTATTGATCTCGGCAGCCAGCGATCTGGCCTCGTCCGTCATCCAGATTTTATACGCACTGATGATGGTATCAGATACGCAGCGTCTGGGATTGGGCGTGGATTGAGACGGGCTCTTAGCAGCGGCAGTGGTGGGAGCCTCCTGTCGGCTTTGAGCGGGCATGGGGGCTATGGGTGCCTGAGGGGCCGGAATGGGATGGTCCATCAAGCCTGGAAGCTGTTGGACGGTCTGGGGAGCCACATTTTGGTGGTTGAGCTTGCCCCATGGCGAAGCCCTCTGAGGGGCTAGCCGGGGAGGGGGTTTCATCGAGGGAGCTTGGCGTGCTTGACGCTCAGCGTGGATTTTGGCCAATCTAGGCGCAACTTTGGGGGCTTTAGGACAACCCTTGTAGTTTGCCGTGTGACCGACTTGGTCACATAGCACGCAGCTGGGAGGCTCCGTGCATTCGGCAGGGTTTTTGGGACGGGTGCACTCTTTTGTGCCGTGATCCCCTCGGCACTTAACGCACCTGGGGCGGACAAAACAATGTTTTTGGATATGGCCATATTGTTGGCAGTTGTGACACTGACCAACGACAAAGGGACGGTAAGGTTTCTCTATGGAGAACCCTGAAAGGGAGCATAGAGTTTTGATCTTAAAAATGGGGTTATAGGACTCGGCAGGGTCGCACTCGACCATTACCATGTCGTATTCCTGTCCACCTCTTGCTTTACGCATGCGGTGGACGGCATTGACAGGGACTTTTTGTGCGGCGAGATCCGCATAAATTTCATCAACGGGGATTTCCTTCGGAATGCGCCGGATAACCACACGGGTGGGCGCTTCCGATGGGAGAGAATATGTGTGGAACTCTATCCTCATGGTTTTTAGGAGCCTGGTAAGGTTCCTGAAATCAGTAGGGGTCGGGAGAAGGATTTTAATGCCCACCTGGCAAGCGGTGGCACTAAGAAAATTGATTTTGCGTCCATCGCAAACCTTTGAAACTTCTGTCCACTTGGCCTTGTCGTGGAGGAAGATAGGAGGGCATTTCTGCTTCTTGGGAATAGCAGCAGGACTGGGGTCGTGGCTCGACATTGGGGAAGCATCGGCCTGAGTTAGGGGACTACGGGAGCGACTCCTGGGGGCTGGGGAGCGATCTGAGCGCCTAGACCGCTGGGAAGCGGTGACAGGGGTGGGCTGCACGTCGGAGGAGGAGGTGGACGGCAGAGTTGGAGGGTTGGTCGAAGCGACCTTTTTGGGCTTGGTGGGTTTGGGGTGGGACTTGCCCTTCTTCCTCTTCCTCTTCCCCTCAGAGGTAGCTTGACAGCTTTCTGAGGAGGAATCGGCGGAGGCGTCATCAGTGGTGACATAATCATCGGAAACATCGCCGTGATCATCACCGGACATGGGTTCGTCGACGAGTGGACTGTCAACGTTAGGGGAGGCAGGATTTTCCGAGAAATTAATCGGAAATTTGAGAGTTGGGGGTTTAGTGGGCGCAAGCGCCGAAACGGGGGCGGGCGCCGCGGTGCCGGTGGAAATGGACTCCGGGGCAGGTATGGGAGGAGGGGGGGGGCATGTAGCAAGCTTATGGAGGATGAAATTAAGCCTTTGCTTATTCACGCTGACCGGACTGGGATCTATCAATGCTTCGACAGGATGCATCCTGTCGCTATTGATAGAGCCAGTACAAGTGAAGGAAAAGGGAGTGAGATATTCCCCGGGTGGACAGGCCCGGGGATGTGTGCAATCCTACACTCCCAGTCGGGTTAGACTGGGAGGTGAGTATCTAGTGAGCCCTAAGCTTGTTTACCTGCCACCAATCTTATTGGGTGGCAGGGCCCTAAGGTACCGGTAAACCCACCGAAGGTGGGCCACCCACCACTGTGTACCAAAAAGTCTGGTACGTCGGGATAGAAAACACCCGACCGTGCCAGGTGTAAGCTGTGGGACGAAGCGGGGGTTGACTAGGCTATCTACCAAGGCCAACTGGTCCCGCTCCCGACTCCAATGACTGCCGTGTCCTTATGGGACTTGGCGGGTGCTTGGGGCACACCCTCACTGGCTTGTTAGCACCGCTAGGTTTCCCGCCAGGGACCACACAAGATGTGGATTTGAGCTGCCACTAGCGACACCTTTGGAGCGGCGTGCGAAGACGCGACGACCGCAGTCACGCAGAGGGGCGCGACGAGACGGAGAGTGGGGGCGCCGGAGAGCGCGGTGGGGCGACGAGCAGCGAGACGTCCGCACGGAGCGACGGCTGGCGAGCTACCAATTCAGATAGTTTTACCTAAAGAGTTATTATAGTTTTTTTTGTTATACGGCTTCAACTCATATGTAGTTAGATTGATCTATTGGATCCTGTTATCCTAAATCAGTACAAGGATGACCTAAATGGTATTCTTTTTTCGATGACCTAATTTGCAGGTTTCACATATTTTTTATTTTATTAATTATAATAAATAATAAAATAAAATCAATTTATTGCAGACTAATTACATGTCCATAGTTGTTAGTAACAAAGGTCTTAAAAACTATGTTAGTCAACTTATTATAATAGTGTCATCTCGTCACGTGAAGCTGGATGACTCTCCCAAGCACCGCAGAGTCTGGCCTCTCAGAAAACATCCTTAGGATTCCGTTGTCGCTCCCCCGAATCCGACGCATCAGAGAAGCTGTTTTTTTGCGCATAATGGCATAAAAGTCATCTACTCTTGCGTCAGCAAACATGCCCGACGCGCTGCAGAATCGGGGGAGCCTCACCAGAATCCTAAAGGCGTTATTGTATTGTACACGAAGAGCGCTGTAGGCTCGCTGGGTGTAGTTGGACCATAAAGCGCTGGCGTAAAAGTTTTGGCAGTAGGCTCTGAACAGTGTCACTTTTACGTCTACTGAACACCTTGCGAATCTATGAACCAACATGTTAGCACGCACCGACAGCGCTCTTCGTTCTCGCTCAACATTCGCATCATCTTTCAGGGTCTCTGTCACAAAGTGCCCTAGGTACTTAAACTGAGCGACACGTTCTAAAGGTACTCCGTTCAGATAGACAGGTGGTACATGCTCCGGTTGTTTATTGCTACCTCTAATGACCATACACACACTCTTCTTCTCGTTGTACCTCAGACCGTGAGCCGCAGCATATGACTCACAAATATCGACCAGTTTTCTTAAACCACTGAGCGATGGACTCAGCAACACCATGTCGTCAGCGTAGCTGATGTTATTAACGCATACGTTATGTATATGACAACCGACATGGCATTTACTGAGCCCATCGATCAGTTGATCAACGTACAAGTTAAAAAGTCTTGGAGAGGACAGGCCTCCCTGCCTCACACCACACTCCAGTGCATACTCATCTGACAAAACATTTCTCCACTTAACAAAATTTTTCTGGTTTTTGTACCAAAAGGACAAGATGTTAATGAGTTCAGTGGGAGCCCCTACCTCTCCAAGCTTGGCCCAGAGCCTGTTGTAGTCCACTAAGTCAAAGGCCTTCGATAAGTCAAGGAAGCAAGCATAGACAGGTGTTTGTTTGTTTACATAATAGTTGACAGTATGTTTCAAAGCTAAAATAGCACTTTCAGTCGACAGTGACTCACGAAAGCCAAACTGCGCGTCATTGAGTTTAATGTGCTTACTGAGTTGAGCGTCAAGTAGACCATCGAAAACCTTCGCCACCACAGTCGCTAGTGAGATAGGCCTATAATTGCCTCTATCTGTGACGTCCCCAGTAACATCCTTCGGTATCGGCACAACAATAGTTTCTAACAGTTTTGCTGGTAGGTAAGAATGTCGCATACAAAATGTAAACAGCATGGCCAGAACCCTGAATATATGCCTGCCTGCAAACTGCAAGTGCTCAATACTGAGGCTGTCATTGCCTGGGGATTTGCCTCTAACCATGCTTCTAACAATCCTTTCCACGTCTTTACTGGAAAAACCTAACAAGTTGTCTGGATCAGTGACACCGGCAACAGGCACCTCAATGCATTTTGAGAGTGGTGACATTACTTTAAAATGATCCTTAAACAAGTTGGCTATATCCTTAGGCTCACTACATCCATCCATAGTCACTGGCACACTAACCTTACCCTTCATTTTCCTAGTACCCTTCCAAAACGCCCGAAAGTTCTTTCCGGAGACATGTTCTGCCAAAACGTCCATTTCAAGCTGGTTTTTATGGTTTTGACAGAACTTTAACCTTGACTTAAAAATTTTGCGTGTTGCATACATGTCATCATATAAAGGACCACCATCCAGCCTGCCACAAGACACATATCTAATAAAAGCCTGCCTAGCTCTGTTGTGTGCTTCCCTTACATGCTTGTTCCATCCCGCTACACTCCCACCCTTTCTATGCTTTCTGATTTGTTTGCTTAGTACAGAGGCCTCACACAAGATGACTATAATGTCATTATATAACTTGTCAATAACATCTCTATGATTAACATTTTTACACATTTTATCTGCACAAGCACTAAGTTCACTGGGGAAGTGAATATCTTTTAATTTACTATTACAAATCCGATAATATTTGTTACAATCCTCCTTACCCCTTTCCCCCCATATAATATTATTACAAGCCCAGTTGTCAAGAATACACTTATTTCTAATTATGTCAAGATTACATTCTACAATTAGTGGCAAATGATCTGACCAATACACCCCACAGCCTACTTTAACACTAGATATTGTTTTCCGGGCTGATTCTGTAACCAAACAATGATCTAGCCAACGTTTACATCTGTGAGCCTCACTATAGAATGTATAGGTATCAGACGATACGCCCAGCTTAACTAAGTCAATACATGTCCAATTGTTATCCGTACAAAAATTTAGTAGTTCGTCACAAAAAGTAGCAGAAGGGTGTGCGTTAAAGTCACCCAATATATATACTGGTTCTATATTATTATTTTGTACAATGGCACTAATCTCACCCATGCAATGCGAGAATGTTGGTAGATTGTCTGAGTGGTCCGTTGGCATATATACACAAAAAATCAATATTTATCGCTGGCTGTCCGTACACGCTTTGATTGCTACAATTCGGTCACTATCACACTTTACTATAGACACTTTAGTAAACACACTTTTTCGCCACAAGATTGCTACACCACCAAATGGTCTGCCGCGTCTCACTCCAGTAGATAAGTCCATTGCCGATTTGCCGGTGAAGCTGAAATCTTCATCGATGCAGCCGAGGAAAGGCAGATCCTGTGGGACCAACCAGGTTTCTTGAAGAGCTATCACATCAGCATGCTTGCAAAGTGACCTGATACACTCCACACTCCTTTTCACATTTTTACAGTTGAAACTAACGAGCTGGCTATTTTGATTGTGATTCATTAAAATTTTGTCTGCCAGGCTCCCTTTTCATATTCACAAAACGACGGAACGTTATACCATCGGGCCACATATTATCATCTAGGTACAAATATAACTTGTGCTTCAAAACGTACAACTTGAATGAGTTATAACCTTTGTCGTACTTCATTTTCATTTTAATCAGGCTTACCCTCTCTTGAGTTTTTGTGTAAATATAATCTACTATGTCTGTCTCCGCTGCGTCTCTATGGACATTAGAGATAATTATGGGTTTGCTCTTGACTCTAGCCTAGGTCAGAGGTGACGGAGACAAAGTCGACGATGGAGTGAGCTTACCCAGAAGAAGCCTGTTCACTCTAACTTTGAAGAGATTCGTGTTGTATGCGTTTGGAAACACAGACGAAGGCAGTGAGTTCCACTCCTTTGCTGTGCGCATTATGATGTTTGGAAGCGCTTGGTCATGATCTTAGCGGCTGAACGGATTTGGATGCAACTTGGCGCAGGGTAGATCACGTCCTGGGTTAGGAGGACATTCCAGGACGTGGTTTACCCGGGATTATTGAGATAATTATACAAATTCACGCGGGTGTAGCCACTGGCAGAAGCTAGTTTATTTATTAAATCCAAAAACACAGACATAATAAAATTCATCATATGAACAAACAACAGAATTATAATATTAATATCTTATACATTAGCCCTCTTACAAATAAACGCGGAATAAAGTTATACCAGGTATAACAAAGGAATGACCATACATTTTCATAGGTTTATACTTGGTATAACTTTATTCCGCGTTTATTTGTAAGAGGGTACGGCTCTTATTTATAAAAATCTGCTTAGCAACTGAAACATTTTATTCTAATTCTCGAAAATGGAATGGAATGGAATGTGTGAATAAATTCGGCAACTTTTTTTTTTTATCTTTTATAGGCTTGCGCTTGACAACTTCCTCAACTTAAATCAAGTTTGTTTTTTTTGGTTTGGTGTATTAACCATTATCACAAAGTACGTAAGCGGCGGCGTGTGCCATTACGTAAGCATATACTTAATAATAAGCCAATCATTTTGCTACCTAATTGTGGCTTCAGTATGTACCTAACAATTATTATAAAAACACAGTTTTGTTTGGATTCATTTACTTACTACTCACATCCTACGCAAGTTTTCAAGATTGTAGAACTTCTTCTTGATGGTTTTCTTACAACCCACGTGATTAACAATTTTTTAAGTTTGAATTTAATTACGACTTCTTTCATAAGTAGATGTGGACTCCACACCACGATCAACATAAACTTCTGAAGTATGTATTTCTTACACCAGATTCTGTATTCTGAGACTGAGACGTCCGAGTTATCATTAACTTCAAGGATTGATTGTTTGTTTGTTGAATTAAAATTTTACTGAAGTTAACTGAAGAATAATTTCTTAGAATTTTAAATAAATTTAGCACTAGTGCCGTAGTTGTTATTTCTAAGAAGTTAAACCATACAAATGTTTTTTTGCATTTATTTATTACAAAAGGTGCAAAAGATAATGCTCGAGTTGGTTTGTTCTTTGCTTGTTGGTATATTGGAGTATGCCAGCTGACACCTGGCATATAATATGAGGTTTATATATTTATTTATAGTGTACCTAATGTATGATTTTGCACTACTTGTTCCTAGCTAGGACGTCATGAAGGTCACGCGTTTTGGTCATAAGTAATTTTTATTTTCAAAAATCTACCGACTACTGGTCGATGTTTTTTTACTTTCAAACAAACAGCTTCCTTCCATAATAATATAGCAAAACAACCTAACACCACCATCGTTCGTCCCTCACATTACATTCCATGCATGGTATACAGGGAGGTCCAAAATGTATACTAAATAAATTGGGAAGGGGGCAGGAAGAAGAAGTAGTAGACATATTCTCTTTCTTTGCCACGAACTTTTGGACTTTCCCTCTTATATCCAGAATTCGTAAAATCTCAAAATATGCAGCGAAAGTGGTCTACGCGCTGTCACCGACGATGTCGAGGAAGTGGCAAAGTTTTAGGTAGGAAAAAATTAATAAATGAAAAAGAAGAAGAATGAAAAACTTTGCCTGCCAGAGGAAAATGCTATCAGCAATAACGATTTTCATAAACTTCAAAAGGATTAGAAGACGCTACCGAAATGTCTCGTCATCAAACTATAGACCAATCTTCATTTTGTCTAAAGCATCTCTAAGCGTCGAACTCGGCAATCCCACTTGCAATCACTAGACCGTCTTGGCAATCATTACACACCCGTATCTACTACACTGTATACGTATATTGCGCCCGTGATGCCACACATGCAATCAATTCTGAATTGTCTAACCAGATTAGTGTGAGTACACACTAGAGGTGCGTACCACTAATGCCTGTTAGATTATACTGCCTGTTGCTCCGTGTGCCTGACGGTTATACCTGGAATAGAATATTACTGGCGGTGAACTATTCCCTTTGGCCTGTCCCGGGGCTGCGACATAATGAGTTAGATGGGTGATAGCCTGGTGTCTATTTAGTCAGTTATGTTGGATCTAGCTTAGCTTGCCTGGTTGTATATGTTCGAAGTTTTCACCAGATGATCACTAAATTTAAATGGAACCAATTCGGGAACATACTCATTCAAGCAAAAAGAATTTTCAAAATCTGTCCACTGTTGACGGAGATATCGGTGAAAATACACAAAATCAAAAAAACAAACATGGAGTCGAACATAGAACCTCCTCCTTTTTGGAAAGTCGTTTAAAAATAATCAGACTCTTCCCATATTGAAATTTCTTGCGCATCAGGATAAGGACATCCGTCAAAAAACACGGACGTATTATTTCTAGGTCGGTTTGGTTTTTATTTGAGAAGGGACTATTGTCAATAAACAATGTGACAGATACCAATTGCTTAGCGCACATAGTACATCGCATCAGCCTATGATATGGTCACTGCTGGGACACAGGTCTCATCTCTGTGAAGGGATCACGCTATGGAGTATAATCTACCACGTGGGCTCAGTGCGAGTTGGTAGATGTCCATAAGTCTTCGAATTTTGGTTCATACCGGTTGCCTCACGATGTTTTTCTTCAGAGCTGTGGTGATGAAATAAACTACACAAAGTAATGCATTCGTCTGCCTGGGTTCGAACTCACGACCAACGACTTATAAATCGGGGCCGTAACCACTGGGCCACCACTGCTTCTGCATATTAATAATTCAAGCAGTACTCGTGTTAATGTGTTTAGACCGTGTCCATACGCTAATTTGTTCACCACCCACCAGTTCGTGCGCATCTCTTTGCAGTGATGATATTTCGCTTCCATCGTTCAATTTCGAAGTACTCGGGTTCATTTTTGCTTCTTGGAGTTTATCACGTTGGGTCACCACTGTTGGATCGCAGGGTATGGAAATGAGACGCAAATGGTGTTTGAGTATGGAATTAATATATTTCGAAAAATCGGTTCCTTGTTTACCGGAGTCTGGAGTTATACCCGGTTGATGGCAATAAGCTCTTAAATATAACTGGCTAAAAAATGTGGATGTATTATACGTGACCCTCTGCCTAACCCATCGGGAAAACAGGCGTGCATATATTCTATCCATGTCAGACAGGTTACTACAAAGGAATGACACCAACTTTCCAACAAGAAACCCGCTGAGTATACACTAGAGCATTTTCGCGAGCATCACAATGTAATGTAACGTTCTTACAAAGAGTACAATACAGACTAATGCTCAGTTTACTAAAACATTTTCATGTAATGTAACGTTCTTGCGAACGTTTGACACTGTGTTCGACGTACTGCTCTCGGCGAGTGAGCAACATGTCATTTTACCTTGCGTTCACTCTTTGTTTATATCCTCCGTCACCCGCGCTCTTGCTTTTTCTAGATAAAGTGTTACACCAAAACGCTCGTTGGTTTTTAAAATCAGTTTGTTACAAAACATCGAGCGTCACGTTCTAAGTGTGGTTCGAGTAAATTTTAAAACATTGATTGCCCGATGTTTTTTGTTACAAGTATATGTTCTAGTCTATACTCATCTTTAACTGTCACCATTTCATAGTTCACTGCCTACCAAAAGATTTTATAAAACAAATTCCTTTTATATCTACGCTCCACAAGCCAATCAAACTGAATATTTTCAATTTTTCCCGTTTCAAAACCGAGCGAATAACGTAGAACAACAGAGTAACAAAACTGCGGCGGTATACAAACCGACAGTTTTGCATTCACTTGACAATCTTTACCAATTTGTCTGGCATGTGGAATAAACCTGTGAGCAGATATTACGACTGTTTCTTTGATGTCAAATTGTAGCTTTATTTTATTAGATAGGACTGTATGTATGAGCAATATTGTTCCAACCGAATATTGAACAATGTTAGATAACTGGTGCAAGGTTTGTAAACAGACGATTTGATTGAAAATTGATTGGTTTTTGCAGAACCTTGTCCCGACTATATTGGGGTCATCTCACAGTCTAACCCCTCTCTCCCTTGGTAAATCTTTGGGGTTTCTGGCTACTATCTGACCTCAATAATTCAGTTATAAGTTAACACGGTAACCCTTGATAATACTTTCGGGTTTAACCATTATCTGACCTACAGAACCCAGTTACTGTACCCAGTACTCACAGTCTTCTAGCTCCCCATTTGACGCATTTTGTTTCTGTATATGCCCTACAAAATGCACGAAATAGTCATTTCTTCGCAACACAACTCGAAGATAAAACAAGAAATACTTTCATACAAAGTATTTTATGAAAATAATGTGTTTGCGGTACATATGGGTTATGAAACATGGCGTCATATGTTACTGCAGTTAGCACTTGCGATGCTTCTAACACATTACCACTGCCATTAAACTAAGACCTGCACGAAGCTATTAAACTAACCATATTTACCTACAGTCACTCATGCGTAGTATTTTTAACGCTATATGTGAAATAGCAGATTGTTATACGAGGGTTGAAAGGAATAAATTCCCATACGAGGTATTTTGACGCCCGAGCGCAACGAGGGCGGCTATAGTCCGAGTAGGAATTGATGTCTTTCACCCGTGTTAAGCACTCTACTTTTCATTTCGAAAATAAGGAATGTAAAAATCAAAAAACCCGACTGCTTAAAAAGCGAACTAAAAAGCCGTAAACAAGAAGAAAATCATGCTGTGCAGTCGGAGGATACGTATTCGCGAGCTGGCTGACCAAAACTAGATGTATCCTCCGACTGCACAGCATGATTTTCTTCTTGTTTACGGCTTTTTAGTTCGCTTTTTAAGCAGTCGGGTTTTTTGATTTTTTAAATTAACTTTTTTTATTTATAACTTTTTAGTTTTTTTTTTTTAGTTTCTGTTCATTTAAACATATAAGTGTTATATATTTTTGGAATCACCTCTTAAAACCCTTTATTTTGATACCCCACACGATGGGTTTGGCAGAAAAAATAAATTGTCCCCCACAATATGGCGCCCAAAAGCCGCCATTTTTCTATTTTCCAATTTTAATGTAGCCAATGACATTCGCAGGGTTAAGAATCATCAAAATCGGCCAACGCGTTTGGTCTCTGGAACGCCACATAGGAACAAACATACATACATACATACATACATACATACTTACATACATACATACATACTTACATACATACATACATACATACATACTTACATACATACATACATAGACTGATAAACACATTACCCTACTTCGGCAGTCGGGTAAAAAATAGTAAGTTTTTTGTAAATATTTATTGATGTAACATGAGTAAGTAGTACCTATTTAAAATTAATTGAAAAGTTAGAATAATTTGTGAAATTTAAAGTTACATTTAAAAACGAAAGTAATTTTTTTTCCCGCTGGATGCGGGACGCACGGGACCGGTCAATATGTTTACGTTGTCAATACGTTTCAGTATGTACGGTCAATGTACGGTACAATGCATGTACGGTCTAAACTTATTTTTTTTTAAGATTCGAATTGTAAGCGCACGTCGCATTTGTTTTGTAAAATGATTTTGTATTCAGTGGAAAATGCCATTGGTTGTACATTTACATGCTCTGTTGTTCAAATTTTATTTTATTACTGTAATGTGTAACTGTTTGTTTTTCCAAATGAATAAAATAAATACTCGGCGCAAACATTATCTATTAGACCAAAACTACGTCTATTGTCTATTACTTTACAATTTGCCGAGTTGAGAGGTTGCAAATAACTGCTTAAGAAAACTATCAACTATTTGACATCACAAGTGCTTAATATTTCTGTTGCCTTATATTTAATACGAAAATAAAATTGTGTTGATCCTGCAAAGAGCGATGTCTCTTTATTTCACTGATTTACTTTAGCTAGACATTTAATTTACTTGAATTCGTTCGTTAAGTTTTTGTACGAGGGTCCTTCGAACCCCTAAAATAAACCTATTGCAAATGTGATTGATATAATCCTCTCGACAAATATTTCTACCCAAATGACTCAAATCAAATCAAAAGCAAAACATCATAATCATATTTCTTTCTTTTCCACAAATAACCCTTATTAACTAAAATCTCAAAAACAGATAAATAATAATTACGATATTCCCCATAGTTATGATTAATAATAAATTACCAAGAGAAATCTAAAAAGGCAAAAATCTATTATCCATTCAACAGCACTGATGGCATCAACCAAATACCGCGTTAACGACTTAGTTCATAAACAAAATGTGGTATGACACAAAGGCCTCGTGTCGGATGTGTCGTGTAGGTACTCGTGTCGCATATTATGTAGTGTTGTGTAGGTCTGTCGCCCGGTGGATAGTGATCGCTTAACACAAACTTATGTGACGGGCCGATATACGTAGATAGTGTAGATATTACAAGGTTTATCTTCTTTAGAGGGTTAGCAGAGCGGTGAAAACCATAGATATTAACTAATTTTAGTAGATTTTATTTTCTATAAAAATGTACACAATCATCACTGTTGTAATTCTTTTGAAAGAATAAAGCTAAAGGCTAACTCAAGTTATGGTGGGCCGCACTGCTAAGCAACTCAATGCAAAAATCCTCCTACATACATCACTTCTGTACTGTATTTTGTCATGAGCCATTACAAGTGAGAGTTTATGTACTGAAATTCGTTTATGTACTGAGTTTATGTAGGCCGGCTGCGAATGTAATGTCCGATTAGCGCCGATACCTGTATTGACACAAATTAACAATAACCAAAATCGCTCCGCTCTTGCACTAAGGTTCAACGCTAATGTTACAAGCCCTACAGTTAGGGTCTAAAAGGCCGGTCCACATAATGGAAGCCTGATGAATACAGCATTGTACTGCACATGAATATTAATTCATTCATTCATTCTTTAAGAGTGACCTAACAGGCTAAGCGGGCCATTAAATATTACTACAGGCTTGAACTTGTTGTACTGACATAAAAGTTGAATTTTCGGCTAAAAGGGACTTTTTGTTTTAGCAATAAATACCAAACAAAATATACTTTGATTAACATTATTCAGGGTTTATTAACAAGTGAAATGATGAACTGATAGCCTCTTTGGTTCAGGTCGCAAGCGTTGCTGAGGTCCCGGGTAGGTAGGGTCAGCAACAGCCCGCAGTCTGGATGTGTGTCCAGTTGATGGCAATAGGCTCACCCCATAAAACATGGGACTTACACATAACTCACAATTTGAAGAAATTATTCCCTGAAATAATTGGTTTAAGTGCTACCTACGTACAAGTAATTTCATAACTATTTACCCCATATTTAGGTACACTGAATCACACAAAAGGATATTATACAAACTAAAATCCTGAATATACGATACCTGTTTCTCAAAACTCAGCGCAACCATAATAAAATATGTCGCGTGGCAATAGAATAGAATAAAAAACATTTATTCGACACACCACATGCAGCAGCAACAAACACAAAGTAGAGAAGAATGGGATAGGTAGGTATATTAGAATTAGAATTAGAATTTCTCTTTATTCAAGTATCCATGACTCAAAAAATGGTTAGTAAAACTTACAACTATGTTAGTAACACATAATTATATTATTATCAAACTGACACTACAAAAACAAAACAACAAATAACAGTCGATCACCGTTGCGACAACCCATGTGAGATGGCACAACAGCGACCCACAAAAACACAGTCTTGGCGACACGAAATCATACTTAGGATACTGTTGGAGCTGCCCCACACTCTGCGCACCATGGATGCGCACCTTTTGCGCATGGTTGTGTAGAAACAATCTACATGCGCATCCGCAAACATCCCCGACGCACTACAGAATCGAGGCAGCCCCACCAGCATCCTAAATGCATTGTTGTACTGAACACGGAGAGCGTTGTACGATCTTTGCGTATATCTAGCCCACAGGCTGCTCGTGTAAAAGGAAGTACAGTAGGCTCGAAAGGGCATTATTTTGACAGAAAGTGAGCATCGTGCAAACCTGCGAGCCAGCATGTTCGCTCTAACCGACAACGCTCTCCGCTCCCGTTCAATGTCGTCATCATCTTTGAGATTGGGGGTTAATATATGACCTAGATATTTGAGCTTATAGACTCTTTTTAAAGGCGCGCCATAAAGTAAAACAGGTGGTACCTTATTAGGGCTCTTACCCCCAGCCTCAAAGACCATGATCTCCGACTTCTTGATGTTATATGCCAGGCCATGTAACCTAGCATACGCCTCACACTGGGCAACCAGTTTCCTCAACCCACAGATTGACGCGCTCAGCAGCACCATGTCGTCCGCGTAACTGATATTATTAACGCAGATACCGTCTACGTAACATCCAACCCTGGTACTGCTGAGCTCAGCAATAAGTTCGTTCACATACAGGTTGAAGAGCGTAGGTGAGCTCAACCCACCCTGCCTCACCCCACACTCCAACCCGTACGGATGAGACAACGCCCCTGCCCATCTTACAGTGTTGACCTGGTTTCCATACCAAAACTTAAAAATGTTTAATAGTTCTGTGGGTAAATCAACCCGCTCTAACTTACTCCACAAAACATCATAGGAAACCAGGTCAAAAGCCTTAGACAGGTCCAGGAAGCAAGCATAAACAGACGTCTCACGCTTCGCATAGTATGTGACAGCATGCTTAACACTGCACTTTCATTTGACAATCCAGCCCTGAAACCAAACTGGTTGTCATGTATGGTTGTTCTTTTATTCAGTTGTGCATTAAGCATGCTGTCGAAAACCTTTGATAACACAATAGCTAGAGAAATGGGCCTATAGTTACTGCTGTCGGCGAGGTCACCAGTTTTGTTTTTAGCTACTGGTACAACCACTGTTCGCATCATTTCACTAGGCATGTAACTATGACCCATACAGAAACTATACAGCATAGCAAGTACCCTAGGTAAGTGAGGGCCAGCATATCGGAGGTGCTCGATGCTAAGCCCGTCATGGCCGGGGGACTTACCCCTTGACATACATCCAATCGTTCGAGTAATCTCAGCGGCCTTAAATTTAACCCCTATTTCCATACCGGGCATAACATTGGGCACCGACCGCGATGGACCCAGAGGAGATTTGACAAAGAACGTCTCTTTAAAAAGATTGGCAATGTCTTCTGGCTCACTCATGCCACCGACGCTCACAGGGATGCCCGGCCTGGCCTTCAATTTATTTGTGTGTTTCCAGAAACTCCGAAAATCATTCTTAGCATGGTGTGAGGCTAGAATATCCATTTTAACTTGGTCTTCGTGGTCTTGGCACCACTTTAACCTAGACTTGAAGACTCTTCTAGCCCCACACATTTC
Organism: Anorthoa munda; assembly: GCA_945859665.1. NCBI lineage: Eukaryota > Metazoa > Arthropoda > Insecta > Lepidoptera > Noctuidae > Anorthoa > Anorthoa munda. The sequence continues at coordinate 30,108,163 of OX243905.1, read as the reverse complement.
GTTATAAACTAATCCACTAGTAGGTTTACCATTTAACGCCCACGACAAAAATTTCTGCCTAGCCACCCTATGAGCCTCGGCAACATGCTTGTTCCAGCCTACTATTCGCCGCTTTGAGCGCCTGTCGCCGCTTCCCCGACCCACCAAAGCAGCCACACTCAAGGCCTCTATAATGTCTGCATACAGCTTGTCAATAACAATTCTGTGATTGGAATCATTACACATACTATCACAACATTCACCAAGTTCGTGTGGGAAGTCGATTGGCTTTAATCTTTCATGACATTTACGCTGATAGTCTTCTATCTGATTTTGACTTCTCTCCCCCCACACAACCTTGTTCACACATACAACATTTGCACATTTTTGTGACAGAATCACATCCAAATCACATTCAACAACCAGTGGAAGATGGTCAGACCAAAGTAAATCATAAATTACATACACATTCCTGACGGAGGGCACAGCTGCCTCCGTCACTACACAGTGATCGAGCCACCTCTTTGAGCCATGCGCCTCACTCAAGAATGTGTATGTGTTCGATTGTAATCCTAACATTTCTGTATCGATACATGTCCATTTTTGATCAGTACAATAACCGGCGAGTTCGGAATAAAATAGCTCAGATGGGTGCGCATTAAAATCCCCCAACATGTACACATAATCTACATTACAGTTATCAATAATCGCACTCACCGAGCTTAAAATGTCCGTAAAATCCATTAAATTCGACACCGTGTCCGTGGGCATGTAAACACTAAACACTAAAAAGGATTTATCCTTTACTACAATTTTCACAGCACAAATACGTGGATTTCCGCACTGCACAACAACCACATTCTGGAACAGAGTTTTTCTCCACAATAGGGCGACGCCACCGTAGGGTCTACCGCGTAGAATGCCTGCTGACGTATCCACCGCCGATACTCCGGTACAGCTGAATTCGTCGCTTATTGTGTCAAGAAACGTGATTTCCTCAGGCAGTAACCACGTTTCCTGTAGCGCAATTAAATCAGACTGCTTACATAAGTCACGAACACTTTGGATGGAGCGCTTGACATTTTTGCAATTAAATGTCACCAATTTGCAGACACTGTCATTACTCAACATTAATATTTAATTGTGGGCCGACTTCCTTAACGATAGATGTATTATTAAGTCGTTTCGGCCTGTAATTCACAAAACGTCGAAAAATAATCCCCTGTGGCCACAGCTGATTATCCAAATACAATTGTAGATTACTCTGGGACACCAAGAACTTATATGCATTGTGTTCGCATTTCCGTTTAATATTAATCCTTTCTAAGTTAACTCTTTCCCCAGTTTTCTTTTCTATATATTGGGTTATGTGCGACTCAGAAGCGTCCCTATGTACGTTTGATATAAATATGGGGATTTTTCTGTCAGCTGATCTGAATTTCTCCTCAGATTCAACAATACTGCTACCAGTGTTACCTTTAAGGCGATCTTTATATTTTTGTTTCTTATGATGCACCACTGTAAATCCATCATCAACGTCAACAGCAGCAACACTTGCATACGATGGACAAGGCGCCGCCGCCGCCGGCCGCAATGAGCGCGTCACAGCTTCACACAGTTGTTTACTAGACTCGCTAGCAGCGGCTGATAACGGCAACGATGACGCATCACCCCGATCCCCGCCACTCGTCGCACGGATCATGCCTTCTCTGTCGCCGTCCCCGCTGTCTGATTCACAACCGTTAACCGTTAGAAGATGAGATTTAGTACTACCTTCCATTTGATTTTTGTTCACATTCGAAGTAATATTATTAGATTGACGAGTTATCTCGACCGATACTAACTGTCCACAGCTGTCAGGTAAATCTTCTTGAATTGTGCGGATAGTATTGTTATCACAGGATGCACTTGTCTTTGTGTTTACATTTGTGGCCGCGTATGGAAGTGACATTAATTTCATATTACACTCCGTTTTAAAACTTTGGAGATCCTCTTGAGTCACATAAGACGCTTTGATTTGATCAATCTCAGATCTTACTATCACTAAATCCTTCAGCAGTTTTGACACATCCAGATGATCGAAAAGTATGGGAGGTAGGTTGTTGAGATCGCGGGCTACAAAAACCGGCAAAACATCTGGATCAGTGGTTTTAAAAATGGCAATGATGTCGTTCAACACTCTGTTATCCTTGCCTTTTCCTTTGCGGACAGTGCTACGCACCTCTGAAGACAACGATTCCATCAATAACGACTTTGATTTTTGAATCTGCTCGCTGGAAAAAGCCGATGCACATATTTTCACCAAACTCGTCTCATCGGAGAGCGACACTTTGTTTTGAATGTAAGCTAATAGCTCGTCGATAACAATGTTACACGACACACACTTCACTGTATCGGACATTTTGGTAATTACGCACGGGCAGCGCGACAACCGACAAACACGAGCGCAGGTAATGACTGATATGACTTTATCTGTAATATGTTGCAAAAAATTGTGTTATAACTGTTGAATGTTGCTATAATTTTGGGTACCTTCACCTTTGAAATAAATAAAGCTTATTTTTATCATATTATTGCGTGTAGCCGCACAGTTCCAAATTGAACTTATAAACACCAATTTTGTCATGTAATTGGTTCGGAGGTGACTTTATGGACTAAAGCGATTTCTGTTAATTTTTCTTCAGCTTCACCCCCGCACGGGGGTGACTTTGTATCTCGATGGGGTGTAACCGCGTGCGAAGTGATTTTTGATTAATTTACCTTAAAAATAATATTTTGAGCTTTTCTTCCAAAGTTGTCTTTTTAATTGTTTTTATTGGTTCAATTTTGACCCAGTTTTCCACTTTAACAACTTTGAAAATTAATGTTTTCTTTCAAAATAGCTGACTTTCATAAAGGGATCAATGTTTATAATTATTATGATTTGCCGTAAATTTTGAAGTTGTTAAGTAACTTCAAAAGTTTGGAATTTTTGCGTGGGTACCTCTCTCTCAGCCTTTATTTATTTAAAGTCTATTTACAAGCCGACATGATACCTAAACTATACTCACCTTGTATCAAAGATGGAACAGTCCACATCAAATATTTACCGACCACCATTAAGCACCGACCTTCACACCCAGCAATGTCTCTAGCATCGATAGGCGTCATAACCGCATAGCCCCACGTGACCTCTAGCCGGTCCAAAACCTGCATTGTGAGCAATAAAAGGGTCTAATGACTCACATCCGACACTGTGTCGTAGTCTTTTGTAGTAAGGCTATTCTGGGTTATCCCTGATGGGCTTTGAGGCCGTGATTTGGCTTTGGCATTTGAATAGCCTGAGCTTTATAAGTAAATATATTTTGTATATTTACGGACTTGTATGTAAAAGGTATTTTTTCTATATGTGTGGTTCTGAAAAATATACAACATTATTTATGAGCCCAAAAAAACTGTTTTGTTCATTTCTTTCTTTCATTTACGTATTTTCTTATTATCTCATCTCTAGGTAGACACGATATCAGGAGAGCTTATTTTTTCTGAAACATACACGGTAATAATAACAAAACGGTTTCATAACAATAATCTCACTATTTTTGTCACGACAATTCAGAACATAACAGTAGACCGTTTGTGATAATACTTTCGATTTATAACAGGGGTAACTGTATATATAAAACTGTATGTATAAAAACATAAATGTTTTTATATATAAAACTCGTTGGATCTGACGGATATTATTTACAAAACATGTCCACACACTCTTTAGATAAACCCTCGTTTCGTACAGTGACAGATTTCGTACATATTTTAAGCCTTGAACAGCACCGAGGCTTTGGTGATACACCTTCCCAAAGAAATTAAAAAATTTCCGCCAATTTTCTTGGAAAATAGATGTTCTCCTTTGACTTTGACAGATTGCATACGGCCACGGTGCAGTGGTGGCCTAGTGGTATCGGCCGCGACTTACAAGTTGTAAGTCGTGGGTTCGAGTCCAGGCAGGCGCTTTACTTTGTGTAAATTATTTCATCACCACTGCTCTCAAAACGGTGAAGGAAAACATCGTGATGAAACCGGCATGCCCTAGAACCAAAAATTCGAAGACATGTGACATCCACCAACCCGCACTGGGCCCGCGTGGTGGATTACGGCCCATTCCCTCTTACAGAGAGGAGGCCTGTGTCCCAGCAGTGGGCACATTAATAGGTTGATGATGTGTGATGTGATACGGTCACGGTAAACTCCTTTCATGACTCCCCATAGAAGTCCAATACGGTAAGTAGTGTTAACTTTTTATTCAGAAAGCTGTGTGTTGTGTTTGGCCAGGCTCCTCGAATCGGGTCTAATGCGAAAACTTTCCACTGGAAGTATGTTACACAAATATTGACCCAGAGAACTAGCACGTTTGCAGAACATAGAAGTTCATTTTTCATTATGCGTACAGCTAAGTAGTGGAATTCCCTGCTGGAGTCTGTGTTTCCAGATAGCTACAACCTCGGAGTCTTTAAGTCAAGAGTGAATAGGTTATTTCTAGGCAAGCGTGTTACACCTTCGACCACATCATCGCTTACAATCAGGTGAGATAGTGGTCAAGCGCGAGCCAATAAATAATAAAAAAAAGAAAACTCGAGTGATTGGCCGTCATTTAATGAAGAGTTCTGTTGTATATCTCCGAAGTTTTCACCAAATCATTTCATTTCGGCAAGAAGACGAGAGTATCGTGCAATAAAATCCATAAACAATCTATTCGCTGACTTTAAGTCTGTGATAGAGCTGAATGATTTTAATATTTCTGGAAATTATTTTTAATTACGTCAATATTTTGTCTAGTTCTAATGACGAACGACACAATATCAAGCTGTAAAGCAAAATTTAAAAATGTTAAGGGGCCATTGTATTCAACATTAGGAACAACTTTTACTGCTGGAACAAACCACGAAAACACATTTAAGCCAGATATGCAAACATTTTAAAATTCTGCCCACTTAATTGAAAACACAGTAACTTCACCATGTAATTAAAAACAAAGTTACTTTTGAACTGAAGTTACTGTTTTTCAATTACGAGAGCAGCATAAACCGCGTTGATTCTAAACTCCTGGTCAGCACTCCATCATAAGTCGTGGAGGGTATTCGTCAGTGCGTTGTGCGCAGAATAACAACCCCGCCAGATTTATTCGCCGCTCCGAAGAAACTTTTATTAATTTCGGATGATCTCCGGCCACTGCCGTCGTCGTATTATCCTAATGGCTATCAATATTTCCTGCTCCAGAACTCAAATCTGCGGACTTTGCGGATTTTAGTTAGATTGTCCCCAAAATTCGGGACCGGATTATAATGTGGTAATGTTCAAAGAGGTAGATAGTATAACATTGAGTGGATTTTAAGGAACATTTTGGTTGAAATAGATATATCTATACGATTGCCACCTGTAAGCAACTGGCATGCAAGTTTAATTACAATGCGAGAAACGATCGAGCAATTGATCACATTATACTTCGGTAGCCCGCAATGTAATGTACCTTGTATGGGAACTGGTTGCGGGTGGCAACGTGTTCTGTCTAATATAGCATTATGGTGTCATCAACGCTCGGGGTAAAGTGCTCTATTTCCTTTTCGACAGAAACCATTTTGTATAGCGTGACATGTGTAATGTTAATGTCTGCTTGAAACCTTCTCATTTATGGAGCCTTGGTAATTCACATCTTGACGATAATGTTAGCGAGTGTTAGGTTTTTGGCTCGGTTGGCACAGTGGCTAAGCGATTGGCTGCTGAGCTGCATATCACTGGTTCCATTCCCGCATGGAACCAATATTATGGCCGACAAATAGTTTCCGGAACAACTGGCTGTTTGTTTATGTGCGTTTAAATGCTTATAAAAAGACCCACGATCCATGAGAAATTCATGGAGTAGAGAAAGTTTTAAAAAATAAGATAATATTAATGTCTACTTTGATACCCTATTTTCGTAAAGTACAAATTGTTGAATTTATCATCTGCCTTGGTTTCTGAAATTAAAACGAATAAATTCAATCTCATACTCCTAACAAAAGCCTGAATATATTCTACTAAATAAGCTATCACTCAGAGCTCTGCATAAACCAGGAAGGAATTAAGTCCTCAACGTTGTCACATAATACAAATTATGAAATTCTCGTCCCACTCATATTTACTCAAGCTCTCCTCAAATATTCATTTATATACTGGCCAAACGCACGTAAACCACAAAAATCTAGAAACCTTAGCAAAGTATAATGTTAGGTATAAACTTTTAAACAGGTGTTTATTTAAACCTGTAAATAAATAAGTACATAATAACGATAATATACTTTTCATACCTACCTTTTGTCACAGATACTTAAGTACCAGTAAAACCAAATAGTTTCACATGTATTTGTATTTGTACAACCCAGCCTTGGCCATGCGTGACCGAAAGTTTCAGTTACATTGTCAACTCGGACTTGAAAATTATGTTAATTAGCCGAGTTAGTTTCATGTGCTCAAGCTGATTTCCTACTTACAGTTCGCTAGGTCAGTGACCTTGACCTCGCTGGTTCTCGGTAGGCTAATGATTAGAAAACGTGTTGTTTGCAATAGGCGGCAGATGACGCCTATTTATTTCATGTTTAAAGTTTTTGTGGCTTATTTTTTCGGATGATTATGTTTGTGACTAGATCGCTTTGTGAAAAATACAAAGTTGTTTTATTTGTAGTTCAATAAAATGTTGTTGGTTTTAAATTTTAACCATAACTGATGTACGATAGATATACATTCAGAACTAACGTCAATTTCACTCAGACAGACAGACGGACGGACGGACCTCGTTGCTACGAGAGTGTAAGCATTCGCACAAAGCATTTATTCAAAATTGATTCCTACAAATGATTTTTGTGTCCCAGTTACAAAATCATAACCAATAATAAATAGCTTTTCGGCCGTTGATATTATATTTTTACGACGCGCAATAAGTTGGGATCAGCAGTGATCAGACACAGCTGTCTGCCAAACAGATCTACATGCTAAACAAATATAGTATTAAAATTGTCGTAAACTACAATGGGATCGTTCACTTTTTATTAGAAAAATCCATAAATTCTTCCATTGGTTATCATCTGAAGTGCGTATAATATTAATACAAAGAAGGAGGAGTCGTTACAGTTATCAGAAGCCATTAAATCTGATACTAGTCTTGTCAAAAGGTACCAGAACTCGGCGCCCTGCCGCTTACACACTTTGTAGTAGAACAAAGTTGACACACCCTTTTTTTTGAGCTTTGTACAATGCTCATGCATACTGTGAGATAGCGCTGTTATGTGGGACTCTAACCCACTAAAACTCCACGGTATCCTCCTTGCCGCTTATGGCGGGAACATGGACACGCGTTAGCACTCACCGCGAACCCGCAGCGGTTGTCCGTCTCCGGACCCTCCTCTGGGGAGTACCCCCAATCACTGGCGCACCAGAAAACACTGTACGCCGTGACCACCCCACTGACCAAACCAGTGCATGGACCCCGTGTATGGCAACGTTGGTCCCCGTAAGTCTGGTGAACAGTGGCCCCGCCACCTACCACTTTTCGGCTGCAAGGGAAGTTGACACCTCCTGGACTGAGCTCTGTCCAATATTCCCCGAGAATCCCTGTAAAATCATAATGTCAACATTTGCGTGCAAAATAGCTGTTTGTTCTTCTGTCACTTACGTACTTTGTGCTATCGTTTTACCCAGTTACTGGGTCGAAAGAGTCAGATAGGCAGTAGCTTCTTGTTAAATAAGTATACTCAGATGAATCCGGTTAGACTGGTAACCGACACCAACATAGTTGGGAAAGGCTGGGGATTGATCGTATAATATTAATAGTTTTGATTCTTCTTGGAATATTATATTATATTTATTGGTAGTATGAATATGTAGGTCGGACAATAGTTGCCACTATTTAGATTCAGACATCATTAAATTCTGTCTATGTAGTTTAGGTCAAAGGATTGGTTCATATAATTTATTAGTTACCACATTTATTGACTTATATATAATCTTAAGTTCATATTTTCAGATATCATGCCTTTACCGAAAGCAATAAAAAAGTTAATTAAAAAAATCAAAATTCCCGACTGCTTAAAAAGCGAACTAAAAAGACGTAAACAAGAAGAAAATCATGCTGTGCAGTCGGAGGCTACATATTCGCGAGCTGGCTGACCAAAACCAGATGTATCCTCCGACTGCACAGCATGATTTTCTTCTTGTTTACGTCTTTTTAGTTCGCTTTTTAAGCAGTCGGGTATTTTGATTTTTTTAATTAACTTTTTTATTTATAACTTTTTAGTTAACATTTTTTTCGAATTAGGTACATTTAAATATATAAGTGTTATATATTTTTGAAATCACCTCTTAAAACCCTTTATTTTGATACCCCACGCGATGGGTTTGGAAGAAAAACAAAAATTGGTCCCCCACAATATGGCGCCCAAAAGCTGCCATTTTTCTATTTTCCAATTTTAATGTAGCCTATGACACTCGCAAGGTTAAGACAAATCGATTGACGTATGAATCATCAAAATCGGCCAACGCGTTCGGTCTCTGGAACGCCACATAGGAACAAACATACATACATACATACATACATACATACATACATACATACATACATACATACATACATACATACATACATACATACATACATACATAGACTGATAAACACATTACCCTCCTTCGGCAGTCGGGTAAAAAGGTTTCGCTTTAACCGAAACTGCGTCAGCAACTCGTTTGCACAAAAACCCACGAAACTTTGAAAGTCGTTTAACAAAAGCGATTCCTTCTGACGGCTTCACCCTCTTCAGGTTAACTAACTGATAGCGAGATGATTTTAGATTTATAAAAGTAATAAATCGAGTTATCTTCCGCGCTGCTAGAAACTAAGCATTCGCGACTTCAGGAGTTGCTCCCGTATCCCCCGAGCATAAGCGAAGTCACGCGCGTTTCGGCATTTTGTACGGATCCTAAAGAAGCGACTCTTTAAACGGTTTTTTATCTTGGAATAAAATCTTGTTTACGAGAATTCGTATGTATGGAACGTTTTACTTATCAATTTGTATTACAATTTTAATATTAAAGCTCTGTCATGCATACAATAGCTTTATTGGTCACTTCTATAAATTTATGAGGGCTGTAAGGGTGCGTGTACACGAGCGAGTAGAGAGACATGTCGGTTATACGTGTTTACGGTCGGATCAGTAAAAGCCAGCCAGCACTTAATGGACAGCTCGCTGAAAAAATTTATTAGTTGGCACATTGTTCATTATTCATAGCTGTGTTGAAGAACCTGACACGGCGACAAAATAACTCCAGTTTCGAGTAAAAATAATAGGTGTAGGTGACAGGGCGCAATGCGATCGCATTTTTTACCTAATATAAACTGACGCATAAAGGGAATCGATTTAATTTATGCGTCAGTTGAAAACACGGCTGCTCTTTTTAAATTCTTTGAAAACTTACTCCATGGATCGTGTACAGCGGAGTTGTTTGTAAGGAAAATGGGAGCTCGTTGCCCAGCTTTGGAAAACTATTTTAAGCAATATAAAAAATGTGTTAACGTCCGAAATTTTTCGGCAACTTTGTTTAAAATATCTGTTATTGGTCCTAAGGTCTGCTAGCTATTTCCCGTGGCTTCGTTTCTGGGGTCTATCTCACAAGAATGGTGCATTTTCGTAGGATACATTTAGAATTAGATAACAATTGTTCTATAACACACAGCAATAGAGTATACAGTAACTTTAATACAGTGAAAGGATTTTTAATCGACTCCTTAATTGAACTGTTTTTATTATTGTTGTTGCCTCTGAACTTTTTACCAGGTTTTTTTTTTTTTTTTTCTCCTTTCTATCTTGCGATCGGCTTCTCAAGCCATTAGCAGATGCGTTGTGTGCATATTGGCGCTTCGAGAACGGTCCTCCAGTGAGAGCCGACCCTCTACTTGCTACTTGACTAAATCAGGATATGTCCCATACGTGCTGTCTCTTCAGTCGACGGTGTTCCAGAGGGTTGGTCAGTACAGAAGCCAGAGTGTTGACATGGTCTTCAATGCGAACTTTATAAAGTTTTGTTCTGTGCTCAATCTCTTCTTTAATTGTGTTAATTTTGAGGTAGTCATGTAGTTCAGTTATTTTGGTAAACCATGGAGCATTTGATACGGTTTTCAGCACCTTGTTTTGAAACCTTTGCAGGATCTCCACATTGGAGTTTTTGGCTGTTCCCCATAGTTCAATTCCGTAGGTCCATACGGGCTTCAATATGGTTTTATATATAAGTATCTTATTGTCTAGAGATACTTGTGAATGTCTACCTAGTAGCCACTTCAGTGTTTGCAGGCGTTGGTTCAGCTCATCTCGCTTTTTCTCAATGTGTTGTCTCCAGGTCTGTTTCCGGTCCAGATGCATACCGAGGTATTTGGCTGTGTTATGTTGTGGTAATACATCGTTTCCAAGTTTTACAAGTGCACAGTTTCCTTTTCGAAGAGTGAAAGTTACGTGTACTGATTTGGTAGTACTCGCTTTAATACGCCATTTCTCCATCCAAGTACTAATCCTGTCAAGGTGTACCTGTAGTTTTTGCGAGGCTCTTTTCGGATCTTGATCGCTACTAAGGGCTGCGGTGTCGTCCGCGAAAGTCGCAGAAAGAACACTGTCCGTATTTGGCAGGTCAGCTGTGTATAATAAATACAATACGGGGCCCAATACCGAGCCTTGTGGCACGCCTGCTTTGATGTCATAGCAGGAGGAGTATGAATCATTAACCTTTACTCTAAAAAATCTGTCATTTAAATACGATTCCAAAAGCAGGTAAAGATTGTGTGGCAGGTAACTTTTAAGCTTAAACAAAAGTCCTGGGTGCCACACTTTGTCAAAAGCTTGTTGAACATCTAAGAAGACTGCAGAGCAATATTCCTTTTTCTCCAGTGCATTTCTTATCTTGGTGACAACTCTATGGATTTGCTCTGTAGTAGAATGTGCACGCCTAAATCCGAACTGGTGTTCTGGGATAACTTTGTTTTCGTCCAGTATGAGGTTTAATCTACGACATATAATTTTTTCAAAGAGCTTAGAAATGACCGGCAGTAGACTTATGGGTCTATAGGATGATACAAGATGTGGTGGTTTTCCCGGTTTCAGAATCATTATGATTTCTGAGACTTTCCATAATTTTGGGTAGTATGACAGCCTTAAGATGCTATTGAACAACTGCGTTAGGAAAACTATCGCCTTTCTAGGCAATTGCTGCAGCACTTCCGCTGTAATCAAGCAGAATCCTGGAGCCTTTTTTCTGTCTAACTTCCTTATCTCGTTGTAGATTTCCTTAGGTGAGCAACTCTTTACGGGTGGGCTAAGCTGAAGATCTGTTTTTAGGAAATTGTTTATTTCCTGTTCAGCCTCCGCAGAACCGTCGTTAGGTGTGAAGACTTTGCTAAGAAATGTCCCGAAGACTTGAGCTCTTTCCTCATCAGTTTTGGCCCAGGTGTTGTTTTCTAGTTTTAAAGGGTGCTGTGCTGGCATAGGTGCCGCTTTGCTTGTCTTGACAGCTGTCCAAAGCGAATATTCATTCTTGGCTGAGGTAGACAGGTTTTCTAGATTATTTTTCAAAGTTTCAGCTTCAATATTCTTTAAGAAGAGTTTTAGTTCTGTAGCCATTTTATTGAGAGCCTTTTTGTCCGTGGGATGTTGACTGCTGTGCCATACTCTTCTAAGTCTCCTCTTTTCCAGTACTTTTTCTTTGATTTCTTTTGGTACATCTTCGCTGCTGGTATTATGCTTCGCCTCCGGTGTACACTTCCATGCTGCCTGTTGTATTAGGTTAGTTATGTATGTTGTGGCCGAATCAATATCATCACAAGTTTTTAGTGGCACTCTTAAATAGAGCTTGGAGTCAATGTATTCTCTGAAAGCATTCCAATCTGTTTGCTTATTATATAAAATTTCTCTTTTTGATCTTGTTATTATAGTACTGCTTATCGTTCCTATTACAGGTGTGTGATCAGAGCTACTATCGAGGCAGCTTTCTACCTTCAGGTATAAGTTCGAGAGACCCTTATATATAAAGAAGTCTAAGAGATCTGGTAATTTATTCGGATCTGTAGGCCAGTATGTTGGTTGTCCTGTGCTTAATATTTGCAGCTTGTTTTTATCTAAGCTCAATTTCAGTTCCCTACCTCTGGTGACAGTCAGACGTGACCCCCAATGTACGTTTTTTGCGTTCCAGTCACCTCCAGCCAGGAACCTCTGACCAAGTGTCTTGAAATATAGTGTAAAGTCTTGTTCTTTCAGAGCATGTCTTGGTGGACAATATACGGCTGACAAGGTTATTGATCCCTTTTTATCGTGCACAAACTTTTTACCAGGTGATCCGATTTTAATGTTTTTTTTAATATTTAAGCTGGTGTTTCTCACATGGCCAAATTTAAATTTGGTGAAAATCTGATGTAGAACTTCGGAGATATACAACAGAACTCTTCAATAAACAACGACAAATCTCTCGAGATTGCTGCAATCGCATGTCTGTCTATTGTTTACGTCATTTAATTACATAACATCACGCCAGTACGCTCTAAAGAGTTACGCAGATTTGTACAGTTCACCCTGGTACACTCTCATTTCACCGGTTATGTTCAAGTTTTATGTTAATCGGGTAATCTATTCTGGTGTAATTTTCTGCATTATAGGTACCTTACTATAGAACTTGTATATTATCTACCACAAATAAAAAGGGGAAAATAATAAAAAGAAAAAAAAAGCAAATGTTCTAAGAAGACGTAAACCAGAAAATCATGCTTTGCAGTCAGAGTATACATATTCGCGAGCTGGTTGACTAAAACCAGATGTATCCTAGATGGGCTTGCAAGAAAAAGAAATTGGGTCACCACAATATGGCGTCCAAAAGCCGCGAAATCCGTCTTAACCTTCCAAGTGACACTCGCAAGGTTAAGACGGACCAATTGAGAATCATCAAAATCGGCCAACAAATCGACAAACATAAATACATACATAGACAGATAAACACATTACCCTTCTTCGGCAGTCGGGTAAAAACTTTTTTTAATTGTCGATGTCAAAGATTTTGTTGGTGAACTTGTATTTTTTTGTTAATATGTTTTTTTGTAGCTAATCTGATTAGTACTTCCAGAAATGAAATAACTTTCTATAAACAAACCTAAATAAACAAACAATAATAAGTTTAGATATTACCAGTAGGTATTTGAGTAGATTATTAACTACTGCCAGTCTAAATTCACCGTTAGATTCTGTGACTACTGTTCCAGTCCAGACTGATTTGATTCGAATGAGATAAGTTTCCACATCAAAGTCAAACGTCAGAAAATAAACAACATTTAGCTGAAACATCATAAATATGGAGCGTTCGCGATTTTTTGCGCTCTTTCAAACGAGTTCAGATAAAATACCTGATGATTCAGATGAAATCGCGCAATGGACTGTGAATTAAACTGGCTCGGGTTATTTTTTACTGATAAGGGTTTATATTAGCGCTTTTATTTTGTTTTCTGAACAATAAAAAAGTAATGTTGTTACTGAATGAAGTTTATCAAAATCAAAGAACAACACTTTTTATTCTCTGTCTATATATTTCTATCTAACTGCCTCGTTGGCCTCACGGTCGCAAGTGCGACTGCGAGGCCTACTAAGCGTGAGGTCCCGGGTTCGATGCCCAGGTCGGGCAATGTGGTCCTGGATTTTTCCATTAGGAATTGCCGAACAGAGAGCACCTGTGTTTGCGCACACACACACACGTGTGCACTATAATATCTCCCGCGCCGATGGCTATGCCTCCGCTGAGATAAAATGTCGCCGTCGTGGCCGATATTCGCCCTGAAACCTGAGCCCTGTTATGCGCAATAGCAGCTTTCCGGGGATTTTCAAACTGAAATAAATAAAATATGTATTTTATATTTGACCTCATCCACATTCATAATAGGCTCTAGTTTCTATAAAGGAACTAAAGTCAGTTTATCGTCTAACTTCACTTCACTTTCATGACTTTCATAAACTATTCACATTCATTCATCCTGTTAAAGCACTATTTCCTGACGATATGCAGTTGTGTTCCAGTTTGTTTGATGGGACTGAAAAGTTCTGGAGTGACAACCGCGAAACCGGAAGACGCTGCATTGGGTGACCTCCCTCTAGGTGGACCAATGACCTGCTTAAGGCTGCGGGAATTTGCTGGATGCGAGACGCACAGGACCCATCGGTCTGGTGACAATTGGGATAGGCCTAATGTCCAGCAGAACACTTTGAAATTTTAATAAATAGAAATTGAAATGATTTTGATGAGTGACGCGACGTCCGTAACAGTTCGCGACGATACGTAAGCGGAAGAATATTCGTTTCGTGAGATTAGCCGACGATGGTTGGGTGGACTCATGGCGATACGAGTATACCCCATTGTTGCAAAGTTCATTTCCGCGATGTACGTTACTGCGAAAGTTTATTATCGCGTCATACGTTGTCGCGAAAGTTCTTTACTGCGATGTACGTTACTGCGAAAGTTTACCATTGCGAAGTACGTTGTCACGAAAGTTCTTAACTGCGATGTACGTTACTGCGAAAGTTTACCATTGCGAAGTACGTTGTCACGAAAGTTCTTAACTGCGATGTACGTTACTGCGAAAGTTTACCATTGCGAAGTACGTTGTCACGAAAGTTCTTAACTGCGATGTACGTTACTGCGAAAGTTTACCATTGCGAAGTACGTTGTCACGAAAGTTCTTTACTGTCACGTTTGCAGTTTCAATAACACGCTATTGCGATTTATGTCATCAAGGAGGGTTGCTGATACTGGTGATAGTGGAAATATTATATTGTTGGACATGACTAGCAAATAAGCAAAAATTGTAAGCAAATTTAATTATAATTGAACCAAAAGATAATAAAATTAAAATAAACATAAACAAAATTCATGTTACCTATCTGTCTAAGTCGACTTATTAATATTCATATTATTTATTGTCACAAAACGAATATATACAAATACAGAAGGACAACTTATGTACAAAGGCTTAACCAATAATTGGGTTATCTGAAAGCAAATAGAATGTGCAATGAAGCGATCCATACATTCTGCAAATGCTTGAACTTATCAAGAAGTTCCTCAGTCACATCAAGGATGCAGATATCAGCATAATCAAGAAGAGGAATAAGAAGAGACTGAGTAAGAGTTGCCTTTCTCAACAAAAGTTTAGTTGATAAAGTCAAGAACTTCTGGAGACGCTTCAGAGATCGAAACGAGCAAAACACCCTCCTGCTTACTTCAGCAATGTGATCATTCCAAGATAGTTTTCCAGTCTAAAAATCAAGATATACAAAATTCTTATAAGTGGACACTAATCTACTCTAATTTACTTTTTTGTTATAATTATTATTATCTTTTGATTCAATTATAATTAAATTTGTTTACAATTTTTGCTCATTTGTTAGTCATGTCCAACAATATAATATTTCCACTATCACCAGTATCAGTAACCCTCCTTGATGAGCTAAATCGCAATAGCGTGTTATTGAAACTGCAAACGTCACAGTAAAGAACTTTCGCGACAACGTACGTCGCAATGGTAAACTTTCGCAGTAACGTACATCGCGGTAATAAACTTCGCAACAATGGGGTACACTCACTTCCTACAATTATTGTTTCTTGAGAATTTGTGATTAGAGTACCTAGTAGGTGTTATAACGACTGCCAAAACTACTTACAACGAGTTGAACCAACAACGTATTTCCCAGAAAATATCCAATATATTGCAGCTGAAGCTTACTCAAACCCATCCAATAATAAACAGCATTCCCCACAATACCGTCAAACACAATTGTCATCCATTCCTCAAAGTGCATTGCCAACGTAACAGTATCGGCGCCACACTGAAGAGTGCAGCGAAGCAATATCCTCACTTAGCCGACGTGGCGGAGGAGAGATAATGTGTTATCACTGGCCACCGACCCACTTGTGTCCACAATAAAAGACCAGATGAGTTATGGACTGAAGACACACAGGGGTTTAAACATGCCAACTGTGTATGTTGTTAGTTTTTGTTGAACTTTTCAAGTTTTTATCTTACAAAGGATACTTCAGCTTGAGGTTATTTTGTGTTCGACTACTGGCTGATGTAAAAATCTTAGTAAAAATACGCGTGCTAAAACCTAAAAACTGATTGGCAAATTCTTAATTGCAATTTGCGCACGGTTGGCGCAGTGGTTGAGCGATTGACTGCTGCGCTGCGTGTCGCGGGTTCGATTCCCGCACGGAACAAATATTTGTATGACCTACAGATAGTTGTTTCGGCTCTGGGTGTTTGTGTAAGTGAGTTTATATGTTTGTAAACGCACCCACGATACAGGAAGAAATTCAAAGGGCAAAGTTTAAAAAAAAAAAAATATATATATATAAAATATATAAAAATAAATTTCCTTTTTATAACATTAAGGTGAGTTAACGTTAATCAAAGGCATTTTTACCAATTCGCTATTTTCTCGGAACTATCGGAATCATAATAAACTTTTTACAACATTTCAGGCATTGTATTTCACCGTTGTTACAACTAAGCAACTAAATTAAGTTTAAACCTAAGCCCATCCTCATATTTTGTTGGTTTACACTGTAGGAAAATATTTCTGAAAATCACCTCTAATAAAAGAAACATGACAGCGCGATATGCGGGTAATACTTCTTGGTACATTTCTTCACGTATCCGTGAATTGGAAATTTCATTTAGTGCGATGATTTATAATCATTCTCATACAATTTATTTTTAAATCCACTTAGGTCGTAGGTACTCATCAAATAAAGGTTCTCACGCTTATCTAAGATTAAAGAAATAAGTGGAGTTTGAGCTCGTCATGATAGGATTACGTTGTTTTGAAAACGTATTTTCATGTTTATCCTTAATATTGTACTCAATGGTAATTAGCTGAGTGGTTTTTGTGTAAAACCCCCATGGGTGTCGTAGAGGACTAATGAGGGATTATGGGACATAAGGGTAAACAAATGGAAACTCTATAATATACAAACAATACAAGCTGTAATACTGTTTGCCCAGGCGAATGAATATTATTGAAGTAAATTAATGTTTGGAGGCTCTAATGATTTTAAATTATTGACAATAGTGATGCGGTTAATCAGACTATAAGGTTTCTGCTGATGTGACACAGTCTCCTCCTGTGTGAGACGGAATGGGTTGTAAGTTATCCACAACGCGAGCCCAGAGAAGTTGTCACATGTCTCAGAATCGTTGGTTCTACGAGTAAGTAGAACGTGCCAGTTTCCGCACAACGTTTTCTTTCACAGTTTTGAGAGTCAGTCAAAATATTGGGAATGAGAAAAGTAAATTATTTCAAACTCTTAATCGTACACAAGGGAACGAAGCATAATGTCTCTCTATGTAAGTAGCTGGGACATACCTTTCTACTACAATATGTAAGATTGATATCCGATGAGATTTATCATTCGATGATTCGTAGACGAGTCACTTGAATAGCTTGAACGGTATTAATACAAATGTTACAATACAATAAAACAATAAGTTGACAAGAAAATACCAAGTTATCTGATTCAACTCTTCCCATCAAAGGCGACATCCTCCTTAATATATCAATATCGAATAATTAATAACTGTTCATGCACATAACTCATGTTTGTTTGTATACAAGCTCGCCTTCCGGCGCACCGTGTGTTCGGGGTAGGCTATGTTATTTCCTACCCTTAGGCGGACATTCACCCCTTATGCCTGTGATCTTTTATGGAAGGTAACTAGTTTCAGATTAATCGTGGCTGTTATGGAACGGGGTACGTAGATATATCGGAGATACCTTTGGTAGAATAGATTGATGCAATCTCTGCATGATAGAAGAGTCTGCATGCAATGATAATAAATCAGTTTGTTTTAACACCCTACGAAGAGCTTTGATCTTTTTCGTTTTTTCGCGGTAAAAAACCTATTTTAAATTATCTTCTGGTTTGTATCGTAACTTAAGAAAAAATAAACATGCGTGTTGCAAAATACAACCCTGAAAATTAATGCATAAAGTCTTACTAGGAAAGTTTCAATTGATTTAATAAGATTTGATCTATTCATACGAAACGTAGGCTTAACGAACACTATTCTTAAGTTTGAAATTGCCTTCAAAGTAACGAGCTCTATTTATAATATCACTATTGTACTGGGATACTGCTACCGGGATACCATCCCACTGAATCCATCGATCACTGATGGCATGTAGTGTGAGCTACGTACCCTTATCACACGCTTATGATAAGTGTGGTAAACCACGTCGAGATATTAGATCAAAGTTAATACTTTTATGCATGTGCTCTGAGAGGGTTGGCGTTATAGTGTATGTATCGCATTATTAATATTACATTTATCCCATTCCACGTTAGGAAGAGTGAAAGGCAATGGGGGAAACTTTTGCCCAGCTGTGGGCAAATGTTCAAGCAATTCTCATTGTGTTTACACATTATTCAAACAACGGGATTAAATTTTTGAGATAAACTTATAAGTATTATTGACCATGTGGAATGTATGCCTCTTTTTTCTGACAAATATAGTCCTAGGGATTATTAACCCCCGACTGAAAAAGAAGGGTGTTATAAGTTTGACGTGTACCTGTGTGTTTGTGTATGCGTGTATTTTCGTATTTGTATATTTGTGTATCTGTCTGTGGCATCATAGCTCCGTGTGTGTTCCTGTTTAAATGATGACTTTATCAAGAGTGTTCTTACCTATGTTTGATCGATCAGAAAATCGATTCAGCCGTTCTAAAGTTATGGGCGTTTTACTGTTTGAATTGGGGTGTTTTCGCTAGATATCGTGTCATAATTACGTATTCAATAGATTGTCGATCGAAGCTTGTCTACAACTAGATAAATTATGCAGCATGAAATAATCTAAAGCTTTTTTACAAAAAAATACTACCGACTTCCAAATAAAAAAACTAAAGTGAAAAATAACTTTATTTTTGGAAATTGGTGTCTTTTGTAGGTAGGTACCAATTTTTTGCGTTATGGACACCGACTTCCAAAAATAAAGTTATTTTTCACGTTGTAGTTTTTTTATTTGGAAGTCGGTAGTATTTTCTTGTAAAAAAGCTTTTTATTTTTCACTTTTTTGTTGTACCTACATAATAGGCAAGTTGTATAGTATCTATATCGCCAGAATAGATTACCCGTATATCATGAAACTTGAACATAACACAATGCAATGGTCATATAATAGGGGTTATTAAAATACGAGCGTGGTAATGTTCACCTGTGATCGGTACCCTATGATCGAATTTAGGGCAACTCTTACACGTTTCGCTTTTTTTACTCATTCGCTCAAGTGTATACCATCCCAAACAAAAAAAAATTAGCAAATCCGTCTATATATGGCGGAGATATGGCGGAGATATGCCCGGACATACACAACAAGAAATATATATTTAAACTGCCGAATTGATAACCTCGTCCTTTTAATGGATGTCGGTTAAAATATCGTACTTCTAGATCCGTAAG
This sequence comes from Anorthoa munda, assembly GCA_945859665.1. NCBI lineage: Eukaryota > Metazoa > Arthropoda > Insecta > Lepidoptera > Noctuidae > Anorthoa > Anorthoa munda. Next base: position 30,088,657 of record OX243905.1, on the reverse strand, counting down.
AGAATTCCACTGTTGTCTTACACCACACACAGTCAAAGGCATGAAGCCAGACTGCGCACAAAAGAAAATATATAATGCAAATCATTGTAGTTTTATACAAAATCTATGACCAAGTGCAAAGGCAAATATATAAAAATTAAGAAAAAATTAAAAACAATATATCAAGGGAATGTAACGCGATGATTTCAATTATTTATTTACCTATTTAACCCGACGGCGACGTTAAGAAAAATATTTTCTAAAACAAGCTTTTAGAATTGAAAGATACTGAATGTGATATCACTTATCAATACACTTACGATGAGCCCAAACACGATGGTGCTATCTTGTCTGGTTGAGGAGTTGCTATGATCACCTTCCGGCTCCATCATGAGACCAACTGCATAGTATCAAATTATTTAAATGTTAACAAAGTTACATAAGTAAGGCAACTTTCAATTTAATCGGATGTCAGGAAGTGCAGGAAAAATGGATTACTAGTTGCCGGACACACATACACCAGCAAAGTAATCATCATCAGTCTTTTAATGTACTTTAAAAATCCATTACCTGGATAGCGACATTGAAGAATCTGAAGTAACAAAATTTCTAGGGTTACATATTGACGACAAACTTAATTGGAAATTACATATTGACCACGTATGCAAAAAGCTGGGACAGTTTTCATATGCGCTTCGCAGATTGGGGAAAATAGCGAATCAGACTACTTTATTAACAGCATACCATGGTTACGTTGGCTCTATCCTCAGATACGGTGTAATATTCTGGGGCAATAGTACAGACAAGGAGCGTGCTTTCATTGCTCAAAAACGTTGCATTAGGGCTATATTTAACTTATGTGAAACTGACTCTTGTAAGCCATTTTTTGCAAAGATGAAGTTATTGACACTGCCATGTGTCTATATATTTGAGGTCGCAGTATTTGTCAAAAATAATATTGACATGTTTAATTACTACACGCGTATACGACGTAAGGACAAATTGAGCACAGTGGCTAGTAGGACTCATCTAATGCATGAAAGTATCTTTTGTACAGCTTCAAGTATCTTTAATAATATTCCAGGGCCCATTAGAATAATTACGGAAATGAAAAAATTTAAAAAGAATCTCCATGATCTGTTAGTAAACAAGTGCTACTACTCTATAAAAGACTTCCTATCAGACAAATCACTGCTCCAATACAGTCCCCCTCAGTCATGATGCGTTCGGTGGCCCACTGATGTGTACCTACCTAAATTTGTTCCGTTTTATTTTGCGGTTTTTATATTTTATGTGTAATTTTAATCTTGTGTAACAATAATGTAAATTTACTTTAATTGCTATGTAACTATTGTATGCCCGAAGGGCGGGACATAGCTGATCTCAATTTAATTATTTAAGACCTGTATTATGTACCTACCTATGATCCACAATAAAGATATTGATTGATTGAATGTTCCCACTGCTGGGCAACAGATCTCCTCTCTGTGAGAGAGGGGATGGGCCTTAATCCACCACGCGGGCCCAGTGCGGTTTGGTGTATGTCACATGTCTTCGAATTACTTACATTTTTACTTTATATTACAGCAAGGCAATACTTTATATTATTAAAGCTTGTAATAAAGTGAGTTTTATATACTCAACGTTACCAATCCCAAGAAAGATATAATAATAATGCCAGTCTATTTCAGTCAAACTGCAGGGTATAGGTCTTTTCTCATACCGAGAACGCTTTTCAATGCGGGTTTGCGATTTCAAAATTAAAACTGTAAGTTCAGGTTTCCTCACGATGTTTTCTTTCACTGTTGTCAGCCATATCCAAGATATATTTAGAATAAATACATATCAATTGAAAAATCTGTTTGTAGAAGGCACATAGTATAGATAGCAATAAATTAACAATTTTGAAAATGTTTTATTCAGTTTCTAATTAAGTAAATTATTATGTAGTTCACTCTAGCAACTAATTGCTAATTATGATCATGTTGCCATCAAAACACAAAAATACAAAGTAATTGTGGAATTACTGTAAAATAACAAATTAATAAAGCAAGCAATCAAAAGCCTCGATAGTATTTAGGCACATCGCATTTTGGCATACCCTTTACTATGGACCTTATTTATAAAACTCGCTGATCTCTTTACCATCTGATTAGCAGATTATTTGTTGAAATACTCGATAAACGAATATAAAATCAACACACGAAAATCAATAAACCAGTCAATTGACGACACAGTTGGTGTAGTGGTTGAGCAATCGGCTGCTGCGCTGCGTGTCGCGTGTTCGACTCCCGCACGGAACAAATATTTGTATTGCCTACAGAAGAAAAAGAAATAGAACGTTGGTGACGTTAGTGTGTTTATAAACAAGTGTGTTAGATATTTATAAACATCGTACATCACGTAATATTTTTAACCAACTTCCCAAAAAGGAGGAGGTTCTCAATTCGGATGTTTATATTATATTATTTTTTATGTAACTCCGTCGGATTTGCAAAATTATTTTAATGTTTGAATGAAGTTTATTTTTAAATGGTCCCATTTAAATTTGGTGAAGATCTGATGAAGAACTTCGGAGATATACAACAGAATTCTTCAATAAATCCTCCGGAAAATCTCTCGGGATTGCTGCAATCGCATGTCTGTTTATTGTTTACACCATTTTATAACATACAATCACGCCAGTATGTTCTAAACGGGTACGCAGATGTGTACAGTTAACCCTGGTACACTCTATTTTCACTAGTTATGTTCAAGTAACATGTCCGTGTAATCTATTCTGGCATCACTGTGGGCATTATAGGTACCTTACGTTTAGTTATTTTTCACTTTGTAGTGTTTTTTTTGAAACAACTGGTGAAACTGGTCAACTCCCTGGTGTTCTCCATCTTCAGTTACGGGTCCGAGACGTGAACTCTGAAGAAGGCCGACCGTGACCGAATCGATGCTTTTGAGATGTGGTGCTGGAGGAAGATGTTGCAAATCCCCTGGACTGCCTATCGCACCAATGAATCTATCCTCCGGGAACTAAACATAAATATCAGACTGTCCACGGTCTGCCTTCGTAGGATTCTGGAGTTTTTTGGTCACATTGCCAGGAAGGACGGACACAACCTCGAACAGCTGATGGTTACTGGCAAGATCGAAGGGAAACGCCCGAGAGGTCGAAGTCCAATCAGATGGTCAGACCAAGTCCGCACATCGCTAAATACCAGGCTGCACGATGCTCTCCACGACGCCAAAGACAGAAGCAGATGGCGCAAGTTGGTGAAGGAGAAGTTGTTTCCACGAAGACCGGGGAATCACGACCCTCAATAATGAGGAACACGATGCAAGGAGGAGGAGTGTTTTTTTTGGAAGCCGGTTGTATTTTTTTGTATAAAAGTTTTAAGTGGTAAGTTGGACGAGAAGATAGCATCTTCCCGAACGCAGCCCAGCCGAGTCGGATTCGACGGTTGACCTTTTTTCTCGAAGTTGGCCCTACCCAGCTGGACCGTTTGTCCCAGGTAGACATACTCGTCCACAACTTCGAGTGTAACGATTGTATTAGTAAGAGTGAAATCTTAGATTCTGGATATTCATCAATTCCTTTTTATTTGAACTCGGTTGGTTGAATGGATCGCCTCACATATGTTCATCTTGATAGTCCTTCTTGTTTCTTTACGTACAAAGAGACATTTTTTTCATACTTTATTTTCTTTTCGTTTTACGGTTTCCAATTTTGCCAGGACAACAACTGCGTCCGCATTAAGTTGCTGGGTGACTGCTACTACTGCGTGTGTGGTCTGCCGGAGAGACGAGAGGACCACGCTCACTGCTGCGTCAACATGGGGCTGCACATGATACGAGCCATCAGGCGAGTGCGGAAGGCTATGAAAGCGTCGATCATGCATAAAATAGAGGTAAATTGATAATATTTTTTTTTGGTTGAAAAACCCGACTACGTCTAGCTGTAAGTTTTCCTAAGATTAAACAAATCAATAATCCTACTACTGTTCTAAACGCGAAAGTTTTTGAGGATGGATGGATGGATGTTTGTTACTGTGGGCGATACAATAAAAGATCGACCCTGAACTGGTTGAGAATTTTAATAGTTGAACGGTTGAACGAATCTGGATGAAATTTGGCACGAAGATAGATTGTAGACTAGATAGCACATAGGCTTTTCATGCCGGTATAATGTTCCCTTAGGATAAGAAAAACTTTTCACGTGGGAAAAGCCGCTGGCAGAAGCTAGTTGATCATATTTTTCTTTGGTTGATGAGAATATCTTCTTAGCCTACTTAGTTCTTCTTTGCTAAGCATCAGGAGCTTCACTTTTTTTAGCAACTGATTTATAGAAGGTTCTAAATTCAAATTATTTGTAGACTATTTGAAATAAGAATTTGCCAAACAGCGTCGAGGTTTTTATAAAGAAGAGAGTTATGTAAGTCTTAAGCTTAATTGGTCGGCTAAAATGGTTCTCTTTGTCGTTTTAAAATAAATAGTAAATTGTGTTTAAGGTCGTGTAGCCTAGGAAATCCAGTCCAGGATGCACTTAATTGCCTTTAAAACTGTCTGCTATCGACCAATCAACGGTGTCTAAAATCATTACATCCCGCACTCGCAGGTGCCCATAAATTTTGTCTTTCCGTTCATTTTCATTGTCCATAGATTTTGTGGAAAAGTGGAAAACGCACGTTGAAAAAGCATTAAATTGTTATGCAAATGGCTTTAATTGCTTGGTAATAATAATTAGCTTTTGTTATCTGAAATGGTGAATTTTTTTTTGCTGTCGGTTTTGTTATCTTCAAATGGAGCCTGGGCTTTTGGGGAAAAGACTAGGGAGTGTGGGATTTTAACTTACTAAAACCACACCGGTGATCACCACCGGCACGTGGAATGAGTCCCGTGACTTTTTTAAATACTATCCCGAAACCTCCACTGTCCGTCGCCTGTTAGGACACATCCCGCGGGATGGATATACAATATTATATATTTTTCCTATGACATAAATTGAGTGTTCTTTCTAAATACATAATAATAGATTAAGCACACAAATGAATCATTCTGTAATTATATAAACTTTAATTGGGTAGTCTACTAGCAAGATTCAACGGTAGATACGATATTTCCAAGCATATCCTACATCTTTATTCTCAGGCAATTTCGCGCACACGTTGCCCATAAAATCACAACATCTGAAAAGAGATGAATTGGCCCGAAATCCATAAATATGGCCAATTGTTACCAGTAATGTGCCTCTTCCTTGTGTTACGAAATAGCTGACTGTTTCCACCAGACATAAATGTAACTAGATACCGCAAGTCTGTTAGAAGGAGGTTATCAATTCGATATGTATGTAACATTGTTTTCACACACAATTTAAGAAACAAAATCACATACCAATGAGAGAAAATGTTTCTATTGTCTTGGCCAACTGTTTTTGTAGAGTATAATGATGTGCATAATTAAGCATTCTTCTAGATTTCGGTTGATGTCCAGTACAAAGGTCGGTGGCAAAGTAAGAGCATAGCTCTCTCTCTCTCATCCTTTTTTTGACTCGCGAGGTACATACATTCGCGTCATTTAGTTAGATTCATGTCTGTGGTTTCCACACATTTCTTACCAATAGGTAGTTTTGTTGAGTTAGCGAGACCCCTTTGTATCAATATTGTTACCTTTGAAAGTATATTCCTCACCTGCGCGGGGAAATGTGCTGTTTTCCCTGTTTGATATTGAAATGGAGAGAAAATGTGACGGGTAAATTCGATTTAAGCGGCGTGTGCTACACACTCGTACACAAAAACCTGATTAGACGTTTTGTTACCTGTAAAAACTTGCCAAAAGGAGATGTATCATTTTCGGCCATAAGATGTAAATTTATCAAAAAAGTGGCAAATATCCCACGAATTGAGGAAAAATATACTTTCGTGAAGTTAAGCTAGATTTCTTGCATATAAAAAGTAATAGTTTTTCAATTATTGTCATAATCTACACAACATGGCATCTCTCATAGTTTGCATTTCGATATCGTTCTGAAATCATTTCACATCAAAGCATAAATAACGTAGACGTTACATATGAAAGGTTCTTGTACCAGTAAAATTACTAGTATTCTCATAAACATCTTTTACGATTAATAAAAAAGCAAGTGTGACGATTTCATCTTTAAAGTAAGTACGTACGTAATTTATTTCAGAACAACATAAATTGTGTAGAAATTTTGTAAAAAATAACTTTATTTACCATCAAAAATTACAATTGTTAAAAAGATATAAAAAAAAACATATTAAGATAATTCAAAAGATACAAACAAATAATAAGTAACATATAAAATTGCAAATTCAAAACAATATTAATCCACTTTTCATTAAAAACAATTATTAATACACTAATAAAACAAAAGCTAAAACAAAACATAAAAGAATATTTGTTTTACTCTTCTGAAGTATACTTCAAAAAAAATTTCGAAGTGTATTTTGAATTATTCTTCGAATAATTCAAAATGACATTTTGCTGACTACTGAGTCTCAAGTCATAGCTTTCTAGGTTACGTAAACGTCAAAACTAATACCTCTCATGGCTGTCACTTATCTGTCACGATAAACGACAAACATTTTGAATTTTTAGTTTGTATCTAAAAAAATTGATAATATGGAAAAAAAAATTACTTCATCCTATTCAGGGGTTAGTTTCCCAGCTTTTCTAAAAGGTTATGGCCGGAGTCCCATATAAAAATGAAACGTCTTCTTTGTCATTGATCAACAATAATATAAAATAACAATTACAATATTATAAAATAAAGTCCCCCGCGTCTGTCTGTCTGTCCGTTCGCGATAAACTCAAAAACTATTGAACCGATTTTCAAGCGCTTTTCACGGACCAGAGTGATTCATGAGGAAGGTTAAATAATTTGTTAAGATTTTGCGTAAATTGGCTGCAACATGACGAATTGATGAAAATGTCGGCAAAAGTCAAGGCTCCAGGGAGCTTTCATCGAAAACGCTGCCTTATCCCTTTGAGATATTTCAAAACAATGTATGATGTGATAACCTCTTTTATAGGTCTACAGAAAACGTGATATTACAAAACAATGTATGATGTGATAACCTCTTTTATAGGTCTACAGAAAACGTGATATTACAAAACAATGTATGATGTGATAACCTCTTTTATAGGACTACAGAAAACGTCGCGATATCATCTATCTATCTTTTAAGGATAACTTACTATACAAATTCTATCGTGAAAAATTGGTCACGTGTATAGTATTAATTCTTATTACCATAAATACTTTAGTTACCTTAAGCATTATATGCACATTACCTATGATAATCCTTTATACCATAAATATAATTAAAATGAATATTGTAAGAGTTATCGCCAAATATAAACTAACGCGCACGTAAATAAATTCAAGTGCGGGTCTCTCACTGATGACGGGACTCGCTTGATGCAACCACCCCCGCGACGTTTATGGAAGATAGATAATTACATTAATAAAAAACATGTAAGCATAATAATAATTATGCCCTCCTACCCATGGGTAGCCCGGGCTAGGTTACTAGTTAAATAATAATAACATAACATCACGCTAGTAGTCCTGGAAGGGTTAGCCAGGTGGACCCATAGACACTCACATTTCACCAGTTCTGTGAAGATCCCATGTGATAGGGGGTGAGCTTATTGCCATCAACTGGGCACAAATTCAGCTTCCAGGCTGCAAAATCCTCTTGCTCAGCAGCAGTGTTTGCGAACACTAGACCAACGAGAACGAGTAGTAACAATTATTATTTCAATAATTAATAGTTATTGAAGGCTAATCCGTTTCTGTTACTATTATCACAACAGTTTATGGTCACTTGCCTGAGAAACTACTCTTATAAGAAGTCCTGGCAAGCTTTCAAGATAATAAGTTGGTCCTCAATATTAACATAGATATCTGTACAGTCTTATAACCCATTGTGTTAAACAAACCATTAGATTCAGCGCTATATCAAAACAATCACAAAAGAATTGCTTCAATAAAAACAGGGTCTTTTATACTGAAGTGAAAGGAACACAGTAAAAAACGGTGGTTTTTCGTGAAAATCATGTACCGATTTGTACCAAAATATTAGAGTACAATAGCGTCCAAAATATTTGCTGAATCCATGTTTATTTTCCAAGGCTTTTTGCGAACAATTAAGCGATTCTTTTCTCACAAAGAACGCGAAATTCAAAAGATTTTGCTTCAAAAGACTCTTGTGAGCTTTTTGTATAAGACCAGAATATCGAGGGTTATGTTTACAAGATCTAGTTGAGCTAGCAGTGTTTTGTTTGTGGAGAAGAGATTTAAGAGGAAAGGCGATTAGCTGAACAAAAACATTATAATGTTTTGCGTGTGTTGTTTCTCAAGGAACTTATTCACGGTGTCGCTCACTCGTGTTGTATTTGATACCTAAGGGCAATCCAACACGACCGGAGAGAGATCAGGTGCAGGACGACACACCGCCAACTTCCACACCCTGGACTGTCACAGAGACATTCCTCTTGGATAACCCAATGACACGTTTTGCCCATCTTGGTAATCGAACAAAAGACTCTACGCTCAATAGTCGCGCTTGCGACCGCGAGACCAATGGGGCTGTTGCATTTAGAATTTGGGAATCATCGTGCGAACTGCTAAGGAGTGGAATTCCCTGCCGGAGCCTTTTTTACCATTAGGTGAGATAGTGGTCTAACGCAAGCCGTTGAATCTTGATCATTAATAAAAAAATATGAGCATGGTTTAAATGGCTACAGCAGTCATGCATTTCTGCACACATTAGCCACGCATGCTGACTTACTTGCAAGCTCAAACAAATCGAAAAAAAAAAATGAAGAATATAAGTATATGATTATTCTTTGGTATTTTAGTTAAACCCGTAATAATCCCAACCCCAATATCAAAAAATAATCATCTACGTAGTACAGTAGGTACAGCTGATTTATTTTCGTAAATTCTAGGAAGTTACCGCATGACAACTTGTGCCACTCAACTGATTATATAGATTGTTTTATTGAATAACTTGGGATATTACCCAAACATTATAGTAAACGAAGCTTGTTTATGAAGCAAACAGTGTATGTTTTAACATAAATATAATATATAACTTTTTACTATAATGGTTTGAGTTTAAATATTGAGATTTATTTGTAGTACAACTGACAATTATCAGACACAATAGTAATTACCATTGTTTTAATCCGATTCGGATGAATGGACGGACAAAGGGACCCCTTGAGGGTCCGAACCGTGGATGCACGCGAGACACAATGCCTTTTTAATTATTTCAGTAATTATGGCATTCAACGGGTTAATCACAATATTTTTATTTGTTTTTAGCTTTTACTTAATGCAGTGCAAAGAAACTCAATTGTCTTTCTTTCTTTTTTAAAAAACACCTTAATAATGTTTATTTTATTTTCATCCAAAGAAATAATAATATATTCTTCTATATCTTCCAACAAAGCTATTTTTTTAGAAATAGCAATTCAAATAGAAACCATCCACGATAAAATAAACCAGGAAAATAATGCAGCATCTAACTAATCTAAATAGCCTGCGGTCCTGATCAGATGGCTGTCAGGCTGTCCGGCTCAGTCGCAGTCCGTCCGGCGCGGCGCTGCCACCGGCAACCCACCGGCCCACTCATCCGGCATAATTATCGTATTGTATACTTACTGCCATAAATGGTCACACAGAAAGCGTGTACTACTTACATAGTTACGATGGGAACACATGTGAAGTTGGATTTCTACACCTTTAGAAACTGTAAGAACTTTTTGATAGGTAGAGCTTAGAGGTATAGGTAGAGCTTGGATAAAACAAAATTTAGGATTTATTACATGCGTTACCAAAGTGCCAGGCAATAGAAATAAAGTCTAGAATCTAGGTAATCAGACCTCCACAATTCAGTTACTAGGTAACGTTGGCAGAACTGATTATGAATGTAAAGATATTTTATATGCACGTATTTATAAAATAAGCAAGAATATGAAATATATTATTATGCAATTAAATATGATGTTGTATAATCTCCTTCACTTTCCTAGGTGTTTCAATAACCACCAAATAAACGAATTAAAAATAATAAGAAATTGTTGAGTATTTGAAAAACATTCCTTTTCTGGTTACTAATCTTACGTAGCCGTAGGTCATTTGTGGCTTACGTTATTATTTCCAATTCACATTTAAAAGGACCATTCTTTATGACTGTTTCGTGGTGATTTTTATATACCGATGTATTGCAAATTTTATTAGTTGTAAAGAACACTAAAATAAATCGAACCATGACAGAGGCACAAAATAACCGTAAGTTTAAAAATCCAGCACTGCTTAACACGACAGAATAATGCCACAACCACAGCCTAACCACTACTACAGCACCCCTACCCACGCTCTTTTCTCAATCGAAATGGCAAGTGTCTGACACAGTGTCGGAGTGTTGCACTGTCTCCCTAGACAATATGTGATTAATGTCCCATCGCCGGCGTGTTAGCGACGCACGTCACGTTAGGATGCATCTCGCCGTGTTCGTGACGTCATCTCGACGATGCACCGCACTGTGGCTCGATTGGACGATTCGCTTGTAATGAGATGGGAAGCTATGGGAATTGGAGTCGGGTATAGACTGTAGACAATTGGATCCCGTGATTGCGTTGTTAGTGCAGTGATTGGATAGAGGATTAGAGGTGCAGTGTTTCAGTAATGCTACGGTATTAGGGCCCGCGTGGGATCATTGCTGCACCGATATTCTGTTTAACTGTTGAATAGTTTTTGCGGTTCTGTTAGTTACTGCAATAAATATGTTTACCTATGCTATATACACATTTCGACGACGCTCCACATTATGTTTTCACACGACCTGTATCCTTTTTCAGCAGAACGTGACGCGACGGGATATCTTTGCAAGGAAGACAAAATCTACAATCCATAAAACATGAGATTACGCGCTAAAAACGCACGTTTCACGTTTTCAATACGTCCCCAGTCACATGTCACAGCACATCACAATCAGTTCACGTCAACACTCCTCTTTTTCAATAATAAAATTGATATTATTCGGCAATACGCCGCCGAATGCAAAACAAGATGAATGGTTGTCGTGCCGCGAGCGTGACGAAGCGTGCCCGCGGCGTGACGGAGCGTGACGAGGCGTGCCGGGTGGCGTGACGCGGGGATTATGCCCGCGTCGCTGACGTGACAAAAATGGTGGTCGCAACTCATATGGACGCGTGTATTGTTTACTCGTATGATGGGTTGATGCGAGCACAGCATGAACCAGACTTTTCTTGTATGTTGTTTTTTGCATAAAGAAAACAAATGAATGCTAGAGAACACCTGTTTTTGTGCTGCTATGTGGACCCTTGCATTTGTTTTCCGTGTTTGGGTATTTCCTTAAATTAGCATAGTAATATTTTTAGGTAGGTTGTACAGGGTGGCGCAAAAGTAATCACCCAATCGGACGATGTTATATTTTTTTCAAATGGCAGAAAATGTCAATTTTGATTTAACATTTTTGAAGTAAACACATATAAAATACACGTCAACAAGACATGAATCGCTATACTCATGAAGAACGTGGAATAATTGCTTCCGACCACGAGGACGCTAATATTTCATCGAATATCATCATGAGCGACGATATTATGTGAATAACCCAAATTATAACTTCAGGAGCACTGAATCGTGGGTTATACGCGGATTTTCGATGAAACAACCCACCATGCAGTAACTTTGAGTGGGTGTAATGATACCCGCTCAGAGTTACTGTATGGTGGGTTGTTTACGCTTGTTTACTGTTTGTTGGCAATTTGCACTGGCCGGCAAGGTCGCCTGATTTAACCATAACAGACTTCATTTTTTGGGGTTTTTTGAAGTCACGGGTCTATGCCAACAAGCCTTAGACTCTTGAAACAGTTAAAGAGAATATCTATGGCTGGAAGTAAAAAAACGAGCCTGAATTTTAATCAATTCTGATGGCACCGAAGGCGGCCACTTTGCCGATATCTTTTTATCGACTTAGATTTTTTAATTTAATTTATCATTTATTAGAAAATAGAGAAAGCTTTATTCAAATAAACCTAATACAAAAGCAAAACCAAAGATTTTCATTCATAAAAAAAATACAGCCAAACAACATCGGGTGATAACTTTTGCGCCAAATTGTCTGTACTTACTAAAATATTACTATACATTTTGAAAATAATGATCGATAGCCTAGCTTTGCAAGAAAAAAATATTTTATGAAGTATAAGAATACAGCTTAGTTTGATCTCGTCGGTCCAGGCCCAGAATCCATTAAAGCAGAAATACGCCGAGAGCTCCCAGACTCATTAACTTTACTCTGAAAAATTAAATATCTAGCTTATAGCCTGGTGCTTTTTATTCAGAAGCTAATTATTAAACTTATTAATGATTAGGATCAAACATGTTTAAGATATTTTTTTTTCATTCTTTAAATTGTTTTTGAGATAACATTTCCCGTAGGTAACTAGGTAAATTAGATTTCTCAAAATACTGGTCTATAAAAAAAGCCAAATACTTTCGAGGAAATTGTTAAAAACTTCCCTAATTACATTATTTTCCTTATAATAAATTACTAAGAAAGTTTTACGATTTCATTTTATGAAAAAAAAATTGGAGGCATTCAACTGAGGTTATTCTTTTTTTTTTCCTTGAAAATCCTTCATAATTTAATTTAGTATCGCTTTTATGAATATTTATTTACGGGAAAGCAAACTTCTATAAAAAAAAAACAGAATTAACCGCAATTTTGTTTCTAGAGACCTATTATTTTTATACCAAAATACATCCAATTTTACTACTTTTTAATTACTTTTTTAATTGTACTATTCGTCCCAACCTCAGTTTATGATTCTCAATACTCGACCAAGCTGACTGATCTCATTGAAATATTTCATCAAAACACTACTCCACGCATTCCGCTGCTCCATACATTTAAATCGCAAAATTTTGTTTGATTTAAGAATAGGAAAACTATAGAATCGCTAACTCTGAGATTGATTCATTTTGATACGATCAGAATAGGACATCAGTTAGGAATATAAATGTACATTCTGTTCTGTCTAGAATATATTCGCAAACAAAAGATTCGTTTCTGAGATATGATTTCAGATAAAGAACATAATTTAACATAATGACGGCAAAATAATAATACATTTATATAAAAGACGATAGATAATATTGGAACCTACATTGTTAGGTTCTTACCCTTAGATTTCAAGTCATGTCTTCCAACTCAGCTCTACCTCGTATCGTCAAATAGACAGCCAAGCAAACTTGTTATATGTTTACATTAATCGAGAGTACTTTCCGTTGTCATGACGATGGAGTTGGGTGGAGGTCCTTCAAATTGTTTGGAATATGAACCTTACTCTATGTCCAATCAAAGTCCTAAGCAAAATCAATAAACAGAATACTCTTCGAGGAGTGCATGAATTCACTTTGAAGTCGTTCGTCATCGATACATATTGTGAAGCAATAAGAACAAAAGGCTTTTTTTATGAACCACGAACATCTTGGTTTAATGTCCTATTCAAGTACTACAATATCGTGCCCTATTATTGTCACAACAATATTTTATTTAATACCAGTCCCTTGTGATATGTGATATACAAGCCTTATATAGCTCGGGATGGGCAGTATATTGTAGGCGGCCTTATAAACTTTATAGTCGCAAGTCATACCTCACAAACTGAATTATGTTTTACATTGTTGGCAAAGGTTTATACACTATGTAAGTATATCTACTATGTAAGTTAGTTTATTCATTGACTGAACAACAATGATGTGTCATTGTGATTCAGGGTAGTGGTAAGTCGTAAAATAGCTGATGTGACGTGACATCTTCATGAATAGTATATTATGTGTATTGATTCGTAGGAGAGCAAATTAAAGAAGAGAAATAACTAAGTTTAGGGCTGTTGCAGACAAAGAGCTATCTAAGGCTAGCTCACAGAGTAAGGTATATTTCAGTTTTTCACTTGTATGGAGACCACAAACGATGTAAAATTAGATAAGTACTTCAACTATGCGAGCTAAGCTAAACCCAAGGTCTGCAACTGGTTTAATAGGCTGATTGAATTTGTATAAGGCAATAACGAAACCATTATTACGTACATATTTTTATATAACATTTCATTGAACTTATGGACACATTAATTAATTGCACATTAAAATCAAATAATTTCAATATATAGGTCTACTTTAATATCCTGGTTTTTATAAATTTTTTCAATGCTTCACACATCGGATCGCATCACATGAACAATAGTCCCCACACAGCAGTCACGTCTAGAAAACATTCTCGTTCACAAAGCTAGCGGCCGCTATCAGGCCACAGTTCTCATGTGACTTTCTGTCTGATTCTATTACAGATCAGCTCTTCCAATGCTCTTGGATTTTCTTCAATAGGTTTTTTTTTCCGGAGTCCTTGATTGAAAACTCAAATACTGTTGTGTGAATTCTTTAAATCTGAACTTTTAAACTGATATTATGAAGAGTTATTGTTCGTTTGTTATTAGGAAAATTCTTTCACTTACAGAAAAATGCAGCATTCCTGTGGGAAAAGCCATGACAGTGAAACGCCAGGGCAATCACTACTGCTTGATGTTTCTCATTTATGCAAGTTGAATGTACTTTTTACCCGTTTAAACTTAGATTAATATGAAAAAGTACAACTACCTTTCCAGACAACATACAAATCCATAAAATACTTTGGTCATTCAACTGCTGCGTAAGTATATGATTATATCGGTACCTGGTCGTGTAATGATGTTATTTTCGCATACAACTTACAGATTTTACTTTCCCGACTAATAGAAAACACTCGTGGCAGTATAGTCGCAGACAACACAAAGTTTTATTTACAAACAGAGCAATATATCCATCAGAAGTTCATCTCATATGATAGACGTATATTACCACTTAAAACAAGATAGAAAAAGAAGGTTTACTCCACACAAGATAGTCTAGACGAAGTGAGTAGCGTTTTATTAACTGCTATCAAAAAGACCAAAACATATGCACTCTTCTCTGGAATAGCTCGACTCTGTTTAGCGATTGACTATCAGATTTTATTAGAATTTGAATAAATAAATCTGCTAATCAATTGCTTAACAGCCCAGAGATTTAAATAAATAAGACCCTTGTACTACTGAAATGTCACGTGGGCATTACTCAACATATTGACTTTTCGACAATTTTATCGCTGAAAGAATTTAAGCAATTTTTTTCATTTTTGTCTTAAGTCTAAGGGCATATGAAAATAGCAAAATGTCTATGATTTTTTCTTCTTTTCGAGTCGATGGAAAACTTTTTAAATGTTTTGTTTTCACACGCTCCGTTTGCCGGGTAGTCAGTGCCGGGTAACCGGTGGCTAATGTATAGTCCTGTACGCCGGTACGTGTGAAAGCTAACGTACATTGCTATTAGGGCAAGAATATCGGAATCTCGGAATGTCGTAATATCGGAATCTCGGGTAAAAAATACCGGTATTTCAATTCCGATACTGAGTGATCCATTATCGGAATCCCGGAATCAGAAATATCCTTATTTTAGCTCCTTGTGAAGCGTCGAGCGAGAAAGCGCGGTTAAGCCCTTTGACTACGGTGATTAGCAGTGGTCGGATAATCTGTTTACTAATCGGGCGCTTATTTACTTAAACTTCACTTCATGAAAAAATTATACGTGCGTGCCTTCATTAATTCCGGAATTACAGTCCCAAGATTGCTAAAAATGTTAGCTTTAAGAGCACAAGTAAATACACAGATTTATAGAACCCGTTGTAACAATGATATTTTCATTGATTAATGCTTAGGTTACGGGTATCCGCAGGATTTGAGACGCACGGGATCGGCCAATGTGACAACATTTGGGGGAGGCTTATGTTCAGCAGTGGACATCTTTCGGCTGAAATGATGAGGACGATGATGATGATGTGAATGCTAAGATAGTTTTCGTACTTTTGAGAGGGCTGTTTCGGAACCCAGTGTCCCAGCAGTGGGAACATTAATAGGCTGTTGATGTGATGTGATGTGTGTGTTTCGGAACGAGTACCTATCCTTTTTAAACTTTATTTTAAATTTATAATGTGTTACTTGCTCGGAAACCTTAATAAATTAAAGCTTAATATTTTTCTGTCTTCTGTTTGTATTGAATTCAATAAATTAGTCTATCCGAACACTAATCTGTTGGATAAATCAACTTCCACTACTCAGAAAGAAAGAAAAAATATTTATTTGTGACCCGCACAGGAAACACGAGATAAGCAAAACCCAAACAATAATAAAACATAAAAATAAAACACCCCGTGCGAGACCAAAAAGGTTCCTATTTCAGCATGTGCAACGATATTAAAAAGAAAATAGCACTGCGCTGATATTCTGATAGGGCCCACTGTTGATGCCAACTTGACTTCATTGTCTTTCATCATCATTTCAGCCAAAAGACGTCCACTGCTGAACACAGGCCCCAGGAGGCGTCGCGTCACCACATTGACCGATGCCTATACTGGATTTATAAATCATTATTACTCATATTACATATTTTGCATTATCCTTTTTCAGAGAGACATGAGTTAAATTATTTTTTGGGAACAACTGTGTAGTTTAGGTAAATAAGCACCCGGTTTAGATTATTTATTTACCTATTTAACCCGACGTTTCGACCGTGTCCTTATTCTGTAAGTTCACCGATTGCACAAAGCGAGGTAATGAAACAAACCATTATGAAACGCGATAGTTTTAAAAGTTTTTTTTTGTTGTCTTGAATATTTTACATATTTAAGGACCTTACTCGCCAGTGGCTCCAACTGGTGAGCACAAAAACGTTACCAATTATGTAGACGGTGGTGCTTATGGTTCAACGGATTTAAATATTTCTGTTGGTTTTATCTGGCCAAGACGCTGTGATGCGCACGGGCTATTCAAACGATTGTTAGAATTGAGAATACTTTTTAAATTGAATTTCGAATGTTATTTTTGTTACGAAAATAAAAAATATAACTAACCAACCAAAGACTGTTATTATTTTATTTAAAAATGCTATCGTTTTATCATTACCAACATTCAGTCCGGAGAGGCATAGCCCAAAAACATTTTCATTTTAATATAGACTAAAAAAATGTATGTATAAAACAAAATAAAACATTAAATAAATATACAATGCGATCTACAAAATGGGTCCTCGCGAGTCCTTCAGAGAAAAATTTAAAGAGTTCGATATACTGAGTCTAACTTCACTTTATATTTTAGAATGTATTTTGTATGACCGCAAAAATCGAGGGCTTTTCAAATCTAGAAGCGACTTCAATAATTAAAATACACGCAGTAAGCACGAAATTGTAATTTGGGTATTACAATTTTGTGCTTACTGCGTGTATTTCAATTATGGAAGTCAGATTAACGAAAACTAGCAAGTCTTTTCTTATAAACAGAATACGCTTTTATAACAAGTTGCCAAAGTCAGTTATAAAACTGACCGATGGAAAGTTCAAAAACTACATCAAACGTGTCCTTATTAAAAAAGCATATTATAAAATCAAGGACTACGTTGTTTTGTCTACCTCTATACGACTACAAGGTAAAAAAAGTACAACAATACTAAATCGATATGATTTAGTATTGTTGTACTTTTTTTACCTTTGTATAGATTCTTTAACCGATTGTTTTGTGAATGTGTGAACATTGTAGGCCTTCTAGATTTCTATATGCTTGTTAACATATATCACGTTTTACTTTACTTTTTTTCTTTTGTTTGTATATTTTTTTTTTAGTTTCTTACGACTTATTGTCGGGCCTACGTTGTCCCCCCATATCTAAGTACTAATGCTGTAACATAGAAATATTGTAAAACCAAACCATTTCTATAAGACTAACCGTGGAGTTTCTTGCCGGTTCTTCTCCATAGGAAACGACCAACCCAAACTGTGCACCTTTTGTCGACGTTTTATAAGTGCCTAGGCCTATTTGAAATGAAAAAATAAAAAATGATTTTGAATAAATATATATCTCGTTATATATTTGCTCACACACATTCACACACACACGCTTACCCTAACTCACACTTGCAAACACCTGTGCGAACAATCGCGTGCGCACTCACATACATTTAGTAAATTGTTCTATTAATTCAATCATATAACTAAATATCTATCTAATATCTTTAAACGAAAAATTCTTGTATAGGCTCCAACGATTTTCATGAAATTTAGTATGCAGGGGATTTCGGGGGCGATAAATCGATCTAGCTAGGTTTCATTTTTAGAAAACGACGTTTTCTCTATTTTCACCCGAGCTAACGAACAATTCTTGTATATATGTATATGTTACAGTCAAAAGTTTTAATCGGTCAAAAACATTTTTAACTGAAAAAACCAGCCAAAAGTAAATTTGACTGAACACGTTGGTCAAAAGTAGATTTGGCCGAAAATCTGTAGTTAATAGTGATTTTAACTGAACCTCTTAGTCAAAACTACTTTTAACCACTAGAGCATCAGTCAAAACCACTTTTAACCAGTTAGTATGTAATAAAAGATTGTACTTATATGTTGTAAATTCGTTTATTCGGATGGTTTAGGTTAAGGTTTAGATTAAGATAACTAATACTAATAAGATGTAAGAAGTACATATTAAAGAAAAAATACCCAATAGAAATATGAGCAGCATACATTTTATTATGTGATAGATTACTACAGCCGGTAAAAATATTTGATAGGTTCTGTGTTCGTAACTAACTTTTTTATACCACAGACTTCAATTATGTTAAAGCGTTTTAGACTACTGTAGGTACTGACGGTGTTTCTTTTCTGCAAATTTTGCGTCTTCCACTTTCATTGCAAACTTTTCCGTTTGTTCTTTTGTCGTACTATTAAAATGACTACTCGTATCTTTCATAATCTTCTACGGTAATTTTTTTTCCTAATAAACATTCTTTATTTTCGTAGGTACTCGCTCATTTTTTATAATGTGATTTTTTATTTCGTGGACTAAACTGACATTTGGGGTGTTGTCACTTTATCGTTACATTAAAATAGTGTCGTACCCTAACTATCCTGAGTGATCGAAAGTTAATCGAAAATTGAAGTAGATCGAAAATGAAACTATTTCACGGCATAAAAAAATAATTTGTTGAGATACTAGCGGCCTATATTTAGTTCCCACACATTTATTATGTCAGACTTAATTTTATCGATTGCATTTATTTTATTGTTGATTTCATATTTAACACAATAAAAGTTCATGTACTATGTGTATGAATACTGTTATATTTAAATATATTACGTTTATATTCATAAAACATTAATTTACACCAATTAGTAAAAATAAATTGAGGAGTCATGTCATGTAAATAACTGAATATTAAAAATTTGGAATATGTAAAAATAAGAATTCGGAAAAATAAGAATATGAAGGATTAAGAAATTGGACAATTTATACTTCGGAAAGCATCGCCGACACCATCGATTCGATGAATCACTTATGATTGAGCCTTACCTACAACACTACGCTCCGCGCTTGCAACATTTAAAAAAAAAAATGTAAATAGCAGCTGTCAGTTTAGTCCACGAAACAACGACACAATTATAATTTAGTTTTAAAAGACTTTGCGTTTCTTCCTAATTTATGTTGACCACCTTAACTTTTTAAGTTTTGACTGATAGAACCAGTCAAAACCACTTTAAACAAAATTAGTCAGTCAAAACTACTTTTGACTACTCGTATAATTTCAGTCAAAAGAACTACTGTCGAGAGCTTACAGTCAAAAGTACTTTTGACTGATTTTGCTAGTCACAAGTACTTTTGACTGGTTATGAGTATATATATATAATCTGAATCGAGGAAACGGCTCCAACGTTTAGGAACGTTTTATGAAATTTAGTATGCAGAGGTTTTCGGGGGTGATAAACTGATCTAGCTAGGCTTCATTTTGAGAAAACGACGTTTTCTATATTTCACCCTAGCAATACAAAGTCAAAGTCAAATGTATTTATTTCAACTAGGCCATTATGCGGCACTTTTGAACGTAAATGTAATCAAGTTAAGAGAGAGCGGCCTCTCCTGGTACAGGTGTTTTCACACTTAAAAGGAGAAGTTAAACCAACTATTTTTATCGAATAAAACATTTATTTATTTTATTTATAATTGCAGAAAAAATTATCGGTTTCTAAAACTCTACCGGATTGCCGTAATAAGGGATTATAAATAACTAGCTTCTGTGAGAGGCTCCGCCCGCGTGAAAGTCGAAAATTATCAGTGTTTCTCTACTATATTATGCATATAACGGAGATAGGAGGGCTATCTTCAATAATACCCTCGGTCTGTGGGCATATCGTGGGTATGCAATGCACAAAGCAGGTAACTTATGCCGTTTTAGAGATAGTTCTTGTTCCAATTTTATCAAAGCAGCGGATTCGGCCACCAATCGTTTCGCTTTTTCCCAACTAAAACACACTTGTTCAAGTTCACACACGCCGCTTTAGGCTACTTCTCAACTCTTTTACTCTCAACTCCTTTTAACTTCCAAAACGCGCGTCCGCGCGTATCTTTTTCTAACTTTTTGACCCAATATGGCGGGAGAACCCACTCAGAGTGCCTCTATGACACTCCTGCTTTTTATTGGCTAAGAGAATCTCTTCCGGCAAATTACTGCTTGTATTATCCAATCCAAATCGAGTATTTTGACATAAGAAAAATAAAGTGTTGTCAATCGAATAAAATCGAACTGAGAATTGATCAGAAACTAAATGTTGCCAATTAAACAAACCTGAAGTAATAAGTTTACAAGCGATATACCTTCCTCCGATACGGCCATCTTGACATTCAAACGGTCCCACGTTTGATGTAAAGCTTCGAGCAACATCGTTACTCAAAAAAAAGAAACAAAAACCAAGAGATAAAAAAAATAAGTAATAGGTTAAGTTCGGCCGCTCCTGACCAAATAAAAAAAAATAACGTGGTCGTGACATCTTCCACGTGAAACCTTCAATCAACACCTTATATTACCAGCCTACAACAAAACTCAAGTACATCTTTACTCATGAAAACTGAATTCTCTTAGCTTTCACACTGTTCATTTGTTTTCTCCATGTAAATCTAAGTCTCCACACCATACACCGTACACAACCATCATCGTACTATCGAACCAGCCACCTCACCATTTAGACAACCATATTAACACATTCTAAATGGTTACCGAAGCACCAGAGGTACCAGGTTCCCAACAAACGCCAAGTTGGTCTCGAAGCACTAAGTGTGCCAGAAACCACCCAAACGCCCAACACAACATACCATGTCACATACACCAAACAACAGGTCACCGAGGCCCCAGAGGGACCAGGCTCCCCCAGACATACAACAGGTTACCGAAGCCCCAGAGGGACTAGGCTCCCCCCAGACAACAGGTCACCGAAGCCCCAGAGGGACCAGGCTCCCCCAGACAACCGGTCCTCTCGAGGCAACAAGACTGCCAGATACCCATGCCACATACACAAAACAACAGGTCACCAAAGCCCCAGAGGGACCAGGCTTCCCCAGACAACCGGTCCTCTCGAAGCAACAAGACTGCCAGATACCCATGCCACATACACTAAACAACAGGTCACCGAAGCCCCAGAGGGACCAGGCTTCCCCAGACAGATAACAGGACTCCAAAGCCCCAGAGGGACCAGGTTCCCCCCTGACAAATCCAGCAATGTTTCTTGGTCCCACAGCAATCGCTGTAGCTCCTGATGGTCAACCCAGTGACCACCCTGCAACCACAGTCATCCTGACCAGGCCTCGTAACCCACCACGGTTACAGCAGTCATCTTACTGACCACTCACCTCGTAACCCACCTCGGTTACAGCAGTCATCTTTGACCACTCACCTCGTAACCCACCTCGGTTACAGCAGTCATCTTACTGACCACACACCTCGTAACCCACCTCGGTTACAGCAGTCATCTTACTGACCACTCACCTCGTAACCCACCTCGGTTACAGCAGTCATCTCTGACCACTCACCTCGTAACCCACCTCGGTTACAGCAGTCACCGCAGCGACTACTCATCACCGTACAGTCAGTCCTTTGACCATACACACGACCTCACCATTGCTAGATAGATTTGAATCAGTCTTCAACACAGTACATTCAGTTACTTCAATGGGTACTTGATCTTTCAGCTTTCCTCTAACTCATCATGAACCAAAGCCTTTAATGCAACACATAGCTGCCACCATTCAGAACTCCAATAAACATAAACAGCACCTCTAAACCAAAATCAAATTAGTTATTTCAATCTTCATTCTCAGTACTGAATACAATGGCAATCTCAAATTCAGGATTTCTTGCCCAGCCAAAAGCATATTCAAGAACTCCATTTTGTGTTCATGATTTCATACCAAACCCTCAGTGCGATAGGTATAATAACTACCAACATCAAACATTACCAATTTTGTAAACTAAAATTGAAAATGAAATCATGCACCGCATGTCACCGAGTTTACATCTGCGTTAACATTATCTTATCCAACTTGCTCAACAAAATTACGTTAGGTATGTTCACAATGACCAGCACAGAACATTCAACAAGATAGAACACCACAACCATTACTGACAGTATACTTTAAATTCCACATTTATTATTCAAGGTAGGTACTAGCTTACATGACACCACACAATCACACAATTCACAAATTCACACCTTTCTTTAAAGAGATGTTACAATTATTAAAACTTCTGAATAATGTTCAAGATTACCGAGGCCAAGCATCGTTGAACAACACAGAACAAGGAAACCATTCCTAGTTTCCACCAAAAAACAAAAGCTCCTGTACCAAGTAAATCAAATAGAACCTAAGTGTCCCATTCATGGTCCACAATCAACAATAACTTAGCAAATACATTTACCTGCACAGAATGCACTTTCAACTTAAATGCCGAATTAACTCTTGACTCTGTCATCTCTCTGACCCACGAAACTGTTCTATGTAAATTAAAATGTTGCCAATTGAACATCTATCTCATCTTCAGCCACAACTTCAGCAGTTATTGGCCCTCGGGCATCTCATAATACCTGAATACGTCTTCTAGACACCATCTACATGTCTAGTTGCACTTTTCATTTGCCATAGTCCACTTAAATAATTTTTATTTGTAGGTAGGTATTGTTAGAATGACATGACCACAATCAGTTGGTTCATTCTCTACAATGCGATATATAATAACTACAGACATTAACTTTACCTTTATTCAACCGTTGGTAGCAACAAAACTAAACGCCAACTGTATTGGCTATACTAGCGTTAATCCTCGTGATGTCTGCAGGTTGTAAGATTGCAAATCGAGTCGACCAACAAACTATTTAACTAAACTTTAACACCGGTTTGAAAATAATCTTGATCATATAACTCTTAGCTGAAAGTTATTGCATGTTTTTGCAACAAAGCAAAAGTTAAAAGTCTAATCCTCACAGTGACTCACACTTTGTAACGACTTATTAATAATCTAGTCTTTATCCAGTAATTTATAAGTTAAAAATCATATCACAGTTAAAAGTTATTTGTTTATGTTTTGTCTTGTCCGAATTTTTCGAACTTTTTCGAATGTTGACACTTACATGTCAATGTCTAATAGAGATGAGTAAGGGATGGCGATCTGTTATCAATTAATCGACGAATCGATTTAAAGGCAAAAAATAAACAAACAATTTTTCAATCGATATCCAGTACTGAATCGATCCAGCGTATCGATATTTCGCCCTAGAATATCGAGATTCGATTTTTCTGTTTCGATATGAACCAAAATATTATTTAAAAATAGTCGAATGTATTACACAAAGATATTTGAATTCAACGTTAACAAAATAAATTTCTTTCCCTTTTACCTGATACTTTAATTTAGTTGTAAAAACAATCCCAATCAGCCAAAGATGTGAAAAGATACACTATACACTATTATTACGATTTTTCTTTTTACTTTCCATAACTGGATTCACACTTGCATTAAAAATACCAACGCGAATAGTTAGAATGTACGTTATTTTCAAAGAAAAGCATATTCACAAATTTCCTTGAAGATCAAATCAACAACAAACTCAGTGGTAATAATATTTACGGGCAATCTGAAGTGACACCTATTAATAAAGAATGCATGGCTAAAATGCCTAGTATCTTTACTTCTCGATTATCAGTAGTGAGTAAACTAACAACCTATTCATAAATGTGTGTACTCTTGTGACAGCACTAGTGGTCACAAAACTGTATATTGTTCTAACATCATGCAACATAAAATAATGTAATGAAATCTAATTTCTTTCCGTTTTGTTCTCACATTCCAATGCTCCAAGTACATTAGAAAGATGAAATTGCGAAAATCGTTTCATTGTTTATTTTGTTGGTAAATAAAAACGATTAAATACTTGAAACAAAATATTTCAAAGCTTGAGCCCGTCAAAGATTTAAAAGATGGCGTGACATGCACGGACTTCTCATTCTGTCTATGCAAAAATTATTTGTTTGTTTTTAAATTGATCACGAAAAAACAACATGCTCGTATTCAATAAGCTCCCCCAAGCAGCAAATCACGGCATAATGGGGTCCCGAATCCAATTTCGATGATTATTGAAAGAAACATACAGTATCAATACCATTACATAGATGGCGCTGTTTGATTTTTCTACTCTTTTCATGTAACTTACATTAAACATTTCCATTAAACAACATAATGCAATAGTTATAAATTGCAATTAATGCAACAATTAATTATAAAACTTAGGTACTTCCAAATCCAATACATACTTCGGCTGCCACAAATGTATGCCAACGCACAGATAGTTGAATGCAGATCAAAGTAACATACCTTTAAGCCTGTACTCCCGGAAAGGTCAGGCAGCAGTGCCAACCATGCACATGTCCAGACTCCTAGGTGCTATCAGAAAATATTAAATTGATTGATCACCGCAGCGGCATGTATAAAACCACTAAATTTCCTCTTTCATAGCGCTGTAGACTGCAGGTTGTATGTTGCCTCTTGAAATGGAACCTGAGCTCCACACTTATCTTGTAGCACTACACGCAGCCGGTCACAACAGGTCTTGTGGTATCCACAGCCATGTTGAAGGGCTCCGATGTCCGTGCTATTTGTTGCATATTGTGTGAATGGCTGAAAAATTCATGTCTATGAGCAAGATTTCCACAAGCATAAAGTTTTATTGAATCAAGTTGTAGCTTAGGATGTTTGCTCTCTTGCACTGTATTTGCACAAGTGGTCTTAATCTCTTGCGAATTCCGCTGACAGTATGAATCTGGCTGAGTTTCATTTAGCCTCATAACGAAAATAACAATTTATTTTAAATTTTAGCCACTATAAACCAAGAAAAACAATATTGTGGCTAAACTTCATAAGGCATTAGATTGGTACTTATTATTGTCGGAATACTTAAGTTTATACTTCCCTGAACATTACCACCACAGTTGCGTTTCCCAAGTATCTAGTCGGGATTGGGCGTCGATGTCATCATTAACTTCATCATTATCTGCAACTCGACTTCGCATATTGTCTAGGATGGGCCACACTATACAGTTGAACTCGGGCAACATGATATTCCTGTCTCTGCTGTCTAGGCCGGCAAGTTGCAAAACATCTCCATTAGGTAGGTAGGTACTTCCATGCTAATTTTCGCGCACCAGAGCGCGCCAACCATTACTCGTCTCATTTGGTCCATTATCGCTTTGTGCGTGCATTGTTTTCACTTCTGATAACGGAGATAGGAGGGCTATCTTCAATAATACCCTCGGTCTGTGGGCATATCGTGGGTATGCAATGCACAAAGCAGGTAACTTATGCCGTTTTAGAGATAGTTCTTGTTCCAATTTTATCAAAGCAGCGGATTCGGCCACCAATCGTTTCGCTTTTTCCCAACTAAAACACACTTGTTCAAGTTCACACACGCCGCTTTAGGCTACTTCTCAACTCTTTTACTCTCAACTCCTTTTAACTTCCAAAACGCGCGTCCGCGCGTATCTTTTTCTAACTTTTTGACCCAATATGGCGGGAGAACCCACTCAGAGTGCCTCTATGACACTCCTGCTTTTTATTGGCTAAGAGAATCTCTTCCGGCAAATTACTGCTTGTATTATCCAATCCAAATCGAGTATTTTGACATAAGAAAAATAAAGTGTTGTCAATCGAATAAAATCGAACTGAGAATTGATCAGAAACTAAATGTTGCCAATTAAACAAACCTGAAGTAATAAGTTTACAAGCGATATACCTTCCTCCGATACATATATAATACATATAAACCTTACTCTTGAATCACTCTATCTATTAAATAAACCGCATCAAAATCCGCTGCGTCGTTTTAAAAATAGGGACAGACAGACAACGACTTTGTTTTATACTATGTAGTGATTTAGAATGTTTCGACTAGTCGGTAAAGCCGACTAGCCGACTACGTTCGTAGTCTGCGACTATTCGGCAAAGTGCGTCGACTATCCGGCTTCGTATTTTGTATGTATTTCTCAATAAAATGTATATAGTAGGAAAACAAAGCTAAATACGATACTTTCTTTTTGACTACGATTGAATTTCAATTTCACTTTAATTAACAATATTTTGTTTTTATTTTTAATACAAAATCTCCTTCTGACCCATGCAAAAGCAAATATCAAGAAATAATGCCAAATAAACAAAAGATGTTCGCAGGCGGCGGCGGCGGTAGCGACTTGCACGCGAATCAACTGTACCTGTAGTATTATATGATCTGTGACTGTACGAAGCTTTACGGAAAAATTGCTAAATACCCCCGAAACAGTGATCGGCTTGACTGACTAGTCGGCCTCTTTACAACCGACTAGATAAATAATCAAATACCTTTCATCGCCATCATTTCAACTGAAAACCATCCATTGCTGAATATTGCCCAAAAAGCAATTACACCTTTACCATTTGACGTACAAACAGACTGATGTATACTCAATAAATACAAACTGTTTTGTGTTTTAGGTATTTACAGTAAATATCTGTTCCAAGTAGTTTCAAAACAACAGGAAAAACCTCGTAAAAGTCTAGTGTTTTCCGAAACTGCTTTAGTATCTGAAGTAAGCTAGGAAGAAAGATTGAGGCTATCGAGTTAGTCGCTCAGAACTGTTCAATTTTATTATACCAATGTGTTAGCTATTCCGGTAGTCTCTATTTCTTATTGAAAGTTAGTTTTGGATTTCAGTATTGCCAGATGTGGCACACTGTTAATATTTAACGTATCGCGGCTACTTACGTCCTTCGTCTATAATATCTTACAATACGGAATACTCAAATTGGTTTCATGTAAAAGAGACGTAGGTGAACTAAAGTACCTTTTTTAACCGACTTACCAAAAAGGAGGAGGTTCTATGTTCGATATTATGTATGTTTTTTTTTTATATGTTCACCGATATCTCCGTCAATTAAGGACCGATTAAAAAAAAAAAAATTTTTTTTGAAAGAGTTTGTGCAGAAATTGGTCCCATTTTTATTTTTTGAAGATCTCATGAAGAACTTCGGAGATACACAACAGAACTCTTCAATAAATAAAGGCAAATCTCTCGGAATTACTGCAATCGCATGTCTATATATTGTTTATACAATTTCATAACAACATCACGCCAGTACGCTCTAAAGGGGTAAGCAGATGTGTACAGTTCACCTTGGTACACTCTCATTTCACCGGTTATGTTCAGTTTCATAATATTCCGGTAATCTATTCTGGAATTATAGGTACCTTACTTGCCTATTAGGTAGGCACAACTAAAAGACGAAAAATAAAAATAAACTTTTTTGCAAAAGAATACTACCGACTTCCAAATAAGAAAACTACAAAGTGAAAATTAACTTTATTTTTGGAAGTCGGTGTCCATAACGCAAAAAAATTGTACCTACCAAAGACACCGACTTCCAAAAACAAAGTTATTTTTCACTTTGTAGTTTTCTTATTTGGAAGTCGGTAGTATTTTTTTGCAAAAAAGTTTTTTTTTTATGCACATATTTTAAACATGCTACAACTGTATAACAACTAAACATGTAGTATAGGCTGGTTTCTGTATTGAGAATTTCTAATTAATAACATGTTAAACCAATATTTTTATTATTGCCCAAGTCATTGACAAATACTCAACTTTAAATTATTCATTATAATAATTCAGAAATTGGGGGCATATGCTATTTACAAGCAGTAGCAGGTGGTGTTCTGTAGTTTCTGCCTACCGCTATGGGAAAAAGGCGTGAGTATATGTATGTTTGCTGTTTACTTGTTGCTACACCATTAGGTAAGTAACTTTCAAGATATTATTTATTATACTTCGACAGCTTGCAATAAATACTGCTTGGTGATTGTAAACTGCGGGGGTCCATTTGTTACAGTTTCCTACTGCTATTAATATCAATTTGCCTTTATTCTCATAAAGCATGGATACGAGTCCAATCAGTACGTTTTTTATGATTCTGCCGATTTCGTTCAGATGGGTTCAGTGAACCTCTTTATTGGATATACATATAATATTGATAGGTACCTGCCTACCTATTGATACTTGTTTTTTTTTTATGAGAATTTATATTCGTCCTTATTGGCTCCTAAACTTCGCTCTTAAAGCGATTGACACTTGATTGATCGTTTCAAATATCGAAACGGAATTAAAGCTTTAATTAAATTTTTTATGATCAAACCTTATTTCCACGTAGTTGGAGTCCTTCCAATGTAGAGTCTTCTGGTTCGAAGAAGGTACATAATTACAGTTGCTATTTAACATGCCTACCCATCACATACCCCTGCCGCTAACTCCCATACAAAGCAATTGTTGCCTTACTATTATTCACTATTGAGTACTGACACACAATCACTTCGCTCAAGCTTAGTCTGACTACTCGTGTATTAACCCGTCTTGATCAGAGTCTCAATAGCCCGACGTCCTCTCAATATGCCTCAGACGCGCCGGTCATCATTGTATATACCAGGAATACTGTGCCATTGTTTCATAGCAACTGCAGTTGACCGCAAGGTTACACAGGAATTTTTTTTAACGAAATAGCAAAATAGGTATGGGCCTTACGTGTGTCATTGCATAGGGTTTGAGTGAATGAAAATGACCTTTGATATGGCAGGTAAGTATGATTCGACAAAGTAAAATGCGAGTAACCATGAATTGAAGTATTTAGTTAATGAGTAATAAAATCTAAAGCCCATTGTCTACTTAATTAAAACAAGAATCGAATACAGAATAACCTAACTCAATATATCCATAGTACAACCATTCAGCCAGTATAATCGATGGCCTCTAGATTAACTGTGAATATACTTCATATTGCCGCAAGCTAGCAGGAATAGCCTATAAATTGTGTTAGTGAGCTAGCGGTGACAAATTACTTTAAACAAGAGTTATGTAGTGAAATGCTTTTCATCTAGGTCGCAGGTGGATGGTCTTGGCGCGTTCCCAGGTAAACTGAAGACAGTTTTCAGGTATCTTTAAGACTGGCTAAAGAGTAGCGTAAACTTGAAACTGTTTATTCGCAAGATAAATGCTGGATTAAGAATACTGTGGAATGGATTTGTAATTCTTTTTCTTTTTAGGGTTGTTTTGCTAGAGTTTTTCTAAGTTTTTTACATAAATTCATACTCATGCCTTTTTTGCATAGGTGGTGACCAGGTAGAAACTATAGATCACAACGATTTTTACATAGGTATTCCTGCCAATATCTTTTATTCATGGAATAAATTAAAAGTCTGACAGTTTTTATAATAATTCTGAAGATGTATTCGATAGAAAATAGATAAGACTTCGCTTAGTATTCTAATCATATATCATATTATATTAGAAGACTTAGGCGTTAGCAAGGTTAACTTTTTCGCATAAATCTTGCAATCATATTGCAGTCAATCTTATTAAATGTCGCAATTTAAAGCTTCAATGATCTGAAGGGGAGAAACTTTTGTAATACCATTAAAATGTCAGAGTCAGATAGTTAAAGGTCAGTGCCAATAAGTCAAAGTCAAATATATTTATTTCAACTAGGCCAATAAGCGGCACTTTTGAACGTCAAACATTATTAAATCTAAATTAAAAATGTACAAGTAATAAAAATTTACTCTACCGTGCATTCGGAAAGTAGCTTTTTATGGAGAAGAACGCACAAGAAACTCCATACTTACTCTTTTAAAAAAAAATATGTTTTACAATGTTTACTTATGTACATACATTAATAAATTCATATATGTGAGGACGATGCACCCAAAATAGTACTACACACTATACTACGTACAGGTATAAAGTAATAAAAGCACTAACAGGTAAATTCATTAATTTGATAAATAGGAACACGGTTCTCACATACTTACAAATATTGCAAACATAGGTAAAATATACCCTCCATATTAACACCTATCATTATGAGAGCGTATTGATGTAGGGACACAAAGTGATAAAGGTTACCCATTTATGCAAATGTCCAGTTATAGATGTTTTATTATATTTAGATGTGTCTAAAAGATAGCATATTACAGGTCTTTAGTGTCACTTCTTTTGGGTTAACCTCAGATATAAATCTAACTAGATGATGCGATTGTATGTACTTCGCGTGTCAAAAAACGGAGTAATATGATCGAAATTTGAGCTTTTCATTTAGCATTATCGGCACCGGAAATCTACCGAAATCTATAAAAATGTCGAATTATGCCATATTGAGCTGTAAAGACTGTATAGAAAAAGTTGGCCAAGGCATTGGGAATATTTTCTTTCATTGGTAAGTAATTTTTTTATTAAATTGTGTGTGATAAAGAGGCACGCTTGGTTTTCATACAGATGAAGGGACTTGCGTTATCTAGTTAGATTTATGTCTTTGGTGTGAACTTAACGCCCTAAACCTCTGACTCCATTAATTTGTAGTCGTACCTAAGCAAATTGAACAGACAATTTAATACTTACTCAAGAAGTATTTGTGGGCTTCTCCGTTATTATTCTAATTATTTAGGAAAACATTACAAATACAAATTTAAATTTATTCAGTTGATTCTAAAGGCTTTGTCCCCTCTCTTACGTATTTACACTTAATTCCTCTACACTTTAAGTGTACAAAAGATTTAGAAAGCTTTTTTGCCATTCGAAATGGACTTCTATATAAGTATATTAACTAAATTCAACTTTACCAGCGTTCTTGCAGTCAATAGACGCGAGGGCGACCAAAGTTGAGCTGTAAAAACTTCGTCTTTTACAATTTTATGATTGCACTTAACACCGAGCGAGGCGACGAGCCATGTATTTTAATAACCCTAAGCTTGTACATAAGAAACTACACTACGTTTATAATTAATCCGACGAGAATTTTAACGAAGTTAAAGATATAAAAAATAAAAAAAAATATGAAGAAGGTGAAATTGTTTGTTTATATATTTGAAAGTACTGATTATGACTGCGAAAATTCTTCCACTGGTATGAAGCTACACTATAGTTGAATGTACCGTATGTTTTTGCCCGATGGAAAGTAACTTATAACTTTTCATCCCGCGAAACATAATTATACGGTTATTGTGGGTGTTGCGAAGGGAGCGAAACCGCGAAAAAAAGGTTTTTATATATAACTACGAAATTAAATTGTGATTTTCAAAAATCCTTGTTTTACAGAAGCTCGTTCTCATTATTTGAAACACTGGATACCACAGGCGGAGACAACTGTTTGGTGGCGCAATTGTTGTTTTCTTTTTAAATAAATAGAGGTTAATGGATGGATGGATGCTTGTTACTCTGTCACGCAAAAACTACTGAACGGATTTTTATAGAACTTTACAGTAATATGTATAGTTAATACATTAAAAAAAAAACGAAAAAATACCGGCCAAGTACGTGTCGGACTTCGCACATTTAGGGTTCCGTACAAAACTGCAAAATTATGTTGTTTGTAATAGGAAAAATTAATTAATTTCATAAAAAAATCTGATTTATCAATATATTGGTATTTGTTAGTAAAATATCCGTAAAAACAAACATTATCACCAAATTCATAGGTCAATGGAAAGTTAAAAAATTCTTTGGTACAAAATTTTGTAAAAAAAAAGCAGACTTTCGCACTTCCACTTCTCTTCTCCTTCGTACCCCACGTCACACCTCCAGCCGTTATGATGGCTCCTTCTCTGTTACTGCAGTGCGTCTCTGGAACTCTCTGCCACATTCCCTACGCGACAGCCCTTCTCTGAATGTCTTCAAGAGGAAAATCAAAGATCATTTTCTTTCGGAATGACATAATATTAGTATATGTATATATATATATATTTTTCTTGTACTTATGTATGTATGTATATTTAGGCTTTATTTTATTTTATTCTAGAATTGTACACTGGACTACTTCTCTTCTTCCTTTTGTAAACTCTCTCCATCACTCTAAGGTTTGCTGGTAGAAAACTCTTCTTTGAGTTAAGCTCGCCTTTGTACGTCAACTTTAAAATCACTCGTGTTGTATATGTAATTATTTTTTTTGTGTACAATAAAGAATTAAGACTTTGGTGGCTTCTTATTCCTTTGTTTTCCAATATTATATTTTAAAACAAAAAATATAGTATTTATCTACTCAACAAGTTCTAAACAAGGATACCCCACTCGATGGGGTAGGCCAAATTTAGTTTAGCCTTAAAAATATTATAAAATATGTTTTGGCTATTAACATGGTTTTGGGTCAACAAGCTGGTTATACTGTGAAAATTTGAAGACTGTAGCTTCAGCCATTTGGGCGTAAATCCCGTATGACAGACGACTGACAGACGGACAGACAGACGGACACGTAAGTGACAGCAATAGGGATCCGTTTGGACCCTTCGGGTATGGAACCCTAAAAAGAAAGAAAATGTGTTTAATTGTCACAAAACGACATACATATTTAAGTACATGCTTATGCTAAACCTTTAACAATAGTATTAGTAGTACTTAGGTTAAGTCAGTAAAGACAAGTCATAGATAAAACAATAATAATATATTCTGCCTACATCTATACTAATATAATATTATAAAGAGGAAAGATTTTATTGTTTGTTTGTTTGTTTGTACCGAATAGGCTCCGAAACTACAGGACCGATATAAAAAATCATTTCACCAGTAGAAAGCTACATTTTTTTATCCCGAAAACGGTTCCTGTGGGGTGGTCCACGGGAGCAAAGCCGCGGGCAACAGCTAGTTTTGTATAAATCAGAAAATAAATAGGGTGAAAAAGAAGCCAAGAAGATGCATATCGTGGTTGTGGCATGAAGGTAAACATAAACAACACAATGGCCATAATTTGTAAAGATATTGGCAGAAGTACTAACGGCAGCTAGTAATATTATAAATGCGAAAGTTTGGATGGATGTATGTTTGTTACTCAATCGAGCCAGAACGGATGAACGGATCTGGATGAAAGGACATGGACAAAAAGTGCATTCTATGTACAAATACATAATAAATAATATTGTACAAAAAAAAAATGAAAAACTAATTATGACACAGTTTTTTCCTCTCTGAACTTGACGTTTTTATTACAAAAGCAAAAAGTAGTGCAAGACGAATTATAGTACCATGTGTCACCTTCCGCCATAATAGACCATAGAGAAAGATAAAAAATATATTATTGGACGTTCCTCACCACGCACGTAAGTTATTAGACGTGAATTATACGACAAGTTCTCTTATAAGTAACATTTTATTCACATGAAACTGTCTCTATTGGTATTGATTGCATTTAATAACATTATTTTTTCATATTTTGATGCGTTAGTTAAATAGTTTTTTTTTATTTCACCCAAAATAAAATACTTAAAACGGAACGCGACGTGTTTGACAGACGATTTGTTTATCAGACTTGACATTGACATTTTCGTCTATTTCTTCTAAAACAGAACTTCAAAAGCAACGTTCACTTCTTATCTTACAGTAA
Source organism: Anorthoa munda (assembly GCA_945859665.1). Taxonomy (NCBI): domain Eukaryota; kingdom Metazoa; phylum Arthropoda; class Insecta; order Lepidoptera; family Noctuidae; genus Anorthoa; species Anorthoa munda. The sequence goes on along the minus strand of OX243905.1, from coordinate 30,054,744 downwards.
CAGTTTGTTTTTGCGATATTTTCTTTGACTCCTACATAATTCAACGGAAAGATATCTTCTACCACTCGAATATCTTGTTAACATCATTGGACTCTGATTTGCATTGCGTTTCGGATTTGTTTAGTGAATCAATATGAGGTGCATCAACTTTTGAATAGCCGTGCAAAGGTTGCAAAGGCATATCATATCCTCGCTTTCTGAACACTATCAAGCAAGACTTTGCGTTGGATAACTGTTGCTCAAACCCAGGTATGCAGTTAAAGTAGAATAACTTAACCTAATCTGATTTACTTTTATTTATGATACGCGATTATAATGTGCATTTTATTTTGAGCTGCCTCTGAATACATTTATATGTCATCCATGATTATTATTATTAAATACCGAAGCTGGTGAACATGAGAGACTACTAGGACATAACCTGGTTTGCGTTGATTCTGGAAATCAGTGAGAAAAATAAGACACCATAATGTTAGTATGAAGTGTCCATTGCTGGCTGTTCTAATAACACAAATTAATTATGAGGTAAGCATTTTGTTTTTTATTATTATAAATAGGTACCTAGTTGTATTCTTATTGAGACTAACTATCATGCATGATTGTAACTGTTTTGTGCATTTTCTATCTTTAATATATACTTAAAGCCTAAAAGAGACATTTTGTAACATCTTAGAACTTACTGCTCATGATAAAATAATATAATACTTGAAAACATACATGTGTAAACAAAAGATACCCTTGTTGCTAAAAAATATATAAACATAAGCTTTTATCTATGTTTATAAGCACTGCAGTAAGCACTGTTGTTTGTTTTCAGCCCACAAGAAACAACTATGTATGCTATTTGTGTTGGATGCGAGCAAATAGACATGCAGCGCATGACTCATCACGAGACAGGCAGGGATTGGTGTTGGACAACAATGCAGCATCCACTAATGTTCATGTGGATAACCCACCTGTGCCACCACCGGCAACATTACCACCTGTTCAAAGGCCACATGTGCTAGCCCCGGCACCATTACTGCCTGTTCAAAGCCCACCTGTCCCACCACCAGCACCATTGACGCCTGTTCAAAGGCCACCTCGAAGGGAGCGTAACACTATATCACTACCTAATTATAAGCGAGCTTCGATCTCATCTAGTCATTGTATATTGCAACAATGCAGAAACCGATTCATACATTTGGTCCTGAAATTCCTTAAAAGACTTCTATTACAAGTTATTATACAATTAATTATACACATCCAGGTGTGTGAAATAAAAATATTGTTTTATCCAATAAATAATGATTTTTACTCATTTGTTTTATTATTTCCTTTGATAATTGGTAACTTAAAAAATATACATATTGCACCTTTAGAAATATATATAAAAGGAATAAAATAGTTAAGCTATTCTTTGTTATTAATGCCACATTTTTTGAGGCCCTTCCAGACTCGGTTCAATAACATGCGATTAGCATGTTAATGAACTGAGTCTGGTAGGGCCTATACAGCTTAGGAGTCCATTACTTTGTTTAAATTACTAGTAATGAGATTGCCCTGTGCGATAAGACTGCCCAAAAGACAATCATAAAAGCAAGTGTACAATACACTTGCTTTTATGATTTTTTGTGCTATAAATAATTTTTTGTAGTGTACAATAAAGAATGTAATAAATAAATAATGCTAAAACCATATCAGATAACTGTATTCTCAACACTGTTTGCTAATTTAAAGCGCCTGGCGTTTTTTTAATAGCAAGATCATTATCTGTACACTTATTGCAACGATCTGAATAATAGGTTTAATGAAACTGTTTTCGTTTAGTCTGTCGTTGTGTCAAGTTCTTGGGGTTTTTTATTTATACTAATTGAATAAGCTCATATTCACGAATATAAAACAGCAAGAACCATTGTAGTAAATTAAATTCGATAACAGTGCCGACGCCCATACAAAATCTGTCCATGTCCTTTGACACTGAGCTAAATTATAATCTGGAATAGCACATAAGCATCTTTTTATCCCGGTATAATGTTCCCTCAGAATAAAAAGAAACATATTTCCACGCGGGTGAAGACCTGCGTGAAATTGTTTGCGTTTGTTTGTTTTCCGCGGGCAGAAGCTATAACTCCGAAATTCAATTGACGTTTTGAAGAATGACAGAATAAATGATTGAAAACGCTGGATTCGAAAACGAAAGAAAGTTATCATTACTTTTGTTACTAAGGAGAGGTCAATGGACTATGTACTGTAATCAATTTTGATTCATTTTATTACCTACTTGGACCTAGATCCTGAAAGTTTCTTCAAGAATGTGTTGTCGAATCTTGTGGCTATTGATCAGATTGGTCATTTCTGTCGGTGAATGTCATGAGAATTTACTGGATTTACCTATTGTTGTTGCCCAACTAATGATAACAGTTAATATAACTTAATCTTGTGCAGGTTATTAGTGTATATTCTTAGACAGTTTAGCTATGTTGAGAGGATTAATGAAAGGCGACTAACAAACGGTATTTAAAATAATAAAACCGGCCAAGTGCGTGTTGGACTTCACACATTTAGAGCTCCTCACCAATGAAAAAATATGATTTATCAATATATTGGTATTTGTTAGTAAAATATACGTAAGTGGCTACAACCAACAATATTAAAAAAAATCCCATCCTAATTAAAACCCAAAGCAATATCCTTAGTATCCATTAGTTATAAAGTTAAAGTAATATCATAAAACAGGACGTACCATCACATTTCTAACCGCTTAAAACTAGCTCTTAAAAGCAAACGATGATAATATTCATACATTCAGTAACTTACCGCCACCACACCACCTTATGATATCAGCAATTCAATTTCAAATAATCCTTGCAGGAGACAATTTCCGAAATTAATAGCAGGAGCAATTGCAATAAATCTAAGCTTAGAATCTATGTGCATGAGACAGCACTCTACTCTAAAAGAAGTTTGCAAGTAAAAATGGTTAACTCGGCTTTAAATTCAACCCACAGTATAAGTAAAACCGGTTAAAACTAAAAGTTAGGAACATACCGAGGACTGTAACGTACACAATAGCGTAGTAAAGTTACTTCTGAAGCGTGTGGTTGACAACGTGTCCCACGTTTTGTTATTATATGGTTGGTTACTGAAATTGCATTCTAAAACAAACAAATAACTTATTCGTGGCTTTCAGTTGAAAATACTAAATTAATTAGCAATAAGCATTGTTTAAACACGGTTTATGAAATTAAACACACTTTGTTAGCAGTTTCTGTTGATGACAATTAAACTAATTTCAACAAAGATAGAAGACACATTATCTTTATTAATATTTAGAAATTCAAACAAACCAGTAGCAATGATATTTGTTAGTTAAGGTTTTTTGTATCAGAAAATGTCTTGAGCCTGCAAAGAAGAAAATATCTTATACTGGTTGATACTTAGATAAGAAGCAGACAAAGTTCACGAAAATTATTAATATCAAGCCGTGCACCCAAGGCTTATAAGTTTAAAACTTAAAACTATATTCTAACACAGCAGTGAATTTTCACAGAAACTATAAATCATTATGGCGCACTTTTTTATTTTCAATGGAGTACAATTTTTGCTAAATAAAAAAATCACAGCAGTAGTAAATATAACGAAATTAAATGGAAAATTATCACGGATAACAAGGCTTTACAAGTTTACGAGTAATAGTCGACCAACTTATAACATGCACTTGGAACAGTAAAAATTTTGTACAAATGCCATTGAAAAATTACAATAAAGTTGATAGCTGTGTAAAACAGAGTAAATATAATGCTTACGAACCATGTAAAAATATACAAAAATGAAATCATAACAGGCTTTACAAGTTTACAAGTAATAGTCGACCAACTTATAAAATGTGTAATAAAAAACCGGTCAAAAGCATGTAATCTATTCACTCTTGACTTAAACTAAATAAGGACTAACAAGGTAAGGTCTTAAGGTCTTTAAGTCAAGAGTGAATAGGTTTCTTCTAGGTAAGCGTGCTACATCGTCGACCACATCATCACTTACCATCAGGTGAGATAGTGATCAAACGCGTGCCTTACAAAAAAAAAAAAAACAAAAAAATTGATAACTGAAGAAGGAGTTATAAAATTCAACTTCGCAACTGAAGTTAGAAAAATATTATCTATTTGAGTACCACCGCGGGTGTGAATTGCGAAAGGAGCCGATACGAGCGCGCGTTAGAGCCACGGGGAATGGTATAGTTCGTTCTTGGATCCTTGCGTGCACGCACCTTGTTTATTTCTCTTTCGGAATTAGAAAAAAATCGTATTTATTCCTCCTCTAGTCTTCCTATACCTCTAGTCTCCTCTAATACCGCAGATTAGAGGTGAATCCTCTAATCTGCGGTATTCACTATTTCATTCTGGAAAGTTTTACGCTACTCAATTAGTGATGAAGTCGGGTCGAATTTTGAAAATAAATAATTTGCTTGGAAATCGAATCTAATTTGACTTTACTTTTACGTTTTAATTACAAAACGTCGAAAATACTTCTGCACTAAGACAAAATTCCACCGCGACAAAGACTCCACCGCGCGCATGCACCGTATGGACTACGGACTGGTACTGCCAACGACTCCGGCCACTCCAATGCGTTATTCGAGCTTAAACATTATTAATTTAGAAATCATTATTATTAAGGATGTTATGATTTTATTTTTGTAAATTTTTACATGGTTCATAAGAATATATTTAATATCTGTTTTACACAGCTAACAACGTTATTTAAGTAATTTTTCAATGGCATTTGTACAAAATTTTTACTGTGCCAAGTACATTTTATAAGTTGGTCGACTATTACTCGTAAACTTGTAGAGCCTTGTTATCCGTGATAATTTTCCTTTTAATTTCGTTATATATACTACTGCTGTGATTTTTTTCACATAGCCATGAGCAACCATATCGCTGGCAGGGGGGGGACACTTAACTCTAACATAAATTTGCAACTTAAAGCTTTACGCAAACGAATCTCTGAATCGAAAAATGGTTTTAAGAAGCCCAAAATATTTTTGAATGGCCTATCCAACGATACCCCACACCATGAGATAGATGAGATAAAAAAATACATCCCCACTTTACGTCTATGGGAGGAACCCGAATACATATTCGCGAGCTGGCTGACCAAAACCAGATGTATTCTCCGACTGCACAGCATGATTTTCTTCTTGTTTACGTCTTTTTAGTTCGCTTTTTAAGCAGTCGGGTATTTAGATTTTTTTAATTAACTTTTATATTTATAACTTTTTAGTTAACATTTTTTTCGAATTAGGTACATTTAAATATATAAGTGTTGTATATTTTTGAAATCACCTCTTGAAACCCTTTATTTTGATACCCCACACGATGGGTTTGGAAGAAAAAATAAAATTGCCCCCCCACAATATGGCGCCCAAAAGCCGCCATTTTTCTATTTTCCAATTTTAATGTAGCCTATGACACTCGCAAGGTTAAGACGAATCGATTGACGTATGAATCATCAAAATCGGTCAACGCGTTTGGTCTCTGGAACGCCACATAGGAACAAACATACATACATACATACATACATACATACATACATACATACATAGACTGATAAACACATTACCCTCCTTCGGCAGTCGGGTAAAAAAAACATCATCCTATGTGGCCCGTTTTTAGACTTTGTGAGTCGCTGAAGCCGTTCTAATGTTCATGTAACAACAACAAAAACCTCTTTTTAGTCCGCATTATTATGCAAGTTCGGAACCCTATTACTGCGCGTGGCCCGACACGCACTTGGCCGGTTTTGTTATTTTAGAGTATAGATTTGATACAGGTAACAAGAAGGAACGTTTTATATAATAGTTCAACTCATATTTTATGCTTTACTCATTCTCGTTTGTCGTCACCTCTGGGTGACGACAGGCACTTTGCCTTGTGTTATTTCATTAATCACCACAGCTATCAAAACAGTGACGAAAAACCAGCGCCAGGAAAATGATGTCCAAAAATTCGAAGACATGTGACACCGACCAATCTATTCAAATATTAGACCTATGTCCTTTATATAGGCTGACTATGCTATTAGTAAATCAAAGTCTCTCTTATCTCATGTCGATGTAAATACCTACATTAATTAAGGTGACGCAAAAGGATTACACTACATGAAATATGAAAATTAAGAGTCATCTCATGTAGTGTTTAAATATTCTAAAGGTAACCTCTACGTCTACACTGAACCTTGTTTAGTTCAAAACTTATCACCTTTTCACATAAATTAATCATGTGAATAATATTTTATTCGTTTAAAATTGTAAGGCGTTGCAATGTAAGGGTGATAATAATAAAATAATATTATTATTATCTGCCAGGATCTATGATTCCCGATAAAATAAAAAAGAAACTCTTTACAGGCTCGAATGAACTGCCGTAATCCACAATAGAATGTTTTCTACTTCGCAAACGGTTAGGCAATCGCTTTAAAGTCATCATCATCTTCCTGCCCTTATCCCATGTTACTTGGGGTCGGCGCAACACGTTTGCTTCCTCCATACCGTCCTGTCCCCCGTCACGTCATTACTGACTCCCTTTTCTTTCATATCACTCCTCACACAGTCCATCCATCTTTTCTTTGGCCTTCCTCTCCCTCTCCATCCATCCACATTTATATTCATAACTCGTTTAGTAACATGCGTTTCATCCTTCCACATCACATGACCATACCAGGACAAACGGTTTCCTTTCAACTTTTCTGCCACTGGCGCCACTTTCAAACTGCCTCTAATATACTCACTCTAATATACTCAATCGCTTTAAAGTGATAGTGGTAAGAAAGACGCTTTTTCCGATCTTGAAGTAATCGTTTAAATATTTTTAGCAAAGGAAGATGGTTTTTATTTTCATTCATAGACAAGTTTTCGGTAAAGTTTTTAGTTTGATTACTAGCTGTATTAAATTGATCCACGTGAACGTACTTCCCATCATATTTACTGATCACGTTACTCCTATCCCTCTATGTATAATACACTCGCTCATCCCAATTGTAGTCCGATCTCATTTGCTCGGAGCATAAACTCGCGGTCTGTTTAACAGCGAGCACGCACCGTACATGTACGATATCTACTGCGTTTTGTTTCAATATTTTATATTGATCATGAATATGTACCTACTGGACATATAGCATAATATAAACCAGACGTATAGTTACTAAGAGCAATGCACTTAATATTAACAATGTAAAAGTAAATGTCTGTTTGTTACATCATGTTTTATATTGTTTGTTAATAATTACACTTCAACGGCTAAACGGTTTAGGATAAGAACACAGATAAACATGGCGTAAGTTACATAGTATACTTTTTACCCGAATACAGCGAAGCCAAAAGGAGGATTATTATTAATTTACTTCGCTCACAGAGTAAAATTTACGACATTTACGCAGTTGAAGCCTCTATAAAAGCCAAAATTAAATAAATACTACAAACATTTCAATGGCAGACAGTTATCCAAATGTTGGTTTTTATTCGAAACGAAGTTTTTATCATCTATCAAAGAAACACTTACAAGCGTTAAATTAGTTTAAACATTCTCCAAGTTAATAAAATATACAACTTGTAACTTGAAATTTAACGATGTTGGTGCCAAGAGAACTATAAAGTTAAATGGAATTATTGTTGAACTTACCGCGTGCACATAACTAAAGATATAAATATTATACTTAAGGATATCTTAACGAACACCCATTTGGCAACGTTTATTGCTTTGTTTAAATGTTTAAATTAAATTAAATAATTTTGTGAGTAAGATTTTTATTTCATTTCGGAACTAAAATGGGACATAACTTAATAACGAAGAACTTTAGTGTATTATTTAATAAATATTAGCAAATAAATATAACTTGGTAAAAACTTAGAACTGAAAAAAATCGAATAGATTAAAAGATCCAAACGCATATCGCCCACCAAGGCTGAATTTGTTTTAGGTCTCAGTTTAATATAGAACTTATTTTTCACAAAAACAGGAGATAACTTTCGTCACATGAGATAAACAAAAACTACACAAAAAATACGCTTTTATTTAAAAAACAAAATCTATTCACAGTAAAATTATGTCCAATCGTAACCGTTATCTCTATGACCTTAATGTAGAAAGAATAAATAACATAATCGTAGGGTCCGATAACAAAACAAGAACTTTTCTAAAAAAGGTTAAAACAAAAGAAAATCCCTTTTACTAAATCCCTTTCAACACTGATAACCGCGTAGCTGTCTACGGCGAAACACGGGCCTACGGCGTAGCAGTGGTCTACGGCGTAGCGCTATGGTCGAGTACCTGTATTTCTATTTAAGGAATTAATCTGAGCAGAAGGTTTTTCGTAAGTAAGATCCGAGTTATATAACTTTGTACAGGTCTTTTTGTATTTAATATACCTGTTAAATGTTAGGTAGAGGTCGAGAATATTAAGTAGCGGAAAGCGATTTTATTTATCTACTTACAGCAAAAGTTTGACTAACTTTTGGGTATTTATCAAATGCAGTCTAATATCGAAAAAGCATATTGCCATTAATCTCTTTAAAAATAAAATTATTTCTTTAAAAAGCACCTTTTTGTGGGTAGATTTTAGTTTTATTATTGAATCGCTCCTCCCATCACCCTATCCATACCCTGCACTACGAACACTAATCTTTAGAATAATGAAAAGTAAATAAACTTGCATTGATTAGCTTTTATTCTTGTTTAGTTAGTTTTAATTTGTATTGCACTCATAAACAAGCTGTGTCAAGGTAAACAAGCTGCTTGAGTTCAAGCTAATTGCGTTTAGTATAACATGGTACGTGGTTCAGTAATAATTAAAGTTTAGTTTATTTAGGCTACAGTTACTACATCATATTTTAGTATTAATTAAAAACACAACCTTGTTATTTAAGATTTTATTTAGATTAGAATTCACTGAATTATTTTTAATGTTAAAACCCACCTAAGCTCCTTAATCTGGGTAAAAGAGATTAATATCAAAATCTACGTTAGCTCTTCCAAGATTTAAGTCCAGTTAACTGACTGAATTAGTAACGAAGTAGTCACTTGTATAAATGGTCCGTCATATATATAGTAAGGAACCTTCCTTACTGCAGTATTGTTAAGCCATGCCATTTCATGGAACCTTTCTCATTTCGTTTAATTCATTTCCGTACGAAATGAAAATTGTATTCCAAAAACTTTTTCACAAAAAGAGAGAGAAATAAATCTTTTTCACAAAAAAATAAACCAACTTCAAAAACAAAACACTAAAAAGTGCAAAATAACTTGCGTTTCGGAAGTCGGTGTCGCAAAACGATAAATACATGAGGTACAAAAGACACCGACTTCTAAAAAGAAAGTTATTAAGCACTTTTTAGTGTTTTGTTTTTGAAGTCGGTTTATTTTTTTGTGAAAAAGATTTATTTCGCTCTTTTTAGTTTTGGTCCACCATTACAACAAATTGCGCAAGTTCCATAGTAAGATACCTAAAGGATTGACAAAATACCCATAACAACTCAATTTACGCTAAGGAGTTCGGTTGTATTCTCCATATTTTGAAAACTGCCAAACCGATTTTGATAAAACTTGCACTGTCACAGTGCAAGTTTCATCTAAGTTGAGAGATACTTAATATAATAAAAAAGCATCACGAGCCGATTACTTGTTTCGGAGAAATGCGTGGACAAGCATTTATTTATAGTTAATTAAAACGGCATAGATACCAATTACATTAATTAACATAGAAATTGTGAAACAACACTGACAAGTGTATTACATAAGGTAATTAAATAATTCACATATACAATTAAAATGGCACAGTAGATCGGCAATGTATCAATAATTATATTGAAATAATATTTATTTATTATTATTTATAACAATATATATAACAATTTATCATGGAACAGTGGATACCCTCGCATACTTTCTCTCACAGAACACCAGACATGCACGCATTAGTTTATACCATTCGTCCGCAAACGCATCACATTCAGGATTGGCAGTCAAGAGGTCATTGAGCATCTTCAAAGCACGACATACTGGGGATTCAGCTCTAGCGACCGTTCAAATCAAATCAATCAAATCAAATGTATTTATTTCAACTAGGCCATTATATACTATTGAACGTTAAAAAATTTACATGTTATAAAAAATTGATTCTACCGTGCATTCGGAAAAGTAGGTTGATATGGAGAAGAATGCACAAGAAACTCCATACTTACTCATTTAAAAAAATAAAGGCGTTTTACAATATTAACATAAGTAGTACATACATTAATAAATTCTTATACGTGAGAACGATGCACCCAGCACTACTATACTAAATATAGGTATAAAGTATTACAAGCACTAACAGGTAAATTCTTTCACTTGATAAATAGGGACATGGTTCTCACATACTTATAAATATTGCAAACACGGGTAAATTACCTAATTCAACAACAACGGAACAGTGTGCGAGTCAATTTTTTAAACGAATAGAGAAGAAAATAAATAATTATGAATATACCGTACACAAATTAACCATTTTGATAGTTTCTACACTAAAGATTGCCCTACGGAGCAGGACCAGCATGTTTTCAAGCTTTATAATTTGATAAGATCTTAAATATAATCATCTAATTTGTAATGTGATATATTAAAACTTAATAAAAGAAAATTTAAAACAATAATTAAAAGCACATTTTGTAAACAAGCATATTACAAATTATCATAGGCCGCCCCCAAGCGTCGCCACAGGTTTACTGGTTGACTTGTACAGCTGTCCATAGAATCTCTTGATCTCCCTCAGAAGTTCCGGTTTGGCGGAAACGATCCTGCTATCATCGGTCTTCTGTTTCGTGAGCTGGCTCTGCCCAATAGACAGATCTCTTGCAAAGACCCTGGAGCCCTTATTTCGCTCAATCGCGTCTTTAATACGCTCAATATTAAAGCGGCGGAGGTCAATTTTCAAGGACTTTGAGATCCGTCTATTTAGCTGTCGGTATTTCAACGCATCGTCTGAAAACTGCAGGATCATCTCACGCCTCTCCTTCATGAGCTTGAGAGTAGGATCAGAGAGCTTTTTGTTCCTATCTGTACGGCGGGTTTTGGAAAACTTAGACCCGACCGTATGGACAGCTTCCACGAACCCATCGCTGTAATCGTCCACGGAGCTTCCTAGGCACTCGAAACGATTCTGGAGTTCGAGCTGAAAGTTCTCGGGGTTTTGGGCCTGGATCTTTGCTGGGCGGAGCGTGGACTACACCAGTCGAGACCTTCCAAGCTTAACATTAATGTTCAATGTGCCCCTTACCATGCGGTGATCGCTCCCGGTTTTCATCGAATTGATTACAGAGACATCATTGAACATTTGCTTCTTGGTTGACATGATGAAGTCGATCTCATTTTTAGTTGCACCATCGGGGCTTTGCCAGGTCCACTTCCTGTGCTCACACTTTCTGAAGAAGGAGTTCATCATGTTCTTCCTTCTCCATAAAACTAGGGCCCCCGGTGGTTCCGGCGTCTAACTCCAAATTGCCCCACTTGCAGCTCATCCACGTCTTGTTTGCCCAGTTTTGCGTTGAAGTCCCCCATGACAACGGTAAAGTAAGTTTTGAAACCATGCATGGCTCTAGAGATATCCTCATACATGATCTCTACCTCGTCGTCGGGGTGTGCCGAGGTCGGGGCGTAGACCTGTATGACCTTCAGCGATTATCTTGCGGATATTCTGAGTATAAGGTACGCCACCCTGGTCGACACACTCTCGATCTTCACCACGTTGTTCACAAGGCACTTGTGGACGATATACCCGACACCACCTTGGGATTGCCGGTCACCCTCTCGGAAATAGAGCAGGTTACCAGATTTGAGGATTATCGAGTCCTCCCCCTCTCTTCGGACTTCAGATAACCCTATAATACGTACCTATAATATTTACCCTATAGCACCCTTTGTCACGCCATCGCCTCGGCCGCTACCGTAGCCGAGGGTAGACGGACTGCCGGGCACTCGGGGCCGTTTTTTCTGTGTGCTGATCATTAGGATTGGGTTTGCCATAATTGCCACGCTTGGCAGGAGGGTTGGCGATCGCAATTTGTTGTTAAAGTGCACAGAGAATGCTGCTACCCATTCTCTGGTGCCGTTAGCTAAGTATTAATTAACATAACACACAAAACGTGACGATTTCCCTGAATGGAAACTACTGCGTATATCCGTTGCGGCTACGAGCTATGAGTCGGCGTGGTAATGATAGGAAACCACTAATAGGCGCCTCACTCGTAGCCAGTTTGCAAGCCTGCCTGGTTTTGAATGAATGTAATGGCTAAAATAGGGGAAGCAGGACTATGTAAATATAATCCTTACATACTTTGTTTATCATATACCTTCATTATGGGAAGGTAGTTTACGAATCACAATAACTAGAGTTTACTTCCTTGGTCTAACCCGCGAGAACCGTGTAAGTACCTACTGTGGCACTAAGTGACATTGTAGCATTGTTTCAGTATTCAAGAATTTCTAGATATAACCATTTATAATCATGTTATAAACAAACAAACTCCACTAACGATAACAATGTTCGGGCGCACGGTTGGCGCAGTGGTTGAGAAATTGACTGCTGCGCTGCGTGTCGCGGGTTCGATTCCCGCACGGGACAAATATTTGTATGACCTACAGGTAGTTGTTCCGGCTCTGGGTGTTTGTGTATGTGAGTTTATATGTTTGTAAACGCACCCACGATACAGGAAGAAATTCCTAGTGTGGGGCAACGTTTTTTTTAAAAAAAAAAAAAAAAAAAAAAAAAAAATTCAATTCTCTTAAAACTTTTGTACCAAAAAATCCAATTATTCTGCTCGTCCGAGCCATAATTATCTTCACAAACACAAGAACACGAGTAAATAATAATTAGACTAGACTGTAATGCCCCAGAGAAATATATATATATAATAATAAGCTTCTTAAACTCTAGCCACTTTCAAGAGAATACCAAGTATCTAAACCAATTTACATGATCATGCCTGTATATTATATAGTACTAGCAATCCGCCCGCGACTTTGTTCGCGTGATTTCGTTTATCCTATAAATGATTTTCTTATATGCAGTTAGTGAAGGCGACCAACAATAAGCTATTAATAAAACAATAAAAAACGGGCTATCGTAGATATACAGGGTATATTGGATTGGGACGATTCGTTATTTGACTAAGAATAATAAATTTTAGGTTACCGCCACAAAGTAAAATCCTCCCCTAAAAACTTATCAACCCTTTTTAGCCCCGTTGAGGGTTGAGTTTTGAACAACCTAAATATGCTATACACTCTTTTCTTCTCTTTTTTCTTTATTGTTTATGTAAGTCAGATTGCGCAGTGAGATTCCTCAAAAAAAAATTAACACTTAAACGCTAACCTTATCAGGGAGGGAGTTTTTAAAATGTTTTATGTAAATTTTGACTATCAACTTTAACTCCAAGGAATTCGATTTTACATACAAAATAATTTTGACCTTTTTCACCTCCTGAAAGGTTGAATTGCCGCAAAATCGCGCCTTAGTGCTCCCCTAGAACCCTACGTCAAAAACGAAACCCTGTCCAGTAAGATTCTTAGCTTGAGTTAGTTTCGAAAAACTAACAATGAAAGCCTTTATTGTTTATTTAGATTAATATTTATATCAAGTTTCAAATGTGTTAACCCAAGAAATAAGATTCTTCAAAAACACTTTAATACCCCCTAAATCGTCTTTTGGGGGTGGTTGAAAAAATCTAATAATGACAATCTTTATTGTTTATTCAGGTTGGTGTTTATGTCAAGTTTCATGTTTATTAATCCAAGATATGAGATTCTTACAAAAAAATAACATTCCCTAAATCATCTGTTGAGGGTAGTTTTGAAAATCTAATAATGAAAGCCTTTGTTGTTTATTTAGATTGGTATTTATGTCCAGTTTCAAATTTATTAACTGAAGTAATAAGATTCTTCAAAAAAACTTTAACACCCCTAAATCTTCTTTTGGGGGTAGTTTCAAAAATATTAATAACAACCTTTATTATTCATTTAGGTTAGTATTTGTGGCATGTTTCAAGTTTATTGACCCAAGAAATCAGATTTTTTTATACAAACTTCAACACCCCCTAAATCATCGTTTGGGGGAGTTTCGAAAAACTAATGATGACAACCTTTATTGTTTACTGAGGATGGTATTTATGTCAAGTTTCAAATGTGTTAACCCAAGAAATAAGATTATTCAAAAACACTTTAATAACCCCTAAATCGTCTTTTGGAGGTGGTTGCAAAAAACTAATAATGACAACCTTTATTGTTTATTCTGGTTGGTGTTTATGTCAAGTTTCATGTTTATTAATCCAAGATATGAGATTCTTCTAAAAAATTAACATCCCCTTAATCATCTGTTGGGGGTAGTTTTCAAAAACTAAGAAAATAAGCCTTTGTTTATTTAGATTGGTATTTATGTCAAGTTTCGAATTTATTAACTGAAGTAATAAGATTCTTCAAAAATTCTTTAACACCCCTAAATCATCTTTTGGGGGTAGTTTCAAAAAATATTAATAACAACCTTTATTATTCATTTAGGTTAGTATCTGTTGCATGTTTCAAGTTTATTGACCCAAGAAATCAGATTTTTTCATACAAAGTTCAACACCCCCTAAATCATCATTTGGGGGTAGTTTCGAAAAACAAATAATGTCAATCTTTATCATTTACTTAGAATACTATTTGTGCTAAGTTTCATGAATTTTGGACGAAGGATTTAGATTTTTCATACAAACTATCAACCCCCTTTACCTTTACCCCCTTAGGGGTGGACTTTCCAAAAATCCTTTCATAGTGCACACTTACGTCACTTGAGGAACCTTTCTGCCAAATTTCATGCTTCTAGGCTTAGTAGTTTCGGCTGTGCGTTGATTGATCAGTCAATGAGTCAGTCAGTCAGTCACCTTTCGCTTTTATAGATGTAGATAATTTGTTCCAGTCAGATCGGGTAGCCTTAGGCGGTGTCTGGGAGGAGACTATACATAATAAACAGGTGCTGTGTCGGGATTCATTGCACGAAGTTTGTTAAGGTAGACTCCCGAGCAGAGACACTGACGCCGCGACACTCGTGGAACAGTCTTGGCCGGCTCCACACGTTGGCCCCAACGACACTCGTCCAACGTGTGGATCTACAAAATTGCATTGGCCCCAATGTTGGGGCGAGCGTTGGTAGTTGCCCGGAGCGTGTAGGTTTTATCAAATAAATCTGTGCCAACGGTCGCGATCCGTATACATATTGGTAATTTGCTCAGTCCTGTTGCAACACGCATCGAGTGAGTACGTCGAGCGAGATGTCATCCTCATCCACAAAATCGTCACGCGCATGGACACATGACAAAGGATTTGAATTTATAGAATGGTACCAGGCATATCCAATAATATGGAATGCATCTCGGCAAAATATAAATTAGATATTTTGCCGAGATGCATTCCATATAAATTTATCAGCTGATGCATGGCGCACCATTCAATAGAATATGGGAATGATTTATTCAATTGAAAATTTTAAAAAGCTGAATCATTGATGTGTATATATCACGTTCATAGAAAGAAAATTAGTGACTATACTCGTTCTGGATCATCGACAGACGATATATTTTAAATAAGTAACAAATATAAATTATAATATGCACTCAGTACTGTAAAAGCGCTTAAAGCAATTTCGATTTCTGTATCGGACATCTTCACATTGGCTCTGACGAGACAGAACTAGTTTTATAACCAACGTGTGTACGCTTCACCAAATTAACCAATGCCCAACGTTGGTACCAGCGTTGGGACCAACGTGTGGAGCCGGAATTAAGCGATGTGAAGTACGCGTTGCTGACGCGCTCAAAACACACATCCTCGACCGCAGCGGCCGTGATAGTTGAGTAATGATTTGTCGCAAACGCGTAAGCGACACGTATTACATAAACTTCGTGCCTGCATTCCACGAGGGATAAGGCAGAGGACCATTCACACACACACACACACGCACATCCTCATATCGTGTAATTTTTAAGACCCATGTAACAGGGGACGAGCCTATTGCCATCAACCGAGCACCAGTCCAGACTTAGGACTGCAACTGAAAAACAAACCCGGGATTCGAACCCTGGTCTTCATACACAGCAGCAGCGCTTGCAACCATTAGAGCAACGAGGCAGTCAACGACGGTAACTACGCGCAATATACGGAGCTTAAGACCTTCTCGAATTACAAGTGTCACAACATCAGAGACACGGAGCTACTCTGCTTGGAAGTCTACCTTTGTCATACAACTTCTAATAATATCGCAGCAATATGCATTTTGTACACTGCGGGACAAAAGTTTGGGCGTACAATAAATATACCCGTTTGACGTCGCTCGTTTTCGTTCTTCGGATTTGATGAGTCGACGGACAAAGGTCCAGACAGACAGGTAATTCTCTTTGGCTTTTATTAACTATGTCCCTATATTGGAGTTTTTATGAAACGTTACCTGAATGTTATTTATTTTCATCGTAATTCTGTAGTACAATTCAGCTAGATAGACAACAAGGAGATTAGTTAGATTGGGTAATAAATATTATGTTTTTCGTCTATAACTGTGATGAACAATAAAAATATCTGAGACTAAGTATTATTTATAGACGATTGTCTAAATTACATGTTTGATTTAGGCTTTTGAATATTCAAATCAATATGTAACGATAGTTGCGAGAAAATGGTTTATACAAAATAGCTTTCATTAAAATAAATAGCCATGCATTCACGAGAAATGCCAATCTATCATCCACGTGTCCTTTATTTAGAATTTTCTTGAAATTACAAAACTTGTTCGCGGAATGATTGACAAGGTTATCCCGGGCTGCCTCAATGAAAATAGTCACCATTGAAGTATGACAAATTAATAAACTTAATTTATTTAAGATTGTACAATTAATTAAGTTTGTAAAACGCACCCGTTACAGGAATAAATTCCTAGTGTAGGGCAAAGTTGAAGATCCCGCAAAGTTTTATCAAAACCGAATATAATTAATCTGATAAAAAAACATAATCTAAAAAGGTATTTCAAACCTCTAAAACTTAATCGCCCAAACTACATTACCACCTCACCTACTCTCATAAAGATAAATTCGTAGAGGTTTAATTAAATGTAATTTCATTAGCAATAAAGGGGTGTCCGTTTAATTTGTCCGCCAGTGTAAAGTGGGGACATCGATGTCTGCTACAGATATCAGATCTACGGATACACTTACAATGCCACGTTTAATTTGAACAAAATTAGATTTCCCGTTCAAAACGTAGATTTTCAAACATTTTCATCGAATTTTTCGAAGATCCTTTCGCTGATAAGTCTGATTTAAATATCATAATGCTCCTTTATGCGCTTTTGAATAAAGATGATTTTAAAAGCTGGTTTTATGCAAAAGTGTGTATAATTTTGGGCCAACGACATTGGAGTCTGGCAAGTTTTTATGACTTTATTATTATACATAGCTACATATACTTTGTGTCTGTAAATGTTGTGTCGTGAATAAAATTTGTTTAATTACCTTACACAGTTAAATGATGTTAGATGATTGTATTAGCAAGGTAAACATTAATTAGACCTAACAATTACGTCGACAAGTTACCAGCAAGTCCCAATCTAGGCGTAGCCTGTATCTTGATGTCTCAATCTAAGATTTATGAATCCTAATATTTATCTTGAATTGTGAAGATTTTATAAAACAACTTTGTTTCAATTCAGAATTTCAGCAATACTTTTTAATTTCAAAGTTAAACCCTCGCTTAACACAAAGTGCGCAAAAAGTATCCAATATGAAAAGTAACGAACCCGGAACTAAGACGTCTTGGTCAACATAATGTTATATACTACCGCCAAGGGACTTGCGACCCTACAAACTTTAAGTTTCAATTAAGTTTGCTCGCAGAGGTTTTTGACCGCTTGTCACATTGTCGTGTAACTTTATTCGGTAAAACAATAGAGTTGGCAGTGTTCATTAAATTAATAGTTTTGTTTAATTAAATCAATTAGTTTTTCTTAAGGAGCTTGTGTTGTTCTCACTAATGGGATGTTTGGAGACGGTTCTAAGAGATACCAGTATGTTTAAGTAATATGGCCGTCTTTTAAATAGTAGTCAATTATACCATTTGGGATGAGATTGCTTTTGTGTGACCATCCATGAGGACCTAAGTCAAATTAACTTGAATTTGAAAAAATAATTTGGATTACCAAGTTTAGAGTCAAGCCTGTAACTACATTTATGTTTATTAGAGAGATTTTTTTAAAGTAATACTTAAAGAGCTTAATGTATGTTTAGTAAGCTATAACATTGTAATCGTGGCCAGTGGCGTTCTGTACCCGATTGAAAAAGTCGTGAGTTATATATAAGTACTTAGCTCTGTAATGCTGCATGTTTTTTGTTAAAACTTGAAATAGGTATATTTTTTGTTCTTATTAAAAGCTGCACATAACAAACATATTCTAGCCAGCTCCATATAGTTACGTTACGGTGTGGCAGTGGAACTGCCCGGCCACCCCGCCATTGGCACTACTCGTATTGTTGCATTTTTTCGCGCTCGCACTTGCCCAGCCTCTGCTTAATTAATTTAGCGGTCAGTGCTAGCTAAGCCGCTTCTTCACATCTATAACAGGTGTGTAGAAGCTGCCTTGTTCCCGGAGAGATGGATAGTGACTCGCGTTGTTCCGGTTCCTAAGGAGTGGTCAGCAGAATCAGTGGATGGGTATAGGCCAGTTGCAGTATTGTCGACGCCGGCAAAAGTAATGAAAACTGCCATTCACAAGATTATTTATCAACAGGTTGGCGCACAGCTCGTAGACGCTTTCGATAGCATGGCTTTCGACCGGGAAGGAGTACCACCTGTAATCTTCTCTGCCACATTACTCATCTGATGCCGACAGTGATTCAATGATCCCTAGGTTTATGCCGGTAGAAATACCTATGGTGAGAGGCCAGATTAACCACTCTGCTCGACAAGATTTTGACACATGACATACCAGCTGAGTCGACAGGTTGTTGCAAATTACATCATGAAATTCAGGAATTTACTTGAACTTTCAACATTCGAATTTATTCAGAAAATTAAGTTTACGCAGCTATTTTACACAGTAAATTTGTAAAAAATATCTTTATTTACATGTTGCGGTCGGTTAAACCGCGTCAGTCTACTGCAAAATGTGTACGAAATACGAATTACTACACCTTTCCAAACGGTAGACAATTTAGATTTGCTCAAAATATGTGCATAAACGCTTGCTGAAAAGATGCAAATGGACAAAATAAAGATATACTTATTTTATTTGCGTCCTTATATACCAATTTTTTCATACAAAAGTTCATAAAAAAACAAGTCAAAATCTGGCAAAATTTGCTTAAAAATTTGTTGCAACCTTGCAACATGACATTTCTTTGGTGTTGTTTTTTTTTGTGCTGTCCATTCACTTGTCTCATAATCGATTAAAAATTGTATTCAGCCTAATCGATTAAGTGAATCAAACAATTATTTCGATCGACTCGGTTCATTCAAATAAATGAGTGATTATCAAAAATGTATTGTTTTAAAATTAGAAGAAACCCGTTTATAGGCATAAAATACAATACAACTTATAGTAATAACTATACATAAATGCTTAAATAATGTTATCTTTTCTCAAACATGCTTGGAAATTTGTGCATTATTTTGTCGTGTAATTTAAAAATGGAATGATCTTTTACGCCTGAACTTTGTAACCAAGGAGGTAACTTATCAAAGGTTTTATTTAAATTTCGAACTGGCTTGCATATATAAAGCTGTTTATAGAAAAAAAAACACTTTAACACGGGAATAATTATTGTTGTTTGTCATTGATTTCGAAAAGTAATTATTGCGTTTGACAAAATGAGTTCTAGGTGCTACTTAGTTTTAATTTCCACTCATTATTGTAGAAAAGTAGTATACAAGCCTTGGCCACAACTAGGCATTGATGGACATTTACACGTTCGTCCATCAATGCCTCTTTTGCTGGACGCTGCAGTAATGTACTATAACAGTATTTTGAGACAAAAATATTGAATTCGTAGCTAATTTCGCGCCGAATTTTTCTATTACGTAGGTACAAGAATTCAAAATTCAAATTCGGAATGCGGTCGGTATTCAAAATATTTTATCGGATACATTTTAGTTTATACGAGAGGTTGACTTTGATCTTTTCAGAAGGTTTTATACAGAATGACCAGTATAAATACGAGTATGTCTATGTATGATAAGTAGGCTTAGGGAGGAACTGGTACACTTGCGCGGATCCTTACGAAGCCATCTGTTATGGCATGGTTGTCAATCGATTAAAATCCAAGACCATACAATTTATCGTAATGGAAGTCATGAACATGATTTTCGAGGGTGGTGATCCAGAAAATTCATTTAAAATAAATCTAAGAAGGCGGTGCATTTGTACCAAGCTGCATTACGACAACTTAATACATACATAAGTTTAAGGGCTGGCATATTCTCTTAATTCACAAATAAAAGATGGCGGCTATTCAAAGCTATATATCAAAATTCTAAATGATTTTGTATGTCTTCTGGGGTGCTATTACCGCAAATTTTAAATCCAAGATGGCAGCTGCCATTTGCCACAGGTTGTTTATTTTTCTATAATTTCGATTTCAAAGCCCGTATTCGTTTTTAGCGACCCAGAAAACTATGAAAATGACACCTATGACGAAAAGTAAACAAATTTTCGTCGGCGCCATCTAGGATTTTGATTTTAAACCTATAATCGTTATTTACATACACGGAAACCAAGAAAATGATGCCTAAAAAAAGAAAAGTTAACCACCTTTTGTCGGAGAAACCATTAAAATTACCCAATAATGAGAATCAAATTATCGTCGGCGACATTTTGGATTTTGATTTTCAGCTTAGTTGTATGACAACCATGCCATAACTTGCTTGGTAAGGATTCGCGCAAGGTTATTGACATTAATTGTTTTTGGGGAATGCAGAAGTAAATACAAACCAAACTTATTTTCTTAAAACGAATAAAAATAAACTTCTAAAAGTACCTATTGAGTAACCAATTTTCATAACATTACAACAATCTCGACCGAATTAAAAACCTAAACATACCATACTCAATATATAATATAATAATAATACCAGCCTATAACTGTCTCACTGCAGGGTAAAGGCCTCTTCTCATACAGAGAAGGCATGAGCATTGATCACCACGTGCGCTCAATGCGGGTTGGCGATTTGAGACTGTAAAGACCAGCAGCCGTATTGCGTAAGTGAATACGGCAACGCAAAGAGTTTGACCGCTATCCAATTCACCAAATCAACCAATCACACAGACGGAAATTCACATCGCGTCATTCATCTCGCATGTGATTGGTCGATTTGGTCGATTGGATAGCGGTCAAACTCTTTGCCGTATTCACTTACGCAATACGGCTGCAGGTTTCTTCATGATGTTTTCTTTCACCGCTATCAACGATCTCAAGATATACTTAGAAAGTACACAAATTAATTTGAAGAAGACACATTGGTACTTGCCCCGATTTGAACCCAGGCAAGGCGAGGCCTTTAGCCACTGGGCCACCACGACACTGATTACAATATAACAAATAATCATAAAACCGTTGGTTCCCAGAAACTAAATTTATTTACGCTTGCGTTACATACTTACATAAAAATATACTAGGCACTCTGTATTCTTCTGAGACTATCAAATATTAAAAGGCTCATTGATTATTATTTTTATACAAAATATTTTTGAATAGCGAGCGCATTCCGAATTTAAATTTTGAATCGGATAGAAAATTCGGCGCGAAATTATCCACGGTTCGATGAATTTGTGTAGTTGCTTTGAGTCAAATAATGTCCTAAAATCTATTAAGATTACTTTAAGAAAGTATTAATAGTAATTATTTTAAGCATTTCTTGTATTTTATGCCTAAAACAGTTTTTATCTATTTTTTAAGAATCGATTTGGGATAATCGCTCATTAATCGAGTCGATATCATATAAAAAATCGATTGCTAAAATCGTTTTGGCACACAACTTAACAATTACATTAAAAAAAATATATATATAATTGACGAATTGAAACTAAAAATTCGAGGACATGTGACGTCCACCAACCCGCACTGGGCCCGCGTGGTGGATTACGGCCCATTCCCTCTCACAGAGAGGAGGCCTGTGTCCCAGCAGTGAGAACATTAATAGGCTGATGATGATGATGATGATGATGATGACGAATTGGAAATTTTGAATAAATATAGTAGTGGTAATGAATTTTACGTATTATTGGACCAGTGTTTGTTAATTACGTTAAAATCTGGGTTTCTTCTTGTTGTTTATTATATTTAGAGACATAGTAGTCATATTTGTAATCATTTTTACATATTTGTGTAAAATAAAAATGTAAACAAACACGCTTGGCGCGAAACTTCGACTTTGAATAACAAATAACTTCATTACCACTAATTATTTATTTTGAAATATGGATGAATTCGTCAAATAATCAAACGATGAGCAAACCACTACCCCTGTTGTGGACTTTGGGTGTCCAAAATATGCATTTTTTATGTTTTATAGCCTCGACCACCACTGTCATCAAAATGGCGATTATCGCATTAACACACTTGTATCTAAAAAGGTAAATTAATAAACTTGCGCGCTTAATCTAAAAAAAATATTGGCGCTAACATGTAAGTTTTTTATCCAACTGTTTTAATTAATGCCCCCAAATAAGTATCTTTAGGTATCTTAATCAATAATTACGTTATTAATTAGGATGTCGTATGACCTAAATCTGGGGTCCAGAATGAACCACTGCTGAGCCAGCGGAGGTATGCTTGTCGCGCCCCAAAGTGTACCCCGTCCGAACTATACGGTTAAGAGAGATACAATCCGCAGGGCAGCTTTAAGGCGAGCTGGTCGGCAGTGGCAACCCCAAGGGCATTCTCTAGGGAGAAGCCACGTTCCTCATCTTATGCCTAAAACAACTGGCTTGAGTGGAAATTCGCAAGAGCAAACGTGCTCGGAGGAAGGAAATTAACCCAGTAAGAAGCTGACAGGGATCCTAGATCGCACTTCCATTGTCCTGATAGCTGTGGTATACCTCTCCACTCCTCAAGCACCTCCGGATATGTTGCCCCCTTGGCGCTACGTCACTAAAGCACTAGCGGTAACACTACAGCTAACAGCTGATTTGAATTTGTCCTAATAATTTTCATTTTTAATATTAAATTTCCTTCATAATAAGGCCTATTTCCAACTTATTAACTAGTATAAAGCGTAATTAAACAGCGCAGTAAACACACTCTGCAGAAAAGTCTATCAGTTTTAACTTATTATGACACTCTTACTGCCGCACTCAGAAACATTTAACGGTTACTTAAACTCCTCCTTAGTATAGATTTTGTACTAAAAATCAATACTAAGGAACGCCTTAAGTAACCGTTAACAACTCTGAGTGCGGCAGTTAGGCATACACAGAAACCGTTTCCTCACTTTTTGTACCCCAAACCACATCTTTATTAAATATAACAACTCAGGAAAACGTCGTACGTCGTACGTTTGTATTAATTAATTAAGATACCTTATTTGTAAAATAAAACTGTATTTCTCTAATCTTGTTATACAAACATGACAAGATTAGATTAATTTCAACCATAGTGAACACTCTCTCTGAATTTTCAAGATCAAGCTAATCTCATTCCTACGTAACGCATAACCTTGTAAATAAATTAGTTATGTTAGTAATTACACAGTGTACGAGCGTAATTATAATCAAAACAGTTCATAATGTTGGTAGCCTGTAAATAATTCACTGGAAGGTAATGACCTCTTAACAGACAGAGAAGAAACGAGTTGTAATCAGCATAATTACTTATTACGTGGTGGCGTTTAATAAGATTTTGATATATCTTAGGTATATAACATCACAACAGTATATAGAGTTATGGTGTACTGGTGGTCAAACTTATTGGCATTAACTTAGAAAAATATTGGGTCACCTCAATAATACAATAGTAGCTTAAAACATAGTAAAACTTTGCATGATGTAGGAATGGAACACAGGACTATTATTCTGAGAATAATGATCTGAAGAAATGAAGTTGTTACAATGTACACCTACTTGCTTAAAATTTCATTTTATTTTCTTCAGGTTTCTACTTTCAGTCTTGCGTCAAAGATTACAAAACAAAAAGTTATCTTCAATACCGGCTTAATTTAATTTTGCGTACTGCAGCAGCTTACGGTGGATTACGAAGTCTTACAAAATCTTCTTTTTTTTCCAAAAGAACATAATCTCGTAAAATCCTTAGGAAGTTTTTCCATCAGAGATGTACGAGGTACCGAGGATGCGTACAGCGATGATGCGTATAGGCGACAATAGACGAAAATCGGTTCAGCCGTTCAAAAGATAGCCGCACTTACTCTTTGAATCTGGGTTTTTTCGCAAGATATCGTGTCATAATTACGAGTTCAATAGATTGTCGATCGAAGCGTGTCTACTACCACTAGGTATAATAAAATTAATAATATACAATTTTGTAGTTTAAAAAGTAACTAAATAAAACGAACTGCTGTAAACTTTGGCGGTTCCCCGACACGAGTACGAGGCTTACTTTTTGCTATTTCGAGGTTTTTGTGTCGGCGGATTTTTTTTAATGTTTTTTTTTTTTTAGAAGCTTTTATATAATTCCACCTGTCCCACTTCCTAGCGTTCGCTTGATCTGAACTTATGCACAAACGCTTGTTTACAAAATAAAGAAATATTATTGTATGCAAAAATGCCTGCTTACCCTTTTTCACCCGAGCTTATGAAGCCTGACTAGGATAATGAAGTAACCCTATTGGCAGTTTTTTCCTCATGCATCGCTTCGCTATCTCACACATCGTTGGTTAAAAAGAACCCTTACAGTAGTCTAGGAATAATTTAACAGATGACTCTAATATCAAGTCTATAAGATTTTTGAAGCGAGTAGTAAGTTACTATTGAAGCAATTTTGAAATGCTGATGTTGAAATTATGAAAAAAATATTGAGTATGTATTAGCTGTGGCTCGGCAGGTCTGGTAAGCCTTATGATTCATAAGATACTTTCATAGACAAATATATAATACATTTTGGTCCATGAATTATAAATCAAATCAAATGTTTTTTTATTTCACATAGGCCTACATGGGCACTTATAAAATGTCGACAAAAGGTGCACGGTTCGGGTTGGTCGTTTCCTGTGGAGAAGAACCGGCAAAAAACTCCAAGGTTACTCTTTTAAAAAAAATTGCTTTGTTTTTACAATATTTCCATGTTACAGCATTAGTGCTTAGATATGGGGGGAACAACGTAGGCCCGACAATAAGTCGTAAGAAACTAAAAAAAAAAAGTTTGTATAAACGAGATAAAGAGTTAACAAATGTTAACAAGCGTCTAGAAATCTAGAAGGCCTACAATGTTCACACATTCACAAAACAATCAGTAAAAGAATATATACAAATGAAAAAAAAAAATATATATATATAACAAGACTAAATTTAACATGTGGCACAAATTTTGTTATCAATGCTGTAGTTATTCTTAGCAAAGGGCTATAAAGATTATTGAAATCATTGTAAAAAGTCTAATTAAAAGAAGGAAAAAAAGAAAAAATGAGATTGAGAATAGTTATAGACTTCCACATATTTGTGCCGTTTATGAGTTACCAGGGAAGCCGCATACGCAGAAGGAGCTAAAATTTTTATCTTCAACGTAGTCCTTGATTTTATAATATGCTTTTTTAATAAGGACACGTTTGATGTAATTTTTGAACTTTACATCGGTCAATTCTATAAATGACTTTGGCAATTTGTTATAAAAGCGTATACTGTTTATAAGAAAAGACTTGCTAGTTTTCGTTAATCTGAATTTGTGTATTATAATTTTAAGCTTGCTGCGTGTATTTAAATTATGGAAATCGTTTCTAGTTTTGAAAAGCCCTCAATTTTTGCGGACATACAAAATACATTCCAATATATAAAGAGAAGGTAGAGTCAGTATATCGATCTCTTTAAATTTTTCTCTGAGGGACTCTCGTGGACTCATTTTATAGATTGCGCGGATTGCCCTCTTTTGTTAGATGAAAATTGAGTCAACGTCTGCTGCTGATCCCCACAGCAGAATGCCATAAGACATAATACTGTGGAAATAAGCATAGTATACTAATCTAGCTGTGGCCGGTGTGTGTAACCGATGTAGTTAACTGCCTTATTTTCCTTACTGCATATGCAGCTAAACTTAACCGACCCGAAAGAGTTCTAATATGCGCGCCCCACTGCAATTTTGAATCGATAGTAATCCCTAAGAATACAGTTTCCTATATAACTTCAAGATTTTTGCCGTCAAGTTTAAATTTTGGTCACGTTGTACATTGTACATGTGCATTTGGTAAAGAGAACTTCGGACATTTTGTTTTTTTAGAATTCAGTAAAAGATTGTTAACTGCAAACCATTTAGAGAGAACAACTAAACTATCGTTGACATCCGTACCTTTCTTATCTATTTTAAAAATTAGCGAAGTATCATCAGCAAATAGAATTATATTCGATAATTTGGCCATCATAAAAGGGAGATCATTAATGTAAACAAGAAAAAGGAAAGCGTCGAGAATTGAACCTTGGGGCACGCCCATCTTGACTAGAGACCCGGAGAACGTCGCCCGATTATCATTTACTTTTTGCTGTCTGTTTGATAAATAGGAAAGAACAAGATCAGCAGATTTTCCTCGAATTCCGTAGTGGTGTAATTTACAGATCAGTGTGTTGTGGTCGACGCAGTCGAACGCTTTTGAGAGATCACAGAAAATGCCAATGGGATCCTGGGAACTATAGTTGAACTATTTTTATTGCTCCCTTTTCCAAATAGATATCTATTTAACGGTTAGTTCCTAACTACCTATTACAAATCACGGTTCGTGCGCAAGGAGTTGGGTAAGATTCCCAACACTACTGTTATTTTTTCAAATTTGTTAATTTTGCACAATTTTAACTCACTCCGTTTAGATCTATCATTTCACGTTATATAAAACAGTATGTCCGTTTGTATTACTCAGCATCTCGAGTGATCAATGGCCTCTCATTCTGTATTTTAATGTATGAATTGCCAGAGCATATAAATACAAGTATTATAAGAATCACAAATATTACAATAATTGTGATCGGTGAAGTGTAAAACGAGATCTGAGTCCGTTTGGAGCTAGTCTGTAAAGCTTAGCTTACACGGGCAATTTGTTTAGCCTAGATTGGCTAGCAACAATCATCATTATCATCTTTCAGTCGAAAGACGTCCATTGCTTAACATAGGCTTCCCCAAATGTCGCCACCTTGACCAATCCGTATTTCCGCTACCTTAACCAAGTCATCACCCCACCTAGTGGGAGGCCTTCCAACGCAGCGTCATCCAGTACGCGGTCACCAATCCAGAATTTTTTGGCCCTATCGATCATCTGTTCTGCGAGCAATGCGCCCTGCCCACTGCCACTTTATGTTTGGAAATTCTTCGGGCTATGTCGGTATCTTTAGTCCTTCTGCGAATATCGTCATTTCTGATGCGATCACGCAAGGAAACTCCGAGCGTAGTCCTAACCATTGCACCTTAAGTGATATCAATCCTTCTGATGAGGCCCATTGTTATCATCCACGTCCAGTGATGACCAGTGATGATATAACTGAAGGTAAATCTTTAAAATTGCATCAATAAATTTTCGCCGTTATAACCTCTAATCGCTCCATTTTTGATTGCTTCGGGGAAGCTTAAGCTGGACACACAGTTGCGGACGTCTTTCGGCCACCTCGGTTATTGAATTCTACTATCTCTAAAAATAATGAGGTTGTTTCGCAGAAAATCGTTTCTCTTTCCTAGTCCTTTACTAAACGAACAGTGTTGCCCAGAACTGACCGTTTCGAACTAAACGTGTAAGCGCACCTTAGCAGTCATTTCACAGCCCGCTGCCCGCTAGCCGCTCCCGTAATCAGCCAATTACGTACTACACGAGTACGATTGATTGAGTGTAGTAGTATATTGGTGGATTTGATACGTGTACTCCGTAGTATAATGCATGTAGTAGATGTTTTGGGTGATAATGAATGAGAGAGGATGATTTTGCAATTTACTATTTTATGTAAGAAGAATGGATTTTGTGAGCAGCTATCACAATGCTTGGGCATTTTAGGCTGGGGGGATCATGAAATAAGCAGTCCTAAATTTCATTCTCTTTGAATCATTTTCTTTTTTTATTACACCTTTAAAATATTGCGAACTCATAATAGAATACAAGTTAATTAAAAGTATAGTTACAAGCAGATATAAAAATAATAGTTCTAAGTGCTAGTGGTAAAATAAAATAATTAAAAAAAACAGCTACCTATAGACCTAAATATATCGGCCTAGCCTATTCCCAACTATATTGGGGTCGGCTTCCAGTCTCACCGGATTCAGCTGAGTACCAGTATTTTACATGGAGCGACCGTCTATCTGATCTCCACAACCCAGTAACTGGGTAACACGATACCCCTTGGCAAGACTGGTGTCAGATCTCATGCTACTGACTACCCGTAACGACTGTCAAAGATCTTCAAATGACAGCCGGGACCAACGGCTTAACGTGCTTTCCGAGGCACGGAGGAAACCACGGATGGTCACCCATCCACGGACCGACCTCTTCAAGCGTTGCTTAACCTTGAAGATCGACCCGTGCGGCTGTTATTATTTAGCCACGAGCTCCTCCTATAGACCTAAAGTGGGGATGTTATTTTCCTCGTCTATCCCATGGTGTGGGTATCGTTGGAAAGGCCATTCAAAAATACTAGGAGGGATCAAAAAGTAGTGAGAATGACATATTCCTTGGTAAGAAAAAAAAAATACTGGCAGGCATAGCTTAGATACAATGTGATGAATGTAGTCATTTGTTTGCTTCGTGTCGGAACGTGTTCTAGAAAATGAAGAAAAACCAAGTGCGAGCCGTTATTAAATACCTCTGTTTAAAAAAGTTAACGACGCAAGAGATTCATTGCGATTTGGAGGCAACATAAGGAGAGTCTGCTCTGCCGTATTTCACTGTCGCGTCGCAAGGTGGGCTTCTCAATTTCGAGTAGAGAGAACGAGCACGGAAGACGAACATCGTTGGGGCCGTCCATCGACGTCAGTCACCCAAGAAAATGTTGCGAAAGTCGAGAAAATTGTATTGAGCGATCGAATAGTTACACAGATACAGAGAGTAAAACAGATAGAAAATATATCCTTATGAGTCATGTAAATATATAGAGAAACTAGCTTCTGCCAGCGGCTTCGCTCGCTTGAATGTCGAAAATTATGCCGAGGGAACATATATCCGTGATAAAAAGTATCCTATGTGCTATTCCAGAATATAGTCTATCCCTGTGCGAAATTTCATCCAGATCCGCCCAGCAGTTTGAGCGTGAAGAAGTAACAAACACACACTCACAGACTTTCGCCTTTATAATATTAGTGTGATAAAATCAAAACATCCTTAATAATAATGATTTCTAAATTAACAATGTTTAAGCTGGAATAACGCATTGGAGTGGTCGGAGTCGTTGGCAATACCGGTCCGTACGGCGCATGCACGTGGGGGAGTCTATTTTGTGTTAGTGCAGAAGTATTTTAGACGTTTTGTAATCTGAAGTCAAACTTGATTCATAGATGGCGGTATTCTCAGTGTTCGCTATTATAAACTCAATTGCGTTTGCCGTAAGATTGACATTCGTGTAATAGATCGATATATACTACTCATATCAGTGCAGTATAACATATTGCATTTTTTATTACATTATCAATACCCGATTTCTTCATTCGAAATTATAAAACCTGGAATTTTTTATATTTATTTGACGGCTGCTATCTTCTTGGTCGCGTTCTTCATTACTGAAGGTCGTGTCCCTGAAAGGCCCTCGTGGCTTTATGCACGATTTTCTTCCACTTCAGTCGGTTCTCAGCTTCTCTCAGGGCGGCTGTAACAGAGAGTCCAGTGAGGGCGGTTACCTGGTCTGACCAGCGGTTAGGTGACCGGCCACGAGGTCTTTTTCCATCCACCTTGCCTATTACCACCTATTTCTCGAGATTGTCTGGTTCCCGACGGACAATGTGACCAAAGTAGCTGAGAATCCTTTGGTAGCAGAGCGTGGTTAGTCTGTCTTTTATGCCTAGTTGATCAAGGATAGATTTGTCGTTCTCTTGGCGGTCCATGGTATGCGGAGCATTCTTCGCCAACACCACATCTCAAAAGCTTCTATCTTTTGCCGTTCTATTGCCCGAATCGTCCATGACTCCGATCCGTATAGGAATATTGAGAAAACCAGTGTTCGGACTAATCTCATCTTGGTGACATTGGAGACCTTTCTGTCCTGCCAAATACGTGTCAGCTTACTCATCGCAGTTTTGGCCATTTGAGTCCTTCTCCTGATCTCTCTTTCGCTTCCTCCCTGGTCAGTAAGTAACGATCCGAGGTATATAAACTCGTTGACAAATTCTAGGTCCGCAAGTTCATTCGTTCTAGAGAGTTGACCGGTTCTGTCCATAAGCATGACTTTTGTCTTCGACTTATTAATGGTGAGTCCAATCAGTCCACTCTCATATTCTACTCCGCGAAATAGATCAGCTAGGTCCTTTTCTGAAGCTGCATAGAGTGTAGTGTCATCCGCATATCTCAGGTTGCTGATCTTTATTTCCCCGACAGATACGGCTCCCTCCCATTCTCTTAAGGCTTTCCTCATTATGTATTCACCATATATATTAAAGAGAATAGGAGAAAGAATACACCCCTGTCTTACTCCTTTTTCTGGCTTGGAAGGGCCTAAAATGACGTTATTAACCCTTACCATGGATACCCCGTCTTGGTACAGATTAGCAATCAAGGAGACTAGGTGTTGAGGTACGCCCATCTCTTGTAATACGGTCCACAGGCAGTCCCATCTGACGCAATCAAATGCCTTCGAGTAATCGATGAAAAACATTAATATTGGCGTGTTGAACTCTCGGCTTTTCTCAATTATTTGCCTCACATTAACAATTTGTTCTTTTGTGCCTCGACCTTTCATAATACCCGCTTGTTCACTGGGTATCTGCCACTGAAGGTACGATTGCAGTCGGCCGTTAATTACATAAAGCATTATCTTGCTGGCATGAGAGATAAGTGCAACTGTCCGGTAATTCCCGCATGTTCTCGTGGAGCCTTTCTTGTGCAGAGGAATTAGCAGGGACTCTTTCCAGTCAGTACACCAACTGCCAGTTTGCCAGACTTGATTGCACAGGTCAAGCATTATCTTTATCCCTAGGTCCCCTAGGTGCTTAAGTTCTTCAGCAAAAATGTTGTCTCTACCGGCTGATTTGTTTGACTTGAGCTTGTGCAGTGCACTTCGGATTTCAGATTCGAGTATTTCGGGTTCCATGCGTTGCCTGTCTGCAATCAGGTTACTTTGAGCTCGTGGTGCAGAGTCAGCGTATAGGTTTTCACAATATGATCTCCACCTTTCTGTAACTTGATCTATCTCGGTCAACAGTCTTCCCTCTTCACTTTCTATGGCCCATGTTTTCGGCTTGAATTCTCAAGTGATACTTTTTCTGGAAGAGATCCCTTGTCTGAAATTTTTGCGCATGGCTTTCTATATCCTGACAAACTGAATTCAGGTAGTCATTTGCGACACAGACGTTGAACCTTCGCCGACATTTTCCGGTAGTCTGCAAGCGCGGATTCTTTATTGCCCTTGAGTAGTTCCTTTCGTTCTCTGATGGCGTTCCATGTTTCTTCCGTTATCCATATCTTTCTCGGAGCGTCGACTACCTTGCTCTGGCTCTCTTTGCGTGATG
The DNA here is from genome assembly GCA_945859665.1 of Anorthoa munda. Classification (NCBI taxonomy): domain Eukaryota; kingdom Metazoa; phylum Arthropoda; class Insecta; order Lepidoptera; family Noctuidae; genus Anorthoa; species Anorthoa munda. The sequence continues at coordinate 30,022,874 of OX243905.1, read as the reverse complement.
AGAGGATAAGATCTTTCACTCTGTTCCAGTTGTGGTCGGTGTTTTCATGACAGTTAATGGCAAAGTTGGCTGATTTGGTCTTGAAGCACTCACTGAAAGCCTTTAGTTCTCCAGGTTCAGGTCTTCTTTGTGTCGGTTGAACTACTCGCTGGCATCTTTTCAGTTTGAGACACATCTCTGCCACCAAGAGTCTGTGGTCACTCCCGCAGTCCTCCCCAGGGTACTTTTTAGTGGAGGTTATGCAAGATCTCCACCTCTTGCCGACAGCGATGTAGTCTATTTGATTACGTGCTCGGTCACCCGGCATTACCCACGTATATAGTCTTCTCGGGTGGTTTTTAAAGCAGGTGTTCATAATTGTTAGGGAGTTATATTTGCCGACTACGTCTTTTAGGTGTTCATCTCTCGACGTGTCCCCTACCTTGGCGTTAAGGTCTCCCATTAGAACTGTGATATCTCTTTTTGCCAGACTTTTGAGAGTATCGTTGACTTGATTGTAGAAAGCCTCAGCATCAGACTCGGTTGAGGTGGACGTTGGGGCATATACCACTACTACATTGACACGACATGGTTTTGTGTTGATTCTCAACGTTAGTATTCGATCACTTACCTGGTTATATCCTAGAACCGATTTATTAACCTCGGGAGACACAGACAAAGCCACACCATTTCTACTTTCATTTTCTGGGCCTGAAAAATATACAGTGTGGCCCTTCGGGGTTGTATAGTATCCTGAACCTCTCATGTGAGTTTCGGTGATCCCTAGTATTTTCAGGTCGTAATGGGCTTGCTCTCTGTCTATAATCTCTTTTTCCCTGGTTGGATCATTCCTCGAACATTCCAGGTTGCCAATCTCAACTTTTTGCGAAGCTGTGTCGATGACCAGTTGTTTTGTCACCAGTAACATACTGTCCGCACTGTGCCTGGTGAGTCACGACAGTGTGGCCAGTAGCATATTTCTCATCATGAGACCTGGACTCAACATGGCATCGGGTGGTAGCCGGATCGCATCCTATCGCTCTCTTTTCTTGGTCCACTTTCATAGGATTTTTTGGGAAAATAGTGCAGTGGTTTCCCCTTGCCTTCTACACCGCAGTGATGTTATATAAGTAGTCAGTAAGTCCTGCTGCCAACGACTAACATCCGGTTGATGAAGAGATATAACCAAACCCCCGTTCTCCCGTCTGCTTGCCGACCTATATCTCCAAAGGGATTGGGTACCACAATCTCGTTAATAGGTTACTCGACGTAACAGTGTTCACCAGTAGGTGGGAGTGGAGTTGGTGAGGAGAGGCTAAGTGGTTGTTTTTGTTATGCAACCATGTATTGCGCATCACCCACCCTGGAACACCGAATTCATTCGAAATTATAAAAACTGGAATTTTTTATATTTATTTGACGGCTGCTATATCTTTTATAAATAAAATCAATTTCAAATCATGTACTAATTTAATTATGCTCGTTGAGGCGGTTGGGCCTATTTATATTGTTATCTTAGAGAAATAATATATTTCTTATTATATTTTGTCGATATCCATCTATAAAGTCAATATCCGACCCGACTACATAACTAATTGAGTAGCGAAGAACTTTTGAAAACGAATTAGAGAATTAATCCAAAATTTTTGAAATGCCGAAAAAGAAAAAACCAAGGTGCGTGCGTGCGAGGGTCCAGGAACGAACCATACCATTCCCCGTGGCTCCAACGCGCGCTCGATCGGATCCTTTCGCAATTGACGTCCTTCATATAGATTATTTATTGCATCTTATTTAAGTTGGTTGCTTGCTCCTATCATTGAATCATTTCATTTCACTTTTTGGTAGTTGAGTAGGTTGTTTGAAAATACTCATGCTAAAATATTTGTTTTCGGTTTGTAAATATTTGGTGATTTTAACGAAGACTATCTCCGTAACGGCAATACTGCAGTACTTATTCAAATTATTAACTGACGCTGGTTATAAATCTTTATTACACACGCCACACCCGCAGTGGTACTCACATAAATAATATTTTTACCCGACTGCCGAAGGAGGGTAATGTGTTTATCAGTCTATGTATGTATGTAAGTATGTATGTATGTATGTATGTATGTATGTATGTATGTATGTATGTATGTATGTTTGTTCCTATGTGGCGTACTAGAGACCAAACGCGTTGGCCGATTTTGATGATTCTTACGTCAATTGATTCGTCTAAACCCTGCGAGTGTCGCTGGCTATATTAAAATTGTAAGATAGAAAAATGGCAGATTTTGGGCGCCATAATGTGGGGGCCCAAATTTTCTTTTTCTTCCTATCCCATCGTGTGGGGTATCAAAATAAAGGGTACTACGAGGCGATATCAAAACTATATAACACTTATATATTTCTATGTACCAAATTCGAAAAAAAGTAACTAAAAAGTTATAAATAAAAAAATCAAAAAATCCCACTGCTTAAGAAGCGAACTAAAAAGACGTAAACAAGAAGAAAATCATGCTGTGCAGACGGAGGATAGATCTGGTTTTGGTCAGCCAGCTCGCAAATATGTATCCTCCGACTGCACAGCATGATTTTCTTCTTGTTTACGTCTTTTTAGTTCGCTTCTTAAGCAGTCGGGTTTTTTGATTTTTTTAATTAACTTTTTTTTTCTAACTTTACTTGTAAAGTCGTATTTTATAACTCCTTCAGTTACTATCATCCCATGTGGGCCCGTTTTTAGACGTTGTGAGCTGAACTGAAAACGATTTAATGTTCATGTAACAACAAAAAACCCTCTTCTTAGTCCGCATTAATATACAACTACGGAACCCTATTACTGCGCGTAGCTTGACACGCACTTGGCCGGTTTTATTTAAAATAAAATGTATATTTGTTAATCACACTGTTCTTAATTAAATTTTTAGGATTCCGTACCCCGAAAGGAAAAAACGGAACCCCTAAAGGATCACTTTGTTGTCCGTCCGTCCGTCTGTCTGTCAAGACCCTATTTCTCAGGAACGCGTGGAGGAATCAAATACTCAGGTCTACTGTCCCTTAAAGCTGTGAAAATATCAAACTTCTAAGCCAACGCAATCAAAAGATACAGCCGTTTATGCCGAAAATTCCCGCAAATTTTCGAGACTCGCAAGGGAATCAAAACCTCGGATGAGATAGCAGGCATTTTAACCCCGCGCACAAAATAGTTCGTGCCGTCGACTAGAGCAACCGTAATTGAAAATTAAAACTACCAATTTAGTGGAGTGCTTCTTTGTACTCTCATATAATGTATGTAAATAAAAAATTAATTGTTCTGTAATTGGACACGATAATTAAATACGTAAGTGCAATCACATCACACTAATATTATAAAGGCGAATGTTTGTGAGTGTGTGTGTTTGTATGTTTGTTAATTCTTCAAGCTCAAACAGCTGGACGGATCTAAATAAAATTTGGCACAGAATAGATTATAATCTGAAATAGCTCATAGGATACTTTTTATCCCAGGAATAATTGTTCCCTTGGGATAATTTTCGACATTCACGCGGGTGAAGCCACTGGCAGAAGGTAGTAATATTATAATAATCACAATTGGTGTATAGTGAACAAAATATGTTTTCTACATTAATTTAAGCTAGAATTAATCCAATTAACAGTTCTGTGAAAGACACAAATATCATCAAGCATTCATATTTCACTTTCCCAATGGAATTTATGATCACATACATTATTGACATATTTGGATATCATAAATGTTGAATCTATTATTTATAAAATAAAATCAGTCTGTGTAGTGAAAGAAAGGAAAAATTACCAAATTAAATAGGAATCTTAAAAAATACATAGTGTGTGCCGCATGGCTGCTTCAAAAAGATTTTCGTTGTTCTTTTAATTTTCGGATTTTAATGCGGTTTTCAACATCCTTTGGAGCATTTTATTTGTAAGTACATAAATATTAAACTGACATAAGCCAAAGAAGACTCAGTGTTCATGAAGTTGTAAAACCTACACGAGCTGCGGAGCAGGGGCAGGTCGCTAGTTTAAACGTGGCCGTTATCCTAACTTTCATTTCCAAATAGTTACTCTCTATTTTAGTATTTAAATTAAGGCAAATCTACTAGATAAACCCATATTTGTTTTCAAATAATAAACTGAAGTGCTTTTCTATTTGTTTCCCTATATTTGTTTTAAAATAGAGCATTTGAAATTGAAATACACAGCAATGAAACAAGATTTGCAATAACACTTGAAAACTACAGTGCAAGCGGAAACACAATTAAGATTTCGTTTATTTTGATGGTAAAGGAATCTAGGCTCACTTGTGAAGGCAATAGAGATGAAACGAATTGAATATTTGGTAGGACAGAGCATGAAAACGATTCTTAATCTGGACACAGTCGAGCACTCATAGTATAAGAAGTATCAGTGTCGCTTTTAGCAATTTAACCGACTCAGACGTGATATCTAAAGTAATAGTATGTGTTTATTTCCGTTGTAAAGGCATGAATAGACAGAAGAACGTTTTCTAGGGCATTTTATTATAATTGATGGACTCGCGTTTGACCACTAACTCACCTGATAGTAAGCAATGATGTGGACGACGGTGAAGTACGCTTGCCTGGAAGTTACATATTCTTCATCGTCATTTCAGCCAAAAGTCATCCACACCGGAATCAGCCGGGTACGAGACGCACGGTATCGGCAGATTTGGTAGTAATCTATTCCCTCTTGACTTAAAGATCCCCAGGTTGTAGGTATGAATTTCACTCTAGCATTTACAAGGCGTAGTGTACATAAACAGCTTGGTTCCCTACCTGCAAGCGTTTGCAAGCAACTGCATCGTATGCTATGCTTAATTAGGCTGGCACAGCACGCCTGAGAGGAGGTAATTAGAGCAAACGTAGACGATATTAATGAGTTAGACTGGCGTTATAATATGCGTGACTTAATTAGCACAACAGCAATGCTTGCGCAAGGAAATTAATTTTGCAAATAAACAGAATTGCATTGCAGTGTAATCTTCTTCCTTTGTTTCAAACTGCCAGCAAAAACTATATATTTTGGTGCCTGAGAGCAAAAACAAATGACATACTATCAGCGCAAACGATTTCAAAAATTCGAAAATGCGCTACTGAATTATCATATGGTGATGATGATGATGAAGTAATTTTGAAACTCATGAATTTACAAAGAAAACAGGATTGCAATGTTCCTTTGACTTAAATTTTCTTATTCTTAGCAAGCATTAAAATCTTGTCCTGAAACTGGTTCTAAGAGTTTCAGTCACAATCACTTTGAAAGTTGTGAGCTACCATACAAAACTATACTCCACCGTTAAAATTCAAAGCAGCTTGTTAGTCTGTAGCATCTGTAGGAAATGGAATGTTTTTCGTTCTGTTTAGCAATCTGCGAATTGGTATCGACATGCGATGCAACTGTGCATCTATTTGTCATGGAAATCTCGATGCTGAAGCATTCGGTACGACACATACCTACCTACACGAACTGACGAGGAAAAATGGGTAAAATGGGCAACAGGACCACTTGGCTTCCGCGTCGCGCCTCCTATAGCGTCATTGGGATGCAACGTACTTGTAACTCTTTCATTGCGATTTTGTTTTAATTAAGGAATGAAGATTATTTATTTTTACTCAGCCTATCAAGATTTTTGTATATACATCGATTTGAGACAAAAGATCAAGGTCCGTTATATGAATTGAGAATATAGAGTTAAGAATGTTTCAAAGTTTGACAAATTGATATGTATAGATGTTTATGGATATATTTATGCGTGGGGCGTAATAAAACGATTGTCTAATTATGAGCTTCGTTTATTACTGACTAAGATGGCGCAGATGAGCGGACGCAGCGGCACAAACACACACTTGGCGGCACACATACACACGTAAATATCAAAAATACTCATACTTCAAAATTCTTAATTAAAAATCTTACCTCAGATGTATTCTATTCTATATTTTCATATGGCAAGCAAAGCCGATATCGACTATTCTGCCAATGTCTAGAGTTAAATCACAAAGTACGTAAGCGGCCGTGGTTAAATGAAAGAGCAGGTATATTTAATTAATAATTCAAAAAGAAGGAACTGTAGACACAGGCTAAGTTGATTGATTGATACATTTGACACTTGTTGCGTTAGTACGGGACTGAAAGAAACAGAAAAAAAAATACATAAATAATATAATTGTTAACACATTAACGATAGGTACGTTTTATGCCACATAAATAGACGGTAGTTGAAAGGTTTGGAAAGACTCATAATTTTATATTATTGTGGCAGATAAAAATCATCAACGCCACAAGAAGTTCTGGGGAGGAATAAGTCAGAAGAGATGGGAAATTTATTGGGGAGGGATCTTGAGTTTAGAGAGACGACGGTATAAATCCAGTGAGGAGACAACATTAAAAAAATATGTGATATAAGGTGCCCTAGCCTAATCCGCATTCGCAGAGAGAGGAATCGCGTATACGGATTTTATGTAGAAACTCAAGAATAATATTTTCCTCAAAATTAGTAAGTATAATTTAAGCTGAACAAAATGCATTAAAGAATGAACGCATAACTTAGAATAAATATAAAAAATCTATTATCAAGAAATCTTATATTGGTGAATTATTATATTACGTGATTGTACGTGATATTTGCATTAAACGTTATGGTATGAACCGTTTGTAGTTGAGAAAAGACGGATATGTATTAATTCTTGCATTTTATTGGTTTAAAGTTTCATAGAATTTATTGTTCGAAGAATATTTTTATTTGTATGTTGTTCTTTCTGACGCTAAAGGGCAAACGGTACAAAAGAAGAAAACCCTGTCCATCTTTTCTTTCTTTAGATTTAAGCATAGCTATAGCTAAATGAGTCTGGATGTTATTGTGTTCAGTCAGCTGCACGTCCATGTGATCAACAACATTACTTTAAAGGACATTGTTGACATTTTGTTAGCCATTGACCGTCCTTCGTAAGAAGTGTCGGCATATACTCTGGGTCAGTGGAAGATGAAGATCTTTCCCTCCAGTTCCATATACCTCATAACAATCAATCTGCCTATTCTTTTTACGGCGTCTAATCTAACCAGATACATCGGAGTGTCAGTATTATTTCCGAAGCGACTGCCTAACTGACTTCCGCAACCCAGTAACTGGGTAACACGGTACCGTTTGGCAAGTGTGGTGTAAGATTTTCGAGCTTATAATGACTATATCCAAAACGACTGTCAAAAATGAACAAATTTTAATGACAGCCGGGATCAAACGACTTAACGTGCTTGCCTAGACATGGTATTTTTTATGTTATCCTATGTACACTGTCCCAATTTCGGGCAAAGGCCTCCCCCAAATCCTTCAAGATTTTCTTTTCCAGAGCGACCTTGTACTAGGCCTTGCAGTAGGTGTGTAGGCCTATTCCAAGCGTCAAATTTGCATCTATAACCGCAGATTAGACAGCATTGTTCCGACATGTTAACCCCATACGCAGATACCTTTGTACCTTCATATCTGTGTTAACACTTTACTTAAACATAAACCTGCGGCTGCGATGTATCTGTGCTAATACATTCACGCCCTGATGCATCGACAAGTAGGTAACAGTCACGTCATTGCGATGTGACGTCTTGTCTGACACCGTTAACGTGGCAACTTATGTCTTAGATGTTTGGAGCGGGCCCTTCACGAGGATGATCAGTTAATTTACTGTCTAGTTGCTTTTATCATTCAAATGCCGACATTACATTCATTAGGAGAAAACCCCTGTGACAGACGAACAAACGAGAATTGATCTTATAAAGGTTCCATTTTACTTTTAACGGCGAACCCACAATACAAAATCCCTTGCCTTTCATCTCTGTCCCCCAATTTCTTGATATCTTGCTATCAGGTAATTGAAAAACGATGGGGTTTTGAAATAAACTTTTTCACTTGCAAACTTTGCTTTGTGACTACATAGTATTACACATGTGACAGTGTGACAAATAAGTAATTATTTGAATTTTGATAGCTTGGCAGGCTGCACCGGTAACAGCCAATTTATTGCTCCGTGTTTGTGACAACCAAACTATATCTATGAACGGACACGCCCTCTTACAGCTCCCGTATCCTCCCGCGTATATTACAGCGATGCCACAATAACATGCACCCGTTTACTGCATCCATACGGCTACTTATTTCACTATATGCACACATCTTACCCTGCACCACTTATTGCACTATATGCACACATTTAACCCTGCAGCACCGCGTGTGGCAAAGTTACCACGTACGGTTTAATATAGGTTGCTCACAGTTATGGCTGGGATTTACAGAGTAGTATGTTTATTAAAGCGTTGCTGAGATATAATTAAGTCAGTATATAAATGTGTACGTTTATGGAGAGATTGCAGAGAGTCATAGTTGTAACTATGTGTTTTAGGTTCACTTTTCATTAAATCAGAACATATCACTCTAAGAGGTGAAGAAGATGACGCCGTCCACGCCGGCCCAGAAAGAGGTGCCGAGATTTTAATCCTTATACATTTTTGGAATAAACAAATGTGTACATCCTTAATTAGAACAAACAAACATTTATTATTATCAAATTATTCATAACTCACAATAATGCGTTATATAATATTTGCTTTTTATCACTTAAAATTATAATTTTTAAATAGGCTGTATGTTCACCTTGAATTTGGCGCCTGAAAAAAGAAACTTGCGCGCCATTTCCCATAATTTTTTTCTTTTGTTTTTATCGTATTTGTCGCTGTGGTAAATTATTATAGAAATGTTAAGTTTTCGTGCAGAAGATGAGCATTATTGATAGAGTTAACCCCGCCATAAATACTAAATAAGCTGCCTACGATAGTTTCCTACAATGGAAGAGCAAGGTACACAAACAACTATACAACTATAATACAAACAACTACAGAAACAATAACAACTACAATAGAAATTACCATTGTTTTAATCCGATTCGGCAATATGGACAGTCGAAGGGGCTCCGGATAGTCAGTGCCTAACAATAAAGGTTCGTTGAATATTAATAATCTAAACATATCTAAATAATTGCGTAACCAGAGCATTACTTCCTAAAAACTAATTCATTGATTTTGTTGCAGGTTGCCTTAATATTCGGTGTTATTGGTGCGTGTAGACGACAAGAGCTTCATAATATTACAACAAAGGATGTAGAAACCCGAAATGCCTTTGTCGCCGACATTTAAATAAGAAGAAAACGAAAGTATCTACTAAAGAAGTGGCAAGCACCAATGTAACACAAACTGTGAAATTGCCATCAATCCAATATCGCTTTGAAAATTGTACGTTAACCAATTAATTTAATAATTAAACGATATAAACAATACATGTTTGTTTTTTCCTCGCAAATGTGTTGAAAACGTCGTATGAAACTCATGAGCTGAGCTCATTACAAGCTCGACTGAATTACGCAACTTAGCTCACTTGTATCATAATATACTATTATATCTCTTTTTAGAGTGTTATATTAAAAATCCACTGTTGCTCATGAGTCTTCCTGTGATGGTTACGGCAAATCACCAGAGGCCTTACTCTGACGTATCTAGACTCATGGTTCCCCTGTGAGAGAGACCTGACTTCCGAAGGAGGGTAATGTGTTTATCAGTCTATGTATGTATGTATGTTTGTTCCTATGAGCTGTTCAGGAAACTCCGCCACCACGGGATCCGGAACTTCATACTTGAGTAATAGGATTTAGAGCGTTCACGTTAATGGAAAAAGATCTCCCGGATCTATAGTAACAATGGGAGTCCCACAGGGCTCAATTCTTGGCCCTTTCTTGTTTCTTATTTATATTAATCACTTGCCTTACCTCATAAAGGATAACCATGATATATAGTGTTAACGAAACGTCAGCAGCTGGTTACTGACGATGTAAATAGTGCGATCTCAAAAGTAGTTCACTAGTTCAATGTTAACAATTTACTTCTAAATGAAAAAAAACCAAATGCATAAAGTTTACCCTACCTCACGTTAGGCAGGTTAAAACTGATGTAATGATAAAGGGCGAAGAATTAAATCCTAAAAATAGCACAGTATTCTTAGGCCTAAGTTTGGATGCTAAGCTTCAGTGGGGCCTACATATAGATAAATTGTCAAAGAAGCTAAGCTCCGCAGCATATGCTGTTAGAAAAAAACGTAATTTAACTGACATAGAGACAGCCCGTTTAGTATACTTTAGCTATTTTCATAGTGTAATGTCGTATGGTATTCTGTTGTGGGGAAATGCCGCCGACATCCAGACTATCTTTGTTTTGCAGAAAAAAACTGTTCAATCAATTTATAAATTAAGCCCGAGACACTCTCTCAGAGAGAAATTTAAGGAGATTAATGTAATGACTGTGCCTTCTCAGTATATTTATGAAAATCTTTTATATGCCCATAAAAATATAAAATTGTTTAAAAAATACAGTGATATCCATAACATAAATACCAGGAACCAACACAAATTTATAGTACCTACAACAAGGCTCAAGAAAATAGGTGGCTCGTTTAGATTTCAATGTGTACGCTTTTATAATAAGCTTCCAAGCCACGTACAAGTCTAAGTGTTAATAAATTCAAATCATTCATTAAACGTAAGTTGTGCCAGAAAGCGTTTTATAACATTAAAGATTACGTTGAGGACAAAAAGGCTTAGGATTGAGCTGCTCCAATTAATTTAGTTTTTGTTTTTATTTTGCACCGTGAATTTAGTTTTTTAATTTTTTTATTTTTCATGCAATGACAAGAATATTTACTTTTTAAGTATTATATTATTTTATTTTAATTATTGTGAATGTGAAGACTATGTAGACTATTTTTTTTTTTTTTTTTTTATTTATTCTTTATTGTACACAAAATACATAAAGACCCAGATACAATGGGACAGCTTATGTACAAAGATGAGCTTAACCCATAATTGGGTTCTCATACAGCAAACCTCAGTTGCATTAAGAAATTTGCATATGAGGACAGTACATCCAAGTGCACAACAAAATTTATAAAAACATTTAATATTTAAAATTCTTACATACTAAATAAACTTAAACAAATACGTGTACAACACACAATGTATAAACTAATATATAAATACTAAATAATACAACCAAAATCTTGTTGTGATGTGTTATCTTAGTTAGTTTTAATCATGGTCTAGCAGTTTGAGTTTTTATGCGGCCTACCCGAATGTCCTTTCTTTGGTATTGTTCGTCAATTCGATGAGCTCCTTAAATTCTGATTTGAGCTGCACGTTTATTGACAAATGCGTGCACGGACTGGACAGGTCCACCCAATCTGGCTGGTTCTCGACCTCCCGAGTCCAGTCACCCTCGGTGTGACTGACAGGCACCGAACAGATATGGCGCCAGAACGAACACATGGCGTCATTATCCGGTGGGCGCATATCAGTCACACCTTGGTCTGGTCGTTATTATTATTATTTCCTTTATTCATTTATGTAAATACTTTTGACATTTTTAAATATTAGCTTATAAAAAAAATAAAAAAAAATAGTAGCCCACCGGTATCGGGAACAGGGTCCAAGCTACCGGTGGTCAGGGCTCCTGAAAGAGGAACCTCCTAACGATACGCGCCGTGTCCAGGAGTACCGCTTTCTGAATCAAGCCCTTGATCCAGCTGCCCAACGAGAGCCTCCTCAGATGTTCGTCGAGGCTCTTGGCTATTAATTCATTAGCCGTAACGACTATCGGCACAATTATCGGTATATTCACTTCCCACATGTCGACAACCTCGCGAGCCAGATCAAGATACTTACTTTTCTTATCTCTCTCAGCCTTCACGAGGTTCTCGTCATGGGGGACCGCTATATCAACAATCATTGCGTGACACTCTAGTTGGTCTATTACCACTGTCAGGCTTATTGGCAACAATAGTCCTGTCAGTGATGATAGACCGATCCCAATAAAACGAGACATTGCCATTTTCGAGAACTGGGTCGGGCTCATACGTTAAGTAAGGCACTTCCGATTCCACAAGATTGTATTTCAGAGCAAGTTGCTGATGGATAATCCTGGCTACAAGGTTGTGTCTATGCAAATAGTCTCCGTTAGCTAGACTAGAACAACCGGAGATAATGTGACGGATGGATTCCCCCGGCCGATGACATGCCCGACAGATGTCAACCGTGCGTCTTTTACAATATATTTCCGGTAGTTGTTCGTCATCATAATCGCAAAGACAAAACCTTCGGTTTCCCCGAAAAGGTCACCAAATCGCAGCCAGACCACGGACCCTAAAAGATCTACATCAGGCCCACAGAACAGAAAAAACGCATTCAACCAGGCCCATGTAGGACCCGGTAGAAGCGTCCGTGAAGCTCCTTGCTCTTCCATACCTCCCTGCGGTCATTAGTATCTAATACTATAGGTTTGCGCCAGTTCTCGTTAGCTAAGGAGAGCGGGTTAAGGCCCTTGTCCACCGCTACCACAACTCGATGCATTATCATTATTATGATAATGCATCATTTATTATTATTATTATTGACAAATACTTTGTTTGATTTTATCAAGACAACTTGTTTGTTGCTTAAGGCGATATATACGCCCCAATGTTAACGCAGTACTGGCCGTGCGCCCACTCGGAGCCAAAATATCAATATTGAACCTCCTTTTGAACAGTTTTGTTTGCAAAATATTATTTGATTTACATATGCTATTTCAGTTATGAATAATCAATTTTTCTGTGTAAAAATATTTATAAACATCCAAGTCGTTTTGTAGGAGTATCCAAAAGTTGCGAAAAGGTATCGTGTTATTAATTATTTTTTTAAAGCAAATCTATTAGTTACACGAAAAAACCTTGTTTAATAAATATTGTACGTAATTTTTTTTTTTTTTTTTCAAACCTTATACCCTTATTAACCTAGCCGTAACTAAGGAGTATGCTTTAGAAAGTTACCGTTTTACGGCACTAAAGCTGATGTAGGCCCTCATAATACATTATGCGCTCGTATTCAAACAAGTTCCTTGATAGCTGCAAACATTTTTTTGGATCAATGTTATCAAGTTCTCAGTGCACATTGACCGAGAGTACGATATATAAATTCATTATGTTCCAAGCAAAGAAAAAAATAAAGAAAACGTATTTTTCTCAAACATGCTTGGAAATTTGAGCATTATTTTGACAACCTTCTTTGAGATAAATCGAAATTGCTGTACTGGCCAATTACATGCGAGCAGCGGCCGGCAAAAGTTGTATGAAAATCAATACCTGTCGTGTTTAGCGGCCAAATAAATTAAATAGAAAACTCATATCTGTCGTGTAATTTATAAATGGAATGATATTTTACTCCGAAACATAGCAACCAAGGAGGTAACTTATCACCGGTTTTATTTAAATTTCGAACTGGCTTGCAAATAGAAAGCTGTTTATTGAAAAAAAAACAAATGAATACTTTAACGCGGCAAAGATTCGTCATTGATTTTGAAAGTAATTGTATATACAAGCAAGTACTATACAAGCTGGCCACAACTAGGCATTGATGGACTTACGTATGTGTGCCTCGGCTTCGCCTCGGCCCACATTTACACGTTCGTGCGTCAGTGCCACTTTTGCTGCCCGCTGCAGTTATGTACTATTTAACTGACGAGAAATAAAAGAGGAGGTTCTCAATCCAACATGTATTTTTTTTTTCATGTTTGATCACGCCACTGATAATATAATACTAGCATAAACACGCATAACTTTTTTATTGGAAAGAGTATACCTCAAAATTGGTCCCATTTAAATTTAAAAATTATATCCACCCCGAAAGATAGAAAAGGATTTATTAATAATTTTTCGTCTGAATTTGCAATTGGGTTGTTGAATTTAAAAAAGATGACGATTTTTGTTATGTATTTCGAAACTTTACATATCATAAATTATATTGTCGTTTCAAAAATCTCTTAAATATTTTTTTTCAATTTATTATTAGCAATTGAAAAACGATTAAATTTTGAAAAGAACCACGTGACTACGAACAGGCCACAATTGGTCGCCATGTTGGTGACGTCATAACGTTCAAGGAAATCAAGTTAATGCAGTGTCAACTACACGTGGATTTATTAAAAATATCCGAAAATTAGTGTAAAAATATTCACATCACACACATCATCAGCCTATTAATGTTCCCACTGCTGGGACACAGGCCTCCTCTCTGTGAGAGGGAATGGGCCGTTATCCACCACGCGGGCCCAGTGCGGGTTGGTGGATGTCACATGTCTTCGAATTTTTAGTTCTAGGACATGCCGGTTTCCTCACGATGTTTTCCTTCACCGTTTTGAGAGCAGTGGTGATTAAATAATTTACAGAAAGTAAAGCGCCTGCCTGGGCTCGAACCCACGACCTACAACTTGTAAGTCACGGCCGATACCACTGGGCTACCACTGCTCTCACTGTAAAAATATTATTAAACAACAAATTTTATTTAGTCATGTGTGATAAAGGATTCATAAAGGCTAATGTCGATAATATACCCACCTGATGGACGCTTTGGAAGTTTAGAACATAAATAAAGTAGTCGTAATGAATGTTACGTGTTAGTTATTGTTGTTTACCAGGTACATTAAGAAACATAATTGTCATAACGTAATCGTTTTTACATATGTGTAGGTGATATTGGTGTAAAATAAAAAGTAAACGAACAAGATTGGCGCGAAACTTCGACTTCGGATATCAAAAAATTTCATTTGATACCACTAAATATGATACACATACACATAACATTTTTGTAAATTCCCATTATTTACATATTCCTTACTCGTAATAATATTAAACACTAATATCTATATTACATATTTACAAACACTAAAAAGTTTGTAGAACAGAAACGTGAAAATATTAACTTGGTAGATTTTCCTTACACTAATTCGTCAGTAAATATCTCTTAAATGCGTCGACCGATTTTCATAATTCAAGCAGAAATATTAGTTTTACGCCTATATCTGTCATTTAAGAATAAAATAATGAATATATCTCCATAAACAAAAAAGCATGTTTTCAAGTTACGTAATTATACAACTATGTCAACTTTGCTCGAAAGTTCTCTTAAAAAAATATTTTTCTCAGTCTTTAATGATCGAAGTAAGAAATTAATACGGATCTAATACTAAATTAGAATTAGACAGAACATTTCTCAAATTTATTACAGATTGTAGTGCTAAGTACTTGGCTATTGCGCGAAACACATAATTATACGAAGCAAGCACGATAAATTTTAAGGTTCGATATTTATGATCAATATATTCGATATCCATCAATATATTGACGATAATAACAAGATTGAATCGGTTAAAAGTTACACTGTATAAGCTATGTGCCACAATGAGTAGAAATGAACGTTGTGACGTCACACGGGCTCGGGTTTGTTCGGAAAACTGTTGGGGTGTTTTCGGTATTGGATTAAAAAAAATGTTTTCGGTTGGATTTTACTTTGTAATTACAATGAAAAACTAAAAATAGTTTTGTACGAAAACATATACATATACGATCTTTTCATTTTTTACAAAAAAAAAATTGTTCAACAAACCAATTCTGTTGAATTTAAGTAATATATGAACCGAAAATTATTAAATATTTTGAAAAAAAAAATTTTTTTTTAGGTGTGAAAATTCTCTTTCAGTCTGTAATTAGGCCTTGAACATCGCGAAGCTACACAGACATCAATAAGGTTGATCGCGGCCACGCCCGGCAGTGGACGCCGAATCGCTTGATTACCTCTGATGTGACCATCGTGTTCGTGGCATCGTTTACAGCCGCTTTATGGTGCCGGCTTATTTATTGGCCCATTCCACTTCTACAACGTTTTCGTTTCAGGGATATTTTTTGGCTAGAACTTTAGGGAATATTTTAAGTGATTAGAAACGTCATCGGGAGTGAATAAGTCTCGTCGTGGGAAACGTAAGTCAACACGCAAGCTGTAACTCACACTGTAGAGCTGTTGTATGTACTGTAAAATTGTATCTTCTCTTTTGTTTTTTTTATCTAAAACTAGTTTCAGCAGTATTTTTGCGAGTCCCGTTCAATCATTGTCAACGTCCATTTAGTATTTTCTTTTTTAACGTCTTTCTGAAGTCGTACAATATCAGTTCCTTTTTAGGGTTCCGTACCCGATATTATTTTTATATTTTTAAGGGGTGCTCCCATACAGCTAAAGGGATCAACAAAAAAATTTCTTGACCTTCCCCATCATGTGCGGTATCGTTCTTAATCCTTGTTGAGTAGATAAATATAGTATTTTTGTTTTAAAAAATATTGGATAACAAATTAATGAAAACCAAGGTCAGCTGTTTTTATACAATTTCGTTCCAAAGAATTTTTTAACTTCCCATTGACTTATGGACTTGAAATTTGGTGACAATGTTTGTTATTAGGTAGATTTACCAACAAATACCAATATATTGATAAATCTGACTTTTTCTTTGAAACTCCCTCATTTTTCCTATTACATACAACTTTGTTTTTTTCCGGTTTGGTACGGAACCCTAAATGTGTGAAGTCCGACTCGCACTTGGCCGGTTTTTTCAAGTTGGTACTTACTTCCATCTAACTTTTTTATTAGATCATTATTTTATGTTGAGTTATCTAGCGTATAATATAACCTCTCTTCTATATGCTCCATCATTAAAATAAATACAAAAACACACTTAAAATCTCAGCCGTCACATGCACGGAAATCAATAAAACAATCGAGCAATAAAACCGAGTATAGAATATAATTTAAAAATAAATATCTGTGCGCATGAAAGCGAGCGTTGGAACATTAAACTGTAAACCCTTTTTATTCCGCCATAAAGTTTATCACCATAAAAATATGGTGTTTTTACCAGCGAGCAATATACTTTCTATTACTCTAAATAACTGCTTTGGGAATTGTTAACTGGCTTTTATATTCTGCTAACTATTACCTTCGGGTTCACATGCGAGCAATCTTCTCAGATTGTTTTCTTGAAAGAAATTTAGGAGTAGGTAGGTGTTGGAAGAACTTCCCTCTAATTTCATGAGATTAATTTGGTAGTATACTTACGCGTTTAGATTTACGCGTAAATATCTAAAGAGGCCTAAGGGCTATCCAATTATACAATACATTTTTTTCTCTAGGATAGCAACGCACCTGTGATGCCTCTACAGTGAGGTCTATACGTGGCGCTGACCACTAATACTCACGTCAGCTGTCGGCTAGTTTGCCATCTTTTTTTTGTTAACCTGTGTTGTCCCACTGATGGACAAAGATCTCCCCATAGCCTTCCAATCTATTGTGTAGCCTTGTCCGACCAATCCGTCGCAAACGACTCTAGGTCGTCACGCTAGCGCGCCCTAGGCCTAGGATAGTTTGGTCGCGGATAAATTAGATAGACAAACAAACATTTGTGTATAGAATCCACAAAGAAAACACGTTCACACATTCTATGACGTAGAATTGTCAAAATAATTCACTCCCGTGTGTATGAGATACGACATATATGTTTCCAGATGTTTTACAGCTTGAGATAGTAGCACTTAATGTAATTTCAATAATATAAAGTTAGAACTTCAAGATTGTCGTGTTTATGGCCGCTTAACATTTTGTCTACCCTTATGTGGTTTTGTTAAAACCTACGGTTGAATAAACGTTCTGTAAATAGGTACAGCTCTATTTTCTAAATAAGGGAACAAAATAGTTTAGGCAACATATCCAGGAGCTCTCGATGAAGCGACTTTTTATCAGCGTTTGTTTAGGATTGACCCAATGTGACATTTCGGTAGCGCATGTCAAGCGCAAGTCCAACAGTTCGCACAGTGTCACTTAATTTGTCGTATTAAACAAATACAGGCTCATAAATACGAGTAGTTTGTCTCAATGTGCCTGAGATGGGTCTTGTGGGAAAACTTACGTAGAAAAGTTCTGTGAAAACAGGTGTGTTAATTGAGAAGGACAGTACATAGGCCGGACCTAGGTAATTAATTACTTAAACAGGGCTCTTGAGAACAGTACTAAATGTACCAAACGTACCTAAGGTAAAAAGGTAGGCTACATGACAGACATTTCCGTTTGTCCGTTTCATAAATCTGCAGACTTTCTACAAATGAATGCCAATTACTAAATTTTAGCAGTGGTAGTGAAGTTTTTAAATTATACTTCAGGAATGTAGGTACTACCTACTGGTTTAAAAAGTATTCTATTTTCTAATGTCTAAATAAGAATCAACCGGTGTTAGATTTCATCAAAATCCGTTTTCTTGTTGAGGCGTGATTGTTCAACAAACATTCTAATTCACAATACACACTTTCACAGTTTGTTATATTGGTAGGAAGCAGGATCTACATTAACATTCCTTGTGTATTTCAAGAGTTTCATCTGAAAATTTCTATAACCCGGAAACCTGGAACATAACAAAGACATAATTTACCGATACAACCCCTTTAACAACGCGATGAACGATTAACATCAAAGAGATAAACAATAGTTATCAACAACCGACATCAACATTCCTTTAACTTCAGCTATTACTTTAAGGCGAGGTCTGGATGGTAGCGAGTGGCGGATCGGGTAGCGGAGCACTTGGCGGGCCGTTCGTTGATAAAAGTTACCTCGACATAAAAACAAATTAAAACTGTGCCTGGAGGCTGGTGGCAACGTTGTATGGCAATGCTTATCCTCTGGCTAACGTGAAAGCCAACCCTTGGGTCACGGAAAGTGTCGACTAACCTTTTTGACATCTGAGAATTTCAACATTAACCGTATAGTTCGGACGGGGTACATTTTGGGGCTTGACAAGCATACCTCCGCTGGCTCAGCCGCGGCTCATTTTGGACCCCAGATTTACGTCATACGACATCCTAATTAATAACTTAATTATTGATTAAGATACCTAACGAATCTTATGTGGGGGCTTTAATTAAAATAGTTGGATAAAAAGCTTACATGTTAGCGCAAATATTTTTTTTAGACTAAGTGCGCAAGTTTATTAATTTACATTTGTTAAAAACAAGTGTAATAATACGCTAATCGCCATTTTGATAACAGTGGTGGTCGAAGCTAAAAAACATAAAAATGCAGATTTTGGACACCCAAACTCCACGACAGGGGTAAAGGTTTGCTAATTGTTTAATTATTGGTCGAATTCATCCATATTTCAAAATAAATAATTAGTGGTAATGAAGTTATTTGTTATTCAAAGTCGAAGTTAGGCGCCAATCGTGTTTGTTTACATTTTTATTTTACACAAATATCACCCTTCCACATGTAAAATTGATTACAAATATGACAATTATGTCTCTAAATATAATAAACAACAAGAAGAAGCCCTGATTTTAACGTAATTAACAAACACCAGTCCAATAATACGTAAAATTCATTACCACTACTTTATTTTTGTTAAATTTCCAATTCGTCAAGTAGATTGTTTTTTTTTAATGTAATAGTTGTGTGGCAAAACGATTTTAGCAATCGATTTTACTCGATTAATGAGCGATTATCCCAAATCGATTCTTAAAAAATAGAAAAATCCTGTTTTAGGCATAAATAAACAATAAAGGATTTCATTATTAGTTTTTCGAAACTACCCCCAAAAGATGATTTAGGGGGTGTTAAATTATTTTTGAAATATCGTATATTTAAAAAATAATGTAACACCCCATAAATCACATATTAAATATTTCTTTGGTTAATAAATTTGAAAATTTACATGAATACCCATCCTAAGTGAACCATAAAGGTTTTCATTATTAGTTTTACTTATCTAGTCCCAAAATACGATTTTTGGGGAGTTAAAGTGCTTTGAAGAATTTTATTTCCCGGGTTAATAAATTTGAAATTTGGCACAAATACCAACCTAAGGAAACAATAAAGGTGGTCATTATACATTTTTCGAAACTAACTCAAGCTAAGAATCTTACTGGACAGGGTTTCGTTTTTGACGTGGTTTTCTAGGGAAGCACTAAGGCACGATTTTGCGGCAATTCAACCTTTAAGGAAGTTAAAAGGGTAAAAATTAGTTTGTATGTAAAATCCAATTCTTTGGGGATAAAGTTGATGATCAAAATTTACATAAAACATTTTGAAAACTCCCTCCCAGATTGGGTTTAGGGGTGTAAAAGTTTTTTTTCAGGCAACTCACTGCGCAATCTGACTAACATAAAATGATAAATAAAAAAAAATAATTCAAAAAATCTACGAACCCGACTGCTTTGCAGTCGGAGCATACATCTGGTTTTTAAGATTTAGGTACATTTAAACATATGTGTTTTATATTTTCGAAATCACCTCTTAAAGCCCTTTATTTTGATACCCCACACGATGGGTTTGGAAGAAAAAAAAATTGTCCTCCGCAATATGGCGCCCAAAATCTGCCATTTTTCTATTTTCCAATTTTAATGTAGCCAGTGACACTCGCGGGGTTAAGACGAATCGATTGACGTATGAATCATCAAAATCGGCCAACACGTTTGGTCTTTAGAACGCCACATAGGAACAAACATACATACATACATACATACATACTTACATACATACATACATTCATACATAGACTGATAAACACATTACCCTCCTTAGGCAGTCGGGTAAAAAGAGAAGAAAGGAGTGAATAGCATATTTAGGTTGTTCAAAACTAGACCCTCAACGGGGCAAAAAGGGTTGATAAGTTTTTAGGGGAGGATTTTACTTTGTGGCGATAACCTAAAATGTATTATTGTTTAAGTCAAATAACGAATCGTCCCAATCCAATAAACCCACCAACCCCAAACCCAAATCCACGATACCCAGTTTTTAATAGTTTTAATAATATCTTATTTTTGGTTGCCTTTACTAACTGCATATAAGAAAATCATTTATAGGATAAAAGAAATCACGCGAACATAGTCGCGGGCGGAGTGCTAGTCATACATAAACATACTCATATTTATACTGGTCATTCTGTATAAAACCGTCTGAAATGATCAATGTAAAACTCTCTTTTATATTAAAATGTGCCCGATAAAATATTTTGAATACCGACTGCATTCCAAATTTGAATTTTGAATTCTTTTACGTTCGGCGAATTCGGCGCGAAATTAGCCACGAATCCTATTTTTTTTTCAATTTACTCTTCTGATAACATTATGAAAGCATTTATGTATAGTTATTACTATATATTATTACTATAAGTTGTTATTTTATTTTGTGCCTATAAACTAATTTTAATTTTAAAACAATACATTTTTGAAAATCACTTTTTTATTTAAATGAATAATTTTAAATAATCGAAATACACTTAATCGATTAGGCTGAATGCAGTTTTAATCGATTATGAGACGCGTGAATGGACAGCAAAAAAAAAACAACACCAAAGAAATGTCATGTTGCAAGGTTGCATCAAAATTTTAAGCAATTTTTTTCCAGATTTTGGCTTGTTTTTTTATGAATTTTTGTATGACAAATTAGGAACATAAGGACGCAAATAAAATGAGTATATCTTTGTGTTGTCCTTTTGCATCTTTTCAGCAAGGGAAAAGGTTGTTTATGTACATAATTTGAGCAAATCTAAATTGTCTACCGTTTGGAAAGGTGTAGTAATTCGTATTATGTACACATTTTGCAGTAGACTGACGCGGTTTAACCGAGCGCAACATGTAAATAAAGATATTTTTTTCAAATTTACTGTGTAAGATAGCTGCGTAAACTTATTTTTCTGAATAAATTCGAATGTTGAAAGTTCAAGTAAATTCCTGAATTTCATGACGTAATTTGCAACAACCTGTCGACTCAGCTGGTGTGTCATGTGTCAAAATCTTGTCGAGCAGAGTGGTTAAACAACTCCGAAAAGAAGACTGGCGTCAGATGATAGTTCCGCAGCTTGAGATACTCCCCAGTCGCAGCAGCAGAACAATACTTTAGTTAATTTTAAATTTGAGTTAGAGTATAATTTGAGATATTGTATTTATTTATTTATTTATTATTTATTATATACTTTATTGTACACCACTTAAATAATAACAGGACAATATTTTTAAAAATAAGTGTACAATGGGCGGTCTTATCGCACAGGGCAATCTCTTACAGACAACCTTTGGATGGACTGAACGAGAGGAGATAGACATAGGGCTGTCAGTGTACAAGAACTATCTTGATAATATTACTTAGATATTACATAAAATACATACATACCAATAAAATAATATACTAATAAATATAAAATATAGAACAGAGAAAGGAGAAGAATAGTTACAGAGAAAGGAAATGCTCCTTCACCATTTTTTTAAAGGTAGGTAATGTTTGCGCACTTCTTACCTCAATAGGTAATGCATTCCACAAACGAGCTGCTTGAACCGTGAAAGATTTGTCGAAGAAGGATGTGGAATGCATAGCAATGCTTAATTTTAGGTTTTCCGATGATCTCAAGGACCGAGAATGTGTGTCACAGAGGAACTGAAAGCGTTCTTTAAGATAAGAAGGACTAGCAGGATTAAAGAGCACATTATATAGCAATGAAAGTATGTGGGCATTCCGGCGAAGGCGAATAGGAAGCCATTTGAGCTTTTTTTTTTTTTTTTACTATGTATAGGCCTGTGTTTGACCACAATCTCACCGTGGTCAGTGATGATGTGGCCGATGGTGGTAAGCACACAAAGCCTAGAAGGGAACTGGCTCTCAAGTGCTGCTGTCGGAACACACCGGAAGGTGCTTGGCGACAGATTTTCAACTTGAGGGTGGTTGCCAGCCAGGCGGGTACTACAAAGTACCCTACCACCGTGCTATGGTTTCCTCACGATGTTTTCCTTCACCGAAAGCTCAAGCTCATTGTAGGATTCGAACCCGCGACCTTCGTCTCGGTATCCGACGTCACTACCACTGAGCTATCATCGCCTTAAGCTTGGTTCGAAATTCAGAAACATGGTCATACTTGCGCAAGCCAAATATGAACCTTATACAGAGATTTTGAAGTCGCTCAAGCTTGTCCAACTGGTCTTGGGTGAGATCAAGATAACTGGCATCGGCATAGTCCAGGATAGGGAGAAGAAGAGATTGTGCTATCGCAATCTTAGTGGTGATGGGAAGAAAGTTACGAAGGCGTCTCAGGGAGCCCGCAGACGCAAACAGTTTGCGACTGACCTCCTGCAGTTGTTTGGTCCAGGAAAGGGTGCTGTCGATGTAAATCCCCAGGTTCTTCACAGTGTGAGCTATAGGGACAACGGTGTTGCTGAAAGAAACCTGGGGAAGTGTCGCCCAATCAATCCTAGATACCGTTCGGGAACTTCCCACAACAGCCACTTGAGTTTTCGTCGGATTGATCTTCAGCCCAAACTCAGCGCTCCAGTCACCAATTCGAGCCAAGTCCGTATTAATAAACTCAATAGCGTCTGATAACTCACCGAGAGGGGCTTGAGTATAAATTTGGAGATCATCTGCATAAAGGTGGTAGAAAGAAGATAGCCGTTGAGTGATAGCATTAATAAAGAGTGCGAAAAGTAGAGGAGATAATACGCCACCCTGCGGCACACCGGCAGAGGTGTGACACCAAGAAGAGAAAGATTCCTCAATGCAAATACGCTGCCGGCGGCCAAACAGGTAACTATGAAACCAGTCAATTACCGAAGGAGATATGCCAAAAGAGCACAGGACGCCCAGCAAAATGTCAAAATCAACCGTATTGAAAGCATTGCTGAAGTCAAGTAGAGCAAGTACAGTTAACTTTCCCATTTCCATGCCAGACCTTATGTCATCCATAATATGCACAAGTGCTGAGGTAGTGCTGTGTCCCGGACGAAAACCAGATTGGAAGGGATTTAGCAGCTTGTGTTTGGAAAGGAACAAGCTGAGTTGATGGTGGACAAGTTTTTCAAGGACTTTGGATAGGAAAGGAAGAATAGAAATGGGACGATAGTCAGAGAAAGATGCAGGATGAGATTTTTTAGGTAGAGGAATAACATGGGCATCTTTCCAGGCTTGAGGAAAGACACCACTGGAAACAGAGAAGTTGAGGATGTGAAGGATAACAGGAAGAATCTCATCAAGGATGGGGACAATCATTTTACGGCTAACACAGTCACTACCAACAGCGTTGGACGAAATCGATAGAATACTCTTTTTAACATCACAAGCGGTGAATTGACTTATGACAAAAGGGGCAAAATCAGGTACCGGAATGTTTGAAAGATTACTTAGCGTAGTAGCTTTAGTGGCCCTATCCAATACAGGCGAAGTAGAAAAATGACTATTAAGTAAATTGAAATCCAAGTCTTTAGGAATCATATTGTGAGACTTTTTTCCGATACCTAATGATTTGAGAAATTGCCAGACCTTAGCTGGATCACCGTTCTGAACTGAACTATGGATATATTGGCGATTTGCGATTCTACACACCTTACTGCAGTGATTTCTAATCGTGACGTATTTTTCCCTGTTGACGTCGTTGGGCCGAATTTTAAACTTAAACTTCGCAGCTGCCTTTTTAGTTAGTAAAAGTTTAATTTCGTCGGTCAGCCAAGGCGCTGGCAGATGCTTGACTCTCACGGCTTGAATTGGTGCATGTGTGTCGTAGAGATGAACCAGGGCAGAAGTCAAGACTTCAACTTGTACGTCGATGGATGAGGAAGTTACTAGTGGCGTCCAGTCAATATTACTGGCATCCTCTCGAAGTCGATCAATGTCCATACCATCAAAATTGCGAAGCAGAAGAGTCCTGAACTTATGCTTAGGTGGTCGAATTTTGTATGAAGTATAAATTAAGTCATGGTAGGAAAAGGCGTCAGCAGAACATTGACCATGTTTAGCGACGTGATCAAAAGATGAGACAACAATAAGATCGAGAAGTGAGGGAACAGAGTTAGGAAAATGGTGAGTGGCACCAAGATCGAGAATAGAGAGATTGACAGATTCAATAATATGACGAAAAGAAGAAGAGCGGGTGTCTTGTTTAAGAAGACACGTATTAAAGTCGCCCATTATGATACTATGACTGTAAGAGGGCATTAAATCTTCCAAAATACGTTCGAAAGAAGAGAAGAAATTAATCCTTAGAGAAGGGCAGTAGTAAACGCCAAGAAGAATCTTAGAATGATGCAATTCAACTTCCAAGAAAAGATGTTCACCAGCGTTCGGCGGAGGCGGCTGCGCGGACATGTTAACAATAGAAAAAGGAATATAATTACGAAGATAAATAGCCACACCGCCACCACCACCGACCGCGCGATCATTCCTGATAAGTTGAAAGCCGGGAAGAGAGTAGGAGCTAGAGGGAAGACAAGGTTTTAACCATGATTCTGAAACAAGAATCGCATGGATATTCTTACAGTCAAAGCTTGCCAGCATATCAGGGAAGTGGGCCGGAATACTCTGGGCATTTATGTGGACTACATTAAAGTTCCTTGAGACATCGGCAAATAGTGAACCAAGGGTATCAGCTAAAGAAAGAACACTATCCAATGAATTAGATGAATCAGCATCACTGCTGTCAGGGCTGAGCATAAATATAAAAATATAAATAAATACTTATTCAAATATACTTATATAAAACAGTAGAGATTACTCGGTTCAAAAAGTCCCGTCCACCCGCCAGTGTTACAAAAGTTGAGAAAAGAAACAATACACAAAATAAAATCCGATTTGTAGTCCAGGCAAAAAACAATAAAAAAAAAAAATATATAACAAAAGAAAAAATAAATAAAAATAGGACCGTATAACAGAACGAATTAAGAGTCTATGGGTTGCCTTTTGTCAACGCATCGCAACATGAAGTGTCAAAGTCAAAAAGTGACTGTGACAGTTGACAACAAAGATAAACAATAAATAAATTACAAACATAATACCTCCAGAGTTGCTTTGATTGTTGTTAACTTGATACCAGATGATGTCATTGTCAAGTCAACTTGTGGCGGCAAATTTTATTTAGTCCGATTTCGATTTTAAGAGTTTTTCACTATAGAGTTGATAATTTTAGACCTTCTTTGGTAGTGTTGTTGGGTTAGCAGTTAGTTTTATTGGTATTACCAGTTTCCTTGATTTGAGTGTTTATATTAGTGTGAATTTCGATCGAGATTTTTCTTGGTGTTTGTGTTCTAACATCCAGGGTTTGTATTAACCTATTTCTTTAATATATTTAAATTTGTTAACCGGTATCCACCATGGATAACAAGAAACCCCCTGACCCTCCCGATCCCTTTGACTACAGTCCGATTCTAACCATTACTCTCCCTGATGACAAAATAGATAACTCTATGGACTCCGAATCTGCGCAAAGAAAAAGACCCGCATGCTCTCCCCCCGCTACTCCGATCAATCCTCCCAAACAATCCAAGCAAACGATAGGCAGACACACATACAACTCGAAAGATAACGCGCCTTATGTAGTTCACGTGTCCCTAAAAGATGGACAGACCTCTGGTACTGTTCTACATCCTGTTAAGTTTGGAATGTTCCTCACACATAATAATTTTGCTAATGTGATACTCGGTAGCTTGAAACGTTTGGGAAGAAATAGACTCGCAGTTAGTTTTAAGAATCACCTGGATGCAAACAGTTTTTTAATAAGTCCAATACTGACATCCCATGGTTACATTACTTCTGTTCCTATATATAACGTTACGCGCATGGGTCTCGTCAGAGACGTACCTGTCGAGTGGACAGAGGAAGAGGTCATTGAAAATATCAGGGTTCCCACTGGATGCGGTCCAGTAATTAAGGCCAGGAGAATGAACCGTAAGGTGATTTCTCCGGGCGTTACGGAGTGGAAGCCCACTCAAACTGTAATTCTTACTTTTGATGGCCAAGTTATGCCTAATCGTGTGTATTGTTTTTACTCTGCTCTCCCAGTGGAAAAGTATATGTTCCCAACTATTCAATGCTTCAACTGTTGTCGTTATGGTCACACACGCACTGTATGTCGCTCAAAACCTCACTGTTTTAAATGCGGAGAAGACCACCCAGGTGATGGCTGCCAAGTCCCCACTGAATTTGCCTTTTGTGTTTCCTGCTCTGGAAGCCACTATGCCACCGACAAGTCTTGCCCGGAGTTGGGTCGGCAAAAGGGAATTAAAGCTCTGATGGCTGAGAAATCAATCTCGTATGCGGAAGCAAGCCAGGTATTCCCAAAAGTATCAAAATCTTATGCTGAAATAATTAGATCATCTCAAAAAACAAAAACTATACCTAGTCCTCTTCTGTTCCCCAGATCAACTCCCCAAACTCCAAAATCACACCGCAAAACTGTATTAATCAAACCAAAATCCCATGCCCCCCTGTCACCTAGTTACGATAAGCAGGCTCACCAAGCCCTTATTCAAAATTATTCATTCACTCCTGTCCAAAATGGTGGTGCTTACCCTCGGGAAAGTACTAACAGTCCTATTTCCTCAGAAAGTATTTTAAATGTTATATCCAGTATGCTAATGACTATATTAGCAAACCCTGCTCATTCACTACCTGACCACGTTGCCAACAAATTGACATCTATAATGAATTATATTCACAATGCTCCCCCTTCACCTTCTTCAGTGGAACGTCAGGAGTATTACTCCCAGGAAACATGATTTACTTTTCCTCATTAATAAATTCAAACCATCAATCTGCAGCATTGCTGAGACATGGCTTCGTTCTGAAAGTAATTTCAGAATCCCATGTTTCAATGGTGTTCGACATGATAGATCAGATGGATATGGGGGATGTGCTTTGTTCATCAATAACAAAGTACCATTCTCACCAATTCCTCTACCCTTTGTAGGTGACAACATCAATGTTGTTGCTGTTAAAGCTGAGGATATAAATATTTTTAGTTTTTATATTGCATACCCACAAATTGATGATCTTGATATCATAAAAAGTTTGTTAAGTAATGTACAAGGGCCATTACTTGTCATGGGTGATTTTAATGGTCACCACTACAGATGGGGGTCAGAAACCTGTGACAATTTTGGTATAGGCCTAGTGGATATATTGGATGAACTTAATTTATGTGTGATAAATGATGGGTCTGCCACACGTCGGGCTGTGCCAGGGCAAAATAACAGTTGCGTTGATTTGACATTTTGTTCATCCAATATAGCCAGCCTTTTTAATTGGAGTCGCTTGAACATGACCTATGGGAGTGATCACTATCCCATCATGGTGGAAATCCCTTCCAAAACTATCCCTGATAGAACCTCTGCTCCACTTTTAAAATACCAACTGAACTCAGTTGATTGGGATCTTTATTCAAAAATTCTAGATTTGCGCGTCTCCTCTCTTCCTTCCATTAATGATGAAAATGCACAGGAATGCTTTTTGTCATTCTCCAACATAATATCTGCTACAGCGGATGATTCCTTCCCTTCCAAAAAACTGCCAACGGGCAAAATCCCATCTCCGCCATGGTGGGATAGGGAATGCTCTGCTGTGATCAAAGCTAGGAATGAGGCCGAAATGAATTTTAACTTGGATATGAACCTGGAGAACATCATAGCTTTTCAGCATATATTGGCTAAGTCCAGAAAATTACTTAAGAAAAAAAAAAGAGAAGGTTGGCGTAGGTATTGTGATTCACTGAGTCCATCCACCCCAGTTTCAGTAGTTTGGCGTAGGTTGAAATCCTTTAGGAATAATTTGAGGCCTCCCTCTGGGAGCATAATGTCTGGGGAGCTTAGTCACCAGTTTTTTTCTAAGTTGGCCCCAGCTTATGTTCCTGGTAAATGTGAATGCATCTCTATGAACCACCAAACAGCATCGGATGATCCTTTGGACAGACCATTTACACTGGAGGAACTTAAATCTGTCCTTGCCCATGTAAAGGACTCTGCCCCTGGGGTGGATGGATTCCCGTATTCCTTCATAACCAAAGCTGGGGATAAGACCCATCAGTATTACCTGGACTTGGCCAATTACTGCTTTTACTCTGGATACATTCCTCCTGATTGGAAGGTTCAAATTATTATTCCAATATTAAAACCAGGTAAAGATCCTAGTGATCATTGTTCCTACAGACCAATTGCTCTATCGTCCATACTCATTAAACTCTTAGAACACCTTATTAAAAACCGTCTGGAATGGTTTGTGGAGGGCAGGAGATTGCTACCAACGTCTCAATTTGGCTTTAGGAAAAGTCTGGGTACAGCTGATAGTGTGGGTACCCTTACATCAGAGATCCGGTTGGCCCTTAGTAGGAATGAGTCTGTGGTAGCCGTTTTCTTAGACATTTCAGCTGCATATGATTCTGTCCTCATCCCAGTTCTCAGACATAAAATGAAAGAGCTGGGAATCCCGCCAAAAATACGTCAGATCATATCCAGTATCTTTTCAGACCGTAGTCTTAAATTAAGAATTCCTGGGGAGGAGTCTTCACCAAGGTTAGCTTGGCGGGGCCTTCCTCAGGGTTCCGTTCTTAGTCCCCCTTTATACAATATTTATACCTGCGATCTACCTTCCTGTTTAAATTTTAATTGCAAAATCCTCCAGTATGCTGATGATATTGCGTTATTGGTCTGTGGCAATTCTATCGTGGATGCTGCTCAATCTATGAATGTTTCTTTGTCCTCATTAAACCAATGGCTCTTAGATCATGGGTTATCTTTAAGTGCTCCAAAAAGTACATCAGTTGTTTTTACTCGCAGACGTATTATCCCTCAAGTTGACATTAATATTGATGGCCAAGCTATACCAGTCAAGGAGAAGGCTAGATTTCTGGGAGTTATCCTGGATTCTAAATTGTCGGGGGTAGATCACATTAGTAATACAGTTAAAAAATGTGAGCGCTCAGTCTCGATTCTTAAGGCTCTGGCAGGTGTCTGGTGGGGGGCTCACCCGTACACCTTAAAACTGGTTTACAATGCTCTGGTCAGAAGTGTGTTGGATTACTGTAGTTACTTAATTGAACCATGTAACAAAGAAGCCCTACGTAAACTTGATTCTGTCCAGGCCAAATGTCTTAGAATCGTAATTGGCGCCATGAAATCTTCCCCGATTAATGCTCTCCAGGTTGAATGTGCAGATCCCCCCCTTACCCTTCGTAGACAATACTTAGCAGATCGTTTCTTATCAAAAGTTTTCGCCCTCTCATCCCATCCCTTACTTCCCATTTTGGAGCAAATCAACCTTTCTTTTAATGTCTCTTCTTACTGGAATAATAAATATATTCCATTGATGAATAGGTACAGAGAACTTAAACAACTCTCTTCGCCTGTTTGTCAATACCCTTCTCTTCCAGTATTTGCTTCCGCATATGAGGAGATCCATTTCAAGCCAAAGATCGTCTTGGGCCTTGATATCACTAAAAACTCCCAGGACGTAAAAGCGGAGTTTGATCGGGCTATTGAGAGATTCTGGAAGGGTTGGAATTTGTTCTATACGGATGCATCCAAATTATCGTCAACGGGATGTACAGGTGTTTCAACATACTTCCAGAACTCTAAAATAGCTCTTTTATTCCAATGCCCGCCAGAGTCTTCAGTTTTTACAGGGGAATGCATTGGTATCCTAGAAGCCATCAATTTTATATTAACGCACAATATCCAAAATTCGGTAATTTTTTCAGATTCGCGTAGTAGCGTTCAGGCTCTGGGTCAAAATCAATTAAAATCTAAAATTCATAGCAAGATTATTGTAGATATACGTAATTTACTCTTCTCTTGTCACAACAAACGTTTAAACATTGAAATAGTTTGGGTTCCCAGCCATTCGGGTATATGTGGCAACGAGTGTGCTGACTCTCTTGCAAAGTTTGCTACTTCCAATCCTGTGGATAGAAAACACTATCTGCTTTATAGTTACGACTTGCTCTCAGACACCAAACTTAAGTTATTCAGCTTGTGGTCAGCGGAGTGGCAAGCAAGCTCGAAACTCAAAGGGGCGTATTATGCCAACATTCAACCTGCCATCCAGCGGAAACCTTGGTTTTTCAAATGCCCTAAACTGTCTAGAAGAGCTGTTTCATCCTTGTGTAGGCTGAGACTCGGTCACTGCTGTAGTCCAGTATTCCTAAATAAGATCCGTGTTCGTGACACTTCCTTGTGCGAGTGCGGCCTTGATGATGGTACATTAGACCATATCTTTTTTTCATGTCCTTCGTATTCCCACTCCTTTGACTTGTATCATATGCTTCCCAACATTAAAATCCCCCTTCCTATCAACTTCCATTCCCTTTTGTCATATTTCTCTCCTAAACTTATCAAACTCCTTTCAAAATTTATAAATGACAATGACATCAAAATGTAGTTTCTTTTTTTTTATTTATTTTTGTAATGTTTATTTTTTTTTTATTTTTTTTTTTTTATAAATATGTATCTTTGTTATCTACAACAAAGGACAAAATTCGTCGGCTCATCTCAACGCTCTGTCGGCTCTACATGAAACTGGAAGAATAGTCAAAGTTCGACGGCTCGCCTCATTGCGCTGTCGTCTCTACACGACACTGAAAGAATAAGCACATTTCGACGACTCGCCTGATTGCGCTGTCGTCTCTACATGACACTGGCAGAATAGTCGGCATCGGCTCAGTTGCCAAAGAAGAAAAAAAAAAAAAAAAAAAAAAAAATAATACCTCCACAAGAAATTAGATAAGAATAGCTGCTAAATTATTGAAAAACATAACTATTTATAGAAATATACTGAACATAATACACTACTAATACCTGGACTACAACAAAAAGGATAAAACAAGGAAGAACCTCATCTTCTGGCTACAGTGCGCTTTGTTTTTGTTGCGGCTACTCTTCCCACCACGACCGGTTGAACAACGCCCGTCTCCGGCTGTCCAGACGTCTGCTCCGGCTGGGCGGCCATCAGCTCCGACCGCTGCGCGATCTTATTGAGATCGGCAGCGGAAGTGATTCGATGCCGAGATCCCTTTGAATCGATGACGAACACAGTTCCTGCCGAGGTCCAGCATTGGGTCACACCAAATTTCTCCCGAGCCGCCATGAAGACATTGTGCCTGGCTTTAGTGAGGAATTCCGACATAGTGATGCCGGACCCCTTCAGCTTGGTCTTACCGAACCAGATCTTATCACGGAGATCCACATCATGCAGCTTGATGAGGATTGGCCGGGGTTTGTGGGTTGTGCTGCGCCCCATCCTGTGACACCTCTTTATGCCAGTTGTTGCCAAGTCAATATCTAGACGCTGTTTCACAACTTTAGCCACCACCTGTGCAGTCTCCTCGTCTTGCTCCTCGGACAATCCGTGCAACAGCAGGATTTTACGCCGCCCACGCATCTCCATGTTGTCCTGGCTCTGCGCCAACAAAGCAACTTGCAGCTGTAGAGTATTGAGCGCTTGAACAATAAATGCCTGGAAAGTTGCAAATTCCGCTGCCAATCCTGAGGTGGTGATTGTTGTAGTGCTTGGGGTCTTCAACTCCTTTTCAAATTCCGACATTCTTTGGCTGAACATTTGTGTCAAATCTGTGATGGTGCGGTTGATAGCTTCCATGCTGATGTTAATAAAAAAAATATATAATTTTGTGTCTTAGTGGTAGATAACACTTCACTGGCAGGTAGGGATAATTAACTACCAATATGTGTCATTAATTTATATAGTTGTTAACTTTTACTATTTTTAATTTTAATTTTAAATAAAGAGAAAATTTTTTTGTTGTTCTACTTTGACTACCCACTTATTATGCATTGTAGTGTATTTTTATAGATTAAATAGTTACAATTAACTAGCTTCTGCCCGGGGGTTTGCCCGCGTGAAAAGTGTTTTATCATCCCAAGGGGCCAGCTGTTTTATCATTCCCGCTGCCGAGAAAAAAAGACTGGCTAAGTGCGTGTCGGACTAGCGCACTGAGGGTTCCGTACAAACAGCTACTTTCACCAAAATAATTTAATAACATTACTGAAGTTCATAAGCTATGAAGGGCACCGAACATTGCTCTAACGATAAGATAAACAGAATTGAGGGACAAAATTAACTTTGCGATTGGCAAACTGTAGTCCCCATACATCGACATAAGTTGCGGTCAGTTTACCAACTGCAAATAACTTAATTTGTTTTTGATCTAGGTACAAATTTACGGTTTGCGAATGTTTGCCTTTAATTGTGCAATAAGACATTGCTTCTTGCCATATTTCATGATTCTAGGTCAACGGAAAGTACCCTGTAGATTTTGATTCCCTTGCGATAGTAAAATAAAAAAAAATATGCGTCATTAAAAGCTGTATCTCTTGATTGCGTTGATCTAGAAGTTTGTTTTTTTCACATTTGCAAATTTGAGTAAGTATACGATATTAATTTTAACTCGATACCTCTACGCGTTCCCGAGTTAAAGGGTCTTGACAGACAGATGGACAGAAGGACAAAAAAGTTCCGTGATTTCTTTTTGATGTACGGTACCCTAAAAACTACCCCTGTCCACCCCTTTAAGTATGATTTCCTTTGATGATGGGATAAAATCTATCCTATGTCGTTCCCAGGGTCTCATACTATCACTATAACAAGTTTCTTCGAAAACGGTTCAGTCGTGAAAAGGTAACAAACGAATAAACATAGTTCCACATTTTCGAAATCTTCAGACTTTCGCATTTATGATTTTAGTATGAATGAATAATTAATTGAGTGGCACCATCGCTTTGCTACGCGTAATCATCGAGACCTCGACCCAATAGAGTGTTGACGATAAATCCGTTCTGTTTAGTAAACATTTAACAACACCCTTCATTCCTAGTAACAATTAACATTAACCGCCTAAGAAGTCGCTGTTTATTTGCAGATTGTAATTACCTTATTGTAAATATTTGAGTAAAACTCTTATTCGTGATGACGGAATTAAGAGGAAATGCGGTCACAGTTATCCAACTGAATATCGTAAGCAAAAACATAATTCTAGGTTTGGCTTTCGCCTATTTACTCCTCCAATATTGGACTAATTTAAAAGATATTCCATAAACTGAAAAAGAAAAATATATAATGTGCCTGTGTGACTTGTGGATCAATAATAACAGCTGCAGGGGTCGACCTTGAAATCTACGAGGTCCATGAATGGGTGAATCGAAGCCACCTTGTGTTCCGGAAATCCCACTGGCCGTTAGTGGCCGTCATTAGGAAATCTTTGACAATCGTACCGGCTTGTCAGAAACCGTCACCAGTTTTGCCCAAGCGGTATTGTGTCACCCAATAACTAGGTTGTTGGTGGAGATCAGATAGGTAGTTGCTTCATAAAAAACTACTGGTACGATTTGACTGGAATCTGACTCCAACATTATAGTTGGGGAAAGACTCAGCAGATAAATTAACTACAATACTGTCTGGGGATTTATTTGAATTAAAACACAAAAGTCTTTTAATAAACACTTGCCATACATTTACAATAGTTATTGCTCAAGTGTCCCCCGCCCAGGTGCCAGTCGGTACGTGCCTGTACTACTGACTACCCTGTTAACACTACGGCTTGCTTATATGCTTCCACTGCACTGTGTTAATTTGCACGGTTGGCGCAGTGGTAGAGCGATTGACTGCTGCGCTGCGTGTCGCGGGTTCGATTCCTGCACGGAACACATATTTGTATGACCTTCAGATAGTTGTTCCGGCTCTGGGTGATGTGTATGTGAGTTTATGTTTGTAAACGCACCCCCAATACAGGTAGAAATTCCTAGTGTGGGGCAACGTTCTTAGTTAAAAAAAACAAAATTGGTCTGCACTAATTAAGATAATATGCAAGCGTCAGGTACTCAGGTATGCGAGATGTTTGTTAAGCTCAGTTGTTTGTTTCTACATGTTAGTTAGTTATGTTAGTGCTACCAGTGTTTTTCAACCTTTTTCATGACACTTCGCTTTTTTTCAACCGACTTCAAAAATTACGAGGTTCTCAATTCGACTGTATGTTTTCTTTATTTTTTGTATGTTTGTTCCACAATTACTCTGCCGATTGTGGACTGATTTTGAAAAGTCTTGAAAGTGTGTGAAAGGATATACTCCCGAGGTGGTCTCACTGACACTAAGTCAGAATCTGATGAGATTCTAAGGAAATCAAGGCAACTTCTCATATATTATAGACATACATATAGCAACTTTGGTATTATATATTGGGGATAAATATAATGACCACCTAAAATTACTTTGTGACCATAACCTCTATTACCTAAAATTGTACTATGAAACCCAAATTTAGTAAATTGATCACCAAATTTAGTAAATTGATCACCAAATTTTAATAGCAAATTATTGCGCTATTTAATGTTGTAAAATAGGTTAGGTCAGGTTAGAACTGTGACCAACCGCGCGCGAGCCGAGCGAGCAAAGCGAGCGGTGCCGCGGCAGCGGCCGGCGAGCGCTACTTCCAAGTTGCTCCCAGAAATTTTATAATCTTTTTGGTCATTGGTTTAATTTTGGTGATCATTTACTACTTTTGGTGATCATTTACTACTTTTGGGTTAACAATGATTTATTTGGAGTCATTTTGCCTAAACAGGATAGCGAGATGTTAAAACTTTGGTTATAATTTTACAATAAGATGCGGGTTTAATTTTGGTGATCATTTACTATTTTTGTCTGTTATATGTTACTATATCTGGTGGTAAGTTAAACATAAGCCTTATATATTTTTCATCAACAATGCAATCATTTGCACTGAGAATGTATAATTTTGTGAAGTGGAACTGATGAAGAAGACCACAGATGGCCACTGGAACTCCTTAATGATAAGGGTGTCACGAGTATAAGATATCTCGAATGATGAAGCATATTCTTACTCATAAATAAATGGTACTGATAAAAATAGTACCATTGAAGTGATCTGATGATGAAGCCGGAAAGTAGTCACTGGAACTCCGAAATAAAACAATATATCCTAGTCGTGTTTGGGCTTATTGGAATTTTCATGAGATGTTCTTTGAAAGAAGAATTGTGTATTACTTCTCAGTGCAAGAGATATCTGGGCAAAGGTGGATCTAAAATCTGCATATAAATGAGGCAAATGCAGCTATAAATGAGGCAAATTTGGCAACCAAGCTCAAATTCTGGTCTCTGCTGGCTTTATCTGCCGATAGGATGCTGCATTTGGAATTTATGTCTGCCAATTTGGATTCCTTTTGGTTAAAAAGAAAAACATAATACCCAGAATTAATAACACAGGGTTTGAAGTGTTTGATTCTATTTGCCACCTGTGCAAGTTGACATTTTCATCAATGCCCCAAATAAACCTTCACAGGACAAGTACTCATAGGTTATTTTCTGTTAATTTGTATTAACATACAAATGTTTATATCCTTAAGTTAACATTTTCTTAATAAATCTTATTATTAACTAGCTTTTGCCCGCGGCTTCGCACGCGTAGACTACATGCTTCTCCTTATCATATTTAAACAGTATGTAGAGAAAAGTAAAAAATAATGTAATGCGAAAGTGTTTCTTAGGACAGACTTATACTATACCTACTCTATCATCAATACGCTCTATCCTTGTCCCGTTCCGTATGCCTACACTATTTCTCTGTTTATCCATGACTAATAATAAGTAAACATAATTAAATTAAAGTATTGCCTGATAAACAACATTTTAAACCATTTTGGATGTTGACGCCAATATCACCAGACTATTTGATGAGATAACACGTGAACACGCTACATAGAACTGTCCATGGAAAAAGCAATTTGCCCTCAAATCTACACCAGCATACTTTAGAGTTTGTCCTTGAGCCTTATTAATTGTCATGGCGAAGCAGATTTTCCCGTCCCTATTTAATTCTTATATTTATGCGTTGAGCCATTTTATAGTTATCAACAGACTTTAAAGACTTGAGAGTATTTTTAATAATTTTTCTTTGTAAAAGAAGGACTTTTGTACACAACATTTCATCCCCCATGATCTGCCCCCCCAAGGATGGAATTCCCAAAAAACATTAATTTGCGTTAGATTTTAATCTTCAGCCCAAACCCAATATTCGAAGATCCTAACTTCAAAACTGGTCGACTTTCATACAAACTTTCATACCCTATTTCACTCCCTTAGGGGTGGAATTCACAAAAAATCTTTCTTAGTGGATGCCTGCACAGTATAAACTATCTATTTGCAAAATTTCAAGTCTTTAGACGATTTAATTATTCCCATAACTTCATCCCCCTTTTCACCCTCATGATAAATGGGGGTGGAATCTTCAAAATCGCTGAGACACGTGTAAGTTATTTTTTAATCTTCAGCCTAAACCCAAAATATGAAGATCCTGACTTTAAAACTGACGGATTTTCATACAAACTTTCATCCCCTATTTCACGCCCTTAGGGGTGGAATTTCCAAAAATCCTTTCTTAGTGCTCACCTACACTACCAAAGGAACTTAAGTGCCAAGTTTCATGATTGAAGCTTCAGCCGTTTGGCCTGTGCGTTGATGGTAAGTGAGTGAGTCAGTCAGTCAGTCACTTTCTTCTTTTATATATTTAGAATATAATATATTTTTAAACTTTTTTTTTATACTTTGGTAGTTTTCGCGACCTCTGGCGACCCCCCAGTAGAAGCTTGAAAAACACTGTGTTAGACTGATCCAGTAAACAGGGAGACAGCGCCGATACAGGCTGCATTGTCAGTTATTGTAAACAAACATCTCAGTGTCAGGCTTGAAGTCCCCGTAGAAATGCGCGATGTGACATTGCGACAACGATGCAACAACCAATTCTTATTGAAATTGTTCTACGGGTAGACTTGAGCCAAACAGACATGCAGGGTGATTTTAAGTTCGTCGGCACATTTTAAGGAGTGACAGTAATCAAATATGAACCTCTAACACAATAGAATTATTATTATTATATTAAAAATATATATGTCGGCATTTCTAAGATATCGTTCTGAAGAGCGCTATGGTTTCAAATGACTTTGACAGATGTCAACTTGACGTTAACACATTACGCTAGTTTTTGGCGCGAACGAAAAAGGACAGGAAGGAATCGAGGGAGAATATGGAGGGTTGAATTGAGTTGTGAATTCGTGATAAAAACCTAAAGAGAATACAGTCAACAGTGAGAGTTACCGATTGTTCGTGTAGATAAAACTACGTGTAATAGTGGAATGTCGTTTAAGTTATTCGCCAATACATAACGTGATTAGTTACATTGTGAGCCTACATACAAGCAAACAAGTTGGATTGTTTAACATCTAGCCCGAAAGAACCCATGCAATAATGGCTTTTCCTGACAATTACACAGTCGTCCCTACATCAGATCGTGGGATATAAGGGCTTGATATTTAGGAGACTAGTGAAATAACAATCGAACAACTTGTGATCAGTGAAATTACCTACTGAAAGAAAGTTGGTACCTAGCGGGAAACTTCAAATACATGAAGACTTGTGTGACGGGTATTCGGTCAGAACATAATCTTATTTGCAGCACAAGGAGTGACTGAAAAACATTCCTCAACCATAAAGTTTGATCATGATGGTTTGAAAGCTTACTGAAAGGTCTACTTCTTGCTCAATTAAATTTGGAGAGTTTACAATAATAGTAACTAGTTTAAACTAATGAAGATAACTAAAGTCACATAATTATCATTTGCACTAAGACCGGTAAATGTTAGTTTAGTTGAAAAGTACCTGAAAATGGTTTGTTTTAAATTAATTCTTCAGGCTTTTGAGCTCAGCTGTTCAGTTTAATTGAAAGAATACTGGAAAGATTCCAATTAATTGGTAGAAAAACCAGGAACTAAAATCAAGACTTGATTTTGCAAATCATGGCCCGGAGAAAATCATGACTATTTTGGAAACATGGTTAACAAGTTTGAAAATTACCTCAAGTGATGTGATTCTCAACGCTACCTGCCTGGTAGTATGTTATGTTAAAGTTAATGGTAATTGAAGAATCTGCTGCGCATGAGAAAGTTCAGATTTAACAAACATCTGGTTATGGAAAGTATCTACAGTAGCTGGTAAGGTCACTTTATTTTTATGTTCATGGAAAAAAAGAAACTTTACCACCCTTTTGTGGTTCCAATGCAGTTGGTTAAACAAAAATTACATTGTAAAGCCGTTGAACTTCTTGTACACTACAATATACAATGTTTTTGTCTGTTAAAAGAAAATAAGTGGAGAAAAAGAAAAAGCAATTGATTGCACATTACAGATTCAAGGTTGTTTCAAATTGTAGATTATTATGGTTTTCACAAAAGTCTAACTTTTGTGCCTTAGAAACATAGTATGATAATCTTTGCTGTTACTCATTGACGGTGTATTCATTTTACAATTTATGTGATGATTGATTTTTTTAATTGCTGTGTGATTGTTACCTAATTGTTTGACTGCCTTGTCCACAATTATTACTTGGGGTCTAGGGTTGAATCTCTGGACAACATGTAGTGGTATCCTATTGCTTGAAGCTTGAACTTGGTTGGTGAGTTAAGGGTGCGCTATACACCTTTGCTTGCAGACATCGATTGGTGAGTGCAGACATGTTATTTTGTGTTATAAAATTGTCTCTATGTAAAGATATTCGAATATGTCATAATATAGTGGTTAGTGCTTTAGTGACAGTACTTATCACAGAAATTTTGTAATTTCTTCATATTGGTAGTGTGTCTTCATGGGGTTATTTATGCCGTTCATTAATTTTTACTACCATTGTGATGGCGCTGTGGCTGGGCCACTGGATGCTGCTCTGTGTGTTGCGGGTTCCATTCTCATGTGGAGTAGATGTTTGCGTGGCCTGCAGGTGGTTGTTCTGGATCTGACTGTGAGTTTGGAGTGTTTGTGAAAGCACCCATAATACCTGTTGATTTGATGTCTGATGGAAGGTGGGAGCCTGGTGCCTCCGGTGCTTTGGTGACCTGTTGTTTGGAGTATGTGACATAGTATGATGTGTTAAGCATCTGGAAGGTATGGCACCCTTGGTGCTTCGAGACCGACCTGACGTTTGTTGCAAGCCAGGTTCGTTAGGTAGGTTGGTGGGTGGTCGAAGGGGCCCAGCACGCCCGGTCCACGCCACGCGTTTTACAGGTGGATTGTCGAAGGGGCCCAGCACGCCCGGTCCATGCCACGCTGTTAGTAGGTGGGTGGTCGAAGGGGCCCAGCACGCCCGGTCCACGCCACGCGTTTTACAGGTGGATGGTCGAAGGGGCCCAGCACGCCCGGTCCATGCCACGCTGTTAGTAGGTGGGTGGTCGAAGGGGCCCAGCACGCCCGGTCCACGCCACGCGTTGTCCAGGTGGATGGTCGAAGGGGCCCAGTAAGCCCGGTCCATGCCGCGCTGTGAGTAAGTGGGTGGTCGAAGGGGCCCAGTACGCCCGGTCCACGCCACGTGTTGTACAGGTGGATGGTCGAAGGGGCCCAGCACGCCCGGTCCATGCCACGCTGTTAGTAGGTGGGTGGTCGAAGGGGCCCAGCACGCCCGGTCCACGCCACGCTTTGTCCAGCTGGATGGTCGAAGGGGCCCAGTACGCCCGGTCCATGCCACGCTGTGTAGGTGGGTGGTCGAAGGGGCCTAGCACGCCCGGTCCACGCCACGCGTTGTCCAGGTGGATGGTCGAAGGGGCCCAGTACGCCCGGTCCATGCCGCGCTGTGAGTAGGTAGGTGGTCGAAGGGGCCTAGCACGCCCGGTCCACGCCACGCGTTGCGCAGGTAGATGGTCGAAGGGGCCCAGCACGCCCGGTCCATGCCACGCTGTGAATAGTTGGTTGCTCGAAAGGGCCCAGTGCGCCCGGTATACTTTGCGTGGTATGATGAGTCGTTGGTTGATTGAAAAGGGCCTTGTGCGCCCGTTCCACACATGATATGATGAGTTGTTGGTTGATCTAAAGGATCTTGTGCGCCTGGTCTTCACCGTATAATATCGCAGAGTATGCATGTCAGGAATGGACGAGCGGATCCAAATGGAATGTTACATTCTTTGGTGTGTGAGATTTGACGAGCCATTATAAGGATTGTTAAATGCTCGCGGCCTCGCAAAATATCAGGAGGCTGTGTCGGCATTTCTAAGATATCGTTCTGAAGAGCGCTATGGTTTCAAATGACTTTGACAGATGTCAACTTGACGTTAACACATTACGCTAGTTTTTGGCGCGAACGAAAAAGGACAGGAAGGAATCGAGGGAGAATATGGAGGGTTGAATTGAGTTGTGAATTCGTGATAAAAACCTAAAGAGAATACAGTCAACAGTGAGAGTTACCGATTGTTCGTGTAGATAAAACTACGTGTAATAGTGGAATGTCGTTTAAGTTATTCGCCAATACATAACGTGATTAGTTACATTGTGAGCCTACATACAAGCAAAGAAGTTGGTTTGTTTAACATCTAGCCCGAAAGAACCCATGCAATAATGGCTTTTCCTGACAATTACACAGTCGTCCCTACATATAGTAAAATCTAAATTCCCACAACAATAAACTAAACAAATAAACAATTGCAGTGTGTCTCTGGAACTCTCTCCCACACTCCCAATGCGACAACCCTTCTCTGCCCGGCGAGCACGGCCTACTGTGACATGGCCTAAGTCACACTTTTTATCACAGTTTGGGCGATAAAGCCATTTTGTCATAAATGCTAGCACGGCGGCGTGAGATATTTTCTTGACTTGTGGCATAACTTCTTGACATTTATTTGTTTTCTTTTTCGGGTATTTGCCAATTTTATGGCAGTTTCGGTTTAACCTTGGCCATAAAAACCATTTAGGTTCAAAGAAGCATAGTCCTACGACGCACTATTTCCGAATTATGGGCCACCGAATTTTATTTTATTTTACATAAAACGCTCTATATCTCGAAAACGGTATGTCCTAGGCAAAAAATAACCAAAATGTCCCCCCCCTTTGATAGCCCCATGCTAGCAGCATCCCAACATGAATTTATAAATTGTTTTTTTTTTAATTTGCTTGGTTTTCGACTTGAACTACAAATTCTTAACAGAATATATTTTGGGTCATGACAAGTTATGATAAAATATGTCATGTCTTAAAATTTTTCTTAAATACTAGCACGGGACAACCATGTGCCATAGTTTCAAGACGCGACATGCCTTTCTTGTAGCTGACTTCACAGTGCGACATAATCTGAATAGACGACCAAATAAAATAATACTTATAAAAGTGTGCCGTTCATACAGATAAAATACTTTTTAGGGTTCCGTACCCAAAGGGTAAAAACGGGACCCTATTACTAAGACTTCGCGATCCATCTGTCTGTCTGTCTGTCTGTCTGTCCGTCTGTCTCCAGGCTGTATCTCATGAACCGTGATAGCTAGACAGTTGAAATTTTCACAGATGATGTATTTCTGTTGCCGCTATAACAACAAATACTAAAAACAGTATAAAGTAAATATTAAAGGGGGGCTCCAATACAACAAACGTGATATGTTTGCCGTTTTTTGCTCGATATTAATAACGGCAAGAGGTAGACGCCTGAAATATTCACAGAATGTTTAGTGTAATATTTACTTCAAAAAATAATAATTAATAAGTTAAAATAAAATAAATTAAGGGGGGCTCCCATACAACAAACGTGATTTTTATGCAGTGTTTTGCGATAATGGTACGGAACCCTTCGTGTGCGAGTCCGACTCGCACTTGGCCGGTTTTTTTATTTTGTTGGGTACAAATTAATATTTGACCTACGACCATAGACTTATGCACACTTTATTTTTCTTTGTTTGTTTGATAACATATTAAGTGTTTGTTAGAAAGATATAATTATTTTGAAAATTTTAATAGTTACTTAAAAAATATAATAGCTTGGACCCAGTTCCCGATACCGGTGAGCCCCTATTTTTTATTTTAGTTGTTTTTTGGGAGTTTTATTTAAGAAATAATTTAAAATATATATATAGTAAGAAGAATATGGAATATAAGAAAATAATTATAAAAAAGTAATAATCAAAATAAAAATAGGCATAACAATAAAAAATAACAATTATAAAATACTTTTTTAAACTAAAATAGAATTAGTTAATAATCCTGTAACATTTCAATTAATTAATAAGCATTGATCACCACACACACAAAATAAATTTATTGCCATTTGGTGCAATAATTAGAAGGAAAATATTTTATTTTTCAACTATAAAATTTTATCACCACCTCCGAACGAAAGTGATAAATTTTTATTAATCATCTGTCAAAATGTGAAATTTGTGATAAAATGGGTGCGCCCGTATTAGCAACTAAGACCCGATGAGTCCCAAATAAACGTCAGAAAATTTTCTCACGCCGCCGGTACTAATAATTAAGACAAAGTGGCTTTATCGTCCAAACTGCGATGAAATGTGTGACTCAAGCCATGTCACAGTAGGCTGTGCTCGCCGGGAAGCAACAAGAAAGGCATGTCGCGCCATTAAAATAAGTCACATGTTTGACCCGGCTAGCATTTAAGACAAATTGTAAGACATGACATAATTTATTATGTCTTGTCACAAATGTCTTGGGTACGCCCATGCTCGCTCCGCTGGAGGTCTTCAAGAGGAAGA
Source organism: Anorthoa munda (assembly GCA_945859665.1). Lineage (NCBI taxonomy): Eukaryota > Metazoa > Arthropoda > Insecta > Lepidoptera > Noctuidae > Anorthoa > Anorthoa munda. Next base: position 29,979,610 of record OX243905.1, on the reverse strand, counting down.
TTAAAGATCATTTCTTTGCGCAATGACATAATATTAGTATGTATATAAAAATATGTATTTATGTATGTATATTTTATTTAATACGTCAGTTATTTTTAAATTGTACACTGAATCCTGCCCTGTATAATATTATCTTTCTCTGTCACCCTAGAGTTTGCTGTAAGAGAACTCATCATTGATTTAAGGTCGCCTTTGCACGTGTACTTTATTATCGCACTGTATGTAATGTTGTTTTATGTGTACAGTAAAGAATTAATAAACTAAACTCTTTTTATTGTTAGAACACACATTTTGTAACACAATTTGTATCAAAATTTTATTTTGTAAAGCACGATTGTTCCCAAATTGATGCGTCCATCAGCACTCATCGCTTCGAACCCCTTTAGGGCTCGTCGGTACATTCACATTGTGTGTGTTTCCCGAGGTGAGCAGAACGAGTGCTTCCGCGCGGGCGGCGCCCGATCGCGCGGAAGGGAAGATAACGCTGTGACTGTGACACATACTGTGGTACCACAGCCAGGTGAGGAACCAGCCTTTATAACAAAACGATGATAGCATGGTTAATTTTAGGACAGTTTGTGTGACAATAGAGTCCCGTTCATCATGTTGAGAGGATGAACGCTCTAGAAGGACATACACGGATCTTTTTGGTGATCATCGTCAGAAAGGCCAGCTGCGCAGTACTGATACCCGTATGACTAGATGTATGAACGTTAATGAAGTATTTGAGTATCGTAGCAGATGGCGTTTTGTAGTTTTTGCCTAACGCCATGAGAAACAGGCGTGCATCTATGTATTGTTGCAGAGTTCCGTACACAGTTATATCTGAAGCTCCAGACAAGTGGCATTCGATGTCAGCGAAGGCGATAGTTGAAATGTCAAATGTAAGGATTGATAACGTGATTTTTTGATATCGCTTGTCAATCCCATGTAATTTAGCATTCTTGACAATCACTATCGCCTCGCTTTTGATGATAGAATGACACTGTCTTCTGTAGTGCCTCTAGACAACTAGACAAAAAGTAAAGCGGTATGCGATTTTGCAGCAGTGTGCTACAATGGAACCGAACTGGCCTGCTCCGCGTCTACACATCACCTGTTCTGCAAACGACTACGGCCGCTTAGCCTGTATGTAAGTAAATCGGATGCGGATGCCTTTGATTTCATAACATTCCTGTGGCAGCTTTTTTACCAATTTCATTTCGTAAATTTCAGATTACTTTTCTATTTTTCTTGCAAACGCAATAAGTTTTTACTTCGTAAAACATCGTGCAGGTACCTACTTATCCGTTTTCGCACCTCTTACAACTTTCGCCACTTATGGAAGGTTAAGGACTGACATCTGAAAAAACAACCTCCAAAAAATTGTGTACTCTCGGTTATCAAAAACACTCTAGATATTATTTTCGATAAATAAGGAAGGCTTGTACCAAATCCCCGTCGGCTTTACATAATCCTCTGCAGACCCTCGCAAGGACCGTACTCCTCATTCGTAAATTAATGAGATTTTCCTGGTAAGATAGCATTATAAACCTTATAATTGTTAAGTTAGGCTTATCTCAAGTCTTTGCTAATAGTTTTAGAATAATTAAATTTGTTTCTAGCTTAGATCTGGCATGCTTGGTTTTGTAAGTCGTTCTTTGTAGTAGGTAAACTGTATTAACTCTTACTTAAAAGTATTTTTAGAAGAACAACAATATTTTTAATACTCTTCTTCTTCTTTTCGAGTCGATGGGAAACTATTTATACATTTTGGGCCCAGTAGGTGGCCACACTGATTGCGGCGCCAGTGGCGAGCATAATCTGCTAAAGTGCAGGTGTATGGGCGTTTGGACGTATGCCACGATGGTAAACTCATTTTGAATAGTTACGATTTGATTCAACTTACATAGTTAGGGCCTCTTCTGATGGCGGGAGGCAATTAAAAATACGAAGATAATATGCGATATCGCGCACGTATTTTCCAGTGCAAATCTGTTGAATTTCATAGCATAGCGTTCATGTGAACGCACTTATAATTTCGCTTATTGGTGTAACATAAATAAAATCGCGTCGAGTCATCAAGAAGATCGCTTATATTTGCTTCTTATCTTAGTCTAATTTTGGTAATATTACAAGTCCGTGATTAAAGCTGTCGTACTGTATGGATCAGAAATTTGGGTTGTGAAAAAGATGGATGAAAAGAGATTCAACGCTTGGGACATGGGGCCCGAGTGCACGTCTGCTTTTTAAAGAAATCTCTCGCCGACTGATCGACGCTGTGCGTGACCAGAGGGCTGGATCTTTCTTTGCGCAGAGAATCAGCATTGCCATTCAACGTGGCAATGCTGCCAGTCTTCTGGGCACGTTCCCGGATGACAGCGATGTGGAGGAGTACTTCGACGCCTAAGTGTACCTTTCTTTTGTATATAGTATAAATAGTTAGTTTAAGTATAATTTTGTATAGTTTACTTTTGTTTATGGTATAAGTATGTACATATGTAAGAAGCTGTAATAAAGTGTTTATTTCTTCATGAAAAGAGATTGCTTGATTGATTGATGTAGCAGAGATGAGAATGTTGAGATGGATGTGCGGAGTGACGAAAATGGATGAAGTGAAAAATGAGTATATCAGAGAAAGTTTGAAAGTGGCGCCAGTGATAGAAAAGTTGAAGGTAAAATGTTTGTCCTGGTATGGCCATGAGATGAGGAGGGATGAAACGCATGTTACTAAAAGAGTTAAGAATATAAATGTGGATGGATGGAGAGAGAGGGAACGACCAAAGAAAAGATGGATGGACTGTGTGAGGCGTGATATTAAAGAAAAGGGAGTCAGTGATGGCGTGACGGGGGACAGGACGGTATGGAAGAAGAGAACCTGTTACGCCAACCCCAAGTACCATGGGACAAGGGCAAGAAGATGATGATGAGACTAAGATCTAGTCTAATTTTCCACTTTGTAGACTATCAAAATTTGCTCGATTCAAGGCCTATGAGCCGTCACAACAGGTGTTCAAACCTTATGATATAAATAAGACCTTATTAGAAAGGTGATTTCGAAAGAATCCTTACTAATCCTAACTTAATATTGCAATTACGAAAGTAACTTTGTCTGTCTGTCTGCTACTTTTTCACGCTTAAACCACTGAACGGATTTAGATGAAATTTGTTATAGAGATAGTGGGAAGGACATAGATATTTTAACGCGAGCGAAGCCGCGAACAACAGCTAGTATAGTACTAAAGAATGCTGCACGTTCATGTACATTTTACATAAAACTGCTTGTTATACGCAACTTGTAAAATCTAACCGAGTCAACTAGCTCATCATATGATATTCATAGACTATAAACTGGTATTTTGTTACCCATCATAAGGTTATTCATAACACCTTTTCTTCTAACAATACAAGAGACACTTGATAGATAATCCAAGATAAAAAGCATTGCTTTTATAAGCCATGCATATTTTAAAAGAAGTCATATTTTTAACCGACTTCAAAAAGGAAGAGGTTCTCAATTGACTGTTTTTTTAATGTGTTTAATCTCAGAACTTTTAACTAGGTGAACCGTTTATTTGAAAGCTGTTGCTTCTCAAGTGGTCTCATTTAAATCTGATGAAGAACTTCCGAGATATACAACAGAACTCTTCAATAAATGACGGTAAATCTCTCGGAGTTTCTGTAATCGCATAATATGTCTGTTTATTGTTTACACCATTTCGTAACATAACATCACGCCAGTACGATCTAAAGGGGTACACGGATGCGTACGTTTCACCCTGGTTCACTCTAATTTCACCGGTTGTGTACAAGTTTCATTTTATTCGTGTAATCTATTCTGGCATAATTATAGATGGGCTGGATCTGTATAGATGTAACACAACTAAAAAGTGAAAAATAAAATTGTCCGAAAACGAAGAAACAAAAATATGAACACCGACTGCCGAAAGAAAGTAAAAAGAAAAACAAACGTAAAGTTGAACATAGAACCTCCTCCTTTTTGGAAAGTCGGTTAAAAATAAAAGTAAGTTAACCTCGTAAGTATTGAGCCTTACAAATAACAACAGTACAATTTATTGAACAAAGTAACAAGCAGCATTCCGGCCCAGATCTAAAAACAAAATCTTTTCCTAAACGCCCAATGTACATTACAATGTACATTTAGTTTAAATGCATGTTTCTTTTAAATTTTCGCGACGACTCTCATTTGACGTGAATGTTATGATTGGTTGATACCTTTAGCTATTTTGACAGCTGACATTTCGGAGAAATTCATAAGCAATCTGCCAATATTTGCCCTTTTTGCCACCATGCCGCAGATTCAAGAAACACGTAAGTAAACATCTTAATTAAATAACTGAATATTCTCTTATTTTGTATAAGAAATTTGATAAATCTATAGATAAACGCATATTTTATCTGGAATAGTTCTTATTTTAGTTCAAAAATACTTATTTGTATTTTTTTATACTTCGTCGAAAAATTATGTTCATTGTGTTGCACATTGAGGGTTACTGATTAATAAGACGTAACTTAGGATTTTTATTTGTAGATCTCAAGAGTGATCAAATTGAGGAGTAGCTCCACGTTTCCGAGATTAAAGACTTCTGGCCCTCAGATGAGATGATACCGGAAAAATAAAAATGCGATTATATCGGAGTTAGGTTAGGTTAAAACCCTCCATTCTCTCCAGACAAGACACACAAACTAAAATAAGGTGGTAACTTTTTTCACATGGGGGTAAACAGAGATAACTGAACACCATCGCCTCCTGCTAAGTTCCTACTTAATCCTCATTTGCCTTTCCATTAAGATATTCCTCACAAAAAAGGTAATACTTAGTTTTCTCTTCTATTCCCAATCACGATTGAGATAAACACGTGTAATATGAGTGCTTTATAAAACAAAAGCCTCAGTGCCCCAACTCGCCCGCTTACCGTCGAATAATCGGTAATCTTTGCCATAACACTCAGGTGTCCCGACGTCCCAAGCGTTATGGCGAAGATTACCAAACGGAATGGCCAACAAAATATGATCCGTTAGACTATGGCAGTCTTTGGGCTTCGGAGGCCATTAATAAAGGTGGTTTACAAGGTGTTATAAGCATTTAAAGAAACGAGCGTTTAAAATATATAAAAATATGTACTTACTAATATAATAAATGTGAAAGTCTATGTTTAGATGGATGTTAATCTCAACGGCTGAATGGATAAAGATAGGTATGCAATTATATTTATTTTGTAAAACATCAGATTAACGGACCGCATTAGAAATACAATGATGCGCACAAAAAGCAGCCAAGTTAAAATGGGACTGGACCGCCGGCCACGCCTGCGCATGTCGAACGGTTCATGGGCTAAATCAACCACAATGTGGGTCCCGGCAAATTTCCGGTGACATCGTGGCAGACCCAGGTGAAGATGGTGACTATCGACAGGATTGTTCCATATTTGCCCAGGAGGAAATGGAGGCCTTTGCCCTGCAGTGCGACAAAACAGGCTGAAAATAAGATAATAAATAAATAATTGTAAAACATGAGTGAACAATAATACAGTTTAAACCACTTAGGTAGGCACTAAAAATATTCGGATTTGCATGATTTTGGGCCACGGACGGACTACAAATTTTCGAATTTCACGCTGGTGAAACTACTGCCAAATGCTTATAATTATGTCCCCAAGAACTGTAAAGGACTGGTTGTGTGTATTTTTTGACGTTCAGAAGTGCCGCTTTTGTTTGAAATATAGAATTTTGACTATGACTTTATGAACTAAAACCAAACGATGTTCCCCCAACTGATCGGATCTGTTTCTTTATTTATTTTCTTTTGATCTATCCGATATTGGATTAATCAAATAAATTATATTGAACTTGTTAGATATCCGGAGGGAACAAATGGCAACTAAAGTGATCAATTTCAAAATATAGTTAAAAACCTAACATAAAAGGGCGACGACATAAAACTACTGCCCACACTTTATAGAAAATCTAATACCATTTCACCGTATCTGACCAAAAATAGGTAGCTTTTCCACGTACGACCAATCACATGCGCTTTCACGGGAAAATTATAATTCGTTGTATAATGAAATTATACACCGTCAAAGCGTCCGTCCGGTCCGGACAGCCGCCGGTAATCGAGTTACGGACCGCTTGTGACCCGGTCTGTAATCCGTTAAGGTTGTGTATAATATAATTGTGTTATGGTTGTGTATAATTTTTATAATTTTATGTTTTTTTTTTGTTTTCTTGTGAACTTTGCCTGCATTTATTTATCTTATTTTTTATTCAAGAATGAACACTGATATTTTTGTTTCGTTTGCGCCTTAAAAACTTGTTTTGTGTCTTTAAATTTGTGCCACTTAGATGTATTGTTTTTGTTTCTTTTCTTTATGGCAGGGGAATTATTACTGAGATAACAACTAATATGAACTATATGTAGATATATGGAAGAAGAAGACATGATGCGGCTGTTGAAGTTTAACAAAACAAATCTATCTTACTTCAACACTATACTCTTTCTCTGTCTAACCATAAATATTGTATTTAATGACCCGAGCCCCGTGCCACCCACTTCACTGAAATCTGTATCCCGACAGCCTTACTAGGGACCACACGTCTAACGTAATATTACTAAAACATTCCTTCCAGTATATCAAGTAAAGGGTTCTTATTCAATCTGTTATTAGTCAAACCCTTAAACCGGTATTTGTTTGATATCCACCTCAAATAGGTAAATTAGAAATAAAAGTATTATGATGATATATAAAGTTTAAAGTTATGTGATTGAGACATTATTTTTTGTCAAGTACCCAACAGGGCTTCATCATCTTCATCGTTTCAGCGGCAAGACGCGCGGTGGCTGTGCATCTCGCATCTAGCGGATTCCCGCAGCCAAGCAAGTCATCAGTCCACCTAGAGGGAGGCCTATTATATTATAGGGCTTTGCTGTTCCAAAATATAAATAAAAACATGTTTTCTTTATTTTACATAGATACATACCACCACACACACTACAAAATTCCCCTCAACTAACGTATGCAGACATTCAGTGAAGTGATAAAACTGCTTCAGATATAATATCACGTACATAACACGTGAGTTATATCTACTTATATAAGGTACGTACATAAAGCAATGAGTACGTTTCGCTGTTCTCGCGAACTTTAATTTTAATGCGTCGTAAACCGTCTCTGTATGCGATCATCTTTACGAGTGCCTCTGCCTAGCTAGAGCTGTGTCGATCAGCTCGTTAGAATTTATCGATATTTAAAATTAATTACCTTGGATATCCTAAATAATATTGGATTGCATGACTAACACACAGAAGCAATTGTCAATCTAGTAAAATCCTATCCTACTATTCGAATTAGGGCATGCAGTTTCGTTAATTTTCAATTTCGAAATTCGCCTACGAAATTTGACGCCTCAGTTTCGAAATTCCGAAATTTCGAAACTGAGGAGCAGAATATAATGGAAAATCAGATTAATACTTAAACTAAACTCAAAATGTAAAATTTATAGTCTGGAGAGGTGCCTAAGTGCAATTTATTTAAATATAAGTAAATTTTATTTTTCTCAAGACTTCTGCTACAAATACTCCACTGCTGGGGACACCTTCGACGATACCATCCAGCTTTCCGAGCTGGATTTGGAGATAGTTACAGATAGCGCCTCATAAAATTCCACCCAGCTCGTTAGTGGCAATAGGAGATGCTCAAGCAGCGCAAGTCCACTATCTTGGTTTAACCATGTACGGTGAGGCTTCGAAAAGCATTTCGAGCGCCTTTTTCCCCGCATTGGTAGGCCAGTGAGTGCTTTGCATAGATTGCTGCCCAATCTCGGAGGCAGAAATAGACTGTCAGATGTCCGACGCTGCATGACTAAAATCAACAGCCTGCAGCGGAAAATGTTTATTTGAATAGCAAGTGGCTGGCTGAAAAGAGCGGAGCGCATCTACAGGCACATTCAGGTACTGATCGGGCAGGGTTGCTTCGGTGAGTACCTAAATAGGATTGGGTTGGGCCACGGTAAATTGCCATCATTATAGAGGCAACTTAGATCCTGCACAGCACACGCTAGAGGGGTGCCTTCTTGGGCCTGGATTGGGCGAGACCTGTCTCTGTCAGTATTAGTAAATCATATGCTGGCGGAGACAGAAACTAGAGTGCAATAGCCACCGAGTAAAATCGAGAGAAGGCCAATCCCACTTCGGAGAAGAAGGCATCGTGGAGGCAACCACCTCGATGTAGACACGCCGAAACCCCGCCTGTATCATTTAAGGCAGGTGGAACACCGAGGTTTCGGGCGCTCAGAGTGGGGACTCTGTCCGTCCACCGAGTGACCTCAAGAAAGACAGTGGCACAGTGACCATGTGCTGCCGTGGACATGTGCAAGTACTGATGGTAATCACTGGTTTGGTTTAAATGAGGTAATAAAAAAAGTTAATTAAAAAAATCAAAAAACCCGACTGCTTAAAAAGCAAACTAAAAAGACGTAAACAAGAAGAAAATCATGCTGTGCAGTCGGAGGATACTTATTCGCGAGCTGGCAGACCAAAACCATATCACACGATGGGTTTGGAAGATTTTTTTTTTTTTTCATTTTTCCAATTTTAATGTAGCCAGTGACACTCGCAGGATTAAGACGAATCGATTGACGTAAGAATCATCAAACTCGGCCAACGCGTTTGGTCTCTAGAACGCCACATAGGAACAAACATACATACATAGACTGATAAACACATTACCCTCCTTCGGCAGTCGGGTAAAAATACAACACTGCCTGGTTTTTCCCCAAATGTTTATTTATCTATTTATTAAAACTTCATGCAACATATAGGTACATAGGTCGACTTAATGCCTGAGGCATTCTCTAAGAGTCAACCAAGGATGGTGGAGAGATAACATGGCAGGTGCATAAAAATATTTTTATTTTTATGCACAAAAGTTTAGGTGAAGGTTTCTCACCGATAGCAAAAATAATATCGGCATTCCCAACAAACGATTGTAGACTTTGTCAAAGTATTCCCCTCACTGGCCACCATTATAATAAAGTTCGGTTATTCTATATGGCCGAGCTTCCTTCACTCTTCTTTATTTATTTAACACCATGGTTAGGTTTTGTATTATTGTAATGTTAGCACACATGGTCACAAGGAGGCCCAACGCAACAGTCTAATTGGCTTTAGATTCGTATTCAGACTTATTTTCAGATGATCCTCTTCTGGTTTCAATAATAAATTACATAATCGTATAAAAAATAACATATTATTTAAATTAAACCCAGTTTCGAAATTTCGAAATTAGGGGTGTCAATTTCGAAATTAATAAACATGCAAATATGGTCCGAAATTTCGAAACTATGAAATTTCGAAATTTTGAAATGCATGTCCTAATTCGAATACAGGAAAGTCGCTAACATATTTGGATTTTCTATAATTAATCACGCCTGAAACATTGGTACACTGGTAGAGCAAGACCTAGATTAGTACATAAAATAAACTTTTTATTCCGGTCGTAAAAACACTTTGTAAAAAACACTTGACGCAATCAGAAGCTACTATGTAAATAATAATATATTGTTTTGAACATATTCTTAGTGTAGTTTATGATAAATTTCATGTAGCGCTCAATAACACATTCTTCTATTAATATAACAATCAAACAAACAAAATACAACGGTTGCAGCAAATAGTTCTAAATTGAAACCATGCATGACCAGCAGCTTAATGAAAGTATTCCAGCATAGTTTGCATACTCGTGCAATCTGCAAACTTCTCGATTAATGGTTCTGCTAGTTTCCACGCCAATTTCCAATATTCCGAATGTTTGTTAACTATTGGAACTATCTGCTGTCAAACTTTTTTCAATCAATGCTAGCGTGTTTCTTTTCCTTTATTCCTTTTTGTACGAACACTATTTAAAACTATCTATCCATGCGCTTTGGCTGTGTGAATCCAATGCAGATTCACGGCATAAAGCTGTGGTTTACACTACATTTTACTGCAATTTTTAGGCAGAATGATGCTGGGATTAAACGGCAACATTTAACGCAACAATTTACTGCAAAAAACGTGCTGTACAATTACGTGTAAAACACGACTTAGTTTAAAAGGCTTCATTACCTAAATCCTTCAACAGACAAAAGGTGAATACTAGTAGATTCACAGCTCTACACAATGGGTCCACATTTAAATCCTCTCGTTTCACCGCTTCATTCATTGCTCTTAACGATAATACTTGCGATATCGATAAATAAAATGGGAATAAATATAATGACCACCAAAAAAAACTTTGTGACGATAACCCCTAACCACCAAATCTAGTAATATACTGATAAAAATAGTAAATGATCACCAAATTTAGTAAATTGATCACCAAATTTTAATAGCAAATTATTGCGCTATTTAATGTTGTAAAATAGGTTAGGTTAGGTTAGAACTGTGACCAACCGCGCGCGAGCCGAGCGAGCAAAGCGAGCGGTGCCGCGGCAGCGGCCGGCGAGCGCTACTTCCAAGTTGCTCCCAGAAATTTTATAATCTTTTTGGTCATTGGTTTAATTTTGGTGATCATTTACTACTTTTGGTGATCATTTACTACTTTTGGGTTAACAATGATTTATTTGGAGTCATTTTGCCTAAACAGGATAGCGAGATGTTAAAACTTTGGTTATAATTTTACAATAAGATGCGGGTTTAATTTTGGTGATCATTTACTATTTTTGTCTGTTATATGTTACTATATCTGGTGGTAAGTTAAACATAAGCCAAATAAAATTATTGATAAATAACAACCCTATTGTTTTGTGCTAGCCAAATGGAATATGAATTTATGGCATTTCTCATTCACCTTAACACTAGTTTTATGGGGGATAGTGGACCTTAAGGGTTTTTATTACAAGCCCAGTGTTAGGCAATTGTATCGCGTATCTGCAGGCTTAACTTTATGCTTTTGAAAGGTGTAAAGGCTTTTGAGTCGTGAGGATTAGTTTCGACTCGTGCGAATTACTTTGCTTTATGCTGTTGGCTTTTATTTCAGTAGCTTAGCTACATAAAAAAAAAACTAAACTCATTTTTTGGGCTTCAACTCCTTTTTTGAATAGTCATAACAAAACGGGCAACGGGATTTGTTAAATTAAATATAATTGACGCTCTGCCTTTGTGTACCGTGTTTGTAAATATTTTGTCTCTTCCTCAGTGTGCCTTTTGGCAAAGCCCCATGTCTTTGCATTGACCTCGATCCCATGTGATCCACAATCCACTTTTCTTGACCTACCATTAACAGTGACGTCTTCCTCTTATTATTGTGGTGTCCTTATTATGCTAATTGATAATAAGTTCTCTCCATTTGCAGCTTAGCTACATCGTCATCATCTTCTTGCCCTTGTCCCATGTTACTTAGGTCCAGCACAACACCTTTTCTTCTTCCATACCGTCAACCATCACGATATCACTATATTCCCTTTTCCTTCTTATCTTCTTCACACAGTCCATTCATCTTTTCTTTGGCCTTCCTCTTCCTCTCCATCCATCCACAGCAGAAGTTTTATGCAGCTGAGCTACATACGGTCCTAAAATAAAACTATTAATCTATACTAATACTAATTACTAATAATAATATTATAAAGAGGAAAGATTTTTTTGTTTGTTTGTTTGTTTGTACCGAATAGGCTCCGAAACTACTGGACCGATTTAAAAAAATCTTTCACCAATAGAAAGATACATTATTCCTGAGTGACATAGGCTATTTTTTATCCCGAAAATGGGTCCAGTAGGGAGGCCCACGAGAGCGAAGCCGCGGGGAACAGCTAGTATAATATGTTTTTATAGCTTACGAGCAGTTGCCCGCGGCTTCGCTCCCGTGGGCCACCCCACAGGACCCGTTTTCGGGATTAAAAAATAGCCTATGTTACTCAGGAATAACGTAGCTTTCTATTGGTGAAAGAATTTTTTATATCGGTCCAGTAGTTTCGGAGCCTATTCGGTACAAACAAACAAACAAAAAAATCTTACCTCTTTATAATATTATAGTATAGAAGTATAGATATAGACTAGCTGTTCCCCGCGGCTTCGCTCCTGTGGGCCACCTCACAGGACCCGTTTTCGGGATTAAAAAATAGCCTATGTTACTCAGGAATAACGTAGCTTTCTATTGGTGAATGAATTTTTTAAATCAGTCCAGTAGTTTCGGAGCCTATTCGGTACAAACAAACAAACAAACAAAAAAATCTTTCCTCTTTATAATATTATTAGTATAGATTATTACTACCTACCCTACCTACCCTACCCTACCCTACCTACCCTACCCTACCTACCCTACCCTACCTACCCTACCCTACCCTATCTCTCAAGTTGGACCAGACTGCTCACGGTGTGCCAATTTAATTTAAAATCGGTTATGTAGTTTAGGAATCCATCGCGGACAAACATCGTGACAGGAGATTTATATATATTAGATAGTAATTATAGTAAATAGTAAATTATACGTGATTATACTGGGGTATTGTGAGAAACTGCGGAAATAGGTTTATTTCCGCAGTTTATCACAATGCCCCAGTATAATCACAGTGAATCACCGTTATCACCTCGCACGAAGGCACTGCAGTTGGCAACACTGCCAAGTTCTAATATATACCATGAATCCTCGGATCAGCTTAATCATAGTTTATATTATTGTGGCGACACTGTTTGTCAATGTTCGAATTTCGAAGGCAGTTGGACGTTTGGCGTGACTAGGTGTATTTGAAAAAGAGAAAATGGGCACCTATATCTAACTGCTTTGTCTGTTATTTCCCTATTGGTTTATTGTAACTATGTCCGAGGTTAAAGCCAGGCACAATGTTTATTGCTACGAAGCGTAGCTTGAGTAGTTATATAACTTCGAATGCAGGTACCTGAGTACCTAGATAATATAATGATCAACCTTGAATTAGGTAAGTTCATAATCAAATGTTTATAAAAAAAAATATAAAATAAAAAACCCGATTGCAAATATGTACTCAAGAAGTAAATCATGCTGTGCAGTCGGAGGATATTTATAGTTTTGGTCAGCCAGCTCGCGAATACAACTTTTTAGTTATACTTTTTTTTTTCGAATGACTTTTAAACATATAAATGGTATATATTTTTGAAATCACCTCTCGATGGGTATAAAAGAAAAAAAAATTGTAACCCCTACAATATGGCGCCCAAAGTCCGCCATGTATCTTTTTATAACGGCACTTATCTAAGAACACTTGGGCGGCAAAGACCTATCTAACGATGTCTTAATTATAAAAATCCGTCAAGTGGTTTGAAAGATACGAGGTAATAGATAGATAGATAAATCATTTATTTAGTGCACACAAAAGACACAGCACAACACACAAAATCTTAATTAAATTAATACAATTTACATGTAAGTTTAAAAACAAGGTGCCAACATAAAAAGAAAAAAAGAAACTATACCTACAGAAATAAAAGTAAAACACCAGTAACTTTAGGTATGACAATCAAAACACAGTGCGGTGTGCGTCTCAAGGTTGCACCAAATGGGAGTCCAGCTCAGCACGTGTCAGGCAAATATACCTGGCGCTGATATTCTGCTGGATCCCTGCAGTGACATATGGTCGATAAGCAGACGTGATATGTTGGTGTTGTTACAGTGTTATGCGGCGAGTATTTCACGTAATAATGGACTACATTATCAAAACCGGATACTTCCCAAAGAGATGGAAGGAAAGCATATGCATCTTCCTGCACAAGCCAGGAAAAGACTATACACAACTTAAGTCATATAGGCCTATCTGCCTTCTTAACATCCTGGGGAAATGGGCCGAACGCATCATTCTCTCGAGAATAAATACAGAAATCAACGAACTGATTCCCGAACATCAACATGGATTCATTCGTCATAGAGGGACAGCAACACAAATATTGAGAACTGGCAAATACATCACCGACGCCTTGGAGAAAGGACACAGTGTGGCCATGATATCCACCGATCTCAGCAAGGCATTTGATTCTATAAATCATAAGGGATTGATAAAGAAACTTTATGAAGCTGGAGCCCGTAACAACATTATAAAGATAATAGAAAATTACCTATCAAATAGAACCACCAAAGGCAGATTTAGAACAACAATAGGGACTGAAAAAAAGGTACCACACGGCGTTCCGCAGGGCTCGATTCTCGGACCCGTACTTTTCAATCTATACGTCACAGACATACCAAAGCAACGAATCGCAGGCCTAATGCTTTCTCAATACGCAGATGACCTATGCATTCTGAATGCAGCGGAGAAACCAGATCACGCCACTAGGCGTGCAGAATGGGCAGCGGAGGAAATCACCGATTATTACAAGAGATGGGGCCTCCAATGCAACGTGGACAAAACGGAGTGTATCATGTTTTCCCACAAAAGACCGAGGCGAAGAAATCTAAACAACGGTTATAGAAACTACATCCAATTGAAAAACGAAAGGATCGAATATAAGAACAAAGTGAAATACCTTGGTGTCATATTGGACAAGAGACTATCAATGAACCGGCCGCCCGTTGTATATTTTTAGTTTTAAGTTTCTTTTGTTACTGTATTTTCTGGTGTACAATAAAGAATACATAAATAAATAAATAAATAAATGAAAAAAAACACAAAAGAAAGAGTAGAAAAAGCGAAACGATCACAGGTGAACATTAAAACAAAACTACTTGTTATACAGGCGTGCCTTCTGCCAGTACTTGATTATGGAGTCATACAACTCCTACCGAGATACAGCAAGAGCAATCTGATAAAACTAGAGAGACAATACAGAATGGCACTAAAAGCTGCAGGTGACTTCCCACGTCGAACTGAAACAAAAATACTCTGGGAAATGCTTGGACAGGACCCGTGGCATATCAGAGTACACGATCTTCATCACGATATGATCGACAAACTCACATCACTAACGATCACCGGCCTAGAAGATCCTGGCCCCGCGTATACGAGATATGGCCAATTCAACCCATTCCTCTTTGCAAACAGAATAGGCGAAATAGAGTACGTGAATAAATCGGAGAGAGGCAAACCACTCCACAAGAGATCGGTTCTCCCCCGTCAGCATAGGCTCTGACTCATAAAGTCACTCCTAGATCATAAGTAACTTCAGGTTTAGGACCTGATGGGATCTTAAATCCAACATTTCTCACACTTGCTTTATATAGTGAATACCGTGTGTGAAAAGAGTTAGCAATAGGCTGCAAAAGATCCCTCCCCGGACAAACTGCGCCAAAAATACACCAAACGCACTTGTAATTTAATTTAATTTATAAGTGACATGTTACATCTATTTAACCAATGAAATAAAGTTACATTCTATTCTATTCTATTCTATTCTATTCTATTTCACGTAAGTATACCCGCAACTTCAGAGAGCAGTGGTGGCCCAGAGGTATCGGCCGCGACTTACAAGTTGTAGGTCGTGGGTTCGAGCCCAGGCAGGCGCTTTACTTTGTGTAAATTATTTCATCACCACTGCTCTCAAAACGGTGAAGGAAAACATCGTGAGGAAACCGGCATGTCCTAGAACCAAAAATTCGAAGATATCTACCAACCCGCACTGGGCCTGCGTGGTGGATTACGGCCCATTCCCTCTCACAGAGAGGAGGCCTGTGTCCCAGCAGTGGGAACATTAATAGGCTGATGATGTGATGTGATACCCGCAACTTCAATTTATTACTTGCAATAAAAAAAAATAAAAAAAATTGCAGTAGATTTTTTCAGTTCTTAGGCGTGTTGATTGTGTAATAAACAATATTACATACATACATAAAAGATACGCGCGGAAAACATAACACTTTCCTTGCAGCCGGGTAAAAAACAAACTTTAAACCAAATTCTAGAGACTATAGTATTCTTTTATGTACGTGTGCAATTCTTTGAACCTGAAATTTTAGTTTTAGATGTGATTATTACCAGTACTACGTCATGAGCCCATTTACACATTTGATCGAAGCTACTTCGTAGGGTCATGTAAAATACGTAATAATGACTTACACTCAAATTTTGCGTGATAAATATCGATCAAAGCATTTTTTTTTTTTCGCACTATTCCCAAACCACTGCAACTCCTGAAAGCCAGAATCAACAGTGGCGACCACCAGAAAAGCGCCGAGGCAATGAAGCTCGACGAAGTCCCGGAGAATGAATTTAACTGTCTTGGATCCCGCAACGAAATTAATCAGAAAAGAATAACGGAGGAGTAGGAAAAAACATAAAATTCCACTTCCCTCCATATCAAGCAGGAGACAGAACAAACAAGGCCACTAGGCACAAAGGGTCGTTTACAACTGGGATAAGCCCAGTTGCCTAGCACCACGGATAAAAATAAGAATTAATAATTAATGGGTCCTAACATTGTGAGCTGCTATGTTTGATTCCAATAATAGGTATGGCAAAAACGCTTGAACGCACGGAAATTTGTTCTAGTTTCCACAAGGTCCGTATAGTAAACAACTCCTGAGGTAGCCTCTACATTATTCAACATAATATTACGTTCATTCTGCCAAAGAATACACTCCCATAAGATATGATGTGCAGATTGTACATATTCGCAGTCAAATGTAGAACACTGACATAAAGGCGAGGCAACGAGCTTGAAGGAAAACAATTTACTTTTAAAGTTACCATGCCCTGTGAGAAATTGGGCAACACAGTGATCCACCTCCAGCCACGTCCTGGCCAGCCGAACGCGAACGGATGGAAAGAATTGGTGAAGATGTCGACCCTTGATGGAATTATCCCACCTACATTGCCATTCGGATAAAAGTTCCTCCCAGACGTCAATAGGTGGTTTAAATAATCTAGAGATTTTCTCACGGTCACTCCGCGTTAAAAAGTTCGCGTCCGTGGTCTCTCGTGCGGAATAGTACATTGCAGCACGTCGCTGCACTTCAAGGTCGAACGGAAGTACGCCAGCAAGTACCGGTAAGGCCTCAGTACTAACCGTCCTGTACGCTTTGCATAAGAATATCAAAGCCAAACGCTGACTCTGAAGCAACTTACGTCGCACCGCCCCTATGGTGGCCCTATCAGCCCAAACTGGCGCCCCGTAGCAAATACAACCCAAGTAAGTAGCCCCATAAATAGTTTTTAAAGTTAAAAAAGACAGACCCCACGTAGATTTAGATATTCTCGTTAAGGCATAGAATTTTTTTTTGCTTTTTCACCGACTATTTTAATATGATCTATAAATGCAAAATTCCTCTCTAACACGAGACCAAGATAGCACACGGACTGCTTCCTTTTTACGGGAACGTTATTAAATTTAATAGTAGGACACGATTTAAGATTACCCTTCAAAATGAGTTGATAAGTTTTGTGCGGATCAAAGGTCAGGCGGTTTCGATCGCCCCACTGAGATACCAATCGTAGGCAAGTGTCAGCCAAGTTCTCGAGTCCAGCTCGAGTACTTGATTGAATGAGCAGAAGAGCGTCGTCCGCGTAACCGGTTAATGAACAGCCGCTTGGAAGAGGAATCGCGAGGAAATCATCAAAGCCTAAATTCCATAAAGGCGGACCAATAACCGAACCCTGAGGACATCCCATGGTGAGAGACTTCGACATGGAATGATGGCCGAGTTTGAGTTTCGCGGAACCATTTAAAAAGTAAGAGTAAACTAGATTATATATATTTCTATAGCAGCCCCGAATTTTCATTTTAAGTAAAGAAAAGAAAAAGAAAGAAAGAAAGAAAACATAGTAGTAGCATTGGCCACCATGCGTTATCAAAAGCCCCAGAAATATCTAGAAAAATCCCAATTACGTACTTATGTTCAGATGTATTAACTATTTGCCTAACAGTAAGGGCCGCATCTACGGTAGATTTTCCAGTACTGAAACCGAATTGATTGTTATGAAATTTTGGTCCGTCCGGTAGCAAATGTGGAACGATAAGGCGCTCCAGTAGTTTTCCCAAAGATGGAAGTAATGTTATGGGCCGGTACGACTTAGGGTCGTCCGGGGGCTTGTCGCCATTTTTCGGGATGATTCGTATAAATCCGCGTCGCCATATACGAGGAAATACGCCCTCCACAATACAACGGTTGTAAACGGTCAAAATCGCATCAGCGGCTGTTTTACACGCTTCTATAATCATCCGATTAGATATTTTATCTTCACCCGATGACTTGTTGAGTGGTAACCTCTTGACAACGTTTATAAATTCGTCAATGGATGGAAGATCTGACGCTGGTGATTCAGGTGGTACAGCTGCCCACGCTCTGATCTGTTGATGGTAGTCGTTGTCATTAGCAAGTAAGTCATCAGGTATAAGAGTATTCAGCAAAACTTCAGTTGTTTCCTCAATACTGGTGGTGTGTTTATTATTTACTTTAATGTTCTGAACAAACGCGAGGTCGACTGATCGATTGGCTTTAAACTCATGATATAAAGGAGACCACGGACCTTCTTTATCTAATTTATCTACTATTTTACGCAATAAATTACCCTTAGATTTTTCCACCGAAGCTCTGTAGCGGGACCTGGCAACTCTAAACGTATTTAACGCAATGGAAAGAGGGTCACCGGTGACTTTACGTTTTTTAAGCTTTTTAAGATGTTTACGCACTCGGCGATAACTTTTACGCTGTTCAGTTAGGTAGTCACACCACCCATCACATCTACGTATATTGGTCACAGATCCACGACCAATGGCAATGTCAGCACAGTAAGTGAAGGTGTCTGACATAATTTCAGCACTTTCTTCAGCTGACAGCCCAACACGAGTGAAGTCTTTGGCGTGACACGCAAGAAGCGAGCTAAAGAATTCCCAATTAGCACCCTTACATTTATACCTAAAGTTACCAATGACATGTGACGTACCCTGAGTAAAAACCGGAACAAATTCGTACATGATCAAGCGATGATCACTACAAGACGCGTCCAGTAGGACACGCCACCTATCCAAGCGTACGTCTGCACTGGAAAGTGTGACGTCAATACAAGATTCGCCCATTTGGCTGCAAAAAGTTGGTGGTGCGTCAGGGGTATTATGAATAGTCAGATTCATTTCAGCAATGAAATCTTCAACAGCGCAGCGTAGTTCATAATCCGTAGACCGAACTTTGCCATACCATAGACTCGAAGACGCATTAACATCAGCGCCAACGATAACTTTGCAGCCCGCGAGCGACTGCAAGACATGACGGAGGTTATGTATATGAGGAGCAACAGGATCTGAATATTGAAAGTAGCAGCTCACAACGTAAACTTTAAAAGAAGACGATGAGACCTCCGCAACGGCACAATGGGGTGTCATAAGGTTACGTAAAGACGTTACTGTGAAGTTAGAAGAACGCGCCACGTAAATTCCAGCTCGTGCTTTGCCATCCAACTGTACTACTTTATGACGTAACCGCACGTTTTGATATTGTTCTTGAACGAGCACTATATCTAAGTTATAATCGATAATTAGTTTGTCCAGTTCAGAAGTCGCCACCCTATCGTTGTGGAGATTTAATTGTCCTATGGTTAATCTATCCATTTTCTTAGTAATTGGTGTTGAGGATCAGTTGTTCGAGCTTAAGTTTATAAGTAGCACACCCAGGTGACCCACAGCGATGATCAGATGGTTTCTTTGATCGTTTGCACGCTACGCAAGACGGTGTATAATTAAAATTATCCTTATGCCTTTGGTTTCATGTGCCTCAGAGCAATTAGCGCAGGTAGGTGATTTAATAGTGCAGTGTTTCTTAACATGACCGAACTGTTGACAATGTGCACAACGTACTACGTCGACATCATCAATGAAACGGCAAGTCGCCCAATCAATAAACAATTTATCTTTAGTCGAGACTAAATGTTTCCGAACCGCGGACTCGAGTTCTATGCCTATCCATTTCCGACCGTTGTCTAGCGAACGCCTACGTATAATTTTTGTTGATTTAATAAAGTCGTCTTCTTTTAATGGCAACTCGTCTTTAATGTTTTGACAGTACAACGCATGCAAAAAGGCACTGTCCTCCATTGACGATGGGACGTCTTTGACTAAAATACGAGGCCTACGGCCTTTTGGTTTCTCAAGTCGCAAGCCAGCGGACCTAATGGCATCGACCGATTGTAATTTTTTTATTTGATTATCGTTAGCGACACGTAACACGACACCAGACTTCGCAGCTTTCTTGACACCTACAATTTGAAAACCGTCACTAGGATTTATTGCTTTCATGAGCGCTTGTTTAGTCGCGGAAGAAGTTGTGTTATCATTTGATCGCTCATCAGTGGGGTAAGCCACAAGACACGGAAGTTTGGCACGTGAGTCTACCACTGGAGCAATTTTGGGTAAACGAAGTTTTAATTTATCAGCATATGAAATATTACTGACATCAGACTTGACAGTGTTGACACCGGTATTAAATTTAATTTTGTCTAATTCGCGTTCCGTATTGGCTAATTTAGTTTCGTTAGCAGATGATTTTATGGCTAGCAAGGAAACAATACCCGTTATGCGTTGAGTCATGTCCATAATAGCGGATTTATTTGCAACATTTATGCGGGACCCTTGGTCATTAACAAGGTCGTTAATTTTAGACAGGTATGCAGACGCCTGAGAAACCAAATCACAATAGTCGTCATTGCTTGCACTGCTTGCATTTAATATCGGCGAAGACCTTTCAATTGACCCCGATGTTTGCAGTCGTTTTGATCTGACCTCGGGTGAAATGTACGAAGGAGACATTTCACTAAACAAACGTTTAGCATTAGCGGAGGTCGACGGCGACCTTTGTTTATTGTTACGTTGAAATAATATTTCTCCACCACGATCAGGTGGGTCATCATTAATAGACAACATAGTTATATACGCAAATCAAATGAATAAACGAATTAGAACGTAAAAAGTGAAGGACAATACAATTATTTCGATATACCCACACGTCAAGAAAAGTAAATGTACTCACCGATAGCTGACGAAATTAACTAATTACAAGTAAAAAGCGGACGTAAACACGTTTAAAAACTTACGATACCAGCACTTATCACAAAATACACAATCGACAGCAACTCACAAGCCGGAAATAAATTTCGGAACACGACAATTGCAATTAAAATCAGGGAGCGAACAAATCACCGCTAACTAATGCGAGCGCGCGGAGGGAAGTGTGATCAAAGCATGGCGCACTATTAATGCTACTCAAAAATAATATTGTATCTGAAAGTGGAATCTGGGACCGCGGTCCCGGTCCCGAAAGCCCCACTACCCAAAAAAACGTAGCGGACGTAAATGCCAGACTTTCCTAAATTGAATTTAAACGAGTTCAGTCTAGAACACACGTTTCACCTCTCCGCGTCTGGTCACCAAAGCAAGTGTAAAATACAACTTCAAACTCTATTCTTTTCCCTTTGCCTTTAAATGCAGAGCAACAACGAATCTTTTAAAAAATAGGAAGCCGCGCTGGAAACAGATAGACATCTTACCGTCGAGATCAATTGTCGTGCATACGGGGTGTGCCGCGCTGCCATCCTATAGCTTAAGTGTTGTTATCTCACAAAAACATTATTTTGAGTTATATATGAAAAACAAAACCGCGAAATAATAAAAATCGATGCTCTATAGGTACAACTATGAGTCATTTATGTGAGTTTCCGGTGTCAACGTCATGGACCAAAGGATTAATATGTGCACTATGTATAATGCCCAGTCATTATGAATCTAGTCACGTCAAATCGGTCAATGTACTGCTACTGATTTAAACTTCTATATTTATCACATTGTCTGGTCGTTATGAATATTGCTATGTAACAGTTGGGAAATACGATAATTATGGTCAACTAGCTACTGCCAGCGGCTTCGCCCGCGTGATAAGCGTTGTATCATCCCAAGGGAACATTTTACCGGGATAACAAAGAATAGCTATTACAGATTTTAATCTATCTCGGTGCTAAATTTCATCCAGACCCGTTCAGCCATTCTGGCGTAATTCCGTGCTCTTTTATTTATTTGTATTTTTTTTTTTAATGTTGCCCCACACTAGGAATTTCTTCCTGTATCGTGGGTGCGTTTACACACATATAAACTCACATACACAAACACCCAGAGCTGGAACAATTATCTGTAGGTCATACAAATATTTGTTTCGTGCGGGAATCCGCAACACGCAGCGCAGCAGTCAATCGCTCAACCACTGCGCCAACCGTGCGCCCATTTATTATTCTTATATTTCTTGTAATTCGGCTCCATCGAGTTTGCTGCTTAAATAGTAATCGTACTTACCTATTCTATATTAATATCAATGTCGTGAGAAAACCTGGACTTATGGAGTGAGTTTATTACAAGATTGGTGTAATTGCTGCAAGGTGTTCCAGGTTCCAGTGCGAGGATAAACGAATAAATAAATAAATGTCAACATTAAAATAATTTAATAAAACTTTGATTATTTCAATAGTTTTCATGATATTTCCTTCTCAATTGGGCATTTTTCAAATTGCCCGGGCATTATTAATAATGCACAGGCAATTAATCACTTGGTACCAATCTATATATATAAAATGCTTTGTCCTGAATGACTGACTGACGGATCAACGCACAGCCCAAACCGCTGAACGTAGAGACCTGAAACTTGAAAGGTGTATTCTTTGTATGATGTAGGCATCCGATAAGAAGGGATTTTCCAAAATTCTACTGCTAAGGGGGTTAAAAAGGGGGGCAAAGTTTGTATGAAAAATCGAATTCCTTCGGCTAATATTATTGAAACTTGGCATAAATAGTAATCTAAGTACATGATAAAGATTGACATTATTAGTTTTTTGAAACTACCCCCTCAAGTCGATTTAGGGGGTGTTGAAATTTGTATGGCAGAATCTTATTTCATGGGTAACTAAATTTGAAACATTACACAAATACTAAAATAAATAAATAATAAAGGTTGTTATTATTAGTTTTTCGAAACTACCCCCAAAAGACGATTTAGGGGGTGTTAAAGTTTTTTTGAAAAATATTTTTATTAGGTTAATAAACTTGAAACTTGGGTAAATACTCAACTAAGTAAGCAACAAAAGGTTGCAATTATTAGTTTTTCAAAAATACTCCCAAGAGTCGATTTTTTTTTTTTAGGAATCTTACTTCTTAGGTTAATAAACTTGAAACTTGACACAAATATCAACCTAAGTAAACAATAAAGGTTGTCATTATAAGTTTTTCGAACCTACCCCCAAAATTCGATTTAGGGTGTGTTAAAGTTTTTTTGAAGAATCTTATTTATATCTATACTAGCTGTTGCCCGCGACTTCGTCCGCGTGGTTAAGAAGATATAAAGTTTAATGATGTTTAACGCAAACTATTTTTATATTTCAGTCTACAGAAAATGCCTATCACACCGAGCATCATTTTATAAAGCACGAATTAGAAAAAAAATATAGAATATAATAAAATTCTTTCTTAGCTTGTGTCTCCTACTCATAAACTCTAGACTTGCTTAATTTCAGAACAGTAGAACAAAAAGATATCCGGACTTTCATACAAACATGCGAGAGCCCTTAAACCGCCTTAATCTGGCCCTATCGCAAAATCCGCTCTTGGTGGACGTTTACTAACTATGAACTACCTCTATGCCAAATTTCAAGATAGCAGTTAAAAAAATTAAGCACTTTCATATAAACTTGCGAGAGTTCTTAGACCTCTTTTATCCGGTCATTTCGCTAAATCCGTTCTTAGCTGACATCTACTAACTAATTAACTATAAACTACTTTCGTTATAAGTTTTTAAACTGTCATGGTCACTAACACTAACATTAACATTAGAAACGGGATATTTACCATGTTTACTGTTTGTAACTACTTTCGTGACAAATTTCAAGTCTGTAGCACAAAAAATGAAGGACTTTCATGCAAACTTGCGAGAGCCCTTAGACCCCTAAATCCGGCACTGTCGCAAAATTCGTTCTTAGCGGACGTTTACTAACTATGAACTACCTCCATGCCAAATTTCAAGATTGTAGTTAAAAAAATGAAGCACTTTCATTAAACTTGCGCAAGCCCTTAGACCCCCGAAGTCCGGCCCTGTCGAAAAATCCGTTCTTACCAGACGTCTACTAACTATAAACTACCTCCCTGCCTTTTAAGGTTGTAGTTCAAAAAATTAAGGATTTTCATATAAACTTGCGAGAGCCTTCAGACCCCCTAAATCCGGCTCTGTCGCAAAATCCGTTCTTAGTGGACGTCTTATATCTATAAACTACATCCCTGCCCATATTTTAAGTTAGTAGCTCAAAAATGAAGGACTTTCATACTAACTTGCGATAGCCCTTAGACCCCTAAATCCGGCACTGTCGCAAAATTCGTTCTTTTTTTTTTTTTTTTTTTTTTTTTTTTTTAAAAACGTTGCCCCACCCTAGGAATTTCTGCCTGTATCGTGGGTGCGTTTACAAACATAGAAACTCACATACACAAACACCCAGAGCCGGAACAATTATCTGTAGGTCATACAAATATTTGTTTCGTGCGGGAATCGAACCCGCGACACGCAGCGCAGCAGTCAATCACTCAACCACTGCGCCAACCGTGCGCCCTTAGCGGACGTTTACTAACTATGAACTACCTCCATGCCAAAATTCAAGGTTGTAGTTAAAAAAATGAAGCACTTTCATTAAACTTGCGCGAGCCCTTAGACCCCCGAAGTCCGGCCCTGTCGAAAAATCCGTTCTTACCAGACGTCTACTAACTATAAACTACTTTCGTGATAAATTTCAAGTTTGTAGCACAAAAAATGAAGGACTTTCATGCAAACTTGCGAGAGCCCTTAGTCCCCTAAATCCGGCCCTGTCCCAAAATCCGTTCTTAGCGAACGTTTACTAACTATAAACTACCTCCATGCCAAATTTCATGATTATGGTTCAAATAATGAAGCACTTTCATATAAACTTGCGCGAGCCCTTAGACCCCGAAGTCCGGCCCTGTCGAAAAATCCGTTCTTACCAGACGTCTACTAACTATAAACTACCTCCCTGCCTTTTAAGGTTGTAGTTCAAAAAATTAAGGATTTTCATATAAACTTGCGAGAGCCTTCAGACCCCCTAAATCCGGCTCTGTCGCAAAATCCGTTCTTAGTGGACGTCTTATATCTATAAACTACATCCCTGCCCATATTTTAAGTTAGTAGCTCAAAAATGAAGGACTTTCATACTAACTTGCGATAGCCCTTAGACCCCCTAAATCCGGCCCTGTCGCAAAATCCGTTCTTAGTGGACGTCTACTAACTATAAACTACCTCCCTGCCAAATTTCATTTTTATACGTCAAGCAGTTTTCGATATTTCGTGATAGGTGAATGAGTGACCTTTCGCTTTTATATAGATATAAATAAGACTCTTCAAAAAAACTTTAACACCCCCTAAATCGAATTTTGGGGGTAGGTTCGAAAAACTTATAATGACAACCTTTATTGTTTACTTAGGTTGATATTTGTGTCAAGTTTCAAGTTTATTAACCTAAGAAGTAAGATTCTTCAAAAAAAATAATCGGCTCTTGGGGGTATTTTTGAAAAACTAATAATTGCAACCTTTTGTTGCTTACTTAGTTGGGTATTTATGCCAAGTTTCAAGTTTATTAACCTAATAATAAGATGTTTTTAAAAAAAACTTTAACACCCCTTAAATCGTCTTTTGGGGGTAGTTTCGAAAAACTAATAATAACGAACTTTATTATTTATTTATTTTAGTATTTGTGTAATGTTTCAAGTTTAGTTACCCATGAAATAAGATTCTGCCATACAAATTTCAACACCCCCTAAATCGACTTGAGGGGGTAGTTTCAAAAAACTAATAATGTCAATCTTTATCATGTACTTAGATTACTATTTGCGCCAAGTTTCAAAAATATTAGCCGAAGGAATTAGATTTTTCATACAAACTTTGCCCCCCTTTTTAACCCCCTTAGGGTTAGAATTTCAGAAAATCCTTTCTTATCGGATGCCTACATCATACAAAGAATACACCTTTTAAGTTTCAGATCTCTACGTTCAGCGGTTTGGGCTGTGCGTTGATCCGTCAGTCAGTCATTCAGGACAAAGCATTTTATATATATAGATAAAAGCGAAAGGTCACTCATTCACCTATCACGAAATATCGAAAACTGCTTGACGTATAAAGATGAAATTTGGCAGGGAGGTAGTTTATAGTTAGTAGACGTCCGCTAAGAACGGATTTTTCGACAGGGCCGGATTAAGGGGTCTAAGGGCTATCGCAAGTTAGTATGGAAGTCCTTCATTTTTTGAGCTTCTAACTTAAAATATGGGCAGGGATGTAGTTTATAGATAATAGACGTCCACTAAGAACGGATTTTGCGAGAGGGCCGGATTTAGGGGGTCTAAGGGCTCTCGCAAGTTTGTATGAAAGCCCTTCATTTTTTGAACTACTAATTTAAAATTTGGCAGGGAAGTAGTTTATAGTTAGTAGATTTCCGCTATGAATGGATTTTGCGACAGGACTGGATTTAGGGGGTCTAAGGGCTCTCGCAAGTTAGTATGAAAGTCCTTAATTTTTTGAGTTACTAACTTAAAATTTGGCAGGGTGGTAGATTATAGTTAGTAGACATCTGCTAAGAACGGATTTTTCGGCAGGGCCGGACTTCGGGGGTCTAAGGGCTCGCGCAAGTTTATATGAAAGTGCTTCATTTGAACCATAATCTTGAAATTTGGCATGGAGGTAGTTTATAGTTATAAAAGCCGGCTAAGAACGGATTTTGCGACAGGGCCGGCTTTAGGGGTCTAAGGGCTCGCGCAAGTTTGTATGAAAGTCCTTCATTTTTTGTGCTACAAACTTGAAATGTGTCATGAAAGTAGTTTATAGTAAGTAGATGTCAACTACGAACGGATTTTGCGACAGGGCCGGATTAAGGCGGTTTAAGGGCTCTCACATGTTTGTATGAAAGTCCGGATGTCTTTTTGTTCTACTGTCCTGAAATTTAGCAAGTCTAGAGTTTATGAGTAGGAGACATAAGATAAAAAAGAATTTTGTGATACTCTATATTTTTTTTCTAATTCGTGCTTTAGAAAATGATGCTTAGTGTGATAGGCATTTTCTGTTGACTGAAATATAAAAATAGCTTGCGTTAAACATCATTAAACTTTATATCTTCTTAAACACGCGGACGAAGTCGCGGGCAACAGCTAGTCATAAATAAATAGATCTAATTGAGTACTTTAGAATAGGCACATTTTTTTATTAAATCTTATCAAAAATACATTTATAAACATAATATCAATTTGGAGCGTTTTTATTTTTTATCCGGATTCTATTGATAGGAGCAAAATACTGGGAGGAAAGTCTATAGAGAATTTTTTGCTGATTACGGAGGTATTGAAGAGTTAAAAACGGCCAATCGTCAGATAATGACACTAGCTATCGGACGGCAACGCGTACCGCTCCGTTCGTTCCGTTCCGGCAAGCTAACCGGAACACGGCAATATGCTTGCCACGCTCGGCTGCAGAGTGCACAGTCGGCAATATCGTGTACACGTACAGAAACAGATACATTGCGCATAGATTAGGCGGTGAAACAGAATTATTTAACGGATGAGAAAGTGCGAGTACTTTTTCTTTCATTCATTTATCACAGTTAGTGGCACAAGATATTAATAAAATTATTACAATTATTAAGATGTATCGCAGAAGACTTATTGGTTAAATGAGGTGTTTTTGACATGTTTTGATACTTAAGATACAGCACTGATACAACAACAACAACAACAACAACAAACAACAACAATAATATTTATAAGGCACTTCAATTTCAGGAACAGCGCAACTTGTAGATACGCGTACTGAATACCATTGAAATTATTTCAGGCAACAGAGGATTTTTCTCAAACAATTTAAGAATTAGAGGTATAATTATAGGAAACAACACATACAAAATAAATGAACTACTGTTGAAGAATTCTTAAAATAATGCAAAAAAAAACAAAATAAATTTTGCCAAGTGTCGGCTCTGTATCGGCCTCTCGCTAGTCTCGACTTCTCGAGGTGAGCAAATGCTAGAAGCGATTTATTGTACCTCCGCATGTTACGTACCTGATATTGGATGCCATCGCCGCCGGAATGTGAAATGCTTCGCAACTGCAGACGAGAGCCACATGCCTCGATTATTATCATCATTCAAACAGCAGCCAGTGCCTGCCGCTTCTAGGACAAGTTTGAGACTGTCTGATTTGATTCTGAGTTGGTATTTCCTAGGAGACTACAAGTTTGGTAGTTATGTCTAACATGAACGTGCAAGTGAGATTGTTTTAGTTTTACAGTCTGATTGATCGAACCAGAGTTTTATTCATTAACACCTGCCGAATGCAAAGCTCTTAGTGGTGAAAAAAGGGTAAGTAAAATATGTAGCAACCTACTCGAGCGATGTACCAAAACCATGGTACGCACGTTAAGCACTTATTAGTAGATTCTTAACTTTGAAGAATTTGAATCTTCTATTCAGTATTTAGACTATTCATATGATTAGATTTTTCTTTATAAATAAGGCTGATACTTGGTAAAAATTAAAACATAGGTAATTTGTGATGCAACTTACAAGAGTAACCTCTGCTGAAAAATAAGTTACGACTACACATCATAGAATCTGCAAAAAATGCATAAATTACTGAAAATCTATCCTTAACATCTGCAGTTCCTTGAAACATTATCAGTTTTTGCTCGTATCTCGAGTTTTTAGAATAAGTTTGTTTTATACACATCTCGCTTGTAGACACATAGCTACCTATGTGGGTCGGTACACAATCTGTTCGCTATAAAATATGAACTTCTCTCAGAAATCTCATCAAACTAAAGTGTTCATCTCATGTTGTTTAGTCAGGAAAGCATTTTCTGAATCGACATGTTGTTACTCTTGTATGGTTTAGAACTAGAACGGTACAAATATTGTGGGATTAAACCTCAGATCAAATTATAATGCTTGTGGATTGGCTTATGGCTCCCACAGACAGGTGCGACATGATAAATTGACAATACGATAACGATGCTATTCAGTTGCTACAATAACAACAATTTCTAAGAATAACCGTCGTCGCATAGTGATTGTCAGGTGACTTAAACAATATTGTTGTAAAATTCAAATTCAACTTCTTTTTAGGTTAATAATACCTTTGCAATTAAGCTGAAACTCTACTGAATAAAGCGTTTCTAAATCAATGTGGACATAAAATAATAGTATCGATGCATGTACCAATATTAGGAGTACGACCGAAACGCAGGAGTAAACATTGACTGTAGAACAGATAAGAGTATCAATGCATCGATTTATTTGGTTTATAAATCGTTCCATTGACCTTCTAAGAACATGGGAGGGTTTCTACCATAGTTTGGTATCCCAGGATCACTAAACCAAAAGGACTCGTAATAATTAAGTAGTTATTGTTTGCAAAAATCCACAAATACGTAATAAGTCTTGATTTGAATTACTTCTAACAACAGAATCGTGCATTCAAAATTGCTTGTATACAGTTTTACCTACTGTCTTACATGTTGTCGCATCATTTAGGAATGTTTAAGGACACTGCGGGCTGCTACGGAGAAACTTCAGATGAAAAACCCAATACCTACCCTTTGTGCGATCCGGGAGTTCAACCCAGGTCCTCAATAACACTGGCAAGAACTAGACCAAACCGACCTACCACAATAATTGTTGAACAATATTCATTGCAAGTTTTATCCCCAGTTCGCAAGCAGTTAGTGCAACTGTGCAGTTAATGGAGCAGCACGAATGTCGTGTTCACACCGTGTTAACGTAAGTATGCTGGCTTGTGGCCAAGCAGGGCTTGTGCCATCTAATGCTGCAAGTTTCGCTTTCCTGTGAATATATATAATGCACTCGGCTAGTTTCGGTTAATAAATAGTTTAAGTTCATTTGCATGCAAAGCGTACCCGTTATTGCCTGAAGAGAGTTTCCAAAGCAATTCAAAGTTAAACTATAAGGTATCCAAGTATTTGCCTATATTTTTAGATCTTCGATTGACTCTTCCCTATTTTCCTCTCAAAGTATCCATTCTACATCGCAATGCTACCAAGCTCTTGCTGTTGACATGTCTCTAGCTTGCTGTTGCTTTGATGTGTTATCACTATGTTATACTATTGTAATGTATTTAGGGATATGAAATAAAACCAGGCGTTCCACGACACAGCTATATTCGAACTGCCATTACATACAAGAAACTTAACCTACCTACATAATCTAATTATTACTAAAACATTATATGCAACTACCTACAGTACACTCCTCCCTGTTAAATTAAGGGCTATAATATAAAAACTTAACTTATATATGTACATAACAATCTAAACCTTATAATTAATAGTCTTAAGTCTACATTGTCTAAGCGCGCGCTGTGGAGAATGTATCACTTGAGGCAAGGCGACCAGAGCTTTTGTTGTAGCTTGTGTATCGATTGCTGTATCATTTAAGGGCTGGGCCGGCGCCGCTGGCAATTCGTTCGACTTCCGTTCCGGTGAACTCTCCGACTGAGGTGGGTTACCACTCCCACCAGGGTCCATTGCTGCTGACCCCTGAGAATCTGTGTCTGACCGTTCTATAGTGCTAGGACCACTGGATACCAAGGATGGCCTTCCTCCTGTTCTCCTACGTAACTGATCAATGTGCCTGTGCACCGTTTCCCCACTTTTACCTTTGATCCGGTAGTTGCTAGGTCCTAGACATTCCACGATTTGACCGGGAATCCATCTCTCGCCTTTTAGGAATTGTCGATACCATATATCCGTTCCCTCTCCCCCTATATTTCTGTTCGCCCCACCTACCGCTTCCACCTGTCGCTGTTGTGCTTGGTGCACCTTGTTTTGTCTATCTGGTTTGATAATGTCTAGCTTAGTTCGTAGGCGCCTACCTATAAATATTGTTGCTGGGCTTTCCCCTGTTGTAGAATGTTCTACGTTTCTATAATACATTAGAAATGTCCATATTGCCCTATCTATGTTTTTTTTTTCTAATATTGCCTTTTTTATTACCCATTTTACAAGCCTTACTGCATTTTCTGCTAGTCCATTTGATGAAGGATGGTAAGGAGCTGTAAAAATGTGTTCAATTCCATTTGCTTTTGTAAAATCCTGGAACTCCCTTGATGCAAACTGAGTACCGTTATCGCTAACTATCTGTTTGGGTAGCCCCCATCTACTAAATAGTTCTGATAATCTATCTATCAAACTAAACGCGGTTGTGCTTGATACATTAAATACTTCCAGCCATTTAGAGGTGGCATCCACTATCACTAGATATGTTCTTCCGCTAATGGGTCCCAAGTAGTCGATATGGATCCGGCTCCAAGGCCGATTAGGCCAGGCCCACATGCGCGGCGACTGTTGGGGTGGTGCATCCGCATGGGCTGCACACACCCCGCATCCGCGGCACATGTGCTCCACTGCCTCATCGACCCCGGGCCACCATACGTAGCTTCGGGCTAAAGATTTAGACTTCACTATACCCATGTGAGGTTCATGCAACATCGATAACACCCTATCCCTACATGCTTGCGGCACCACCAGCCTGTGACCCCACATTATGCATCCTAGTTCCTCATAAATTTCTGTCTTTCTATTAAAGTATGGTTTTAAGTTTTGAAGCTCACATTCATTTGGCCAACCATCTCTCAAATAACTTAGTATTTTTGATAGTTCTACGTCCCGCCCTGTTTGACGTTTTATATCGTTATAATCTAGCAATAATGATTGTTGTACAAAGTGCAAATGCGTTTGCTCCGGCTGCCCGGTCGCAATTGTTTGTTTACTCGTTAGCGGTAACCTTGAAAAACCATCCGCTCCGTTGCGATCGGTCCGAACGTACTCAATGGTAAATGTATAAGCCGATAAAATAATGGCCCATCTCTGCATTCGGCTCGCGATCATTGTCGGTATACCAGTATGCGGACCAAATATGGATACCAGTGGTTTATGATCTGTGCGCAAAGTAAAATTCCGGCCATATAAATATTGATGAAATTTACTAACACAGAATATTATTGCTAATGCTTCACGATGTATTTGTGAGTACCCAGCCCAGGGTAGTCACAAAGTATCGTCTGTCTCATTCAGTGGAGCGATGAGAGGTATAGACAGATTAATTATGTGGTTTATTGGTGGAATTTCTATGTTCATGACATCGATCTTCGTTTTAATTGTGTTTGATAATGCTCTGTGTGCATAAATCGTAAACATTCTGTCTTTGATGACGCAGCTGTCTCCCAGTGTAATGACACCTGTTTTGCTGAGTTGCTCGATCGTAAAATCGTCATCGCATATGACTCTTCAAGCCCAGGCATATTCCAACGAATTATGTGCAATTTATTGAAAGGTATACCAAACGTAGAAATATTTCTTGATGACGTAATTATAGGGGGTAAAAACAAACGAGAACATTTACAAGCGTTAGAAGAAGTTTTTAGTAGATTACGTCAGTCTGGTCTTAAACTAAAAAAGGAAAAGTGTGTATTTTTAGTAAAAGAGGTAAAATATTTGGGATACATCATTAGTCGAGAGGGAATTAAAACAGATCCGGCGAAGGTCGAAGCTATAGTTAGGATTCCGCGACCCGCGAATGTACCGGAGTTAAGATCATTCCTAGGAATCATAAATTTCTATGGAAAATTTGTTAAGAACATGAGTAGTAGATTAGTACCGCTTTACGAGTTATTAAAGAAAGGTAAACAATGGAGTTGGACCACGGAATGTGAAAAATCTTTTATAGAAATTAAAAATGTATTAGCAGGCACGGAAGTATTAGCGCATTACGAACCTAATAAGCCGTTAATATTGACCTGTGACGCGAGCGCACGGGGTATAGGGGGGGTACTGTCGCAGCCCGGCGGCGGCGAGCGGGGCGAGCGGCCGGTGGCCTACGCGTCTCGCACACTTACCGATGCAGAAAAAAACTACCGGGTAAAACGGGGTGAATAGGACTGCAGGGGTGAATGGGAACAAAACTTTGATTAGGATTTAAACTGTGATAACACTTTATTGGTTTCAAACAAAGCATCGCTTTTTTAAGTAATTATTTAATATATTGGAATACCTACTAAGATGTTGTAAAAATTTTTTTAATAATGTGAAAATTCTCTTCAAAGTTTTGTTTCTATTCACCCCTGCAGTCCTATTCACCCCGTTTTACCCGGTAGTTTTTTTCTGCATCGGTAAGTGTGCGAGACGCGTAGGCCACCGGCCGCTCGCCCCGCTCGCCGCCGCCGGGCTGCGACAGTACCCCCCCTATACCCCGTGCGCTCGCGTCACAGGTCAATATTAACGGCTTATTAGGTTCGTAATGCGCTAATACTTCCGTGCCTGCTAATACATTTTTAATTTCTATAAAAGATTTTTCACATTCCGTGGTCCAACTCCATTGTTTACCTTTCTTTAATAACTCGTAAAGCGGTACTAATCTACTACTCATGTTCTTAACAAATTTTCCATAGAAATTTATGATTCCTAGGAATGATCTTAACTCCGGTACATTCGCGGGTCGCGGAATCCTAACTATAGCTTCGACCTTCGCCGGATCTGTTTTAATTCCCTCTCGACTAATGATGTATCCCAAATATTTTACCTCTTTTACTAAAAATACACACTTTTCCTTTTTTAGTTTAAGACCAGACTGACGTAATCTACTAAAAACTTCTTCTAACGCTTGTAAATGTTCTCGTTTGTTTTTACCCCCTATAATTACGTCATCAAGAAATATTTCTACGTTTGGTATACCTTTCAATAAATTGCACATAATTCGTTGGAATATGCCTGGGCTTGAAGACAATCCATAAACTAGCCTATTATACCTGTACAGACCCCTGTGTGTATTTTTTTTTTTTTTTATCTATTATAGGCTCGCGCTAGACCACTATCTCACCTGATGGTAAGCGAAGATGTGGTCTACGATGGAGCACGCTTGCCTAGTAGTAACCTATTCACTCTTGATTTAAAGACCCCTAGATTGACCGAATATTCCTTTGTATCATCTAGCTCAATTTGATTATAGGTCTGCGTTAAATCTATTTTCGAGAAATACGTAGCTCCACTGAGGTTAACCATTAAATCCTCTATTCTAGGTAATGGATAGGGGTCAGTTAGTAATACCGGATTCACCGTCGCTTTATAATCAGCACAGATTCTCAGTGAGCCGTCTGGTTTATTTACCGGCACCAGCGGTGAGGCCCAGTCGGAGCAGTCCACCGGCTCGATGATACCGTCGCGCAGCATGGCGTCGAGCGCGTCGTCGAGCCGGCCCAGCAGTGCGTACGGCACTGGCCGCGCGCGGTGGAACACCGGCCTTACACCGTCGCGCACGCGTAGCGTCGCCTTGCCTCCAGTGTACCGCCCCAAACCGCCGCTAAATAGTTCTTTAAACCTGTTTAACAAACCGTTGATATCGTTAGTTAGATTAACATTTATAGACATAACATTGTAACAGTTATTAAATACGGGTATTTTAATTTTTAACTCTGTTAACCATTGACGGCCGAGCAGAGACGTGGTACCCTCCCCCTATGACAAATAATTCTAATTTTTTCTTACAGCTTCCATACGTTACTATAGGCTTAAACATTCCAAGTGGTTTAATTTTTGTGCCGTCATAAAAATTCAATATTATATCACTGGTTTCTAATTCGTGATCCCTAAAAAACCTTCTGTGCGTTTCTTCACTAATACACGATATCGCTGTACCCGTATCTACTTCCATAGGTATTTTAATATTGTCTATATATATAGGCAAGCTTACCGCTCTATAGTCGTTTAGGCATAGATGATGGAAATCTTGTTCCGATGGCCCCTCAATATCGTGGGCACTTGCACTAGCCTCCCCGAAATACATAGGTGGGCGCTGCGAAACCGTCCCGCCAGGCGCGTGGGCCTCCCTTTCTGGACATACCCGCCGCAAGTGTCCTGGGCGTCTGCAATTACTACATACGTAGTTACGAAACCGACAACCCGCATATGTATGCTCTGTGGCTCCGCAACCCACACAATTTGTTGAGCGATCCGCCTTGCTACCGCCCGCGCCGCCGCTCCCGCCAGCATGCTGTCTCGTGGCGCCAGCCGTGCGCGGTCGCCCCGCGGCCGCTGCTCCCCGAGCTCCTCCGCGTGCCGCGCGCGCTCCCCTCTGCGCCCGTGGTTGCGCGCTGCCGCCGTCCCGTCCGCTGAACAGCGCGTGCACCGCTTGTTCCGGTGCCCCGCTCTCCGCTGTGTCACCCCTGCTGCCCATCGTCGCCACTGACTCCACCGCGGCTGCGTCCCGCTCCGCCGCTTCCAGTGAACCTGCTAGCCTCACAGCATCCGTGAACGATATAGTGTCGGCCTCCGCAAATAATCGTTGCCGAATTATGTCGCTCCGCAGACCGCAGACGAATTGATCGCGTAAATTATCGTTCAAGGTTTCTTTGAACTTGCAATGTCGGGCAAGTTTCTTGAGCTCGGCTACATACGCTGCTACTTTCTCATCGCTGGTCTGTCTCCGCTGTCTGAACCGGTAACGTTCGGCGAGCACCGAGGGCGTTGGTTCTAAATGCTGATGTAGCAATTCAACCACTTTGACGTATGTTAACTCCGCTGGCTTGTGTGGACTTGCCAGATTACACAAAAGTTCGTACGCCTCATCTCCCATAACGGCTATAAGCGTCGGCAATTTAGTGTCGTCGTCTATTTTATTCGCTTTGAAGTACATTTCTACGCGGTCCACGTACACTGACCACGTGCCGGTTTTTACATCGAACTCCTTTATTTTTCCGATCGACATTTTTTTGTTTTTACACACTCGACAGACACAATTAAACACTCGAAAATCCGTATTATAACACGCGAAATTGTTCGGATTTTGTCCAACTCGTCGCCACTGTAATGTATTTAGGGATATGAAATAAAACCAGGCGTTCCACGACACAGCTATATTCGAACTGCCATTATGTAATGGCAGTTCGAATATAGCTATGTATGTACAAGAAACTTAACCTACCTACATAATCTAATTATTACTAAAACATTATATGCAACTACCTACAGTACAACTATATTCTCTTACTCTTTTTTGTGTAGATTGGCTTCAAGTTTGAATCGCAAAAGAGTGAAAGAATTAGTCAGGCAGACTCTGCGTTACCGAGTGCTAGCTGTCCAGGGCGCGCCGGGCGTATAGAATTGCAATATGATATTTTGAACTCCTCTCGGCAAGGCTCCTTTCATGCACCCCTGTACCATATAAAAAGATTTATGAAAATACTAATACAAAATCTTCTTACACACCAACTTTAATAAACTCTTATCAAAGTTATGAAACTAGCTTGAACTTCAACAAATCATTTAATCATTCGTAAGGTCTTTTTTATTCAGCTAATCAAACCTACAAAGTTTTTTGCCTTTCAGAGAACATATTTTTTACCGAGCGTCCTGTCTGCCCTCCACAAATCGTCTGCGTAATGGTGTCTTTATAGTCGCTATAAGTCAGGCCTCAGCCTCAGCAGTCAGTCCTCTCGATCTGTTTATTTTTTGGCTATTATTGTAATGGGGAGCAGAACTGAGCTATGGGTATTATTCAGAGCTTAAAAACGGCCATCTGTCGCAAATGCTGACTGAATTATGTTGCAATACAATATTCAGTCTTGAACTACATTTACAAGTGGGGTATCTTTGATTTCGAAGTCTCACTGATTTTAATAACTTCAACATACTTAATTAAAAATATACACACTACAAGCTGTGTATACGTATGCCCGATTGAAATTTTCACTGCAAAATAACAAAAAATCAAACCGACTTCCACAACTAAACTCTACGAAGCGAAAAATAACTTTCTTTTCCGAAGTCGGTGTCTTTTGTACCCATTGTTTTTCATTTTTCGACACCGACTTCGGATTTTGGAAGTCGGTTTGATTTTTTTGTTAAAAGTTTTTTTATTTTTCTCTTTTTAGTTTTGGTATAGTTCTCGCCAATCTTCTTGGCCGCCCTGAAGTTGACTACAAAGGCTGCGCAGTAGTAAATCTCATACAAAAACAGCACCGTTTCGTGATGAATGATACTTTCTTAGTGAAAATGATTGCATTGTTGATGAAAATACCAAAATCACTATATGTATGCCTATAATATTTGAGGAGTTCCCTCCATTTCTCTAGGATCCCATCATCACATCCTGACTTGATGACCACCTGCGAAGTATACCCTTTCAAACAAAAGAAGAATTTTCTAAATCGGTCCGGACGTCTTTGAGTAATCGGGGAACAGACATAATAATAAAAAGCTTTTTTACAAAAAAAATACTACCGACTTCCAAATAAAAAAACTATAAATTGAAAAATAACTTTATTTTTGGAAGTCGGTGTCTTTTGTAGGTAGGTACCAATTTTTTGCGTTATGGACACCGACTTCCAAAAATAAAGTTATTTTTCAATTTATAGTTTTTTTATTTGGAAGTCGGTAGTATTTTTTTTGTAAAAAAGCTTTTTATTTTTCACTTTTTAGTTGTACCTAATAGGCAAGTTGTTTAGTAAGGTACCTATAACGCCAGAATAGATAACCCGAATGTCATGCAACTTGAACATAACCGGTGAAATGAGAGATCTGCGCACCCCTTAAGAGCGTACTGGCGTGATGTTATGTTATGAAATGGTATAATCAATAAACAGACATGCGATTGCAGCAATCCCGAGAGATTTGCCGTAATTTATTGAAGAGTTCTGTTGTATATCTTCGAAGTTCTTCATCAGATCTTCACCAAACTAAAATGGGACCAATTTCGAAACATACTTTTTCAAACAAAAAAAGAATTTTCAAAATCGGTCCAAAATTGACGGAGATATGCGTGAACATACACAAAAAAAAAAAAAAAAAAAAAAAAAAACAAACATAATGTCGAACATAGAACCTCCTCCTTTTTGGTCAGTCGGTTAAAAAGATTACGACGAATTGAGAACTTTCTCCTTTTTTAGGGTTCCGTACACAAAGGGTAAAAACAGGACCCTATTACTAAGAATCCACGATCCGTCAGTCTGTCTGTCTGTCTGTCCGTCTGTCACCAGGCTGTATCTCATGAACCGTGATAGCTAAAGAGTTGAAATTTTCACAGATGATGTATTTTTGTTGCCGCTATAACAACAAATACTAAAAACAGAATAAAATAAATATTTAAGTGGGGCTCCCACAAAAAACGTGATTTGTATGCCGTTTTTTGCGATAATGGTGCGGAACACTTCGTTCGCGAGTCCGTCTCGCACTTGGCCAGTTTTTTGAAGTCGGTTAATGACTACCAGCCATATAAATTATCCCCTATAAAGTAAGATTTTAATTGAGTAAGTCCGTCAGATTGAGTCAGAGAAATTAATTGTGAAATATAAAATAGCTTTTGATTACGATATAGCATGCTTATTGCTCAAGGCTCTGTGTATTGTAACGGTTTCACCTAACCAAAGGTCCAAACCATGTGTAGGACTTATTCTTTAATATACTGTGTGGAGCTGTTGAGCACACTTCCTTAGACTCAAGTGTGGCCTCTTGGGCTCAATTAAGAAACTATCCAGACTTCAGCTGAAACAAGCAATAACGAGCTTTGACTTAGTTCCATAAGAATCAGATTTGAATAACGGTGTTAACATAGCCAAAACTGATCACAAAGTTAAGTTTGCTCGTGTATTAGATTTTATATAAAGGCCTACAAGGTTTGTTTCATTGTCTCTAGGAGTAAAAAGTGGTTGGTCCAGACGTGAGCTCAGGGGCATCTACAGACACATGTTTACAAAGTTTATAATTGTACTGCGATTAGGACATAGATAGGATTTGTGAATTATTCTAGTTTTAATATCAATTTGTGTGAAGTGCAGTTTAGAATGTTTCAACCGTTTTTGTTAGAGTTCCGAAGTCAACAAGGAATCCTTATAGTTTCGCTTTGTCCGTCTGTCCATCCGCAGCTTAGCTCAGAGACTACTAGTACTAGAAAGCTATAATTTGGCATGGATATGCATATTAAAAATTCGAACAAAGTGGTAAAACAAAATCTTCCTCTATAGATGTAAAGTTGGGATGCTTTTTTTTCTCCTCTATCCCATGGTGTGGGGTATCGTTGGATAGGCCATTCAAAAATATTATGGGTTTGTTAAAACCATTTTTCGATTTAGATCGAGATCCGTTTGCGTAAAATTAAGCTGTAAATTGCAAATTTATGTTAGAGTCAAGTGTCCCCGCCCCCTGCCAGTGAAATGGTAGCTCTTGGGTATGTGAAAAAATTCATGGCAGTAGTAAATATAACGAAATTAAAAGGAAAACTATCACAGATAAGTAGGCTTTACAATTTTACGAGTAATAGTCGACCTACTTATAAAATGTACTTGGAACAGTAAAAATTTTGTAGTAATTCGATTGAAAAATTACTTAAATAACATTGTTAGCTGTGTAAAACAGAGTAAATATATGCTTATACACCATGTAAAAATATACAAAAATAAAATCATAACATCCTTAATAATAATGATTTCTAAATGAATAATGTTTAAGCTTGAATAACGCATTGGAGTTCCCGGGGTCGTTGGCAGTAGGTACCGGTCCATAGTGCACACGGCGCATGCGTCTATTTTGTGTTAGTGCAGAAGTATTTTCGACGTTTTGTATATTCGATTGCCAAGCAAATTACTTATTTTCTTTTGTCGATATCCATCTATAAAGTCAATATTAGACCCGACTACATCACTAATTGAGTAGCGTAAAACTTTCCAGAATGAAATAGGAATACCGCAGATTAGAGGTGAATACATACGAAATATTTCAAATTCCGAAAGAGAAATAAACAAGGAGCGTGCGCGCAAGGATCCAGGAACGAACCATACCATTCCCCGTGGCTCAAACGCGCGCTCGTATCGGCTCCTTTCGCAATTCGCACCTGCGGTGTTACTCAAATAGATAATATTTTTCTATCTAGAGTTGCGAAGTTGGATTTTATAACTCCGTCTTCAGTTATCAGTTAGTCCTTCTTTAGTTTAAGTCAAGAGCGAATAGGATACTTCTAGACAAGCGTGCTTCACCGTAGACCACATCATCGCTGACCATCAGGCGAGATAGTGGTCAAATGCGAGCATATAGATTTAAAAAAAAACATCATCCTATGTGGGCCCGTTTTTAGATGTTGTGTGCCGCCGAAACCGTTTTAATGTTCATGTAGCAACAACAAAACCCTCTTCTTAATCCGCATTATAATGCAACTTCGGAACCCTATTACTGCGCGTGGCCCGACACGCACTTGACCGGTTTTTTTGTAATAACTGCAACAACCCTTGTAACTCGTGAATTTGGTTATGTATTGTTATTTTGTTCGCGACGAAGCGACACATAGCATATAGTCTAT
Source organism: Anorthoa munda (assembly GCA_945859665.1). Lineage (NCBI taxonomy): Eukaryota > Metazoa > Arthropoda > Insecta > Lepidoptera > Noctuidae > Anorthoa > Anorthoa munda. Next base: position 29,939,314 of record OX243905.1, on the reverse strand, counting down.
ATACTTGCCTATATACCGTTAAAATACTTAAGTTATTTAAGTAAGCAATGTATGTAATAGCATAGGTAAATAAAGAATTTAATTCTTTTCGATTAGGGGTCCCCTAAAAAGCGGGAGCGCAAGTAGCGCCGGGTGCGACATCTTGACGCACCAATGTGTGTTATTTACCTTTACATACACTACACTGTTAGGAAACACAATCTAGGTGTTCTAACTTGGATGCCCTAAGGCTATGACTGAAAAATGATATCTAACAACAGTACATAGCCAGGGACTATAGAGTATCACCCTGAAACACTAGATACATACACATTTCGCTCAAGTAAGTGGTAAGATGAACTCGTTATAAGCGATTCAGCACTTCTAGGTAACCTAGATATCTGCCTAGGACATGTAAACAGATAGTACTCACATAGTTCTAGTACATAAAGGCCACTTGCTTGAGATAATGTGTCTGTATACATAGAACACAAGGGTTTTCGAGCGCTTGTCGGCGGCCCGCCCGCCTTCAGGTACCTTCTGAGCCTGAAGGAATATAGATTTGCTTACTGAAGCAATACCATCGGGGACTGGCAGGCAGGCGCTCGGATTCTCCCATAGGCCCCAGGTCCTCTGACCTTCGGGCATATCATAAAACCTGTTTGTTTCCCTGGGTCTGGCAAATATTTCCCTTTTCGGCCGCTTCCCGGCACCAAAACCACCAGAAGGGCTGGTGGTATACCCTAGTTACACACACCATTCGATTCCTTGTTTCATGGCCTCCCTGATCACACTTTTGTAAGGAGCCCAGCTCTGGTGACCAGGGAGATAACCACCGAAATATATTGCCCGGCCCCGGGACATTCTCATTTTCGGACACTTCAGGGTGAATACTGACTCGAGGGTTGAACCCACACCCACCAGAGTGGCACCATAGGGTGGCCTGTCATGATGGCCATCGATTAATGCCTGGTGGTCGTGGATTCCACGGGTACCTTGAGTACAAACTAACTTTATGTTAGAAAATAACATCTTTCACTACTCACGCACACTTCCAGGCACCTACACGCCTGAAGGTTATAGATATAGCTATAGAAACACTGGATTCCTATAGCTTAGGGAAAGGGCTTTCGAACCCCCGCGATGAAAGTAGTGGAAAAATGTATACTTTAGCATGTAATAGCCATAAGTTCGAAAAACCAGCAGAATTTCCCTTCATCACTCGTTCTTCCTAGCAGAACTCCTCGGCGGAGATAGTTAGGGACCTGGACCAAGGTCCGTTGGATGGGCCATTTCAAGGCGCTTCCAACCATATAGGTCATGCCATGGTCATGACATCGGGAAGGGAGGTTCTGCTGATTTATAGCATAAGTTTATAATAAAAAATTAGGTAAATAAAAAACTTGTGCGACTAAAAAATCAGGGTCCTCGTGACGGTAAAGTTTGGTAGTACGATAGTGCGCATGCGCATCGAGCAATTCGGTAGCCAAATTTGTATTAGAAGAATCCACGCAACTTTATGTCACGAAGACCCTGTGAAAACATCGCAAAACACTAAGAAGAATAAAGTCTTTTATTTCCTGGACATCATATCTTCACCCGTGAACATCTGGCAGACCTCAAGCAGCTCACAGAGGCGAGAATTCTTGATGACAACTGAACTATAGGTGCAAGGGTGTCAACGCGCTGGTGCTGGAGCCTTACAACCTCCAGAAGCCCTATTCTCCGCCAGCGATCACGTCCACCCCGTACATATTTTCTTGTACGAGTATTAAGATAAAATAAATAAATAATTAAACAAAGGTTAAGGAGGATAACTGTTTAATTTTACTTAATTAAATTCTATTACCTAAAATTCCAGTCAAACTGGATTCCAGCTGAAGCTGAAATGCTGAGTACCAGTATTTTGCATGGACCGATTGCCCATTTAACCTGTACCCCAGTAACTGGGTAACAAGATACCCCTTGGTATGACTGGTGACAGAATATATCGATTCCGACTTTCGTATCGACTGTCAAAGATCGGCCGGTGTGCTTGCCGAGGCACGCAGACGTCTCGTTATGTGAATGGTCACCCATCCACGGAAAGATCTCGGCAAGCGTTGCGTAACCTTGAAGATCAACCCTCGTAACTGCTATTACTGAGCCATGAACTCCACATAAATTCAATCATGCAGACCATTACTTACAAAACTATGCACGTAGTTCAGATTGAAGGATTAAGGGAACTAAAAAGCATGTTAGTTTTTATCACTTAAACTGCCCGAAAACAACAGGCAACCCAGATTAAGGTCACAAGTGACATAAAAAAGGCTCCCAAATTCTCAACAAACTTACCAACACGATTAGGTTCCTAAATACGTAGGTGGAACCGAAGGTAGGTACAGAAGGTCGGCTCCATACAACGAGTGAGAATATACATACGTATATAATCATACTGTTAGATGTGTAAGTACGGCGTGCGGGGGATCTCAAACAAATTCAGCATGTTAAGTTTTCAGCGACGACCACGATAAACTTATAAAGTACTTATGAATTGAAAAATTCACGATCTCAAGCACGAGAGACAAGGTCTTTAGCCACTGGGCCAGCACGACATCTATGTCTATAAATCTATACAAATAAATAATTGAAGAGTCAGTTTGTTATGTCAAAATATCAGTTTTTGACTAAATTCATATGAAAGTATAACGGTGCCTAGTTATAACCAAAACACACTTTTTTAGGCTTAGGCTACTTTTATTTTAGAAAAAAAACTAGGGATCGCCGTAAAAAATAACACATGCTTTTTTTTAGTTTTAGGAGTTTAGCGCGGATGCCAACCAAAACCTATTACAGCATATTGAGGTAAATCTGTAAAATATTTAAAAATAAAACCGGCCAAGTGCGAGTCGGACTCGCGCACAGAGGGTTCCGTACAAACCTGTAGGATCCGTTTTTTCCTTTCGAGGTACGGAACCCTAAAAATATGTGATGTAACTCAAAATTTAAGGTTTTCAGAATTTTTCCTTTATATGTGCTATAAAACATTGTTTCATGCCAAATTTCAAGATTCTAGGTCGACTGGAACACAGATCATATAATACTACAGTACTGGAAGTACTCTTTAAGTTTTGATTCCCTTGCGAGTAGTTCATCATCTGCCTGCCCTTGTCCCATGTTACTTGGGGTCGGCGCAACACGTTTTCCTCTTCCATACCGTCCTGTCCCCCGTCACGCTATCACTGACTCCCTTTTCTTTCATATCACTCCTCACACAGTCCATCCATCTTTTGTTTGGCCGTCCCCTCCCTCTCCATCCATCCACATTTATATTGATAACTCTTTTAGTAACATGCGTTTCATCCCTCCCCATCAGATGACCATACCAGGACAAACTGTTTCCTTTCAACTTTTCAGTCACTGGCGCCACTTTCAAACTTCCTCTAATATACTCATTTCTCACTTTATCCAATCTCGTCACTCCGCACATCCATCTCAACATTCTCATGTCTGCTACATGCAATCTCTTTTCATCCATCTTTTTCACAGCCCAACATTCTGATCCATACAGTACGACAGGTCTAATCACGGACTTGTAAATTTTCCCCTTTAACTCGAGGGGCATCCAAAATATGCGGCTTAAATTGCTGTTTCTTTTGATAGCTTTGACATAGAAGTTGGATTTTGTTACAGCTTAAAGGTATTATAGACCTGAGTATTTGATATGAATTTCAATTTAATACCTTTACGCGTTCGCGAGGAAAGGGGTCGTAAGTTTAAAATTATTAAAAATATTTTTATTATCTGATGTAACAAAAAAAAACGGTTTTCGCTATTTATCCTTTATCTGTGCTATAAGACGTTGCTTCGTGCCAAAATTACAAAATTCTGAGTTCACGGGAAGTACCCTGTAGGTTTTGATTCCCTTGAGAGTGTCGAAAATATGCGGAAATTTGCGGCATAAACGGCTGTATCTTTTGATTGCGTTGGCTTAGAAGTTTGATTTTTTCACAGCTTTAGACCTGAGTATTTGATATACATTTCAGCTTGATACCGCCACGCGTTCCTGAAAAAAAGGGTCTGGACAGACAGACGGACGAACGGACAACAAAGTGATCCTATAAGGGTTCTGTTTTTTCCTTTCGAGGTACGGACCCCTAAAAAGACAAAAAGACTTGACAAACAGCGCCTCTATCCAAATCCATATTATAGAATGTTGTTCTAATTATGTCTGCCAGCATTCAGGAGGTGAGTCAAAGTCGGTGCCAAATAAGTGCGCTTGCACTCGCTGTACGTAGACGCGTTTCTACGTGTGCGTGCGCTCTCACTCGTTGTATGGACTCGACCTTCTGTAACTAAGTCCTGTAGGCATCTCTATGTTGTGAGGACGTCCCACGGCCCATTCATTTCATTCAATTCATTAACTTCCCCGCACGTCCATTGCCTTCCTGCTGTTACTTAAATACTCAAAATAAGGCGCAGACGAACCCCGGACACAATTGAGGTGCAAGTGCCGTGAAATGTTTATGTCGTTGTTTTTGTACCGACTCTACTCACCAGTTTGGTACTTAGGCAGTCATGTTAAGAGCATAAGTCACACAAGTTTTAACAATTAGGGTGGTTTATGGTGCTCGAATAACGAATATATTAAAAGAAGTTTCATATATAAAGAATACGAATAACATAACTATTATAAACTTTTCAAATTCAAGATCTAATTGCACAGAAAACTTAGTTATTTAATCAGTTTTTGATACGTATGTTTTACTCAAAGTTTTCAAACTGTTTGAAACTGCTTTAGAAACTTACATGCGGAGTTTGCATTTTGCCGTTTTCAACGCTCATTCGTATGAAGAAAACTGCTCGTTAATATGCGTAACAATAGACAAGTACTCTAATTACTGAATTTTGTTTCCAAAGTTTAATCTTCTGTCGACGTTTAAATGGAGCATCATTCAAACTCAGTCGAATAGAAAATGAAAACAGATTATTCAGATGTTTTGGTGAGTGCAAAATATTTTTGATGGAGTATTTTTATATTATAATTAATTGACAACAACAAACTACAAATAATATCAACAACACCATCTGTTATGTATTCTGTTGTACATAACTTCTGAAATTACTGCCGAACCCTTCGAGAAATACAGGCATACAGTTGGTAAGTTAAAATCTGACTAAGGTCGCCAAATTTTATTGCATCTCGATCTAAAGAAGAAGATCTATCTTCAATTTTAAAGAGATTCTCTACAAATAAAATAAATTAATTTTAAAGTGAAACAACCCCACAAAACTCTTCGTGAAAGGCTTAAGATCAAAAGCTACACCTCAACAAAGGCTGACATTCCTGTGCAGCTGAATATATCAACAACACAGGAAATGGAATCTCTTCCATGTATCCCGTGTGTCCCCTGTCTGCTGTCCACTGGAGACAGTCCTCATTTCGAATGTGGACAGTCTCCAGTGGAAAGTCTCTGGATTAAAAATAAATATGGAGACATTTCTGTTGAGGTACGGGACAGCGCGCTTTAAATGACTATAAATATATCATCATTTTCAGTCTTCGTATTTCTCCTCGTAAGTTTGTGCCGGCATTCAATCTCGAGCCTCCCTTCCGGCTCCTCTGCGTGGTCGGCGCGTTGCGCGATAGCAGGAAATAGAATTTGCGGCCACATTTATGCTTCGGCCGCACCTGGGTGTATCGTCCCGAAGTAATGCATGTCGAAGCTTCGTACGTTTTGACACAAAAAAGTTATCGCGATAAAAACAGTGGTCATATTAGCGCAATATTTGTGCAATAACCCAAGATGGCCGAAATCGTTTTCAAATGTTTAATTATGGACGACGACTTTCTTTTTATTCTACATGTGTGTACAGTGTTTTTTTTTGTGATTCACATTTTGTGGATCCCATATGACGGGCTCAGCTTCATAATTTTGGAGGAATTCTAGTACCATTTCATAGCTCCACTCCATTTTTTGTAGCGTTACGTATAGCTCAGTTGAACTATACGTAAGCCACGTTAATAAAATTAAAGGTAACTATAAATTAAAACTAAGAAAAGGATATAAATAACAAATTAAGGTCCGGCTTGACACGACGTGGGCAGCTAGGAAGATCCGGACTTCACACGACGTAGGCAGCTACGAAGATCCGGCTTCGCACGACGTGGGCAGGTATTTCTTAGCAGACAGTCAGGTTAGGCAGCTGGACGGACACGAAGGCGTGGAATGCCCGAGGTAGGCAGATGAGCTCGCAGATGAATCGCTTACTCGTGGATAATCAGTAGGGTAGCCAGCAGGACGAATGGGCTGGCACACAGTTAGATGGTCAAGGCTTGAACCAATTGTCAGGCTAACAGACAGTAGCACAGGTGCAAGAACAGGCACCAAGGATTGCGATGGCCGGGGTGTGGCTTAGCACGCCGATCAAAAGAGCCCTTTAAACATGAAGCGGTGTCCGACAAGGTCAATGAAATTAAGGTTCCACACTCAATATATTTATATTTATTGCACTTCTAAGATTTTAATACATTCACATGCCGTATTTATTATAGTTTTTAAGAGTTTTAGATTCAATCGTATACTTCATAGTATTAACAGAAAAACGGACTACCAGCGTTCCATCCAGATTCAAGACTAAAAAAGTGACACCCGTTTTTCTTCGTTCCGACATGTCTTCTAAATTTTAAATTTGAATATCAATTAAGAAATCGTGAACGAATAAAAACGGTTTACAGAGGCGCAGTCTGCCGCTGCCCTTATAATGAAAATATAATGTACAACGAGCTTAATAAGCTATAGAGAATGGTATCTTATGTCTATGGTTTAAGAAAATAAAATAATGACAATGTCATGTCAGGTAAAAATGTCAAGAGTTAAAAATAATATAATAGTTTTGGATGAATCAACAAATCTTATGATTTTCAGGTTTATACCAATGTAAAGCATACATAAAAAATGGAAAACATGAGATGATACAATTTCAAAAGTAACGGTAATGAAATTTGAAAAATATATTATAAAACGTAAGTAAACTAAAACATGTGGAATGAACACCACATTTCCCCGAAACCCCAGAAAAATTTTCAAACTTAAGGAAAATTTTGAAGGTTGAAATATTAACCTTGTTCTTTCACACAACATCTTTCATGCTTTCGTCAAACACTCTCATTCAATCACACGTAGGGGATATGGTTCACATTCAATGACGCATACTCCACAAGGAAATATTTAATTAGATAACGAAGGCTTATTTATTTTTATAGGTGTCGTTACCCGCACCTGTTTGAAAACCCGAAGAAAAGAAAATTAAAATATTTAAGAGAGCCCACGCATTTGGCTTATTTTTAAAGAGTTACGGGACCGCTCTTTGCACATAAGGCTTTCGGAGTTGTGCACACCGCTCTAAGAGAACTCCTCAACTATATTAAGATACAAGTGAGAAGAAGTTTAAGAATAAGATAAAAGATGTGTTAGTAATAAAATAATAAAATCTAGGATGGAACTTAAGTATAGGAGGGAATATAAGTCTAAGAGGGGGAGGGAACTCAAGTCTAGGAGGGGGAGGGATCTCAAGTTAAAGAGGGACTCAAGTCTAGGAGGGGGAGGAGGGGGAGGGAACTCAAGTCAAAGAGGGAGGGGGAGGGAACTCAAGTCAAAGAGGGACTCGAACTTGGAGGGGGAGGAGGGGGAGGGACATATTTACAAGAGGGAAGAATATAAATAGGGGAATAAAAAAGAATTGCCGAATAGGTTTGGTATAAATAGTGAAGATATAAAAAAAAAGGTGCTAGCAAAAGTTAGTAAGAAATTATGAATGATGACGAAAAGAGGGCCAAAATAGAAACCAAAAGTTAATTAACGTACTTGTGTAAGTATTGTTTTAGAATTTTGAGAGGATCGAGCCCACGTTAAAAAAAAAAAAGGTGTAGTAAAAAAAAGGAAGATTGTGGGTGATGGGGTGAGTTCTAGAAAAGTTGGGCGCCAAACTGTAGCGTTACGTATAGCTCAGTTGAACTATACGTAAGCCACGTTAATAAAATTAAAGGTAACTATAAATTAAAACTAAGAAAAGGATATAAATAACAAATTAAGGTCCGGCTTGACACGACGTGGGCAGCTAGGAAGATCCGGACTTCACACGACGTGGGCAGCTACGAAGATCCGGCTTCGCACGACGTGGGCAGGTATTTCTTAGCAGACAGTCAGGTTAGGCAGCTGGACGGACACGAAGGCGTGGAATGCCCGAGGTAGGCAGATGAGCTCGCAGATGAATCGCTTACTCGTGGATAATCAGTAGGGTAGCCAGCAGGACGAATGGGCTGGCACACAGTTAGATGGTCAAGGCTTGAACCAATTGTCAGGCTAACAGACAGTAGCACAGGTGCAAGAACAGGCACCAAGGATTGCGATGGCTGGGGTGTGGCTTAGCACGCCGATCAAAAGAGCCCTTTAAACATGAAGCGGTGTCCGACAAGGTTAATGAAATTAAGGTTCCACACTCAATATATTTATATTTATTGCACTTCTAAGATTTTAATACATTCACATGCCGTATTTATTATAGTTTTTAAGAGTTTTAGATTCAATAGTATACTTCATAGTATTAACAGAAAAACGGACTACCAGCGTTCCATCCAGATTCAAGACTAAAAAAGTGACACCCGTTTTTCTTCGTTCCGACATGTCTTCTAAATTTTAAATTTGAATATCAATTAAGAAATCGTGAACGAATAAAAACGGTTTACAGAGGCGCAGTCTGCCGCTGCCCTTATAATGAAAATATAATGTACAACGAGCTTAATAAGCTATAGAGAATTGTATCTTATGTCTATGGTTTAAGAAAATAAAATAATGACAATGTCATGTCAGGTAAAAATGTCAAGAGTTAAAAAAAATATAATAGTTTTGGATGAATCAACAAATCTTATGATTTTCAGGTTTATACCAATGTAAAGCATACATAAAAAATGGAAAACATGAGATGATACAATTTCAAAAGTAACGGTAATGAAATTTGTAAAATATATTATAAAACGTAAGTAAACTAAAACATGTGGAATGAACACCACATTTTACACAGCCAACCGCATGCATCTGAACCTGAACTGATCGAAAATAACGGCCGAAATGAACAAAACTATTCTGACCACGTGGCGCAATATGTTGGCGCGCTAAAACCCTTTGATGTACCGCCACCCACGCGATAAAGCACACGCAGCCCGAATGTTTGCGAAGACAGCCGAGCCGATAATAGCCGGTCACATCTGCGTGTATCGTGTCATGGCGCGAAGCTTTGTGACGATACACGCAGATGCGGCCGAAGCATAACACAGACACTTTGTGTACGCCGCAAACAAGGGTGCACTGGGTTGTGTACACGCAACGTTTTCAGAAGTACTATCTTCTACTTGTTGTGATATCCATAGAACATTTTTTAAATAAAAGTCTTCATCATCCTCATCAATTCACCCGATAGACTTCAACTGCTGAACATAAGTCTCAAACAGAGACTAAACAAGGTAATCAAAATGAAAAATGGTCATCGCATAATTGTCGCATTGTCACGTCACGTCTGTCTGCGGAAGCCTTTATACATAACTTTTTAATTTCACCTTTCGCAGATTTATAGTAAAAAGTTACAATGTCACATAAACTGGCGTTTCCTATGTAACTTCTACAACAATACTCCTTTGCTAAATATAGAGAGACTTGTAAATGGCTCGTTGCGCTTTACTATAATGTGAATGTATGTAAAATATACTAGATTAGAGGAATGTCAGCGTTAAATTAATCCAGTGCAAACACACGACTTCAGGCGTGCGAGGCAGGAAGCACTCCTGTTTGTTATAAAGGTTATAAAAGACGAGCGGTTGCAATTAATTGAATGTCTTCTGTGCCCTGATGGGTAACGTACATTGGGGTAGGCACCAACGGGGGTGTCACACCCTGAGTAGTTAGGGTACTTTACCTACAATGTACGGCCATGGGAATCGCCTAAAATAGGAATAATAATGCCTTAGGCAGCTAGCAAACCTTATTACTGTTTTTGTAAAAGACAAGACGCCTCGCGTGTTATTTTAGCATAGGGACATTTCTCACGGTAATACTGTAACAATTGTTTAAGGCCGCACATGTTTGGGCCTTCTAATGAATTACGCGAACATAAAGATCTGTTGTCGGCATTTTACAGTATTATAAAAATAAGTTAAAGTCAATACTTATTGTCTTCGGAACTGTAAACGAACCCTCATTAAACTAATGACAAGCGGCCGCCTTGCACATTAACGCGGCGTGAGAAAATGAGAAATCCCGCTACATTGTCTCGTAACTCTCTCTTCTTTGTGTTACAAATAAAATTACCACCTGGATATTTAAAATAGAATTGACATAGGTGCCATGTGAGTTTTAGACTAAGACTACCTAAACTTGTAATATATATATAAGAACTAGAGATAAGGTAGCTAATTAAACAAGATTATGTATGTTTTCATAGCTCATAAGTAGAGTACGTAGAGTAGGTTAGATAAGACTCTTGTATTGACCTTTTACACGTTTTATATTTTTTTCCTAGGTAGAATTAAGTATGTAGATTAAGGAAATGTATAATTTGTGTAGATTTAAGTAAGATAAGTTTAATAAAGTCGGCATTTCTGCGATGCCGGGCCCGAATACCGTTGAGGGAGAGGGGCGCTATTTTTTTTTATTTATTCATTCAAAATCTGTTTACACTATAAAATTTTAAAAATTCTGCCAAATTGTAAAACAGTTTGTCGGCAGTTGCTCTCGTATCACAATACATTACAAATAATGTTTAAACAATAACTTAAATACCTGATTATTTCAAACAAATCAAATCAAATTCCATCGGGATCAGAGAATCCCACATTCCACACCCATGATCAACTTATATTGCCCAAGGCTGCACAATGCGAGGCCTGTTACAAAACATGGCTAGGGACAGAGTGACAGATAGTGTTTTTTTTAATATTTTCCTAAGTTGGTATTTGGATCTAATACAGGACACCAACTTTGAGGGTAGTTCATTCATCAACATCGGCGTTATATACTTTCTTGTGCAATTGCCATAATAGTTAGTGACCCTGGGAACAACAAACAACTTTTGTTTAGACAAACGAGTTGGGTACATATGCTCACGTTCCACTTTGTAAAATTTATTATTAAACTGTTCTGCTAAAATGTTTAACTTTAGTTTATCATGAACTGAAAGAACTTTACAGATTTTGAACAATCTTTCGTATTTCTTATTGAGGTTTTCTTTGGTTTTTTTGTCTACGAGTAGTTTAAGTATCCTAGTCTGCAAAATGTAATTTTTTTTTAAGTGTGTGGGGAACGTAAGACCATATCCACCCAACCCGTAATCAACAATTGAGTCCGCCAGTGCATAATACAACACATACAGTACCCTCCTACTGACAACATATTTAAGATTTTTAAATTTACCCAGGATGGAGCGTAGTTTATTACAAACATTGTCAACATGCAGATTCCATGTAAATGTGTTATCTATGACTAGTCCTAGGTACTTATAAGAAGTAACTGTTTCCAAACATGCGCATTGACAGTGTTGCTTGTTGTTGTGAAGACATTCGTAAGAATGACCTTTCACTTCTACCGCCAGATTTTTTTTATTTTTATGATAAGGCGAGTGGATGAGCATACATTTAGTTTTGCTAATATTAATTATAATGCCATTATCATGAGCCCACTGAACCACATTGTCAAAATCACTTTGCATTGCTTGCTGTATGAGCTCTATATTATTATGGCTGTAAACCAGGCACGTATCATCAGCATACATAAATGCCTTACACTTCTCCAAAACATTAGACATAGTGTTAACATGCATTATGTATCCTAGTGGCCCGTATACTGAACCGGTCGGAACACCAAATTTGATGTCGCCGCGTACACTTTCGGTTCCACTAACACACACTCTGAGTGATCGGTTTTCTAGGTACTCCCCAAACCATGCATTCATGGGGCCTCTTATACCGCACTCACCCATAGCCTGCAACAAGCCGTCGTGATCCAGAGTATCAAATGCTTTTTTGAAGTCTATAAATATAACCATAACTATTTTTTTTTTCATCAAGACGATTATTGACTTCGTCAGTGAATTTTTCCAATGCAGTAGCAGTACTTCTATTATGCCTAAAACCGTGTTGAACCTCATTTAATATATTATTATTTTCTAGAAAAGTAGTAATCTGTTTAACTATAATTTTTTCGACTATTTTGTTTATTGTATTTAGAATTGCTATTGGTCTATAATTGCTATAATCCCGATGAGATCCCTGTTTGTATATTGGCCTGACAATAGATGTTTTAAGCTCCGCCGGATATTGGAATTTTTTACACTAATATTAATAAAATAAGCTATTACTGGACTTATTTGCTCTTTAATTTTTTTAAGATCTATAATTCTAATACCATCTGACCCCGGCGACTTGTTGCAGTCCAATTTGTCTATAACAGTTTTTATATCATTTGGTAACACTTGTCTAAACCGAAAGCTTACATTGCAGTCATTAACATAGCTTCTTCTGTCCAAAAATTTTTGTTGACACTTATCTCTAATTAAGTCGACTTCTTTTGTAAAGGTTTCACAAAAATTGTTACAGATAGTTTGCAAGGATTCACTTTTTAACAGATGTTTTTCTATTACAGATTCTACCCCCATTTTAGACCTACCAAGCCAGTTGTTTATATTACTCCAAATCTTTCTCATGTCCCCTTTACAACTATTTATAATTTCACGCCTACTTTTGTTTTTGGCCATATTTATAAGTTTCTGTGTTCTATTTCTGTACCTAGTGTACTGAAGCCGTTTATTATTATTTTTCGGATCGCTTTTCCACTGTTTAAATAGAGTATCTTTATCTTCCAAAAGTATACGCAGCTTATTAGTAACCCACGGCTGTGTTTTGCGTTTGGGGCACACAGAGTTTTCTATTTTAGAACTGTTATAAATATCGCCAAAAATCGCGGACATTTTAAGGTACAAATCGTTCGGTTCCTGTATCTGTAACAACACAGACCAATCTATACTACTTAGTTTATCTGTGATCGCTTTGTTGTCGTATTTTGTTCTACCTACACAAGTTACTTCTATTACTTTATCAATGACAGCTGAGATTCCCGTTACATAGTGGTCGGCTACCCGACTAGTGAGTGTGTACACGCAGTACGTCGCTCGCCCCGCCACTTACATTTCGCATAAAGACGTGGTCGATGCATGACGCCACTCGCCTCTGACCGACAACTGCCTCGCGCGTTATATCTTGGATGCCACAATGAAGTCCTAATTCTGCTAACACGTTCAAATAAATGTTTGCTGAAGAATCCAGTTCATTCTCTAACAGGTTAATGTTACAATCGCCAACCAGTATCACATCAGTGTTCACGGGAAGCTCTCTAATAATGTTTTCCACTTCTTTGGAAAAAGTGCGTTTGTTTGTGTGCGGCGGCCTGTAGATTACCAAGAGATACGCGTTATAAACATTCTTAGCCAGGTGACCATGTATCAGCTCAAATGTCGTGGTATCACAGGATTGTAGTGGATTGAACTGAAGACTATTTTTCACATATACAAGTATACCTCCGCCTCGCTTTTTTTCCCTGGTTTGCGAAAACATATTGAAACCATCAATTGCGTACATGGACACTTCATCCTGTTTGATATTAACTTCTGTGAGACACAAGACATCCAACCTATCGAAAACGTTTTGTAGAAGCACCGTCAACTGATTAAAATGCTTTCGTATAGAACAAATGTTTATGTGTATAATCTGTACCCTAGTTTCACTTGTTATAACGTAGTTAGACCATTCTTTAATATCCGTGAATCTGATATATTCGATATCCTGCAGTTGTGATTGTAAATCGAAGTTTACCGCCATGATGTTATCCAATACGTATAACACAATTTTTTATTTATTTACTTAGTAGTATTAGATTATATTGTTTGCGGCTAACGGTTTTTGTATAAAAGCCGGACCGCTTGGGGGCTGAGACACAGTCGGTCTCCTGCTCTACACGGGGTAACAAATAAGGAAAAAAAATTGAAGATACGAATCAAGACAGTATTTTCATTCCTCCAACAAGACCCCAACAAACAACACCAATACAGTACACTACAGTTATTTTTTCAAAAATGCCATGTGTATGATAACGTTTTGAAAAACTGACTAGCGACGCGTGACAGGCGACAATCCGACAACTTTTCAAGGTTTTTTTATGCATTTTCTGCTTTATTAAACAGAAACTTCACTAAAATTGTGTCAAAAATGTATTTTTTTAATATAAACTTCGCATTTCCCTGAGTTATGATTGTGGATGAAGAAATATAAGCATGTGTGAGAATATTGTAACTCTACCCGAGTTATGTAGGTTCTGACTAAAACCATGAAAAAAGGCTTCGGTTTATGTACTTCTTGTGCGGAAAGTGCGTATCTTATGGACCTAAAGATGTCATGTTAGTTTTAGGAAACGTGAGAAATGTTTACTTGAATTATTTGCTATTAGCAGGGCAGATACTGTTTCTAAGTAAGTCTGCCCTATCCAAAAAGAAACATGAGACTAGAAAGTCAAAACAACAGAAAGAGACAATTATTCTCATTTATTGGAAAAGAAACACTTGTTTATAAATCCATGTTTTTGTCCAATCTTGTATCGAAGCAATAATAGCCAATTTACTGATAATACTGATAGATACAAAAACAAGATACAACTGTCCTCAATCAAAACCCTAATTAATTTAGCAGGATTATTCCTTTATTCGAGAACGAAAAGATTTTATACGAGAAGCAGTGGTGGCCCAGTGGTATTGGCCGCGACTTACAAGTTGTAGGTCGTGGGTTCGAGCCCAGGCAGGCGCTTTACTTTGTGTAAATTATTTAATCACCACTGCTCTCAAAACGGTGAAGGAAAACATCGTGAGAAAACTGGCATGTCCTAGAACCAAAAATTCGAAGACATGTGACATCCACCAACCCGCACTGGGCCCGCGTGGTGGATAACGGCCCATTCCCTCTCACAGAGGAGGCCTGTGTCCCAGCAGTGGGAACATTAATAGGCTGATGATGTGTGATGTGATTCCTTTATTTGTTTTGTTTTACTTTTTCTTAAATGTAAATTAAGAACAACAGTGTCAAATTCCATCCAACTCTATCTTTATAAATATAACTGGCGAATTGAGCGTGTAATAGAGGTGCATCACTGCCTAACCCTTCGGGGGAATAAAGGCGTGAAAATAGAAGTGGAGTAATAAAGATAGACATAATGTCTATCTTTATTACTCAACTTCTATTTTCAATATCAAACTCAGGGTCGTATTTTTAAATTGTGTTTGAATATGTGAATATTTTTATCTGCGAATAACCCTCACGTATAGGTACGATTGACGTGCGACCAGTGAGTCACTGCGACGTGCAAGTCCGTGTGACGTTTCCTCGCGATCCGTTTTATGCCGTAACAAGCAAACATCACATTGAATTGATGTAACTTAAGGGTAAAACTGTAATAAAGCATATATTCAAGATTTTTCTTCTTTAAACCAAAAGCAAATTCGAAACACGGTAATGTCTTACCCTCTTACAAATAAACGCGGAATAAAATTATACCAAGTATAAACCTATGAAAATGTATCGTTATTCCTTTGTTATACCTGGTATAACTTTATTCCGCGTTTATTTGTAAGAGGGTTAGTCTATATGCAATCCATGTGTTCTGATTGATTAGAGGCTAAATTCTTCTCCCCTACTAATTTTATTTCTTCTATATTCAAATTATTTTACATACAAAAAAGTATCATTGCAAAAACCCTTTCTGTTTTATTTAAACTTGAATTCATAACTTCTTTATTCTGACTGGTAGAACATGGCTCGAATTTAGCTGTTGACTAATCAGAGAATCTGTTAGTGTCTAACGTTCAAGATCAGCTAGTTAGGATTTCCAATTTTTATAATAATCCTGATAACAGGGATGATTCCGGGGTAGAAAAATGATATTTCTATTTTGTCCGTAAGTATACGGGTCTAATATTAATTTATAATCTTACTTACTTTTTGCTCTATAAAATAAATAAAAATTGACAAAGATGCTTCGCTTCAAAATGAGGGCTTTTGACGTCACTTTGTCAATATAAAATGTAGCACACCGTGACGTCACACGATATTTCAACAGTGCGTAGTCGTCATAATTTTTTTTTATACTTGGCAAAAGAAAAAAAATACGTGTCCTATATTTTAAGGTTATCTAACTGACCGACTAAATAGCTATTTTTTGTCATTTACCCTATTATAGACAGCTGGTATGAAATCTTTCCTTTGTAATCCCAGCACTGTTACAAAGATTCGATTTTATAAATTATCCTATTACTTAAAAACCAATGTAATTGTAGAGCGAAGGTACTAAAACCAATAAAGCGATAACCTTCACCTTAACACGTGTTATGAGTAAGGGCGTGTGTCCAAGCGGTGAAGCGTGACGACTAATGAGGACGTGTTGTTAGCGCACCGGTAACAGTGTGCGCACGCCCTTATCACGCCTTCCGTCAGTGTGAAAGCTACGGGGTGATCTCATTGGGATCGTGACGTGAACGGATATTACTTACATACTGTATCTGTGCTCTTTTCATGCGTGGAGTCGATGCAAGCGGATTGAAATCGTTAACGGTTTCTTGTAGGTTAAAGTTTAGGTAATACAGTTAAAGTATATATCTAATATTATTGTAGAAAAAAATTGTTACCTAGCCTAGCAAGCCTAAAATTAATTAACAAAACCTTCGTACCTCTAGGTTAACCGATAGTAGTTTCTGAAACAATTTTCCGTGTTAACAACATTTTTATTTTCGTTTTTGTCATTAGCAAAGAAAACAGACCAATTATTATTTTTTACACCCAATTACAAAATTGCGAAAAATATAAAAACAGAGAAAATTCGCAACCATTAGCTTAAAGTGTTTTAATGGAGCACATTATTAATAATTAGCGACTTTCTTCTTCATTGATTTTAATAATTATTTAACGCAGAAGTGTGGTTTAGCCAAGAAAGTTTAATATGAGGATTACTGAGAGTTAAATTAATATAGTGAATTGATAAATAAAAATAAATGAAATATCATAAGACAAAGAGAAGTCGATTAAAAAGTTGTGGCAGTAAGGAGCAGGCAGAAAAAGACAAAATTTAATAAAACCTGTGTTACAGTTATTATCATAACCATAAGAACTTAAAAAAGAATATCGGTAACATGTTGTAATTAACAAAATAAGATATACATTGCTCCATTTACTTACAAGAAGAATAAATAAAATAAAAAATCACCAACTCAAATGATGCTGTGTGCACATCAAAGGCATCATTTTCATAAACCGCATAACTTATTATAATGTTTATTATTGTGTAAATATAATTAATTAGTGGTTAACGTTAATTTGGTTTGTTATATATTTTGTTTTATTAATGGGCAGCAGAATAGTTGCGGTTCACATTACGGTCGACCGTATTTTATTATAGTCATCATTTTCGACCACGCTTTTATAAATTCTGTTAAATGTGGTGTTACAATACCTATCTGAAATATACAAAACTATAGGCATGTAGTTTCGTAATCTACAGAGAGAGGTAACATTCTGCATTGTGGCGAACACGCTATTGCGACTTGACATTGCAGCATTGCAACAACTCTTTTTCAAAGAAATTGTTCTACAGGTGTAGGGTAGGGTGTCTATAGCGAAATCATGTTGCATTATCGCTGCACCTTTCTGAGAGTTTAGACGAGAATTAATAGATCTAGCTTAATAGGTGCTTACATAATCAAAATCAAAATCAATTTTTTTATTTTACATCGGCCTACATGGGCACTTATAAAACGTCGACAAAAGGCGCACGGTTCGGGTTGGTCGTTTCCTATGGAAAATAACCGGCAAGAAACTCCATGGTTACTCTTTTAAAAATATGGTTTGTTTTTACAATATTTCCATGTTACAGCATTACTTAAATATGGGAGGACAACGTAGGCCCGACAATAAAACTTTAGAAACTAAAAATAAAAAGTAAAACGAGATATAAAGTTATCAAATGTTATCAAGTATCTAGGAATCTAGAAGGCCTACAATGTTCACACATTTACAAAACAATCGGTAAAAGCATCTAAGATACAAAGGTAAAAAAATAATAAAAATAAATGTATAACAAGACTAAATTAAACATGTGGCACAAATGTAGTTATCAGTGCTGTAACTATTCTTAGCAAAGGGTTATTAAGATGATTGAAAACCATTGTAAAAAGTCCAATTAAAAGAAGAGAAAAAAAAGAAAAATGAGATTTAGAATAGTTAGAGACATCCACATATTTGTACCGTTTATAAGTTACCAGGGAAGCCGCATGCGCATAAGGAGCTAAAATTTTTATCTTCAACGTAGTCCTTGATTTTATAATATGCTTTTTTAATAAGGACACGTTTGATGCAGTTTTTGAACTTTCCATCGGTCAGTTCTATAACTGACTTTGGCAACTTGTTATAGAAGCGTATATAAGAAAAGACTTGCTAGTTTTCGTTAATCTGATTTTGGGTATTACAATTTCGTGCTTACTGCGTGTATTTAAATTATGGAAGTCGCTTCTAGTTTTGAAAAGCCCTCGTTTTTTGCGTACGTACAAAATACATTCTAAAATATAAAGTGAAGGTAGAGTCAGTATATCGATCTCTTTAAATTTTTCTCTGAGGGACACGCGAGGACCCATTTTATAGATCGCGCGGATTGCCCTCTTTTGTAAAACGAAAATTGAGTCAACGTCCGCTGCTGATCCCCACAGCAGAATGCCATAAGACATAATACTGTGGAAATAAGCATAGTATACCAGCCTAGCCGTAGCTACATCGGTTAACTGCCTTATCTTCCTTACTGCATACGCAGCCGAACTTAACCTACCCGAAAGAGTTCTAATGTGCGCGCTCCACTGCAATTTAGAATCGATTGTAATCCCCAAGAATACAGTTTCCGTTATAATTTCAAGATTTTTGCCGTCAAGATTTAAATTTAGGTCACGTTGAGGTACATTTGGTAAAGAGAACTTTAGACATTTTGTTTTTTTCGCATTCAGTAAAAGATTGTTAGCTGCGAACCATTTTGAGAGAACAATTAGACTTTCGTTGAAATGTAACACATCCGTATCTTTCCTATCTATTTTAAAAATTAGCGAAGTATCATCAGCAAATAAAATTAAATCCGATAATTTGGCCATCATAAAAGGGAGATCATTAATGTAAACAAGAAAAAAGAAAGGGCCGAGAATTGAACCTTGGGGCACGCCCATCTTGACTAGAGACCCGGAGGACGTCGCCCCATTTATATTTACTTTTTGCTGTCTGTTTGATAAATATGAAAGCACAAGATCAGCAGCTTGTCCTCGAATTCCGTAGTGTTGTAATTTACAGATCAGTGTGTTGTGATCGACGCAGTCGAACGCTTTTGAGAGATCACAGAAAATGCCAATTGCATCCTGGCACTTCTCCCAAGATTCCAAGATGTGGCTGATGAGTTTCACTCCCGCGTCCGTTGTCGACCTACCTTTCGTGAAACCAAACTGCTGACTATGCAGGATCCCATTTAAATTGAAGTGAGACAACATCTAATAACCATACAGTTAAGGGTAATGCCAAAAAAGATAGGTAGACCTAACAAGAACGTAGTGCAAACGAAAGTACCCGATGTGACTGCTGCTGTTCAGAATATAACACACTACGCACTTGCTAGAGTGCTGCAAGTGCCCATAACCCTGCACTTTAGAGGACTTGTACACCATTGACGCTGCGATTAATGTGGCCACCTACTGGGCACAATTTTTTTAAAGAGATTCCCATCTACTCGAAACGAAGAAGAGATTCGCGACTCGCATACATTTAAGATACTCTGAGGCCTCTATGTGTGTGTGCGCCTATTTTCGCTCGTTGTTCGGAGCCGAAATTCTGTATCTATCCGATTGGTGGTAATACTCGTACTATCATTAATTACCTTACACAAACTGAACTCAAGCTCTGGACCTCCACTTGTATAAGTTGCACGACAGGCCGAAACAATTGATTTAGCGCCAATCATCGCCAACTATATAACTTGTGGCTCGTTAATCATTCCAGGGAACTGTTTTTGCACGTCCACGGTCAAAGAGCGACCAGAGCTAATACGCTAAATTAAGTTGTATACTTATGTTGTTATTATGTTTTAGGATTTAATACTATATATTTGATCGTATAGTACTTAAAATAGCTTGAAATAACTTCTGCCTAACCCCACAGCGTATACAGGCGTTATTTTACGTGCGTATAAGTAGCAATATGTACTGGCATTGTCTTGAAAATGTACTAGCTACTTACTGCTTGCGACTTGATTAAATCATTTTTCCAAATGTTATCTAACTAAAAAATCAAAGAGATTAACTCGCTAATAATAATTAAAAAAAATATGATTAAAAATATAATATACAAAAATTACCTACTCACTATCTGCAACACGGCTCCCCGATATATTTCATAATCAAAGCCTTATTATTTAAACCCTAAAATTACCTGAATTTAGTCTAAAGCTCTAGACCCCTACTTAACTATTCCACTCGCATGCCGGTGACAAATTCTCTATCCTTACTCAATGATCCTGTGGGCTTGAACATGGACCCGCAGGGTTTCGAGGTCAAGATTACAAAATAGATAAGAACAGAAAGTTGGGTCCATATACCAAGCGAAAACTGGCGCAAACACTTTAACAACTTTATAATAAAATTATTTTTTTCAGCTTGTTGCTCGCCTTTATATCAGTGTTCTACATCGGACTGCGAATATGTACAATCTGCACATCACATCTTATGGGAGTGTATTTTTTGGCAGAATAAAAGCAATATTATGTTGGATAGTGTACTGGCTGCATCCAGAGTTATCTATCTTCTATCTATATCTATAAAAGCGAAAGGTGACTGACTGACTCACTGACTTATCATTCAACGCACAGCCAAAACTGCTAAGCCTAGAAGCATGAAATTAAGCAGAAAGGTTCCTCAAGTGACGTAGGTGAGCATTAAGTAAGGCTTTTTGGAAATTCCACCCCTAAGGGGTTAAAAAGGGGGTTGAAAGTTTGTATAAAAAATCTAATTCCTTCGGCCAAAATTCAACTAACAAGTTAACACAAAAAATATACTAAGTAAATGATAAAGATTGACATTATTAGATTTGCGAAACTACCCTCAAATGATGATTTAGGGGGTGTTGAAGTTTGTATGGAAAAATCTGATTTCTTGGGTCAATAAACTTGAAACTTGCCAGAAATACTAACCTAAATGAATAGTAAAGGTTGTTATTATTATTTTTTGAAACTACCCCCAAAAAACCAATTTAGGGGTGTTAAAGATTTTTTGAATAATTTTATTACTTCAGTTAATAAACTTGAAACTTGACATAAATACCCATCTAAATAAAAAATGATGATGAAATGATGATTTCACATCACACATCACATCATCAGCCTATTAATGTTCCCACTGCTGGGACACAGGCTTCCTCTCCGTGAGAGGGAATGGGCCGTAATCCACCATGTGGACCCAGTGCGGGTTGGTGAATGTCACATGTCTTCGAATTTTTGGTTCTAGGACATGCCGGTTTCCTCACGATGTTTTCCTTCGCCGTTTTGAGAGCAGTGGTGATGAAATAATTTACACAAAGTAAAGCGCCTACCTGGGCTCAAACCCACGACCTACAACTTTTAAGTTGCGGCTGATACCACTGGGTCACCACTGCTCTGATAATGATGATTAGGGGATGTTAATTTTTTTTTAAGGATCTTATATTTTGGGTCAATAAACATGAAACTTGACATAAATACAACCGAAAATAAACAATAAAGGTTATCATTATTAGTCTTTTGAAAAAACCCCAAAGTCGATTTAGGGGGTGGTGAAGTTTGTATGAAAAAATATGATTTCTTAGGTCAATCAACTTGAAACTTGCCAACAAATACTAATCTAAATGAACAATACAGGTTGTTATTACCATAAACATCAAACTTGACATAAATACCAACCTCAATAAATAATAAAGGTTGTGTTTATTAGTTTTTTGCAACTACCCCCAAAATATGATTAAGGGCGTATTAAAGTGTTTTTGAAGAATCTTATTTCTGGGGTTAATACACTTGAAACTTGGCACAAATACTAACCTAAGAAATCAATAAAGCGAAACTAAGTCAAGCTAAGAATTTTACTGGACAGGGTTTCGTTTTTGATGTAGGGTTCTAGAGGAGCACTAAGGCGCGATTTTGCGGCAATTCAACCTTTAAGGAGGTGAAAAGGGTCAAAATTAGTTTATATGATAAATTGAATTCCTTAGGGATGAAGTTAATAATCAAAATTTACATAAAACTTTTTTAAAACTCCCTCCCAGATAGGGTCTATCTGGGAGGGATATATATGTCAATCATTTAATACCCCTAGTATTAAATGATTTTTTTGAGGCATCTTACCGCGCAATCTGACTAACATAAACGAAAAATAAAAAAGAGAAGAAAAGAATTAATAGCATATTTAGGTTGTTCAAAACTCGACCCTCAACGGGGCAAAAAGGGGTTCATAAGTTATTAGCGGAGGATTTTACTTTGTTGCGGCAAACAATTTTTTTTTTTTAGGTCAAATACGAATCGTCCCAATCCAATAAACCCTGTATATCTACTTTAATAATACCTTATTTTTGGTCGCCTTCTCTAACTGCATATAAGAAAATAATTTGTAGGATAAAGGAAATCACGCGAACGAAGTCGCGGGCGGAATGCTAGTTTACTATAAAGACCTAGTGGAAACTAGAACAAATTTCCGTGCGTTCAAGCGTTTTTGCCATACCTATTGAATTCAAATATAACAGCTCACAATGTTAGGACCCATTAATATTAATGCTAATTTTTATCCATTGTGCTTGGCAACTGCGCTGATCCCAGTTGTAAACGACCCTTTGTTCCTATTGGCCTTGTATGTTCTGTCTCCTGCTTAAATGGAGAGCAGTGGAAATTATGTTTTTTTTTCCTACCCCTCCGTTATTCTTTTCTGATTAATTTCGTTCCGGGATCCAAGACAGTTAAATTCATTCTCCGGGATTTCGTCGAGCTGAATTATCCCGGCGCTTTTCTGGCGGTCACCACTGTTGATTCTGGCTTTCCGGAGTTGCAGTGGTTTGGGAATAGTGTGGTGGCGCAACCACTCATAGACGCGTGCAGTAATCGCCAATCTTTTAGGCCGGGCTGAACATAGATGCGATGAGCATGGTGTGGTGCGCTTGGTTGTGGCGCATGTGCAGCGATATCCAAAAAAGGAAATAACGCCGCGCTGATATTCCGGGTGACTGGGTGAGGTGGGCCATGGTCTGCGGAGAGATACCGCACAAGCACTGAAAGCTAAAGACATCCGAGAACCATAGCATTATTATTAAGGGATATAATTATGTAACAGACAAGAGTTCCCTGTAGAATGAAGATGAGAACTATAATCGTAACAACGAAAGAAGTCCGATGAAGTTTCTCATTTTACATGCCGCAATCAAATTCATAATCCTTATTAATTACTTTCGTTACTCATACACTAAAACAAAGAGTTTCATTCGTAAGCATCAAGTTTAATTATTATTAAGCATTTTATACCTGTCAAATTCGATATCTTAGACTGTCACGAATATAAGGACGAATTTCTGAAAATTTATTCTCAAATATGGAAGTTAATCCCTTTAACCGATGGGAACTCCCATGCATCGGGCACATGACATGAAATAAATAAATAACAAGTTTCGGCATGGAAGAAAGTCTTATGGTATGTTATGTTTCATCTGCGAAAACTTTATGAGCACGAACACGGGGCTTTAGCAGATATTCGCTAATCACTCACAAGTATACGTCGAAAGAAAAAATTGGGAATTGCATTTTTTTTCTTATTAGCAATAAAACAAAGTTTTACAAACAAACTTGTACAGATTTTACCAAAAAATAATTGTAAAAAAAAACGAGTAAGAATAAAAAAGTTTACAAACCCTTTATTTCTTTTTAGTGTAGAGCTGCTAAGAAATTGTATCGAAACTCAGCAACTATTAATATCAAAAATGTGATCTATTGAATGCAGTTTGTATGGCGACGCTGTAATATACGTAACAAAGTGGGTGCAGCCGGCGCACTGCACTACTCGGAGACAAATATATAGCCTCTTACGCCCGATGTACGTGAAGTTGTTTTAATAAGGCAAATATCCTTACATAGTATAAAACAAAGTCGCTTCGCGCTGTCTGTCCCTATGTATGCTTAGATCTTTTAAACTAAGCAAACGGATTTTGATGCGGGTTTTTTTAAATAGATAGAAGAAGGAAGGTTTATATCTATACTAATACTAATAATATAATAATAATCTATACTTCTATACTATAATAATCTAATATATATAAATCTCCTGTCACGATGTTTGTCCGCGATGGATTCCTAAACTACATAACCGATTTTAAATTAAATTGGCACACCGTGAGCAATCTGGTCCAACTTGAGATATAGGGTAGGGTAGGGTAGGGTAGGGTAGGGTAGGTAGGGTAGGTAGGGTAGGGTAGGTAGGGTAGGGTAGGTAGGGTAGGGTAGGTAGGGTAGGTAGGGTAGGGTAGGGTAGGTAGGGTAGGTAGGGTAGGGTAGGGTAGGTAGTTAGGGTAGGGTAGGTAGGGTAGGTAGGGTAGGTAGGGTAGGTAGTGTAGGGTAGGGTAGGTAGGGTAGGGTAGGGTAGGGTAGGGTAGGTAGTGTAGGGTAGGTAGTTAGGGTAGGTAGGGTAGGTAGGGTAGGTAGGGTAGATGAATGTTTGGTGTTTTTATGGCAAAAGAAAGTTTGCTGGGTCAGCTAGTCTATACTATAATAATAATAATATAATAATAATAATAATCCACCACCACCACCATAACCATCTCCACCATAGCCTCAAATTAATAAACTTGAACGATTCAATCTACATTACCCTTCAAAAGGCTGCAATCCTAAACACCTGTAGAATAGTAAGAAAGTTCATGCAAATTGAAGAAAACTAAATTTCTGTCCATAACACCCTGTCTTCATCATAAAAATTCACCACACGCTACATTGACTTGGCTTTGTCCCGTTGATGTAGTTTAAACTAGCCAAAGAGCTAAGAAACAGTCCATGTTTTTCGAAAATAATAATATATATCCTATATATATATATATATATATATATCTGTGGCCTGACTTGTCAAGAGTGACATTAAAAAAATTCTTAGCTCTTCGTATTTTCTACAATTTATTTATCAAACCGTATTAAATCACCTCAATATCTGCATAAAATTTAATTTTAAACATGACTACATATATATATAATAAACGAAGAAGAAAACAAATAATATAATTACAATGCCAAACCATAAAAAATCAAACGAAAAATGACGTAAGCTAAGAACAAAATGTTGACAAGAAGCCAGGCCCGAGCCAAAAACACACGCCCAACATCTTCGGGTTCGTCGCTCAGCTCCGCCTCGCAGCCACCGGGATCCCCTACATCCGTGAGTGAAGCGATCCTGGACGCTGCAGTAGCGTCGAGCTCGAGCGACGAATACTTCTCTCCGCCGACGACACCACCACCTGCGCG
Organism: Anorthoa munda; assembly: GCA_945859665.1. Classification (NCBI taxonomy): domain Eukaryota; kingdom Metazoa; phylum Arthropoda; class Insecta; order Lepidoptera; family Noctuidae; genus Anorthoa; species Anorthoa munda. The sequence continues at coordinate 29,913,677 of OX243905.1, read as the reverse complement.
TCGACGGGGAGGACGCCGGCCGCCGGACAGCTTGGGACTTCGAGGCCCATCGGCCTCTGACAGGGTCCCCGCTCCCGGTGGAAGTGTGCAGCGCATGCGATGGACGCAATCAATTAACGAAAACGTCATGCGCGCATACTTTGGGGCTACAGAGGGGGGAAGTAAACTGACTGCGTACCGTGGTCGGATGCTCTCTCTGTTTCAGGTGCTTGAGCCAGCTGTCAACGTGTCGGCCCAACGTCTATCGGATCAGGTGCGGGTCATCCAGCGTAACCGTATGCTGGATGACGCCGTACTTGATAGACTGCGTGAGGAATCACGGAGTAGCCGTGTCTCGCCTGCCTTGCCTCCGGCCGCGGTGCAACTGCAACCCAGTGTTTCACCGCGACCCGACCATGTTGGAGAGGATGACGACGACGGGGCTATATCCGTGAGTACCCAATGCAATGCACGATTGAGGAGCGCTTTAGAGTGTGCATTCCGAGAGTATCGTTCCACACAGCCTGAGCTTAGACCTCGACTACCTCGTCTGCCCATGCATAAGAAAAATAGAGCGCTGGTGTGTGCTCTAGATTCGCAGCTATCAAATGTTTTTGATAGCAGCAAAGACCTTGCCGATACCCACTCGATCTTGTACTGTGCGGCTGCAGCGGCATGTCGTGTAGCTAACGTCAAGTTTCCCAAAACTGACAGAGCTACACGACCAGCTATACCAGCTTGGCAGTACAGGATTGAGCATCGTATCGGTGGGGCTAGAGCACTCATCGGCAAGCTTATCTGCTTCAGGGAGGGCAACACTCGCCCTAGAGTGATGCGCTTTGTGAGGCGGGCGTTCTTGGGGACTGATATCAGTTCTCAAGATTATCTGTCCCGCGTCACAGAGCGTATCGACTTTCTGAAGCAGAAGATCTGTGCATGGGCAAGCCGTATTCGTCGGTACAAGCGGCGTGTGGAGCGATACACTCAGAATCGCACATTCCAGAGCAACGAAAGGTGGGTTTATAGGGCTTGGGAGCGACCCGACCAAGGTGTGACTGACATGCACCTACCGGATAATGACGCCATGTGTTCGTTCTGGCGCGATATCTGGTCGGTGCCTGTCAGTCACACCGAGGGTGACTGGACTCGGGAGGTCGAGCAAGCGTGCGATCCGATACCACAAATGGGGGCAATTACCATCAGCCCCCAAGATCTGGCTTGTGCAGTCCGTCCGTTGCCCAATTGGAAATCTCCAGGGCCAGACGGACTGCAAAACTTTTGGATTAAGTGGTTCCAAAGTTCGCACGCTCGTTTGGCATCTCAGTTCCAGTCTGCCTTAGAGTCAGGGTCATTGCCCCAGTTCCTAACGACAGGAATAACCCACCTGCTCTATAAATCGGGTAGTACTGCGGTACCTAAAAATTATAGACCGATAACATGTTTACCGACGGTCTATAAAGTTCTTACATCCATTCTGAGAGCAAAAATTAATCAACATATTGACAATAACTCCATCATGTCTGGTTCTCAGAATGGATGTAGGAACGGGTCCCGCGGTACTAAGGAGCTGCTCCTCATAGACATTGCTATTAGCCAACAGGTTCGCCGTTCCCGCAAGGATCTGGCGACATGTTGGATAGATTACAAGAAGGCCTATGACTCAGTGCCACATACATGGCTCATGAGGGTGCTGGAGTTGTATAAAATTGATGCAACACTGCGCGCCTTCCTGACGTCATGTATGGGGCAGTGGAGGACGGTCCTTCACTATCCAGGATGTCGACAGATTCAGGAAAACAGCGAATCTATAAGGATTGAGCGCGGAATATTTCAGGGCGACAGTCTGAGTCCTCTGTGGTTTTGTTTAGCCCTGAACCCTCTCAGTACACTGCTGGAGGGTTCGGGCCTGGGCTATCGGTTGAGAAGAGGTGGTCAGGTCATATCACACCTCCTTTACATGGATGATCTGAAGCTCTTTGCCCCCAACAACTTTCAACTGATGAAGCTACTGAAGGTGACAGAAACCTTCAGTGACGCCATCAGGATGGAATTTGGTGTGGACAAATGTGCAGTCATGCATGTAAAGCGAGGGGAGATTATGGAATCCGTGGGAATACAACTCTCGGATTCCATACACCTTCGATCCCTTTCCTCAACTGAAACTTACAAGTATTTGGGTATGTCGGAAGCATTAGGCATCAATGCTAGTGACGTGAAACAGTCGTTGAAGGAACGCTTCTTTGGCCGCCTGAATAAAGTACTAAATAGTCTTTTATCAGGCGGAAACAAGGTGCGCGCCTTCAACGGCTGGGTCATGCCGGTCTTGATGTATTCTTTCGGCATACTCAAATGGACTCAGACAGAACTTGACGCCCTGGATAGGAGAGTCCGCACGCTGCTTACCGCAAATCGTATGCATCACCCACGGTCATCGGTCATGAGACTGTATATCCCGCGGAAGTGTGGGGGTCGAGGCTTTTTAAATGCTAAGACCCTGCACAACCGCGAGGTATGCAGTCTTAGGGAATACTTTCAGGCCGCCGACGTGGGTATGCATCGAGATGTGGTAGCGGTGGACAAGGGCCTTACCCCGCTCTCCTTGGCTAACGAGAACTGGCGCAAACCTATAGTATTAGATACTAATGACCGCAGGGAGGTATGGCAGAGCAAGGAGCTTCACGGACGTTTCTACCGGGTCCTACATGGGCCCGATGTAGATCTTTTAGCGTCCGTGGCCTGGCTGCGATTTGGTGACCTTTTCGGGGAAACCGAAGGTTTTGTCTTTGCGATTATGGACGAAGTTATGATGACGAACAATTACCGGAAATACATTGTGAAGGATGGCACAGTTGACATCTGTCGGGCATGTCACCGGCCAGGTGAATCTATCCGTCACATTATCTCCGGTTGTTCTAGTCTGGCTAACGGAGACTATTTGCATAGACACAACCTTGTAGCCAGGATTATCCATCAGCAACTTGCTCTTAAATACAATCTTGTGGAATCGGAAGTGCCTTACTATAAGTATGTGCCCGACCCAGTTCTCGAAAATGGCAATGTCACGTTGTATTGGGATCGGTCTATCATCACTGACAGGACTATTGTTGCCAATAAGCCTGACATAGTGGTGATAGACCGACTAGAGCGTCGCGCAATGATTGTTGATATAGCGGTCCCCCATGACGAGAACCTCGTGAAGGCTGAGAGAGATAAGAAAACTAAGTATCTTGATCTAGCGCGCGAGGTTGTCGACATGTGGGATGTGAATACAGCAATCATTGTGCCGATAGTCGTGACGGCCAATGGCATAATAGCCAAGAGCCTCGACGAACATCTGACGAGGCTCTCGTTAGGCAGCTGGATCAAGGGTTTGATCCAGAAAGCGGTACTACTGGACACGGCGCGTATAGTCAGGAGGTTCCTCTCTCAGGAGCCCTGACCACCGGTAGCTTGGACCCTGTTCCCGATACCAGTGGGCTACTATTTTTGTATTTTTAAATGTTTTTTTATTTTATTTTTTATAGAATAATATTTAAAAATGTAAAAATATGTATATAAAATGAATAAATGGAATAATTAATTAATATTATAAAGAGGAAAGATTTTTTTGTTTGTTTGTTTGTTTGTACCGAATAGGCTCCGAAACTACTGGACCGATTTAAAAAATTCTTTCACCAATAGAAAGCTACGTTATTCCTGAGTAACATAGGCTATTTTTTTTTATCCCGAATACGGGTCCTGTGGGATGGCCCACGGGAGCGAAGCTGCGGCGAACAGCTAGTAGTTTTTACATAATATTTTCATAGAATATCCAGATTTTGGAAATTATGTTTTAATTCCCATGTAATAGAGGGCGAGCTTATTGGTACACGTCCAGACTCCGAGTAGCCATAACACTACCCGGGAATCGAAGCCAGGTATATACTCAACAGTAGCGCTTAAGCCTATGAGATCAACGAGGCAAGTAAAACCACTACACACAGACGAACATAATAAAATTGTTAATACTGTTACGAGCTGGGGTTTAGGAATAAATTATTTAAACAGCAGACTTTATACCCCACATGGGGGATAATCAAAGCAAACAAAAGTCTTGGTAGTTGACTTTTGTTTGCTTTGATTATCCCCCAATATAAGAAAATATTAAACTAATAATAGTAAATAATCAGACTATATCTGATTCTTCTTCTTACAAATGATTGCTGAAGAATTTAATAAATGCTTTGTTAATATAATCAAACCAAATAATATATTAAAGAAAGCCAATATCATTTTATCATGTGACAATATTCTAATTAATGATTCTATAATAAACTCGACATCTTACAATAATAGTAACAGTGATTTATCTAATAATGTTAATTTGACATCGACAGCTCACAATCCTAGTAATAATTATTAAAATAATAATAATTTGACGTTGACATCTCACAATAACATTAATAATAATTTAAATAAATGAATGGACTCGGGAGGTCGAACGAGCGTGCGATCCAATACAAGAAATGTAGCCCGTGCAGTCCATCCGTTGCCGAACTGGAAATCTCCAGGGCCGGACGGGCTGCACAACTTCTGGATCAAGTGGCTACAAAGGTCGCACGCTCGTTTGGCAACTCAGTACCAGGTAGCCTTGGAGTTTGGTTCGCTACCCAAATTCCTTACAACAGGAATAACCCACCTGCTCCACAAGTCTGGTAGCACCGCGGAACCCAAAAATTATAGACCTATTACATGTTTACCAACGGTCTATAAGGTTTTTACATCCATTTTGAGAGTTAAATTAATAAACACGTCGACGATAACTCTATCATGTAGGTCTCTCAGAATGGATGTAGGAACGGGTCCCGCGGTACTAAGGAGCTACTCCTTATAGATATGGCCATTAGCCAACAGGTTCGGCGTTCCCGAAAGGATCTGTCGACATGTTGGATAGATTATAAGAAGGCCTATGACTCGGTGCCTCATACATGGCTCATGAGGGTGCTAGAATTGTATAAAATAGATACAACTCTACGCACCTTCCTGATGTCGTGTATGGGCCAATGGAACACAGTCCTTCGCTATCCAGGATGTTGAAATATCCAGAGGAATAGCAAACCTGTAAGGATCGAGCGAGGTATATTCCAGGGCGATAGTTTGAGTCCACTTTGGTTTTGCCTAGCCCTGAATCCTCTAAGCATGCTGCTGGAGAATTCAGGGCTAGGCTATCGGTTGAAGAGAGGTGGTCAGGTTATATCACCTTGTTAGCTCGTGGATGAAGATATGAGTGGACTGTATAAAAAGGCGGTTGGTTTTGAAGCCGTTATATTTAAATTACATTAGACTCCCGGACAAACAATGTGAGATTAGGAAGAGGTGTCGACTGGTGCGGTGGAGTCCGTGGTAGCGAGTGATCTCAGAGCCGCGCCGCGTCGCCGCCGCACTGCGCACTCACACACCGATGCCGTGTCGGTAACGCAGATGTGTGTGCAGCGTAGACGGCGCGCTCCGGCCGGCCGAAGTGTTGGGTACATTTCTCAACATGCTGCCCGGGTTGAAGCGATGGCTTCAAGAAATCTGGAAGGGGGCAGATATGAGAATGTGCCACTCAAAATTATGCTCCTCTTGAGTCACCTTAGTGACTCCTGTCAATGAGAGCTCTTCAAAATAAGGCTTCTCGTTGCCATCGGAAACCTGTGGATGAGTATAGAAATAAGTGGCCGTCCAATGGAAACAGAAGGAATAGGAGTAGAAGAGTTGTGGGGATTAGAGGAACAAAAATAGGAATGGAGTTTAAACTAACTTTATTAGTGAGGCAGCTGGCCATTTCTCATATTGAATAAGTACAGATGGAAGAATAGTATAAATAAAGAAAGCGTATTTTGGATTCCGACAAGTAGTAGACCAGTAGATGGCGCAGTAACAGGCGCGAGAAGACTAGCTCGTGCACAACTGCAGGTAAGCCGCCAAAAATGATTGTAAATGGTGTCATCTCTGCTTTGCCCGCCTGCTAGCATCACTGGCTCAGAGTGAATATTGTTTACCTTGTATAGTTAACAAGGGTACCTTATAAATATGGAAAGGAAATAAGTGTCAACAATGAATTTGTTATTGTGAACGTAAACAAGGCAAGCTACGGTTAAATAAATTTACTATTTGAATCTACCTAGAAGTATTGTTAGTATGTAGGTACAACAAAACAAAAAACCAGTATGGTAGATCGTATTTCTCGTTAAGCGTGCATCTGGCCCACCACTACGATGAAGAACTGATGGAATCAGCCTTCAGCCCGCGGGAAATAAGACCCGTCGCATTGTCTGTTGACGGTAGATAGCGTGAAAAGTAAATAAAAAATGTTAATAAATATATGTTATATTGTAAAAGAGGGTACCCACAAAAAATTAAGTGTAATGTTAAATCTATACATACAAATAAATAAAATTGAAGTGTCTGTGTGTAATATCAAAATAACAACGTTTTATTGAATGCACGTGAAAGTATATACGGTACTAACAACAAATAAGCAATTTTTAAGATTTTTGTCGGTCTGTCTGTCTGTTTGTGCCGGGTAATCTCCAAAACAGATTTTGACGGGACTTTCACTGGTAGATAGCTGATGTTATAACGAGTAACATAGGCTTCGTTTGATCACGAGAAAATTCATAGTTCCAGCGGGAAATTAAAAAAACTAAAAATATATATTTTACGAGTTTGACGCGGACGAAGTCGCGGGTAACATCTAGTAAAAAATACTAATTTAATAGAAGACAGCTAGGCGAAGGCTCCCTATCCTTGTACTTGTGTTTGAAGCCAGAGGCTTTAAGACACCGCTCAGATGACATGAACAGACACTTAGCGTTGAGTGAATCGCTCAAGATTGAAGATTTTTTCTTCACCGGTATGGGTACCAAAAAGTGTCTGTTGTACCGAGCGCAGCGTATCCTACAGCTTTGCTTACGGCTACTTTTCTTAAGGAACAGAGATTGCTTGGCTGCCACGGTATCTGATACCAGGGAACAAGATACATGGGCTGGATTGGCATCCACGTTTAAGAAATGACAAACGGGAAGTGCTGGTTCTGATGTAGGTGTTGCCTCTGCCTCATGTGAGTGAAGCAGAGTGTTGTGTTTTTTCCTGCAATGTTTACAAGAACCAAGATTGCACCTAGAATCTGTGTGTCCTGGTCGAAGACAGTTAAGACAGACCTTTGCTTGTGTGGCCGTTTGAATACGTGCTTCAATGGACAGGGCTCTAAATGCTTCACAATAAAATAAGAAATGTGGCTGATGGCACATTGGACATATGAATGGTTTTCTGTGGTTATTAATTTTTTTTTTATTTGTAGGGTTACTATCAATTATTTTTTCATTTTTTTAAGACAAGACAAAGATATTTTATTTCAACTAGGCCACCAAGCGGCACTTTTGAACGTTACATTAAAATGATTCTACCGTGCATTCGGAAAGTAGCTTGTTATGGAGAAGAATGCACAAGAAACTCCATACTTACTCTTTTAAAAAAAAATTGTTTTTTTACAATATTTAGGAACATACATTATTAAATTCATACATGTGAGGACAATGCACCCAGAATAGCACTACCCACTATACCACCTACAGACAAAGTATTAGAAGTACTCACACATGTACTGCGCAGTTATATAATAGATACTAGAAAAAAATTAACATCCGAAGCAGTCAAGTTATGACCAATCCCAACTGACGGCGTCCGTTCACGAACATGACGCATGAATTGGCACCACCCAGCTCAACCATCATGAAGGGAACCGGATGATCCAACACACGCGCCACCATCAGAGAGACATTTGAGAGAGCATGACACACTCAACGGCCAGGGCACACACAAGTCAACGAACGACGCATAGGTACAGTAAATGGTAGATTTACAGTTGGGTACATAGTACTCACACACGTGCTGTGCAGTTATACAATACTAAAGAAATTGAGTTTATACAATGCAAATATTAATAATTCATACAGTCTTCAGCAGGTCCAACAATACCTCAAAACAATAATGTTCTGCATATCACTTGTTATTGCGCCCTAGTGGTTGTGGATTGTGGAGCAGGACTAGCATTGAGCCAAGCATTTTTATCAGCGATGTAATCCCCCAACTTATAATATGCCAGCCTACATAGTGTGCGTTTTATACAGGTTTTAAACTTAGTCTCATTCAGTTCAAGAATGTGGGGAGGAATTTTATTGTAACATTTTGTACAGTACCCCATGAAAGATGAGGCTACTTTAGCCAGTCTGAAACCTGGTTGAACTAATTGGTCCCTATTTCTAGTAACGTAATTATGTCTGTCGCCGTTTTTACTAAAAAGATGTAAATTTTTTCTCACGTACATGATGTTTTCATAAATATATTGACAAGGAACCGTCATAATGTTAATGTCCTTAAACAGTTCCCTTAGAGAATCGCGCCGGCGAAGATTATATATTGCTCTGACGGCTCGTTTTTGCAGAATAAAAATTGACTCAATGTCTGCAGCCCTTCCCCATAGTAGGATACCGTAAGACATTATACTATGAAAATAACTAAAATAGACTAGTCTCGCGGTATCCACATCGGTTAACCTACGAATCTTTGCAACCGCATACGCTGCCGAACTCAGCCGCCCTGCAAGGGATACCAAATGAGGACCCCATTGCAACCCTGAGTCCAGCGTGATCCCCAGGAAAACCGTTTTATCGACGAATTCTAGCTTCTCCTTGTTTAATATAATGTCACAATCAGTACTTTTGACATTCGGCAAGGAAAATTTTACGCACTTGGTTTTATTACCATTTAAAACTAAATTATTGGCAGTGAACCAATCCTGAACCTGCCGAAGCGCGTTATTTACGTCGTCAACCCGACAAGTACGTCTATTTATTTTAAAAATTAAAGATGTGTCATCAGCAAATAACACCATGTTTAGTTTGTTTTCCAATAAACGGGGTAAATCGTTTATGTATATTAAAAATAAGAAAGGACCTAAAATTGAGCCCTGGGGTACCCCCATTTTTACGTTTAACCCCGACGAATTCACACCGTTTATCTGAACTAATTGCTGTCTATCATTCAAATAAGATTTAACCAAACTTAACGCTGCTTGACCTAGCCCGTAATGCTCAAGTTTCAGAAGTAATGTTTCATGATTAACGCAATCAAACGCCTTCGACAGGTCGCAGAAGATACCTATGGCATCCTGCGACTCTTCCCACGCATTAAAGATGTGTTTCAATAGGGTGACACCAGCGTCAGTTGTACAACGTCCTCTGGTGAAACCATACTGTTTATCATGCAAGATGTTATTCGTATTAAAATGAATGAGCATTTGATTTAGCATTATCTTCTCAAATACCTTGCTGAAAACCGGCAACACGGATACTGGTCTATAATTATTTGTGTCTTTACTGTCCCCAGATTTAAAAAGTGGTATAACTTTACTATATTTCATTAGATCCGGAAAAACTCCTTGATCCACACACAAATTGAAAATCAAAGCCAAGTATGGCGCTATAGTCTGAATAATGGAGGTACAAGCTTTGATGGACATTCCCCACAGATGTTTTGATGTTTTAAGTGTGTTTAGATATGAATAATGTTTTAAAGTAGCAGTTTTTTGTGTATTAGAACTATGTGTTTTATGTTCTTGCAAGGTTTCTAATAGGTCAGCTCTGTTGCTAAGAAAATTTATAAAAATGTCAAGTGAGGGTGGATTTATAAGAGTGTTTCTATGTTCTTCCCATTGTCTGCGTGTAACAATGTCTAGTTTTTCTGCCATCATGTGTATGATAAGGGTTTCTCCTAGACCGCTGTGCTCAGTTGGCTGTCCTAAAGTGGATAAGGCACGCAGGTTTTTATTTGTGACATCTATTAAATTTCGAATGGAAGAACAAGATTCACTTTCCATTTTTGTCACATTAAATAACGCATGAACATGGTTGTTTACGAGCAATCTTTTGTTGTCGTACCTACTACACAACAAACTCCAAGCAGACTCGTAATTCTTGGCTTTAAAATCTAAATTGTCAATGACTAATAACGCACTACCTTTTAACGAAGCACGTAGGTAGTGTAACTTGTTGATGTCGTCTATGTCCGACCGTGAGTGAATTAAGGAAATGTATGTATCTCTAAATTCGAGCCAGTGTTGATAGTGACCGTGAAAAACAGGTAACTCAATTTTTGGCAGCCTTACACAATTGTACTTAAAGCCACCGGCCTGTACATCGCCGTCACCTGTTACGGCACCATCTTGAAGACTGCAAGCCTGGGGAGGACGAGCACCAAGCATACTCCGCGCCGTCGCCACCAGCTTATAGTACTGGTTCTCGAAATTCTCACGCTCCTCGCTCTCGTCATTGGGGTTGTCCACCAACTCCTCGATGTCACTCTGTAATTTGTCGAAGACCTCGTATAAGCTATCAAATTTCTTATATCTAGTTTCTAAATCTAATAGTTGCAGACTGCCGAGCTCGCTACAACTTTTTTGCATTTGTAGGTAGTTGCTAAACATTGTGAGCTTGGCTTTCAGCTTCTCCACTTTTTCTTCTGCCATGACGTTCTAATTGCTAGAAGCTAGCGCGCAAATATTATCGGTGAATATAAATTTGTTTCCCGATGTTGAGAATGGAAAGAATAAAAAAAAAACACTAATGAGCTATGTAGGTACCTATGACTCACTCGACCGTCGGTGCGAAGTGCGAACAAAGAAACAGCTGTACCATAGGTACGTCGCCGCGCGATCAGCTGATAAACATATGTAGTAATGTTTTACGTAAACAATCTTTTAGTTTTTAGATGCTGGTTGTTATTGCTTTTTAGCAGAAATGGTTATGATGGAGAAATATTAGGCTATGAAATAGTGATTTCCCTTTACAGGTTGAGATGAAGGTAGATAGCACTCACTTAAATATAGCTGTTCAAACATATGAAATAAGAAAATAAGGGATGAATTGGAACGAACTCACTGAATGTCTATACCCTCCACTGGACTAACGATAATCGCCAAGTTTTGTGTCCGTTGCGATGGCTGGAGTCTGGACCGTTCGACGATCTTCCGAAGTCCGTCGTTGGTCGACCTCTTGATGATTCCTTCACCTCTGGGCGTGTGCGGGTGCTCGGCGAAGTCTCCTGAGCAAGATCTTGAGTCCTGCTGGAACTGCCGCTGCTGTAGACCGCAACTGTAGACCGCTGCTTCGAGGTAGTTGAATTTTTTTTCGGAGACCGTTGAATATAAATTAACGGCGAGATCCTTGAAGGACCAATTTTAGCTCGTGGATGAAGATATGAGTGGACTGTATAAAAAGGCGGTTGGTTTTGAAGCCGTTATATTTAAATTACATTAGACTCCCGGACAAACAATGTGAGATTAGGAAGAGGTGTCGACTGGTGCGGTGGAGTCCGTGGTAGCGAGTGATCTCAGAGCCGCGCCGCGTCGCCGCCGCACTGCGCACTCACACACCGATGCCGTGTCGGTAACGCAGATGTGTGTGCAGCGTAGACGGCGCGCTCCGGCCGGCCGAAGTGTTGGGTACATTTCCCAACAACCTCACCTCCTTTACATGGATGATCTGAAGCTCTTTGCCCCCAGCAATCTTCAGCTGATGGAGCTACTGAAGATAACTGAAACTTTTAGTAACGCCATCAGGATGGAGTTTGGTGTGGACAAATGTGCGGTCATGCATGTAAAGCGAGGGGAGATTGTGGAATCCGTAGGAATTCAACTCGCGGATTCCATAAACCTGAGATCCCTCTCTCCAAACGAAACCTATAAGTATTTGGGTATGTCTGACATGAAGCAATCGTTGAGGGAACGCTTCTTTGGTCGCTTGAAAAAGGTATTCAATAGCCTTCTTTCAGGCGGAAATAAGGTGCGCGCCTGCAACGGTTGGGTCATGCCGGTTTTTATGTACTCTTTCGGCATACTCAAATGGACTCAAACTGAACTCGACGTCCTAGATAGGCGGGTCCGTACACTGCTGACTGTATATCGAATGCATCACCCACGATCGTCAGTCATGAGATTGTATATCCAATCGAGATATGCAATCTCAGGGAATATTTTCTACACACCGACGTGGGTATGCATCGAGATGTAGTAGCAGTGGACAAGGGACTCACCCCGCTCTTCTTGGCGAATAAGAATTGGCGCAAGCCTGTAGTGCTTGACACTAACGACCGCAGGGAAGTATGGCAGAGTAAGGAGCTTCATGGACGCTTTTTCCGGGCCCTACATGGGTCCGATGTAGACCAAGCAGCGTCCGTAGCCTGGCTGCGTTTCGGTGACCTCTTTGGGGAAACCTGGGTTTTGTATGTGCAATTATGAACGAAGTTATCATGACAAATAACTACCGGAGATTTATTGTGAAGGATGGCACGGTTGACATCTGTCGGGCATGTCACCGCCCGGGTGAATCGATCCGCCACATTATCTCTGGTTGTTCTCGTCTAGCTAACGAAGAGTACTTGCATAGGCACAACCTTGTAGCCAGGATAATCCATCAGCAACTTGCTCTTAAATATACTCTTGTGGCATCGGAGGTGCCGTACTACAGGTATGTGACCGAACCAATTCTCGAGAATGGCAATATCACATTTTACTGGGATCGGTCCATCATCACTGACAGGACTATTATCGCTAATAAGCCTGATATTGTGGTGGTGGACCGAATCGAGAGGCATGCAATGATTGTTGACATTACCGTCCCGTATGACGGAAACCTCGTGAAAGCCGAGAAAGATAAGCAAATCAAGTATCTTTATTTGCCTCGCGAGGTTGTCGACATGTGGGATGTGGACACAGCAATCATTGTACCGATAGTCGTGTCAGCCAATGGCTTAATAGCCACGAGCCTCGACCAACATCTTAGGAGGCTCTCGTTAGGCGGCTGGGTCAAGGGCCTGATCCAGAAAGCAATATTGCTGGACACGGATCGCATTGTTAGGAGGTTTCTCTCTCTGGAGCCCTGACCACCGGTAGCTTGGACCCTGTTCCCGATACCGGTGGGCCTCTATTTTTTATATTCTAAAAATTTTTTTTTATGCTTTTAAGAAATATTTAAAAATGTAATGTAATAAGAAGTAAAATGAATAAACGAATTTAAATAATAACAATAATTTGACATCACATAATAATTCATTTAATTTTTTTTCTTAAACCTTGTAATTCCATATGACATTTACAAAATAATTAAATCCCTAAAGAACACTAAAAGTACCTACTGGATATGATGACATTACAACCTCTTCATTAAAAGAAGTAGCGCATGTTATCAGCCCAATACTCAGTCATATTCTCAATTTGTGTATTGAGCACGGTGTGTTCCCGAGCAAACTGAAAAAGTCTGTAGTAAAGCCACTATTCAAGAAAAATAACAAGGAGGACATGGCATCCTATAGGCCTATAGCACTGATCCCTATATTTTGCAAGATATTAGAAAAAGTTATATATCATGCAATCAGTACTCATTTTGAAAAATACAATCTGTTTGCAAAGGAACAAAAAGGCTTTAGAAAAAATAAATCATTTGACCTAGCAATTTATGATCTTTTAAAACCAATTTATACAAATATTGACAAACGTGTTCCCGTGACTGCAATGTTTATGGACATGACCAAAGCGTTTGACTACGTACACCATGAAACACTTCTGAATAAACTGTGCAATTATAGAATAAGGGGCAATGTCCATAGGTTATTAGACTCATATTTAAATGATAGATATCAGGTTGTAGAAATAAATGACATCAGCTCTTTAAATGGCACAGAACGAAAACATCAATCTAAAACTTAAAAAAATACTATACGGCGTACCACAAGGTAGCGTGCTAGGGCCGCCCATATTCTTAATTTACATGAATGATTTGCCTAACGTCACACAACACCCTATGATTATTTTTGCTGACGACAGCACAGCTATTTTTACTCGTAAAAATATGGGTACTTTTGAAGCAGATGTAATTAATACCCTTAATATAAATAACTAACTGGCTGACAAATAACAACCTGGTCATCAATTTAGAAAAAACTAAATTCGTCACATTCCCTCGAAAGAGTAAAAACAATTGCAACATTCAACATGATTGTACAGTAATTGAACAAGTCAGCTGCGTAAAATTTTTGGGATTATGGATAGATAATGATATGACTTGGCAAACACACATTGACACAGTATGCAGTAAACTGAACCAGTACTCATATGCTCTTTACAAATTGTCTAAAGTAGTCGATATATCAGCTCTATTAACTGCCTATCATGCCTACGTATCATCAACCCTAAAATACGCGATTCAGGGGCTACGCCACAAATAAAGATTCAGTACTTAAAGCGAAAAAAGATGCATTCGCGCAATTACTGGTATCTTTGTTCCTGAATCATGCGAACCATATTTTAAAAAGTATAAAATTCTGGCCTTTCCATCAGCTTACATATACGAAGTTGCGGTACTTGTTAAAGACAAAGACAAAGATATTTTATTTCAACTAGGCCACCAAGCGGCACTTTTGAACGTTACATTAAAATGATTCTACCGTGCATTCGGAAAGTAGCTTGTTATGGAGAAGAATGCACAAGAAACTCCATACTTAATCTTTTTTTTTAAAAAATGTTTTTTTACAATATTTAGGAACATAGGTACATACATTATTAAATTCATACATGTGAGGACAATGCACCCAGAATAGCACTACCCACTATACCACCAACAGACATAAAGTATTAGAAGTACTCACACATGTACTGCGCAGTTATATAATAGATACTAGAAAAACATTAACATCCGAAGCAGTCAAGTTATGACCAATCCCAACTGACGGCGTCCGTTCACGAACATGACGCATGAATTGGCACCACCCAGCTCAACCATCATGAAGAGAACCGGATGATCCAACACACGCGCCACCGTCAGAGAGACATTTGAGAGAGCATGACACACTCAACGGCCAGGGCACACACAAGTCAACGAACGACGCATAGGTACAGTAAATGGTAGATTTACAGTTGGGTACATAGTACTCACACACGTGCTGTTCAGTTATACAATACTAAGGAAATTGAGTTTATACAATGCAAATATTAATAATTCATACAGTCTTCAGCAGGTCCAACAATACCTCAAAACAATAATATTCTGCATATCACTTGTTATTGCGCCCTAGTGGTTGTGGATTGTGGAGCAGGACTAGCATTGAGCCAAGCATTTTTATCAGTGATGTAATCCCCCAACTTATAATATGCCAGCCTACATAGTGTGCGTTTTATACAGGTTTTAAACTTCGTCTCATTCAGTTCAAGAATGTGGGGAGGAATTTTATTGTAACATTTTGTACAGTACCCCATGAAAGATGAGGCTACTTTAGCCAGTCTGAAACCTGGTTGAACTAATTGGTCCCTATTTCTAGTAACGTAATTATGTCTGTTGCCGTTTTTACAAAAAGATGTAAATTTTTTCTCACGTACATGATGTTTTCATAAATATATTGACAAGGAACCGTGTCCTTAAACAGTTCCCTTAGAGAATCGCGCCGGCAAAGATTATATATTGCTCTGACGGCTCGTTTTTGCAGAATAAAAATTGACTCAATGTCTGCAGCCCTTTCCCATAGTAGGATACCGTAAGACATTATACTATGCAAATAACTAAAATAGACTAGTCTCGCGGTATCCACATCGGCCAACCGACGAATCTTTCCAACAGCATACGCTGCCGAACTCAACCGCCCTGCAAGGGATACCAAATGAGGACCCCATTGCAACCCCGAGTCCAGCGTGATCCCCAGGAAAACCGTTTTATTGACGAATTCTAGCTTCTCCTTGTTTAATATAATGTCACAATCAGTACTTTTGACATTCGGCAAGGAAAATTTTACGCACTTAGTTTTATTACCCTTTAAAACTAAATTATTGGCAGTGAACCAATCCTGAACCTGCCGTAGCGCGTTATTTACGACGTCAACCCGACACGTACGTCTATTTATTTAAAAAATGAAAGATGTCATCAGCAAATAACACCATATTTAGTTTGTTTTCCAATAAACGGGGTAAATCGTTCATGTATATTAAAAATAAGAAAGGACCTAAAATTGAGCCCTGGGGTACACCCATTTTTACGTTTAACCCCGACGAATTCACACCGTTTATCTGAACTAATTGCTGTCTATCATTCAAATAAGATTTAACCAAACTTAACGCTGATTGACCTAGCATGTAATGCTCAAGTTTCAGAAGTAATGTTTCATGATGGCCTTCGACAGGTCGCAGAAGATACCTATGGCATCTTGCGACTCTTCCCACGCATTAAAGATGTGTTTCAATAGGGTGACACCAGCGTCAGTTGTACAACGTCCTCTGGTAAAACCATATTGTTTATCATGCAAGATGTTATTCGTATTAAAATGAATGAGCATTTGATTTAGCATTATCTTCTCAAATACCTTGCTGAAAACCGGCAACACGGATACTGGTCTATAATTATTTGTGTCTTTACTGTCCCCAGATTTAAAAAGTGGTATAACTTTACTATATTTCATTAGATCCGGAAAGACTCCTTGATCCACACACAAATTGAAAATCAAAGCCAAGTATGGCGCTATAGTCTGAATAATGGAGGTACAAGCTTTGATGGACATTCCCCACAGATCTTCAGTCGGTTTAATCTTGATTTGCTTAAAAGTTTTTATTACTGTTATGGGATGGGATAAGGGCAGGCAGATGATGATGATGGGATTTATATGTGAAAAGTTAAATACATTCGGGCAGGCTGAAACGTTCGCGTTTAATAATCCAAAAGCAATCGAGGGCGAAGAATTTAAGGTTTCAGTCGTTTTAATTGGGATGTTGGTAAAGAAATTTACAAATTCAAGCGCAACTTTTTTTTTTTTTTTTCGCGCTTGACCACCATCTCACCTGATGGTAAGCGATGATGTGGTCGACGATGGATCGCGCTTGCCTAGAAGTAACCTATTCACTCTTGACTTAAAGACCCCTAGATTGTAGCTATCGGGAAACACAGACTCCGGCAGGGAGTTCCACTCCTTAGCTGTACGCATAATAAAAGTATTTGTTATCTCTAATAAGTCCGTGTGTGGTCCCAAGCGTGTAATCAGTATTATTTCTTTTAATCCTATTCGTTTCATTATTTATAATTTCCAAACCGTCTTGATTTTATTTTCTGCTAATTTAACCTTATTGCTAATGTACAAGGCCTTAACTGCCTTGCATGTATTTTAATAAATTCTCGAGTAAGTAGCAACATACTTATTAAAAGTTTCAGTGTTAATACAAGGCTTAAGGCCATATAGCTCGTAAAGTCTTTCCCTACTTTTCCTAAGTCCTGTAGTCGCCCAGTCACTGAATAAAAACTTAGGGCATATAGTTTTAGTTTTCTTCTTAAAAGTGTTATTGAACTCTTTTTGAACCACTGAGAAAACTTTATCATACAAAATATTACCATTATTTACTGTGAGGTCCTGATCGCTTAACTTACAGATTAAAGTGCCGTTAAATTTATTTAATTTACCGGCTGTTATTGGTCTGGATTGAATCTGCACTTGTTTTATTCGCATAATGTACTCAAATGTCACCAGTAGCCCACTATGATCCGAAGGCAGATAATTTATAATGGCCTTGTCCAAGTAGTTGCAGCAACAAAAAACATTATCAATACATGTAGCAGAAGTCAGTGTAGTTCGGGTTGGTTCCATAAACACATGTGACAAATTAAATGATTTAAAGAGATTTAATAACCTACTGCTATCTGAATTATCTTCTAAAATATTAATATTAAAGTCACCACAGATAATTACTAGTTTATTACCCATTGCAAGTTTTGCCAAAACATCTTCCATCACTGACTCGAATATAGAGTGGTTCTTATAATTAGGGGGTCTGTAGACGCACACTATGACATGCTTATCCAGCTCAACACAGGACAGTTCAACACTTTGTTCAACTGATAGGTCTACTATATCTGTACGAGGTTTTGATTTAATACGCTTTTTAATTAATATAAGTGAACCCCCACGCAACATAATCTTTCTGTTAAAACAACTGCCCACAGTATAATTTTCATAATAGATTAGCATTGCATAATCTTTCAGCCAATGCTCCGTAAAACAAATAATTTCGAACATTGATTTTTCTAAAAACAGTTCGATTTCCAATTCCTTCGAAGAAAAACCCTGAATATTCTGGTGGAATAATTTCAGAGAATTCTGCTCAGACATTTTTTTGAAATTATATTTTTGTGAGCAAGAAGGTACCTTTTTGATGGTGGATATACTCGTATCTATTCCGTTATTGGTACCCTCCCTTGTCCTATCAACTAGTTTAAAGAATAAATATTAATAGCATTTTTGCTAACGTTACTCAAGGTATTGACCCCCTTTAAATTAGTACTATTACTAATATCAATAATAACTGGATACTTCGACATACTACTTATGTCTGAGTTTATTGTATATGATAATAGCCGAGCTATTTGATGTCTTACCCTAAGAGGCAGATACAAAGTATCGCCTGTCGACTTTAATTTATCAACAAAAATGTTGATGTCAAAAAAAACTAGTTTATCACTATAGTGACTCACAAGAAAGTGCAGATGCTTATTAAGCATGTGAATGTGATTATTTTGTCTATTTGACAATTTATCCAAGTAAGGGAATGCACACAAAATAATTTTATTGCAATTTAACTTTAACATCTCTGTTACACACTCAGTGGTGTCATCTTTTTTTACTTTTATACTATTACCTACAAATACAGTTATATTGGTATCTGGTTTATTTATATTCTTTGTCACAGATTCCATTATTTGCTTGTACGATGACCCGGGCATGCAATAATTAAAAGTGGAATGACTCTGATTGCCATTTATTAATTTACCTAAACCTTTTCCAATACCATCTGAAAACATAACCGAATGAAAACCTTCATTACTATGACTAAATGCAAAGCCAGCACTTTCAGGCCGGTCTACTTGAGGCAAATCCTGTGCTACATTAGATCTGTCTTGTACGAAGACACTGTCTTGAGACACCCTCTCAGCTTGGACTGGGTCCTCCGTAGCATCAGGCTGGACTGCAATTAGATTTGAGACTGTCTGGCAGTTACACTGACACATCACTAACTCATTTGCAGCCAAAATGTGTTCTTTAATTTGTAATTTTGAATTTACATATTTTTTGTAAAGAGAACTAAGTCTGTTCTCAAGAACCTGGATTTCTGTCTGTAAGCGGTGTGTGTCAATCTCATAGATATTTTTGCTGTCTTCTAATTTGATTTGGTAATTATTTAATTTAGTTACTAGGTCAACACGTTCTTTCCTGAGTGGAATATTTTTTTATAAATAACTTGTGTTGCTTCCTAAACTTGTTGCAATTTCTAATAATTTTATTTTATTTTACATATTTTTTGAGTTTGTTATGACTAACTTTGAAACAGTTTCTCTGATTTATTAAAGAATCTTCGGTTAGGTCAATTGTAGGTATTGAATCAGGTTTACAATTCGATTTAATAAGTTCATCATACAAATGGCAAGTTTCATCAACCTGAGTTGATTTCTGTTCTTTTTGTAATTTAATAATATGAGTATTTGCGTAAATCAATTCTTCTTCTAGATAAAATAAATAAAAATCTATTCGGTGTATAAAAATCAAAAAGATACATACTTAAAATATCTAGTATACCACATAGAACTTCTCTTCTGAGCAAGTCTTTTCGGAATGGCATCTAAAAATTACAATAGGATACCTGTGGACATTTTAAACACTAAGGAACTGCCACTATTCAAATATAAATTGCGTAATTTTTTTATTGACAAAGCTTACTACACGGTCCAAGATTTTCTTAATAATTAGTACCTACTACAATCTGTCACCATGCACCTAATTCTTATTTTGTAAGATTTGCTTTATATGATTATTTTGCATGTTGACTTAAATGCCTACTATGCCTAGTACTACTACTACTAGAAATAAAAACATCACCGCTCTTATCTCAACTTATTCAAGTCTTCTTTTTCTTTACATCTCTACTATTCTATATAGTCGTGACAATCTAAGAAGTCGGATTTGACAGCTACAAAAATGCTTAATAATAATTAAACTTGATGCTTACGAATGATACTCGTTGTTATAGTGTATGGGTAGCATTGTAATTAATTAGGATTATGCATTTGATTTTTCAATTTCTTACGTACGAAGTTATCGCGGCATGTAACAAGACACATCTTCGGACTTCTTAGATTGTCACGATTATAGTCTTCACATCTCATTATAATATTTACATACTTACTATTTAATTTTCACACTATCCGTACACCTAAGGTAGACCTACAAAAAACAAACTTTTGCTCAAGACTGTGCGAATCAAATTAGTTTTTTACCGCGTCACGTTTCGGCAGTCGTGCTACGACGTAGCTCGTCGTGCTACGAAAACGCATGTGCTACACTTGCTACGATTTTGTAGCACGACGAGCTACGTCGTAGACTTTCTTTGAAGAATTAGCGTAACTATGTTCCGAATGTTCTATCTTTCCGTCTTATTACAAAACAAGATTTATCGTTAATCTGCATAACATTCATTAAAAAAAAGTAAGCTTTCAGCATTGTGTGAACAACATTAATTTAGTCTATTACAATTAAGTGTTTTTACCGTGTACCAATTGTACCGTGTGGTGACGGACGTAAAGAATTTCACCATCCCATATCTGCCCGTGGGTGTCGTAAGAGGCGACTAAGGGACACACCAGAGAATGGGCAGCAGCGTTCTCTGTGCACTTTAACAACTAACTGCGATCGCCAACCCGCCTGCCAAGCGTGGCGATTACGGCAAACCCCCCCAAACCAAATGAATAGCACACATAAAAAACGGCCCCGAGTGCCCGGCAGCCCGTCTACCCTCGGCTACGGTAGCGGTCGAGGCGATGGCGTGGCAAGGGGTGCGAAGAATCCCCGGAGTGGACCCGGCTACCCCAATAAACACCGACGACTGGACCTGGCAAATTATAACACGCAAACACTCCGGACCGACGAGAAGATAACCGAACTCGAGGCGGAATTGAGCAGGTTACGATGGAGTATTATAGGGTTATCTGAAGTCCGAAGAGAGGGAGAGGACTCGATAATCCTCAAATCCGGTAACCTGCTCTATTTCCCAGAGAGTGACCGGCAGTCCCAAGGTGGTGTCGGGTTTATCGTCCACAAGTCCTTTGTGAACAACGTGGTGAAGATCGAGAGTGTGTCGACCAGGGTGGCGTACCTTATACTCAGAATATCCGCAAGATATTCGCTGAAGGTCATACAGGTGTACGCCCCAACCTCGGCACACTCCGACGACGAGGTAGAGGCCATGTATGAGGATATCTCTACAGCCATGCATGATTTCAAAACTCACTTCACCGTTGTCATGGGGGACTTCAACGCGAAACTGGGCAAACGAGACGAGGATGAGCTGCAAGTGGGGCAATTTGGAGTTGGACGTCGGTACCACCGGGGTCACCTACTGGCCAGTTTTATGGAGAAAGAGGGCCTCTACATGATGAACTCCTTCTTCAAAAAGCGTGAGCACAGGAAGTGGACCTGGCAAAGCCCCGATGGTGCAACTAAAAACGAGATCGACTTCATCATGTCAACTAAGAAGCAAATGTTCAATGATGTCTCTGTGATCAATTCGGTGAAAACCGGGAGCGATCACCGCATGGTAAGAGGCACATTGGACATTAATATCAAGCTTGAAAGGTCTCGACTGATGAAGTCCACGCTCCGTCCAGCACAGATCCAGGTCCAAAACCCCGAGAGCTTTCAGCTCGAACTCCAGAATCGTTTCGAGTGCCTAGGGAGCTCAGGGGACGAATACAATGACGGGTTCGTGGAAGCTGTCCATACGGTCGGGTCTAAGTTTTTCAAGACCCGCCGTACAAATAGGAACAAAAAGCTCTCTGATCCTACTCTCAAGCTAATGAAGGAGAGGCGTGAGATGATCTTGCAGTCCTCAGACGATGCGTTGAAATACCGGCAGCTAAGTAGACGGATCTCAAAATCCTTGAAAAGCGACCTCCGCCGCTTTAATACTGAGCGTATTAAAGACGCGATTGAGCGGAATAAGGGCTCCAAGGTCTTTGCAAGAGATCTGTCTATTGGGCAAAGCCAGCTCACGAAACTGAAGACCGATGATGGCAGGATCGTTTCCGCCAAACCAGAGCTTCTGAGGGAGATCGAGAGATTCTATGGGCAGCTGTACACGTCAACCAGTAATCCCGTCGCGAATCTAGCGAATGACCCTAGAGCTAGATTGACCCGACACTATACCGAAGACATTCCGGACGTCAGCCTGTATGAGATTAGGATGGCTCTGAAACAGCTTAAGAACAACAAGGCACCGGGTGACGATGGAATCACGGCTGAACTCCTGAAGGCGGGTGGAAAACCGGTTCTTAAGACCCTTCAGAAGCTGTTTGATTCCGTCATATTCGAGGGCAAAACGCCACAGGCATGTTGCAGGGGTGTGGTGGTACTCTTCTTCAAGAAGGGCGACAATGCCCGGCTGAAGAACTATAGGCCCATCACACTTCTTAGCCATGTCTACAAGCTGTTTTCAAGAGTCATCACGAATCGTCTCGCGCGCAGGTTTGACGATTTCCAGCCTCCCGAACAAGCCGGATTCCGTAAGGGCTTCAGCACCGTAGACCACATACATACGCTGCGCCAGGTTATACAGAAGACCGAAGAATACAACCTGCCTCTTTGCTTAGCGTTTGTGGACTACGAGAAAGCCTTCGATTCGATCGAGACTTGGGCTGTATTGCAGTCTCTCCAACGGTGCCAAATTGACTACCGGTACATCGAAGTGTTGAAGTGTTTATACAAAAACGCCACCATGTCAGTTCGACTTTAGGATCAGACTTCGGAACCAGTCCTTCTGCAGCGAGGTGTGAGACAAGGAGACGTCATATCTCCGAAACTGTTTACTGCTGCACTGGAGGATATCTTCAAGGTTCTGGACTGGAGAGGGCTAGGCATCAACGTCAATGGCGAGTACATCACTCACCTTCGGTTTGCCGACGATATAGTGGTTATGGCTGAGACCATGGAGGACCTCAGTACAATGCTCGATGATCTCAGTAGAGCTTCCGAAAGAGTGGGTCTTAGGATGAACATGGACAAAACCAAGGTGATGTTGAATACCCATGTTACACCCACTCCTATCAAGGTCGGAGACTCTACACTCGAAGTTGTGGGCGACAAACGATCCAATTGGGTAGGGCCAACTTCGAGAAAGAGGTCAACCGTCGAATCCGACTCGGCTGGGCAGCGTTCGGGAAGTTGCGCGGTATCTTCTCGTCCAACTTACCACAGTGTCTCAAGACGAAAGTCTATGACCAGTGTGTGTTGCCAGTGATGACATATGGCTCTGAGACGTGGTCGCTTACAATGGGCCTCATCAGAAAGCTTACAGTCACTCAAAGGGCAATGGAGAGGGCTATGCTCGGAGTTTCCTTGCGTGATCTAATCAGAAATGTAGAGATCCGCAAGAGAACCAGGGTTACCGACATAGCCCGAAGAATTGCCAAACTCAAGTGGCAGTGGGCAGGGCACATTGCTCGCAGAACGGATGGCCGATGGGGCAGAAAGGTTCTGGAGTGGCGACCGCGAACCGGAAGACGTTGCGTTGGAAGGCCTCCCACTAGGTGGACCGATGACCTGGTGAAGGTTGCGGGGATCCGCTGGTTGCGAGACGCACAGGACCGGTCAATGTGGCGACGCTTGGGGGAGGCCTATGTCCAGCAGTGGACGTCTTTCGGCTGATATGATCATTACAATTAAGCTCTAAATACAACAACAGGCTCAATAGTTTGAGGTTGAAAAAGTTTAAGATAGAACTCATTCTGTAGTTGCACGGTTTGCAGATACATATATCTGTAGGTGGTGGGTTCTAGAATCATTTATTCTCGCTTAGGCTGTATTCGCACAAAACGTATCACGTCGCCGCAGATTGCTCTAACGGTGTAATAGCACAGTTTCGGTACTTTGTGAACGAAAAGGTTGAATAATGTACAGAGAAAGAGTAAACTGCGTATCGCTCTCTCAGTTTCAGTGACTGATAATACTTTTGATGTGAAGTTGGCTTTAGCTTTTCTACTAAATCAAAGTAGAAACATAATTCAAACATAACCCGGGCCTTATCTTGATCACAGTAAAAACTACACAGATTCACAATCATTACGATGAACCGTGATGTTCGGTAAAAAGCTCGCGTAGAAGAACTCTCTTCTTAAATAAATCTGGGTATTGGCTGATGTATTTGCGAGAGGCTGCAAATGGTGGCGCAAAAAGCTGTCTGCACACGCTTTATAAAAACTGCCGTAGGAGTCCATATTATCTAAACACCTGTCAGTCTGTTTGTAGATTTCACATCGAAACCGCTCAACCGATGTTGATGAGTTCTCGTATATAAGAGACTAGCTGTGCCGGCGGCTTCGCTTCCATCAACTGCCTATCCTACTTAACTAGGCACAGGGTAGGTCCCTGTGCCTACCTACCCATTTTTTTTCCAGGGTCATTATTCTGCGGAGAATCTTAATACCGACACTCAGAAAATGACACAACGCCATCTATCAAATATAGAGTTCAACTGTCCGAGTATCTGAATTGCGTGCGTTATGATATTTTACTTCAAATTCATATATCTTTTGGTAGAGTGAACCGATTGAGAACAAAAACTAAGTAATACTTCAAGTTACGCACAATTTTATTTGTTATCTACATTGGTTTCGTACATTTTACGTGATAACTGCACAACTAAACAGACAGAAATTCCAAAAATGCTGGCAATGGGTTCTGTTGGATAACTGTGACTACACGTCATTTATCTCTATATTATAATATTTAATACTGCGCATTGCCGGCCAGATGTGGCGAATACGTTGAGACACGGACCTTCGGGTTTAAATTATGGTCTGACAGGGAACCTCATAAACTATGAAATTCTATTCACTGGACTCAAGAACCGAGACTCTCTACAAAAACTATGGACCATGTGTTAACAATAAAAGTGTATCTACAGGGACCCGGCCCGGCCGGCAAGCTGAAACCACTTAGGCGAGGCGATGAAGGCAAAAAGGTTGGGGAAGAATGGGCAGTCGGTTTTGAGAGGCGCGAGAAGTCGGGACTTGACGCTAGGCATTAAAAGAGGAAGGAAGAAAGCGCGGAAAGGTGAAGCATTGATAGTTTAGAATCACGTAGTTAGACGGATAGAGGAGAGTGGTTACGGAATCAATAATCAAAAGTCGTGTCGTGGTAGTTATCGTGGTAACGAAATTAACTATTAAGTTAATTATAATTTAGTCTAAACTCGTATTAATATGGTGTGAGTGAGTGCCGGTATGTTTGGTAAGTTTTAATCATTATTTTACATAGGTAGGGACAAATCACTAATGTACCCTATTGTTTCTAGCATGGCGAGTCCTTGTATTTATCTCCCAATCCACACCTTGGCAGATATTTGTCACTAGCATTTGGTCTAAGGAAGCGGTGAAGCCTTTTGTCACACGTTACATGCTCTAATCCACTATAATACACTACACAAATACTCATTTGATTATGGACTATTATTGACTTTTAACTGACATAACATGCATGGAAGGCGGAACCGCTAATACTCACCGTTGTATAAAATAGGCTATAAGGCCGCTCTCAATTAAGAACGTAGGACAACCAAATGTTAGTTGTTAAATACTGTTTCCTATAGAAGGTCTGATTACGAGTCTCATTGCATTGCGTTTGTTGTTTGTACACTAATAAACTAAAGGGGGTAGTCATCGCCGAACATCACACACTGGGATATGATCAATTTAATGAATATTAGTGTCGTGTCTCGTTAAATCGCACCAGGTCTTCGGGTCAATCTCTGAATAAAAAAATAATATTTAGCGAGACACGATGGAAGCCCAGTGGAAGACCCCGCTGCTGACGTCACACGGTTGTCAATTACACTGGAGCAACCTCGAACTTGGGGAGTTTAAGAAAGTGTGAAATGACGACTTAATCCATTTCCTCATACAACAAATCGATCTCAATGAGTTCTGTATCAGACTGAGTCTACGGTGCGCTTGCTAGTTTTGTATTGTCTTAGTAAGGGTGTTAGGTCGAGGGTGAGCTATTTATTATAGTGCGCGTCCAGTAATTCTGGAAGCATGTCTCGCTCAATGGCAGGGCACTTAGGCACAAAACTGTCCTTGTCTTAGGATTGTGTAAGACATGTTTAAGTTTAGAGAAACATGTATTGTATGGACCGCCGCTAATCCTTCTTAGGATTCGCATTCGAGGACCTGCAGCACACGTATACGACGTGCCTGCTGCTGAAAGTTGGGCTCACGTCACTTGGGTGGGAATCTAGACTATTGTCAAGGAACTCATTAACGTAATTCAAAATAATTTATTTCTCAAAGCAAGCGTAGCGTTCCTTCCTCTGACTTTCCGTTAGGTAAATAATGCACTTTGCAACCCCTTTGTCTAATTAATTTCATACATCACTATTTATTTATTTATATATACTTTATTGTACACCAAGATAAAACAATACAAAAAAAACATAAAAATTAAAACAAACATACAACAGGCGGCCTTATCGCGCTCTGCGATCTCTTCCAGGCAACCTTGAATGGATAGAGATAGCCTGGACACGACATGGGGTTGCACTTGGTGCAAATTTGAAATAATACAAGTATTAATAAATACAATTAGGTACTAAAAACAAACTACTAAAATAGATACATAAATACATACATACAAAATAATCTAATTATACAAACAAGTAAACAATACAGCTTAAACAAGTACAGGATCACAGAGACAGGTAATGTTCCCTTATAAGTTTTTTAAAGACAGGCAACGACTGAGCACGTTTAATTGAGTCAGGTAATGCATTCCACAAACGAGCAGCCTGGACAGTAAATGATTTATCAAAGAACGTAGTGGAATGCACAGGCATTTTAAGTCGCAAGTTTTCTGATGACCTAAGAGATTTCGTGTGGGAATCGCAGATAAACTGAAAACGATCCTTGAGGTAAAGAGGGCTGAAAGGAGTAAAGAGCACATTGTACAAAAGTGAAAGTATATGAGCATTCCGGCGAAGGCGAATTGGCAACCACTTGAGCTTTACACGGAATTCGGAAACATGGTCATATTTGCGCAAACCAAATATGAACCTTATACAAACATTTTGAAGTCGCTCAAGTTTATCGAGTTGTTCTTGAGTAAGGTCAAGATAGCTGACATCAGCATAATCAAGGATGGGAAGAAGAAGAGATTGTGCAAGCGCAATCTTGGTGGCAGTCGGAAGAAAATGCCGCAGCCGCCTCAAAGTTCCAGCAGATGCAAACAACTTGCGGCTAACTTCCTGCAGTTGGGCAGTCCATGAAAAGTTTTTATCGATGAATATCCCCAAGTTTTTAACTTTTCCACTGAATGGAATAACTGAACTGTCAAAAAGAACTTGGGGAAGAGACGTCCAGTCGATCTTTGAAACCATTCTAGAACTGCCCACTACAATAACCTGCGTCTTAATAGGATTGACCATAAGCCCAAACCTCCTGCTCCAATCACAAATGCGAGCCAGATCAAGGTTTATGGTTACGATAGCCTCGGACAGCTTCCCGAGGGGTGCCCGCGAGTACAACTGTAGATCGTCTGCATAAAGATGGTAGGAAGAAATAAGTTCATTGGAGATAGAGTTTATAAAAACTGCGAAAAGTAAAGGGGATAAAACGCCACCCTGTGGTACCCCGGCAGAAGTACTGCACCAGGAAGACAAGTTCTCTCCAATACATATACGTTGCCGGCGCCCGAACAGGTAACTACGAAACCAGTCAACCACCGATGGAGATATATTAAGAGAGCATAGAATACCAAGCAAAACGTCGAAGTCAATAGTATTAAAAGCATTACTGAAATCTAGCAATGCCAAGACCGTCAGATTACTGCTTTCCATGGCTGACCGTATATCGTCCGTAATGTTGAGAAGTGCTGTGGTGGTGCTGTGACCAGGACGGAAGCCGGACTGGAAGGGATTGAGGAGATTGTTTTTGGATAGGAACTTGCTAATTTGATTATGGACTAACCGTTCTAGGACTTTGGATAGGAATGGTAAGACGGATATTGGACGGTATTCAGAAAAGGAGGTGGGATTGGACTTTTTAGGTAAAGGAATTATTTGCGCATCTTTCCATGAGCACGGAAAGACACCGCTAGACACAGAAAAACTAAGGATGTGGCAAATGACAGGAAGGATAACTTCCAGCACCGGGAGTAACATTTTACGGCTGATACAATCACATCCTACTGCATTGGAAGTAATCGATAGTATGCTCTTCTTAACATCACATGCAGAGAATTGACTAAAAGCAAATGGAGAATAACTGGGAGTCGGAAGAGATGAAAGATAATTCAATGTATTCAGTTTTATTGTCCTATCAAAATCGGACGAGGCACTATTGTATTACTAATATAGTCCTTAAGGCTAACAGACAGAAAAGTGTGCTGGGAAGTTTGTTTCATCATTTCTTCTTACCAGCTATTGCACTTAGGAAATGACGGCGGGATGGGCGCTTTTGGGGCTGTCTGCAGGAGAGTTGATCTAATCAACTCCAGTCACTTCTAGAGTTAAAACTCTCTGCCAATTTAGTTACTTGTATTTGTATTGATGCTTGAATTTATATTCACTGTCAGCGACCACTATTCGGTCTTTGGTTTAATACTCTATACATTAGTGTAAAGAGTTTCTCACACAAATTTTAGTTAATTATAACAATTTAGTTTAAATCCTTTTAATTATATTTTATCCTTCTTAACCACTTCCAAGTTATAATATTATAACTGTGTATTCCAAAACAAAACAAAACATAATTTGGAATCCTCTATTGTCGGAAGAGAATTGTCCCAGTCGATGGTACGAGATTTATTGCCCAACGCGGATGGCGGGGCGTTGGTCCTCTTTTATCAAAAGAGCCGGCCGACCTTTTACTCTAAATCTAGGGCAGTTTAGGAAAAACTAAATTTTTATCAGCCTAGGGTCTTTTAGGAACAGTCACAATAACCAACCTTTAACTCCATAGACATTTTTTAGCAATATTTTCGATGTACAAAAACGGTTTTTCTATAGATTTATTATAATATATATTGATTGATGATGATTATGATTGATTGGAACTCGCAGAAGGAAATGAATAAGACTTTTTATAGAAGGAGTATGTTCCTTTGGGATAACTTACAGAGACACAGATAACTGACGGACTTTCTCACGGGCAGAACATAGTTTTGTCTTAAACATAATATATAGTTTTACTACGGCCCAATTTTTGTTGTAGTCGGCCATGCCTCTTCTCATACAGAGAAGGCACGAGCATTGATCACCACGCTTGCTTAATGCGGGTTGGCGATTGCAGACTTACTTAACTATAAGTCCAGGTTTCCTCACGATCCCCCCCTGTGGGTTCCCGCATTGTTGAGGCGGGGGGGCTCAGTAACAGTGGCTTAGTCACCCACGGTGAAGCAAAGATGCGGTGCTGCCATCGCAACTGAGGCGGGCCACGATGTCGTAGGGGTCCTCCCAAACCCCTACGATATCGTGCCTGAGGGTTGGAGGCCGCGGAGTGCCAGTATTGCAGTACGCCGCTCTCCCTACCTTCCGCGGCATGGACGGGGTCGCTACCGTCGCTACCGGTGGACGCGATGGGGCCGCAGGGGAGGAGGAGTGTCGGTATAGCGTTGGCCGCTCTCCTTATCCCCTGCGGCCGAAAAATGGTAGGTGGCGGGGCCATTGACCTTGACCCGTCACAAGAGGACCACGGGTGCCATACACGGGGTCATCTGGCACCCATGTGCTAGTTAGGTCCCTGGGGTGATCACGACGCACAGTGTGTTCTGGTGCGCCGGTGATGGGGGTACTCCCCACAAGAGGATCCGGTGACTGACAGCCGCAGCGGGTTCGCGGTGAGTGCTAACGCGTACCCATGTTCCCACCATAAGCGGCACAGCAGGACACCGTGGAGTTTTAGTGGGTTGGAGTCCCACATAACTGCGCGATCTCCCCGTGGTAGCGCAGTATGCATGAGCATTTCTCCACGCAAAAAAAAAATGTTTCCTCACGATGTTTTAATTCACCTTTGTCTTTGATGTCCAAGACAAACATAGAAAGTACATATGAATATGATAAAGTCACATTGGTACTTTTCACCTGGCTTTTAACCGACGACCTCAAGCACGATAGGTGATGTCTTAGCCACTGGGCCACCACGACACTCCTATTTTGCACTCCCATTAATTTGTTTAAGTAAATAGGCACGTAGAACTGTCCAACTGGACCAGGACATCACTTTTCTAATCATCACATCATCACATCTAATCACTGGTGATTAGAGAGAGACACAATAGAAAATTCTATTATGTCGGGGCATAAACGTGTTTTTATTTTACTCAATCAAACGTCATACCGAAATTGAGCAATAAACAAAAAATGCAATATTTAACGAAAGTGAGCCTTTCCGATATTAGTATCGGGATTCTGATAGTGAAATCTAATATAGGCAATCAATATCGGAATTGAAAAACTTCCGATATTACATTCCCTACGCAGCCCCCACACCTAGTCTTGCATAATCAAATGTCCGAAACTTTTCAACACCCTAACTTCTGACGTCAACAAACTCGGCAAGTCATCTAAATTTCATACGAAAACAGTATCACACCAATTTAATTCTCGTAAAAATCCCAAATTCGGTCACAACAGGGCCCTGCCGACCCCGAAAGCTCCGTAGACCCCGTAAACCCCGACAAACATTAAAATAAGTTAAATTGCCTCCGGTGACGCATCGAATTTAATCGGGGAGAAAAAATAGGCGCGAACTTGGACTTTTCTCTCACAATATGAGGCACCGTAGTGAAAGTGACCTAATTCAATGTAATTTCTGATTTGGCTATAAACGGACCTTAAAAAGGCTACTTCTAAAACCTTGTGGTGAAAAGAATCCCAAATCATGAGTAAGAAAGAGACAGCGGTTACTTTAGTACAAAAAAGTGAAGTCAACACATTACTTTTTTGAAGACTTTTTTGCTAATATCCCACAAGTTTTTTTTTTTTAGTTAGGTCACTTTCATTCTGAGGGCTTGTTAGGATGAGGATGAAATTAGACCCTGACGTAGTTAGCCCCGACGCCATATTGATTTCTACTGATGTTTAAAGTGATCATGATGGGAGGAAATGGATGGGAGGCGATGGAGTGCGTGTCAAGAACAGTTTTCGAGACAGGATATTTTTATTTTCGCTCCTCGTGGTTGTATATTTATTTATAGGTTTACGGTTTGTTGGGCTGTCATTTGCAAAAGATTTTGTAAAATTGCGTGCAATATTATGTTATTATGGATGAAAATAGATCACTTTTCGTAACTAAGAATTGATGACATGGGTACCTTTATAATATGGTTCAAAAGCTAGTGGAATATGTGCCTTAAAAAATAGACGTATTTTATGGAAAATATTTCGCGAACTTTTGAAATTTTCCTCGTAAAAACGAGGAAAAGGTCGTTTTTTCAACACGTTGACGTAGGTATACCGACACACATTTGGAGTTTTCCTTTATTGTATTATTTGAAGCTAATTGAAATAATAATGAAATTTCTATAATTTAGTTTAATTATTTGTAAACATTTGATTAATTAGATTCTCAATGTCAGCAACTATGTTTGTATTATCCCCGCTTGTTCGCTTGCAGTGTGATCAAACAGATGTCGTACAATGAATACTGATTTCAGCTGTTTTGAATAATGATTGGATTGCACCTAATAATAGATCGCGGATATATACACTGAGTTATTTGTGTTGTGGTAAAACCATGATTGTGTGATTCAGTATTTTGAAAAATAAGTAAATTCAGTTTATTGAGAAAATAATTTCTATTTTCTCAACAATTATTGGACTTGTTCACCGAACCAATATCGCAGAATAAACTGTAAGTAAGCGCTCAACAGTTTACCTTTGAGTTTCCCAACAAAAAGACAATTTGGCACATCAAACAATTCGGGACAGGCATTTGGTAGATTAAACGCAGTTTTTGTAGCCTCAAGGGATAAGTTAGGGCTCGGGCAGACTATCGAATCGAATGAATATAGGGTCATCGTAATGTTGTTTGCTGGAAATCGCTGATAGGGTAACACCGCCCATTGTATCAACCTTTTTTCGGATTTGCAATAAAGAGTAGAGGTATATCTATGGACATGGACTTTCCACATGTAAAACTTTTCTGCTTAGTAGATGACGCTCCCTATTTATTCTCGACACAAGGATTTCTGAAGCATCGTGGATGCAATAGGCACAAACCTCTTTTCATCTAGACCAGATAATCACTTATTTAATAAAATACCTAACTGTAGGCAAAAAAAACAATGTTTTGTGCAGAAATCGAACCTTCAGTATTTACTCCATTAATTCTTTTTTTATCTCCAGACGACAGCAAGGTAGCTAAAGTTGTACAAGAAACCTCATCGCTTGGTAATAGTACATTATGGTACAAGTGTGTAATGTTGGTGATTACCGCTGAGGCGCCATTGAGACCCGACCCGTTAGGTGAGGGTCTTAAGAGAGCCGAGGGCGGAAATCAACAATACACACGTGTATCACACGACGTTTTTCAACACACTTGTGAAGAAAATAATACTAAAAATCATTTTCAACAGTGAAAACGAGTTGTGATTTTTTTTGCAATGGTGGGCAAAAATAATCAGTTTTCCTATGCGCGCGCTTCTGACAATGGCGATCGGCCATAGAATAAAAGAATGAGGTTTATTTTTTTTGAAATAAAATTATATTTGAGTGGAAGTTTTATTTATTAAAACTTGAACAGTTGAAATTATCTATTTAAATACGATGTTGCATGCAATGAGCAAGCAATAGGTACATTAATTTATTTGTACTATTGAGCACGATCTTTTTTGTATCGAAACTTTTTTAAGAACATAGCAACTCAACCAATTAAATAAAAATAATATTCTATAACTCACTTGTGAATAATAGCAATGAAAAAGTCACAGTTTGATTACAGGTGTCATTATGTGCCTAATTGCGGTGAAATTAGAGCCACTTTATGAGCAAGTGTGTTGAAAAAAGATATAACCACTCGCTTACAGCACCGAGCAATGGTCTTTTTTGTCTTTTTCTGGAGAACGAATTACGAACGCTTCTGTGTTTGAAACAAGAACTGTGTACTATTGATGATTAAAACAAGCACATTTATTTAGCAAAAACGTTAATGTTCTTTTGGTTTTCAGAATCGTGACGACGACTTCAACTTAATCTTACTAATATTATAAATATTAAAGCTTGGATGGATGAGTGTGTGGATGTATGTTTGTTACTCAATCATGCTCGAACGGCTGAACAGATTTAGATGAAGCTGCCTTCAAGCTGGAGGCCTTCAAGGTTCTGGACTGCAGGAGGCTAGGCATCAACGGTAATCGAGAGTACATCACTCACCTTTGGTTTGCCGATGACATAGTGGTCATGGCTGAAACTATGGAGGGCCTCGGTACAATGCTCGATTACCTCAGTAGAGCTTCCGAAAGAGTGGGTCTTAAAATGAACATGGACAAAACCAAGGTCATGTTGAATGCCCATGTAACACCCACTCCTATCAAGATCCGAGACTCTACACTCGAACTTGTAGATGACTATGTCTACCTGGGACAAACGGTCCAGTTAGTTAGGTCTAACTTCTAGAAAGAGGTCAACCGTCGAATCCAACTCGGCTGGGCGGCGTTCGGGAAATTTCACGGTATCTTCTCGTACAATTTACAAAAGACTGTACGCAGTGTCTCAAGACAAAAGTCTATGACCAGTTTGTGTTGCCATTGATCACCATTAGGACTGAGACGTGGTCGCTCACAATGGGCCTTATTAGAAAGCTGAAAGTCACCCAAAGGGCAATGGAGAGGGCTATGCTCGGCGTTTCTTTGCGTGATCGCATCAGAAATGAGGAAATCCGCAGGAGAACCAAAGTTACCGACATAGCCCGTAGAATTATATAATAATAATAAAGAAAATTTAAGTGGAAGTGGGCAGGGCACATTGCTCGCAGAATGGATGGCTGATGGGGCCGAAGGATTCTGAAATGGTGACAGCGAACCGGAAGACGATGCGTTTGAAGTCCTCCCACTAGGTGGACCGATGACCTGGTTAAGGTTGCGGGAATGCTCTGGATGGGAGACGTACAGGATCGGTCAATGTGGCGATGCCTGGGGGAGGCCTATGTCCAGCAGTGGACGTCTTTCCCTAAAAAAAAGGCCCTTGGGATTATAACACACTATACACGCGGGCGAAGCCGCTGGCAGAAGCTAGTACTTCATAATTATCGTAAAAGATAAGCGATTCATCGATCATCTGTCCAAGCCCTTACACGTTACAAAAATTTTACTCCCAATTTGTTGTCTAACTTTAAATTAAATGATCTGTGAAGGTCGTGTCGTGAAGTTAGTCGTTTATCGATCGAAAGGTTTTTCTTGGTAATCGTTGATCAAGGGATTATTGGGCCGCCTCCATTAGCTTTTTATTATGATGTTGCCACAATCTATTAGTGGTCTGCTCTTTACAAATAGATTTAAGACATCCATTTCAGGCAGAACATAGAATAAAACAGACTGATAGATACATTAAAAGGAAAAGTCCTCAATAAAGCTCAGTCCATTTCTCGATATATTATGTACCCACACTCAAAGTGAGAACAAAAAAATTATATATAGGGAAAAACACCATACATGTGTGTGTAGCAATGTACTAAGTAGATACGTAGGGTGTAGGTTCCATTGTTTCACTGGCAATTCTTATTACAATATAGATTAATTATTCGTAATATTGTTTTCCTTTTATGATATAATCCTGTAGATAATAATAATTTTACCTTCATTTCGGTTTCGTTGTCTCCTTCGAGATTAATATAATTCCCTCATAATAACAAAGATTAATATCGGATACAATACAATAACATCAAAAGGACAACACAAAACGGCCCGAGGCCGCGAGTTGGATCGTGAGTGCAAAACTTTGGCTCCTTTCCGCTTCCGGTCGGTCTACCTTCCGAATGTAAAGCCTTGCTATTTATACGGAGGATCACAATAGTCACGGATCGTTGCTTTGTTTACTAATATTAGGTAAGTAATAAATTTGCAAGTGCCAAATTGTGTTTATTGTTCCCCACGTCAAAAGATCGACGTCTATTTGAAAATTGAGAATATTAATTAAAATTCTGCCGTAATAAGCGTTTTTTTTTTTTAATATTTGCCCCACATTAGGAATTTCTTCCTGTATCGTGGGTGCGTTTACAAACATATAAACTCACATACACAACACCCAAAGCCGGAACAACTATCTGTAGGTCATACAAACATTTGTTCCGTGCGGGAATCGAACCCGCGACACGCAGCGCAGTCAATCGCTCAACTACTGCGCCAACCGTGCGCCCTAAGCTGTTTGTGAATTTTTTTGAAATCAATAACTAGGAAGCCTAGAACTAAGAACCCGTTGATCTTGAAAAAAAAACACGTTGTACTATTACACCAATCGATAGTGTCGTGAAATCCAATGACGCAGTTTTAGTTTTCATCTCATATAGGGCTCGCAACTACTTTTGAGTGATTTTCGCTATTCCTCATAGTACCGTATCGAATATGTCCATCCAGGCATCTACCCTCCGGTGGGTTCCCGCTTTGTCGATGCGGGGGGGCTCAGTAACCGTGGCTTGGTCACCCACGGTGAAGCGAAGAGGAACCCGAGGAGGGGCAGCTCGTCAGGGCTTTTGCCGATTAAGCCGACGACGTAGCGGCCAACTAGTAGGTTGCGGTGCCGCTTGGTAACAGGCGACATCGCAACTGAGGCGGGCCGCGATGTCTTATGGAGATTCCCAGGTCCCATACGATGTCGCGTATCCGTGCTCCCGCCATAAGCGGCACAGGAGGACACCGTGGAGTTTTAGTGGGTTAGATTCCCACATAACTGCACTATCTACCCGTGGTAGTGCAGTATGCATGAGCATTTATCCAGGAAAAAAAAAACAAAAAAAAAGGCATCATCAGTGAGGGTCACTTGAAAAATTCTACCAGAATCGATATAGACCGGAAACCCGGAAAGTTACCCCAGTCGACTATATATCCCAAAAAAATGCGCTATTTCTCTGGAATGTAGGATACCTAGACCATGGGAGTGAAATAAAAGTCTCAGTAGATACTAAATTTCTTGTAGTTGTAAGTAATTAACAAACTAGGAACTATCCCTCTGAGGTTAATCTGTTGCCGGCCATTCCCAGAACATTCCGACCGGTAGTGGCCGGCGGTCCTCGTAAACTTCGCTAGTCTGTCACTAACTGCTGGACTGCTGAGTAATGCGGCCGCGTCTGGGATAGATGGATGATTTATAACTGACAGCTGATATTCAGAACGAGCTAGTTGTTGTCAAGCGTTGCGCAGCGCGGGGCTTCGAAACGTCGCCGCGTCGCGACCTGCATCGTGAAACCGCAGGGCGCAGCAGGGGCTTTAGGGCGAGGCCAAACGAGCGTTATTTGGCCATATAGCAAAAAAATTATACCTACGAAAGACACCGACTTCCAAAAATAAAAGTTATTTTTCACTTTGTAGTCTTTTTATTTGGAAGTCGGTAGTATTTTTTTGTAAAAAGCTTTTTATTTATTTGGCAGTCGGTAGTATTAATTTGCAAAAAAGTTTTTTTATAATACTGATAACTTCACATAAGTTACAGTTTGCGGTTCCGTGATCCACTAAAAGGATCATTCTACTAATGATTCACTTTAAAATTGCTAGAAAAGCAAACATCCTGATGAGTTTGAAATGTTTTTAACCAGTGGAAACGAAAAAGAACAAGCTTTTTCCCTGTTTTCAACCGACTTCAAAAAGGTGGTGGTTCTTAATTCGACTGTTTCTAAGTGTTTGTATATTTGTTGCGCGATTACTCCGCCATTTTTTTTTTTTGTATTTCTTTTTTTTTGTATTTCTTTTTTTATTTGAAAGCTGATGCTTCTCATGTGATCCCATTCAAATTTGACCAAGATCTGACAAGTACTTTTTAAGTTATCCTATAAAATACGTATTTTCTTGGTGACATTACCTATACGATACCAAAACTAAACACAGAACAATAACTAACCTTTTATCAAAAAAAATCACTGCAAAGCGAAAAATTACTTTCATTGCCGAATTCGGTGTCAAAAACGACAAAAAATAGGTAAGGACGCTTTTTATTAGGGTTCCGAAGTCAACAAGGAACCCTTATAGTTTCGCTCTGTCCGTCTGTCCGTCCGCAACTTAGCTCAGAGAATCTAAGTACTAGAAAGCTATAATTTGGCATGTATATACATATTAATAATTCCGACAAAGTTGTAACATAAAATCTTACAACTTTGTCGGAATTTTTTTTCGGGTACCTCCCATAGACGTAAAGTGGGGATGTATTTTTTTTTCTCATCTATCCTATATGGTGTGGGGTATCGTTGGATAGGGCATTCAAAAATATTATAGGTTTGTTAAAACCATTTTTCGATTCAGAGATTCGTTTGCGTAAAATTAAGCTTTAAGTTACAAATTTATGTTAGAGTCAAGTGTCCCCTCCCCTGCCAGCGAAATGGTTGCTCTTGGCTATGTGAAAAAATTCACGACAGTAGTAAATATAACGAAATTAAAAGGAAAATTATCACGGATAACATGGCTTTACAAGTTTACGAGTTGTTCAATGTTAACCTTTGAACATCGAATCAGCACTTGGCCCGGCGACGACTACACGAGCGGCCTAGTTAAAATAATGACTGAGTTGCATCTTACACGCATGAAACACATACAACTTTGTATAATAGTGTGTATTATGTTAAATTAGTATATAAGCTGTACATCTTGTAAAATAAAGCAGATTTGAATTTTATATTCTTGTCTCATTACCCCTCACTGTGGCCAAGACACCTTTAGCCATCTCTGATCAGTCCCGTGAGTCTGCGGGCTGGCAGTGAGTTTATCCTTCCCGAACCTGGACATCCTGTCTACTATCCGTCTGTAACCTTAGGTCGCATGGTGCAGACATCCTGAACTTATTTATATATTTATATATCACTACTAGGTATATGGTAGGTTAGGGCTGTAGGGCTTATAGGGATTATAGTCGTAGGGACTGTTAGGCTTATAGGTTCAGTAGGCGCGTGACGTATCATATCCCTACATGTACTAACGCACCCTCAACAGTATTGCGACTTCACGTGACATCTGTTTGGAGTGGTTAGACACGAGTAATACTCGACCAACTTATAAAATGTACTTGGAACAGTAAACATTTTGTACAAATGCCATTGGAAAATTACTTAAATAAAGTTGATAGCTGTGTAAAACAGAGTAAATATAATGCTTACGAACCATGTAAAAATATACAAAAAAGAAATCATAACAGGCTTTACAAGTTTACGAGTAATAGTCGACCAACTTATAAAATGTACAAGGCACAGTAAAATTTTTGTACAATTGCCATTGAAACATAACTTAAATAACGTTGTTAGCTGTGTAAAACAGTAAATATATGCTTATGAACCATGTAAAAATATACAAAAATAAAATCATAACATCCTTACTATTAATGATTTCTAAATTAATAATGATAAAGCTCGAATAAGGCATTGGAGTGGAGTGGCCGGAGTCGTTGGCAGTACCAGTCCGTAGTCCATACGGCGCATGCGCGCAGTAGACCGTAGACCACATCATCGCTTACCATCAGGCGAGATAGTGGTCAAACGCGAGAATATAGATTAAAAAAAAACATCATCCTATGAGGGCCCGTTTTTAGACTTTGTGAGCCGCTGAAACAGTTCTAATGTTCATGTAACATCAACAAAACCCTCTTTTCAGTCCTTATTATTATGCAACTTCGGAACCCTATTACTGCGCGTGGCCCGACACGCACTTGGCCGGATTTTTACTAAGCTTTTTAAAGAAAATTAAATAAAACAAAAACAAATATTTTCTTTCTAAAATAGTTAAAATCAGCATCATCATCCACTGATGTCAATGACAAAATATCAGCATCAGCGGATCTGATATAGATGTAGGTACATCAACAACAACCCTGGAACGAACTTCCATTGATGTGGCCACAAAAACACAATAGTTTTATATGTAGGCACCAAACAACCCCCAAACAAAACACATTGTGTTTTACGACCTGCCTACGACAGTCTTTGTCCTAGGTTAACGAGGTTCCAAGCACTAGTGGCTATTTCCCTCGCTTTTACGACGGATTTGGTCGAGCGAGCTCAGTGTCTACTGGCAGTAAGTAAGTTGCTGGATATGTGCCTACTAAACTACATACTTAAGCTCAAATCAAATAAAATATTTTTTTTATTTTTTAATACGAAACGTAGCGTAAATTTTGTTTTTTTGAAAACAGAAAAATGTCAGTAAATTTAGATTTTACCTTACCTTAAAATGACACCCGTGACGAAAAGTTGCCAAACTTATTTGTTGCCATCTTGGATGTTGATTTTGAGTTCATGTTGATTTTGAGATAGCGCCGACGGAATTTGGCAACTTTTCGTCTTGGGTGGCAACTTGATTTTGAGCCCATATTCGTTAAAAGCAACCCTGGAAACCGTAAGAACCCAAGTCTTTAACGTAAAAGTTCATGCGTGAAAATGGATTTGTGCAAATGCTTTTCGCGTGAATGTCTTTTGCGCAAGTGTCAGGGTCGGACTGGCCATACGGGAGTACCGGGACTTTTCCCGGTGGGCCGGTCCCTCCTTGGGCCGGTTCGGTCGCCAGCCGGACCGGCCCGAGCCACAGCCTGACCGGCCCGCGGAGCGACCCAGCTCCATTTTCCTTTCATTTTTAGGGTTCCGTACCCAAAGGGTAAAAACGGGACCCTATTACTGAGACTTCGCGGTCCGTCTGTCTGTCTGTCTGTCTGTCTATCTGTCACCAGGCTGTATCTCATGAACCGTTATAGCTATTTCTGTTGCCGCTATAACAACAAATACTAAAAACAGAATAAAATAAATATTTAAGTAGGGCTCCCATACAACAAACGTGTTTTTTTTGCCGTTTTTTGCGATAATGGTAGTAATGGTACGGAACCCTTCGTGCGCGAGTCCGACTCGCACTTGGCCGGTTTTTTATATATATTTGAGCCAAGCTGTGATTAGTGAGACAGCGGTCATCAATACAACCGATCTCACTGGTGGTATTTTTCGGCGACTGTTTTATAAACTGTAGCTAGCTACAAAATGTGCGCGGCCAGGCTATGGCCTGGGCCGGTCCAGTGGATCGGACCGGCCCGGGCCACTGCCGGACTCCAGCTTCATTTTCCCTTAATTTTTACATCTTTAAATATTTTGGGCCCAGTAAGTGGACAAGCCAAGCTGGACCTAGCTGGGTGCGCAACTGATTGAGTGCTTCTCTATGGATACGAAACGTGGAAGGTCACAAAGGATACAAAACAAAACATCTAACGCCAATTCCAAGTTTTCGTCAACCACTGTCTTCGTCGCATGGTCGTATTCTCGGAATTTACTGGCCCGCGACTAATTCCAACGTAGAGCTTTTGGAGAAATGCCACGAGAGCCCGATCAAGCGTCGCAAGTGGCGATAGATTGACCACAAGCTCCAAAGGAGTCTCGATCACATACTAGGGCATGCAGTTTCGTACATTTTCAATTTCGAAATTAGCTTACGAAAATGGACTCCTCAGTTTTGAAATTTCGAAACTGAGGAGCCAAATGTAATGGAAAATCAGAATAATATTTAAACTTAACTCAAAATGCAAAATTTGTAGTCTGGAGAGGTGCCTAAGTGCAATTTATATTCAAACAAAGTGAATATTATTTTCCTGAAGACGTCTCCTACAAATACTCCACTGCTGGGGACACCTTCGACAATACCATCCAGCTTTTTAAGCTCGGAGTGGCAAGAGACGTTTGGTCAGCGTAGATTCACGAGCTGGGGTTAAAGATAGTTACAGATAGCGCCTCATAGAATTGAGGCACTGCCGAAGAGCAGAGAGCTACCCAGCTCGTTAGTGACAATAGGAGATGCGCAAGTCCACTATCTTGGGTTAACCATGTACGGTGGGGCTTCGAAGAACATTTCGAGTGCCTTTTCCTCGCATTGGTAGGCCAGTGGGTGCTTTGCAAAGACTGCTGCCCAATCTCGGAGGCAGAAATAGACTGTCAGTTGTCCAGCGTTGGACTAAAATCAACAGCTTGCAGCAAAAAATGGTTATTTGAATAGCACGTGGCTGGCTAAAAAGAGCGGAGCGCATCTCCTAGCGGCACGTTCAGGTTGTTTCAGTGAGTACCTGAATAGGATTGGGTGAGAGGCCACGGTAAATTGCCATCATTGTAGAGGCAAAATTGATTCTGCACAGCACACGCTCGAGGAGTACCTTCTTGGGCCTTTGAATGGTGGGTCTTAGTCGCCAGGATCGGGCGAGACCTGTCTCTGCCAGTATTATTGAGGAATATGCTGGCGGCAACATGCAATTAGAGGAAAATAGCCACCAAGTGGAATCGCGAGAAGTCCAATTCCACTCGGAGAAGAAGGCATCGTGGAGGCAACCACCTCGATGTAGACACGCCGAAACCCCGCTTGAATCATTTAAGGCAGATGGAACGCCAGGGTTTCGGGCGCTCAGAGTGTGACAGAGTCCCTGTCCGTCCACCGAGTGATCTCAGGAAAGACGGTGGTACAGTGATCACGTGCTGCCGTGCACAGCGAGGCTCAAGGGAGACTTCTTTGTAGTCTCCCCAAGAATGTAGTATTTTTATTTTTGATCACCAGTTTAGTTTTTATGAGGTAAAAATACCACACTGCCTGGTTTTTCCTCAAAAGTTCAGGCGCGAGTTCAGGCGAAGGTTTCCCCCCGATAGCTTAGAAATATGGGCATTCCCAGCCGATTGTAGACCTTGTCAAAGTATTACCCTCACGGGCCACCATTATTATAAAGCTTGGTTTTTAGGGTTCCGTACCCAAAGGGTAAAAACGAGACCCTATTACTAAGACTTCGCGATCCGTCTGTCTGTCTGTCTATCTGTCTGTCTGTCTGTCTGTCCGTCTGTCTCCAGGCTGTATCTCATGAACCGTGATAGCTAGACAGTTGAAATTCTCACAGATGATGTATTTCTGTTGCCGCTATAACAACAAATACTAAAAACAGTATAAAATAAATATTAAAGGGGGGCTCCCATACAACAAACGTGATATTTTTGCCGTTTTTTGCTCGATATTAATAACGGCAACAGGTAGACGCTTGAAATATTCACAGAATGTTTAGTTGTATATTTACTTCAAAAAATAATAATTAATAAATTAAAATAAAATAAATTAAGGGGGCCTCCCATACAACAAACGTGATTTTTATGCAGTGTTTTGCGATAATGGTACGGAACCCTTCGTGTGCGAGTCCGACTCGCACTTGGCCGGTTTTTTTTTTTAATGGCCGAGCTTCTTTCACTCTTCTTTATTTATTTTACACCATGGTCACAAGGTGGCCCAAACGCAACGGTCTAATTGGCTTCATATTCGTATTCAGACTCATTTTCAGATGATCCTCTATCGGTTTCAATAATAAATGTTCATAATTGTATGAAAAATAACATAATATTTAAATTAAATCCAGTTTCGAAATTTCGAAATTAGGGGTGTCAATTTCGAAATTAATAAACATGCAAATATGGTCCGAAATTTCGAAACTATGAAATTTCGAAATTTCGGAATGCATGCCCTATCACATACCCAAACAAACTTTGGACTGGAATCACCAAGGAGAAAGAAAGCGTGGCCGTCAAACCTGGCGTCGCACCGTGTTGGCAGAAGCAACGAGCATCGGAATGACGTGGAGCGAGGTGAAGCGCGGTGAGGTGGCCTTTGTACATGTAGGTACTTTATTATCAGATGTATGTAATGTTTTTGGTTTACAATAAAGAATTAAGAAGGGTGAAGCTGAAGACCAATCGCGATAGTGGATATCTGTGGACGCCCTCTGCCCCTTCTTTTTTTGTTAACCTTCAAAAGGCGCCTGCTCTTTTTACCTCACTAAAACGACCCCCGGCACAACCCTGGGGAGACTGAAAGAGCGTCTCCCCTGAGTCTCGCTGTGCACGGCAGCACGTAATCACTGTGCCACCGTCTTTCCAGGATTCACTTGGTGGGTGGACAGAGTCGCCAGTCACAGCGCCCGCGACCCCGGAGTCCCACCTGCTTATGATGCAGGGAGGGTTTCGAGCTTTTAGGCTTCGGGGCGATTGGCTCCACAACGCCCTCTTTTCCGAGTGCGATCGGCCCTCTCACGGTCCTGCTCGGCGGCCTCCTTCTGGACCATCACGGTCTCATAGAAGGAGGCCATTTCCTTTCAGTTTTCTGTCTCTGCCAGTATGGCCCTCACAACTGCTGCAAAAGACAGGTCTCGCCCGATCCTGGCGACTAAGAACTGCCGCTCAGAGGCCCACACTGGACTCTCCTCAAGCGTGTGCTGTGCAGAATCAAGGTCGGCTCCGCAGTGGTGGCAATTTGCCGTGGTGTCTCGCTCTATCACGATCTATCCTATTCAGATACTCACCGAAGCATCCGTGCCCGGACAGTACCTGACTGAGCCTGTAGGAGATGCGCTCCTCTCTTTTCAGCCATCCTTCGAAGTACGGCAGGACGGCTTCGACAACGTGCTTGCATGAAAACTTTTCGTGACTTGCAGGCGCTCGAAATGCTCTTCGAAGCCCCACTGTCGAACCACCTGGGCTTGTCACTGACGAGCTGGGTGGCTATCTGCCCCTCTACAGTTTATGGAACCATAGCCTCAGTTTTATGAGGCGCTATCTTCAAACCCAGCTCGCAGATCGACGCTACGACTCTTGCCACCCCGAG
Organism: Anorthoa munda; assembly: GCA_945859665.1. Lineage (NCBI taxonomy): Eukaryota > Metazoa > Arthropoda > Insecta > Lepidoptera > Noctuidae > Anorthoa > Anorthoa munda. The sequence continues at coordinate 29,869,772 of OX243905.1, read as the reverse complement.
CTCGGAAAGCTGGATGATCTCGTCGAAGGTGTCCCCGCCAGCTAACACCAGGGTGTCATCTGCGTAAATAACGATATTAACGCCGACGGGTAGGTCAACACTCAGGATCACATCGTATGCAAGATAGTCATCTTCATCATTTCAGCCGCAAGAC